>CM020220.1:22211732-22922565 GCA_009819775.1 Phoenicopterus ruber ruber | reverse complement strand
TTTTAAATGACTTGTTATTGAAGTTGGAAGAACATGATCTGAATATTGTAGTATCAGGGGCTCCACACCAGTTTCCGTGTCCTCCCTCACTGAAAACCTGGAGGCTCCTGGAGCTCCCAGATCTGTGTCAGCACTTGCATAGGCATAGGAGAAGGTATTCCTGCAGCTGTGCCTTGTCTTCGGTGGATGTGACAAGACAAAGGTATTGGGTTGGACAAAATCATCTGCCAAGCTGGAATTTGAACGCTGAATTAAGGAGAGGAAAGTTGAAACAGTCTCCATTAGGGAACGTGCTGAGCATGCCTATTGTATAACGCTGCAGCAATACTCAAATGCAAATGGCTGCTGGCTGTGCACAGGCAGTTCTTTAGTATCTGAGGATTTGGTGCATAATAAGCTAAGACTATTTTTCAGACTACCTATGCGATGAATTCTTATTAACAATATTTGTTAAGGCATGTTGAACATCTAGATTAAACATGTGTACGTAATTAATTTTACCAGTGTATGACAGAAGAAAACCTTTGTTAGAAGAGCAACAAAATTTGCACAGCTAAGCAATGAATAATTGGCAAATAGCATAATGTTTGCCATCATATGACCCTTTACTGTGTATTTATTCTGATGTCCAAAGCAACGTATATTTCCACTTCATAGATGCCTGTTGAAGCTAAGAATATATTTCACAAGGGTACTGCAAATGGTCTAACTGTATTAGGGCAGCATTTTGCTTCACAAATGAGTTCTGCTGAGAAGCTGGGTATATTAGTACAACTGATCTGCTTCTGCTGATTGTGCTGCCTTGTTCCAAGTGAGCTGAGCTAATGCAAATCCTTAGCTATGTGTTGAGATACATAGCATAGATGAATACCTGCTGCATGGTAACACTCAACTTTGAGGACACCCATATTTTGACATTTTTTACTATTTCCATTCATGACTGGAGTGCGGGTATCGATGGCTACAGGCTGTTCAGAAGGGACAGGCAAGGAAGGAGGGGCGGAGGCGTTGCCCTCTACATCAAGAAATGGATAGAGTATGAAGAGCTGTCTCTGAAGAATAGTCACGAGCAGGTTGAAAGCTTATGGGTAAGAATCAGAGACTGAGGCAACAAAGGGAACCTTGTTGGGATCTACTACAGGCCACCCGATCAAGGGGAGCCTATTGACAAAGCCTTCTTGCTCCAGCTACAGGAGGCATCACGCTCGCAGGCTCTCATCCTGCTGGGGACTTCAACTGCCCCGACATCTGCTGGAATAGCAGCACGGCGAGCTGTAGGCAATCCAGGAGACTCCTGGAGTGCATGGAGGATAACTTCCTAAGCCAGGCAATAGACAGCCCTACCAGAGGGGATGCTATGCTGGACCTGATGGTCACCAGCACGAGTGAGGTAATTGGTGACGTCAAGATTGGAGGCAGCCTGGGCTGTGGTGATCATGCACTGGTGGAGTTCACAGTCCTGAGGGATGTGGGTCAGGTGAAGAGTAAAGTCAGGACCGTGAATTTTAGAAAAGCAAAATTCCAGCTCTTCAAGGAGTTAGTCAATAGGACCCCCTGGGAAACTGCCCTCAGGGAGAAGGGAGCAGAACAGAGCTGACAGATCTTTAAGCAGGCTTTCCGTAGAGTGCAAGAGCTCTGAATCCCCATGTGCAAGAAATTGGGCAAAGAAGGCAAGAGACCGGCATGGCTGAGTTGAGACCTGCTGGTCAAATTAAAGGGCAAGAAGGAAATACACAGGCAGTGAAAGCAGGGATGGGTATCCTGGGAAGAGTATAGGGACGCTGCCTGATTGTGTAGGGATGGGGTAGGGAAGGCCAAGGCGCAGCTAGAGCTGAACTTGGCAAGGGATGCAGAGAGTAACAAGAAGGGCTTCTACAGGTATGTCAGCCAGAAAAGGAAGGTCAAAGAAAGTGTTACCCCCCCGATGAGCAGGAGTGGCAAACTGGTATCAACAGACAAGGAGAAGGCTGAGGTACTGAATGACTTTTTTGCCTCAGTCTTCACTGGCAACCTCTCTTCCCGCACCTCTCGTGTGGATGGACTACAAGACGGGGACTGGGGGAGCAAAGTCCCTTGCACTGTAAGAGAAGATCAAGTTCGTGACCACCTGAGGAACCTGAACGTACGTAAGTCTATGGGACCTGATGAGATGCATCCCAGAGTCTTGAGGGAATTGGCTGATGTAGTTGCCAAGCTGCTCTCCGTGATATTTGAAAAGTCATGGCAGTCAGGTGAAGTCCCCGGTGACTGGAAAAAGGGAAACATTGCACCCATTTTTTAAAAGGGTAGGAAGGAGGACCCTGGGAAGTACTGACCTGTCACCTCTGTGCCTGGGAAGGTCATGGAACAGATCCTCCTAGAAGCTATGCTGAGGCACACGGAGGACAGGGAGGTGATTCAAGACAGTCAGCATGGCTTCACCAAGGGCAAGTCCTGCCTGACCAACCTAGTGGCCTTCTGTGATGGAGTGACTACGTCAGTGGACAAGGGAAGAGCTACAGATGTCATCTATCTGGACTTCTGTAAGGCCTTTGACATGATTTCCGGTAACATCCTTCTCTCTAAATTGGAGAGGTACGGATCTGATGGGTGGACTATTTGGTGGATGAGGATTTGGTTGGATGGTCGCATCCAGAGGGTAGTGGTCAATGGCTCAATGTCCAGATGGAGATTGGTGACAAGTGGTGTCCCTCAGGGGTCCATATTGGGACCAGTACTCTAATATCTTCATCAAGGAAATAGACAGTGGGATTGAGTGCACTCTCAGCAAGTTTGCGGATGACGCCAAGGTGAGTGGTGCAGTGAACACGCCTGAAGGACAGGATGCCATCCAGAGGGACCTGGACCAGCTTGAGAAGTGGGCCTGGGCGAACCTCATGAGGTTCAACAAGGACAAATGCAAGGTCCTGCACGTGGGTCAGAGCAACCCCAGGTATCAATACAGGCTGGGGGATGAAGGGATTGAGAGCAGCCCTGCCAAGAAAGATTTGGGGGTCCTGGTGGATGAAAAGCTAGACAAGCCGACAATGTGCACTCGCAGCCTGGAAGGCCAACCGTATCCTGGGCTGCATCAAAGGAAGTGTGGCCAGCAGGTCAAGGGAAGTGATTCTGCCCCTCTACTCCACTCTGGTGAGACCCCACCTGGAGTACTGCGTCCAGCTCTGGGGCCCTCAGCACAGGAAAGACATGGATCTGTTGGAGGGGGTCCAGAGGAGGGCCACAAAAATGATCAGAGGGCTGGAGCACCTCTCCTATGAGGACAGACTGAGAGAGTTGGGGTTGTTCAGCCTGGAGGAGAGAAGGCTCTGGGGAGACCTTATTGCAGCCTTTCAGTACTTAAAGGGGGCCTATAAGAAAGATGGGGACAAACTTTTTGGCAGGGCCTGTTGCGATAGGACAAGGGGTAATGGTTTTAAAACTTTTAAACTAAAAGCGGGAAGATTTAGACTAGATATAAGGAAGAAGTTTTTTACAATGAGGGTGGTGAAGCACTGGAACAGGTTGCCCAGAGAGGTGGTAGATACCCCATCCCTGGAAACATTCAAGGTCAGGCTGGACGGGGCTCTGAGCAACCTGATCTAGTTGAGGATGTCCCTGGTCATTGCAGAGGGGTTGGACTAGATGGCCTTTAAAGGTCCCTTCCAACCCAAACTATTCTATGACTCTGTATTTTCTTATATCTGCTTCCTTTACCTTTCTCCTTTATAACTGGCCTCCAGTAATCGTGACAGTGCGTGGCTTCGCTATTTCATGTATATATTTCTCTTAAGCAGTGAAGGAAACATGAAACTCAATATTTGTGGCTCAGAGTCCAACTTCTGTAGAAAAGGAATTTTTTTATAACCTTTTACTTCAATCCCTTCTCATCTTTTTTTTTCTCTCACCAGTTTTACCTCTTCCATTGTGCTGTTATTCAGTCCTTGCTGTCATTCTCAAAAAAAGACTAATTTAGGCAAATTTTCACGTGTTTAGGCACATCTTTGGCATTTGAGAGACGTGTCCACTAAAAAAATTGTCTTTTCCTTAAAGTTCTTTGGAGTGAGAGTGCTTTTCAACCATTATAGTTGCAAGATTTTTTTAATTGTCATTTTTTTTTAGCACAGATAAAACAGTTTCTCTCTTTTCACTTTTTAAATATTTTTGCCAAGTTTAAACTTATATGAAGGTATATATGAAACTTGCAAAGGAGATGAGAGAATAAGAGCAAGATCTTCATGTTCCCCTTTCCAGAATAACGTATTTAGAGGTCAGAATAGCCAGCATAATTGATTCCTGCCAGAGGCAGTATGAATTTATGTCTTTACCCTTGACTTGTCTTTAAGCCTATATTTATTTAGCCATTTAAATTGTTGTAGCCATTTCTTTTGACCATCCGCTTGGCAGTCTCATTGTTGACACTTTCACTTCACTTCCTCCGCATTTGAAGTCATAATGGCTGGAAATATTTTTGAAAGAAAGCATGTAGGCTACAACTGAATACTGTGTCACTCTAATTCCAAGAGTTAGTGCTTTCTCAGTTAAAACAAGCATTGTGTAGTATAAGGTATATTTCCTCATAGGGAAGTTCTGACTAAATATTTAAATTTTCAACTTGACATTGCATTAGCTGTGATATGCAAACTTAATGTTTTAAAGACGTGATTAAGGATGTTAAGAGAGCCGAGTTGATTTTAAGGTGGCCAGAAGATAAATTAAAAGAATCCAATTGCCTTTTATTGAAGGGGAGAGAGATAAATGTTCAGAAAAAGAATTTTGAAAATGAACAGGCCAAGCTATCGTTCCCCCAGAGATCCTATTATTTAATACATCTGCTTTGTTTTTCAAACATTTCCTTTTGAAGTGTTTTAGAATTGATCAGCATCCCATTGTGTTTGAAGACAAGGCAAAATTACAGTGCCAGCAGAGCTCGTTTACTGATGCAGACGTCTAGTTAACATACTGTAGGGAGGAGCCTGTGTTCCCTAGCAGTGTTGAGGTGGCTGTAAAATACTCTGTCCTTCCAATGACTCTCTTTGAGCAGAAGTACTTTTTTTGTTGTAGTAAGGATAGGCTGCGGTCATTGAGGATCGCAGGTCTTTTGCTTCTGAGTAAGGTTTCAGGATTAGTCCCTAAGTCACGTCCCCCTAATGAAATAAGAAGCACGGCAATTAGAGGTTAGATGCTTGAGAGTTAAAGGTTTTAATCCCCAACGTCCGGGTGGTTACCCTTCAGGATGGAACCACAGCTCAGCTGTTTGCTGTCGAAGCTCCCTATGCTCCACAGTCACAGCCCAGTGCTCGCTCCTGAAGGCAAGCGCATAAACCTTCCCTTTCAAGAACAGAGCATAGGACACTCTGCCTCGTAAAACAACTTTCTTGTAAAGATGTGCTGCCTGTACAGGGTTTCCTGTAATTTACACAATAGTAGTTTAGCAGCTACGGAACTCACCAGGATGCTGGAGAGCTGAATCTGTTGTTCAGTAATAGCTGCCTCTAAGCTATAGCTTAGCAGAGAGCACCCTAGTCCTTTGCTTAGGCGGAGACAATTTCACTGTATTGAAAATAATGCCAAGATTCATAGTCCAAAGAGAGTGTGCACAGGTAGCATGCCAAGCGCTGTACTGTATTTACCAGCCTTCGGGTACATAGTCACTCATGGGTTTGAGCCTGGCCCAACCTTTCTGTCCCTTTTCATTCTCAAAATGTTCTGCACTCATACTCTATTTCCTTTTGTTCTTAGACACCTTGCTTGGAAGAACACCAAGTTTCAGGCTCCCAGGGAGACCTGGACATGAAGTTATTCAGGCATCTCAAATCTCTGTAACTTCTGGGTATGTGCAGAAGTGGCCTTTGTGCTAGGGGAACCTCAAAGTGAGAAAGTGAGACCCTGAAAAAGCTCACACGCCTTTGAAGAAAACAGTTTCATGACAGATAGGCAGAGCCTTTTAGGAAAGGGGTTTTGATCTGAGGACCGGTCAAAGACAAGGGCATTGGAGTCATTTAAAACTTACTGGTTTCTGAATTGAAAGCAGCTGTTTCTCACTCAACAGACAGTAATCAACCATTTGTATGCCCCTGTGCCCTTGCAGGGGATGCACTGAGCAGGTGTAACTGTGACATGGCATAACTGCTGAGACTGCACATCACTCCCCCTGTTTCTGTTTTCTGGCCCTAGGGAATCTGACACCAGTTCCTAGAGGAGACTCAAGATGGCTGTATCAGGGACCAGTGCTCCCTGTATGTTACTTTCAAGAATTAGATACCTTCTGATAGGAATCCATGTCTTGTTCTGGGAATCATTAACTCAGAATTAGGAAGAATCTGTTTGAATCATAAGTGAGTGCACAAGTTTCAGACCTGCATGTTGTTTTGCTCACTTTCTCTTCCTTGTTCTGGCCGATGAATACTTTAGTTACCACATTAAAAGTGGAATAGTGTCAGCAAGAGGCTGTGCTGCTTTGGGGAGCTCTCCAGATGCAGACTGTTAAGGGTTGCACAGCTGTGAGATTGAGAGCATACGCAGTAACACACCAGGTCCTTTCCGGCAACTGCAGCAGTCGGACAGACTCCTCAGCGTTGGGATGAGTAACTCGATGCTGCACTTCCATTTCCATCTCCATTGCCATTCCCTGCCTGCACACCCCCTAAGTATAAAGGCATTTCCTAATTCTGTACAGGATCAGCAGATGCACTGCACCTCCCTTGTAATACAGTCACTATTGGCTATTGAAACGGACATATCACTATAAAACAGCAAGAAGACCTCAGTGACTTCTCTTCAGCTATTTGCTCTTCGTGGGGAGTACCTGTATGTGTGGAGTTCTATCTAGTGCAGCATGCTGCTAGACACTGGTGCATTCCTGCTGCTCTTTACTGCCCAAAATATTGTAAAGACTGAAACTGCTGTGATTTTCAAGGGTCTGTGGCTATAGTTTCAGGAGATGTATTTTGTTGTGGGTTTTTTCCCCCGCAATAAACTAATATGAAACTTGTTGCCTCAGGAGAGCAAGGCAAATGAATATCTAAGAGGCTGTGCACTGTCATAGAGCAACATGTCAGCCTTCTGCTTAGGGGAAATTGACTGCAAGGATGAGGAAGCAGAGCCATGTATCTGCAGTCGTTGTGGCTGGATTTCTCATCCCGTTGCTTTCCGCTGAAGCGTTAAATACTGACTACTGCTGGAGACAGGATATTAAACTTGGTGCAATCGTGTATGTGCTTCTCAGAGCTTTTGCTTCCTAAGAGGTGAACGAACTCCGTTATTATAAAACTTCTGTTCTAGTCCTTGTAATTAAATAATATCATAAAAAGGTTGTATAAGGTATCCATACTTCTTAGTTTTGACTTACAAAGGCAAGTTTAAACCTGCCCATAAGTCCCTCCTGCTGTGCTTAGGAGCTGGCAGACAATGTAAAATGCTGTATCAGCAAAGCAAAACAAGTCATTAGAACTAACTTTCTGTTGCACTGGGATAAAACCTTGATATTCTTGCCACTTCAGTCCCAGGATTTCCTATAGACAGCCTTCAGTGTTTGCTGAATTGTGATTTTGAATTAGTCCTACAGACTCTGTAACTTGGTGAGCCCATCGATGATTTTTTTTTTTTTTTTTTTTTTTTTTTTTTTGGTAGCTCTCGGCTTCCTATACCCACCCTTAATACTATTCTAGCTTCATATCAGGCCAAAAGTTGGTTGCAAACCTCTTCACACTGTCGCTTTGTTTTTTCCAGGAAGGAAAGTGTTGTTGGGGCTTGAAGGGAGCTATAGGATGCATAGGAGACATTGGAACTGCTTGGTACTAGACCAAGGGTGAGCAAAGATACCAGAGGATCTACTGAAGTGCTGTGCTTACAGGGTCAGAACATAGAAGCTACATCACTAAGGCTACCTCTATGTTAATTAAAAAAATAAAAAAGATGCAGGCCAAGGACAGCATTCTCTGGCTTCTGCTGCCAAGTGGCAGGGTGCAGTTCTTGTCCAGCGTGGCTAAGCTGTCAGCCCTCTGCCAGAACCCGGGTGCCCTCATCCTGCCTGCCTGCTGGGAATGGTTCTGGCACCTGCTTCATCCTGTGTTATCCAGGAGAGCGCGAGGTGGCCTGCGCCAAAACTCTGAAATGTGCTAATTGTTAAACAGTACGGCCAGTACTGGAGTCTCTGCTTTAACCTTGTCTTACTTACTAGTAGTCATTTAGCCCAGCATATGTTAGCTTCCTGACAGATTTTTTTTTTTTTTTTTTTTTTTTTTTTAAACATATAACCATAGAAATGTTGGTTGGAAGGGGGCTCTCGAAGTTAAGCTCGTCCAGCTTCCTGGATGGAGCAGAATGCAGCTGGCTCGGAATTAATGTGTCCTAAAGGTAGCTGCAGGGATTTAAAAAGTTCTGTTTCAGTGAGGAATGAATTTTTTTTTTTTTTTTTTTTTTTTGTGCTTTCAGTGGGATTTGGCAGAACCCTGTGTTAAGTCCATAGAACTAGGTTGTGAGTCCTACTCAGCGAGTCTAGCATGTCATCAATCCTAGACAAACTTTTTGCCTGGATAAGTATCAGCACCGCTTACCTCTGCTGTGCTGCGGGCAGCATGGTGGCAGATGCGTGTCCTCTGAGCAAGCTCCAGCTGTCCTTGATCTCTCCTCAGTTGGTTAAGGGTACACTTTCTCCTTAATTATGTGCAATTCATGTTATATTTCTACTTCTGCTGATAAATTTCTGCTTGTATACTTTGCTTTATAGTCTTCTACTGAGCCTCAGGAGCACATTAGGCATCTCATTTCTTAATGTGGGAAGGAGAGAGTTTGGGAGGCAATTGGTGTCCCTGACAGGACTGGGGAATTTCTGAATTCCAGGCATTTATTGAGCACTAAATTGAGGTCTTCGTGACTTCATTGTCTTTTATCTGTCTGTAATACTGGAATTATCAGATGGATTTCTTGAGGGGTGACGTGAACACCGATTAGATCACATATATTTGGCAATGGGAACTGTAGTGTTCAGAATGCTTTCTTCTTATTTAATTTCATCCCTGATTGTGAACATTTTTCTTCCTCCCGTGGCAGCCAAGGGAGGGACCAAGTGAGGATGTTTGAAGAGAAACTCTCATTTTTTTCCTTGTTTGAAATTTCACAACCTACCCTAGAAATCAGGGATGCTATTGACATCAAAATGGGAAAAATACTCCCTGAAAGCAATCTGTTACACATTATTCTAGGAAAATAACCATCTTCATACATGTCAAGTTAGAGTATGACTTTTGATGGTTTTTTTCTTTCCTATGACTTCACTATCTCCTAATTAATTATATCTAATTTCATACTAAATGGTTATTCAAGACCAGAAGTGGCAAATTATTGGTACTGCTAAGGAGAAATGACTTTGGAGATTATGACTGCATGTGCTGCAGTTGGATGTTTCAGTGCCTCATTGCCTCTGTTCCTGTTACAGGTACATGTGACAGCATTGCAGCGATGAGTGGAATTTTAAAGAGGAAGTTTGAAGAAGTTGATGGCTCCTCACCTTGTTCCTCTGTGCGGGAATCAGATGATGACATTTCTAGCAGTGAAAGTGCTGACAGTGGGGATAGTGTCAATCCATCCACTTCTAATCATTTTACCCGTAAGTACTAAAGTTGTGTATCTAAAGAGTTCTTTCTGTTCCTCAAAATAAAATAAATTTTATGGTTAGATAAACATGATGATTTTAAATTGAACAGGTGATAAAATGGAGACTCTGTGGTGTTCAGTTTGTGACTTGCTCAAAATGACTTAGCAAACTTGCACCCTTTTGCCTTCATGTTAACTATATAAAACTATTTGTCATTGTAAAAATTTGAAGTCACTTGGAAGCCCCTACGTATTTGCTATTTGAGTAATATAGCTGTTTGTAGTTAACGTTGGGAGTTCTGCTGAAGGTGTTTCAAACTGGTACTGTAGGGAAGGTGCTTTAGGTAAGTTTGTTTATTTTCCTTAGGCAAGTGCAATGTAGCTGTCAGCTCTCTGTAGTATTGTACTGGTGAGAGTTCTTCTCCAAAGAAAATAATAAGCTTTCTTTTATTTGGAATTGAGGAACATTGTGCATGGGACACATTATTACAATAGTTTTATTCTTCAGGGGAGTTGGGGGTGGAGAGGCTGGATTTCTGTACTAGGCAATGGTTTTGTGTGCAGAAAAGAAATTGGTTTTAAGTTAGTAAAGCTAGGTAGATTATGTGTGCAGCATATATATCTAGGAAGAATGAATTTATGGTTTATGTTTGTTGTTTATGATATTTGTTTTAGGTGGTTGTACTGTTTTAGTAGTGAACTGTATGTTTTAAAAATCAGGGATTTGCCTCCTTCAACTCTGTTGCATATAGATCTCCCACTGGAGTTAGTGGCTCTAAAGCTGTTTCCTTAAGACTGTGGGCCAAGGAGTAGGTGACGCTCCTCATGACTGCCCATACGCAACATGGTCCTTATAACTATGTGGTTTAGATTGTGCCTAGAAATCATGTTTGTAGCATGTGATATGAATGTTCTTATAACTGATTTGTCTACCTACCAAATGCTGCTGTGCAGCTGGAGCTAGGGTTTGGATGCGAGAGTCCGAATCCTCTGCTGTAGCATGGAACACTCCTGTGCAAAGGGTTACACAGGCACAATTTTTCAAATGGGATTACGTGTAGCGATCTTGATGTGGTATATTTAAGATGCAGTACTAGTAGGGACCTATTTCATTGAAATGCCATAAAGGAGTAAGTGACCCAGTAAATCTCGTTAGTAGTATTAAGAAATAGCTTGGTGACAATATTATCTGCATGCTGATCTTTTAACTTTTGCATCTGTTTAAGGACGTAGATGATTATTCATCATAGACTGAAAGCAGTCCTTTTACATCAAACAGTCATTGCCACTCACACAGAAGACAGCAATTTTTTTGTGAATACACAGATAATACAAAGAAGGCTAGTAATTCAGGGGAGAAACTTGGAAGTTGTAATACATGCATGTAACAATAAGTTTTGATTGTAGTTGACACAATAAATAAATTAGGTTTTGAATAAAATCTGTAAGGGAAACTATAGCATTTCAGTGTTACGATTAATGATCCATATAACTGAGATATTTGTGGCCAGAGTAATAAATATTTATCTATGTGCACATTCACACACATATAGAAATTGTACATATTACATTTTTTAAAATATATATATTTATATATCAGTTGGTGATACGGCAATAGAACGAGTAAATTGTTTGCATGTGTATTGATACTACTTTTAAAAAAGTGTTGTCTTTAATATAGATGCAGCAGCCTAAATTCCAAGAAATCAATACAGAATAATGCCAGTATTAGATAAGGCTGGTTTGGGAAGAAAAGAATTGAACAGGTGGCCTTGGTGCTGCATTTGAATAGGCAGATCTCAAGGAAAAGACTTGGAGACTAGTTTCTCTGCCACTGGAAAGTGGCATCTTTCAGTGTCTAACATTCTGCTTTGCTCTTACTGTAATGCAGCATATTTGCAGGAGCTTGATAAAGGTGATAATTTTTTATTGGTAAGAAAATAGAAGATGTTGATGCTCAGATGAAGTATAGAATGGAAAGGTGGTTTTATCCCTGCCTAATTACTTCCATCTTGCCTCCAGACTCTCTTCCAGTGTGCATCGTTATTTTGTAACTTTACCAAGGACACTCCATGTTGCACCTGATGGGGAAGTCAGATTTTGTTGATTTATTGTTAAAATGCTGCAAGTAAGATTTTGCACCTTCTTCTTTCTTAATATTAAAGCATATCAGTTACTTATACGTCTACACAATTAACATCTACTAATTGAGCAGTGTTAGAAAAATCACTAGTTAGCTAGCGTTAGGCACATCTGCTATATATAAGAGCAACTCTGCACTAAAAAGGTGAGTCTTAGTGATGATGTGTGATAGTAAAAGTTAGTATGCGTTTGCAATGAAAATTAATCATGTTAGCATTTAAAATAAATGCAAAGGAGTAAAGATACTTGACAAATGCAGAAAGATGTTTTTAATTTGATAACTGACTGCCTCTTGAAAAAAACGGGGGGTTTTTTTGAGCTTGGATTTTTATTTTGTTTTATTCTTCTCACGTTTTCTTGAGTCTTCATGTGCTTTGATTCTGGAAAGAGTGTTTTAATTGGAGAGTTGGTGAAATTTTTATACAGTCAGGATTTGTTTTCATTTTGGTTTGTATCGGTTGACATCAGTTGTGTGTGTGATGTTGAATGCTCTTCAGGGCAAGAGCACTTTTCTTTGTATGTATTTAGACTTTTTTTAAAAAAAATTCTAGATTTTTAAAACAATATTATTTGAAAAAGTATATTTTGAGTTCTAGGAAGTGATAAAAAAAGAACCAATCCTGCTGAGGTATTTGGCCCTGTCTTGTCAAAGCAGAGTATGTGGAAATTGTCAATGTTCGTATCTCATGAATACGGGTGTTTTACAGAGCTACTAAGTGATGCTCATTTGAAAACTACATGCAGATGTGTTGTACAATAACGGAACTATTAACAGTGTGCATTGAAAGGTGTTTTGTTCATTCTTTAAGCACATTCATCTCCCAAAATATAAGGGTTTTCCCATGTTGAATATTTGAATCCATACTTTTAAGGACATATGGAAAGGAAGAGTTCTGTGAGACTTTTTCAATAAACAGACTGAAAAGAGCCAGTGCAGAAGAAAAGCTGGCCAGACTCCTTGCCTCTGTCACATGCCTGAGTATGTCTTTGATGGAGGTTATCTTTCTAAGCCATTTCCTGTCACTTTGTACCATTTTCTTTTCTATTGTGTGAGACACTGTCAGATCCTGTGTACTGTCTTCCTTGTGGTCCATTTTCATATAAGCAAATCAAAGTTCAGTATGAACTCTCTTTTACTGACTGGAAATGTGCAGGTTGTGGGTCACCACCAAGATCTATATGTTAATTCTTTAACTGAGCTTTTAAAAAAGGCCTAACATGGCCCTCTAAGTCTTATTTTTCCATTCTGCTTGACCTGACAAAGAGATAATTTTTTGATCACTTGTAGCTACAACTCTTTCAGTGCTTCAGCAAGCAGGCAGTTTGCATATAAATCTATCTAGAATAGCTGATGCATCTCAGTATTTACACAACCCTTGAAACAATATGTGTTGGGTCATATAAACAAGAACCTTTCAGCTATCCTGCTCCATTAGCCTTAAGGTCAGTTTAACCTGCCAGCTGAATGAGGCACACAGCTGCTGTGGATCATTCAGGTGGGGCAGAAACACCAGAAGATAGCTTTGATCTCAACAGTTAACCCTGTAGTGTGATGGCAGAAAATACGTGACTGAGATGTCTCTGAGTGCTATCCGTTGTGACTGCTACGCAGGGATAAGTACAGAGTTTCTTTAACAATATAGCCGTTTAAACAAATCAAGACAGCAACAAAAAAAATAAATAAATCTCTAGCCTAAGTTACAGGCATCTTTTTCTGAGTCAGGAAATGAAATTACAGTCCATGAAGCATAGACAACTGTTACCAGGTTCATAACCAGAAAATAAGTAAATGTAGTATTTTCTTTGGCAGGTATGTGTGTATATATATACATCTACACATTTTAAAATCTCTTATCAAATGGTGATGGAGTGCCTTCATTACCTCTGGCAGATATAATCCCTAGTCTTTTTTACTTAGTTTTCTCAGTCTATTGAGGTCATTTCAGTTTGATTCAGCAGGCCATAGTCACACCACAGATTTACCTTAATGGATGCCAAAGCATATTACTAACCAGGCCACGTACCTGTCCTATTTCACGGTCCCTCCTCCATATCAGAAAGAGGGATGTTCGTCTTCAAGTAGCAGTCCAAGCATGCATATACAGTATTAGTTAGGGCTAAGAGTATTTGTTCCCTTTTTCCTCAGAGGTACATGGAATACAGGGTGGGAGCACACCCAATGCCATTTCAGCTCCTATAAATTGCCCTTTTGAGCTAGGGGACCCCGCTGCTGTGTTTCATCAGGTCCACAGCAGGTTGTCTTTGGAATTGCTGTTCAGGATGTCAGTACAACGCCCCGACAGTTCCTGCGACTGTGTGTGCTGAAGGATGCTGGGTTCCGCGCTCCAGCTCAGGTGTGGGGGATTCTTTCTGCCTTGTGGAGGTACCTGCCCCTAAATGCTTCATCTATTTTTCTGACAAAGAAAAATACCCAAATATAAGTTGCAGAATTGCATGCAATTGAGAGACCTGGGAAGACCTCACCAAGTCCTGTCTTTTGCACTTTGGTGCTGGTAAAAACTCCCTATACCACATTAATCACAGACGCGTCTCTTAAGAAACATACTTTGGGGAGCTGCTGCTTTCCTCTGCCATTTCAACTTCAGTGTTGTGAAGCTGAAACTTTCAGAGTAATGCCTTTATCGCAGAGGCTTCTCTTCTTCACCTGCAGAGGCAGGTGAAATCTCCAGCACCAGCTCGTCTGACAAGGTGATCTTCATCAACAGGAGGTAGAACCATCGCACAGTCTAGTTGATATCCTCCATGAATTAGCTGTATCTTGCCATTAACACTATCACTGTCATTAGCAAGGTTATCCTGCAGCCAGCCATAATCATAGGTCCTGTCATTCTGCTAATTAGCGTACTCTCTTTAAGAGTATTGGATGCCTTAGGTTCATTATGAATGTGGCTGGTCAGTAAGGGTTCTGAGAAAACCCTTCGGTCTCTAAATGCTCTCGCCATCTTTTGATTTTACCATTAAAGATAATGAGGAATTTGAAAATATAAATACATCCCCATTGCACTTCTTTCCATATACCTGTAAAAGTGCTGTTTTGAATATTCTAGAGTCGCTACCATATTGAGATTGCCTCATCTATGTGGCCATGCAGAACTTGGAAGAAGATATCAAATACTCTGAAATCCTTAGGACGGTCTAGCTTCCCTTAAATTTTCTTTTTGTGAAGGATAAAGTTTCGTTTGGTGTGAGGCCAATACACAAGGCATTACTTGAGCTTTGAGCTTAATTTATGTGTTTAATTGTTGGTTAATGATAGAAATCTGAATGAGTTAGAAGTGGTGATGCTGGCTTATTATGGGAAAACACTTAGAAGATGTAGCTAAATGCAAGCATTCTTTTTTCACACAATTTTTTATACTGCCTGAAACCAGGCTTGGAATTACCTTGTTAATGAGGAGTACATTCTTGTCGTTATTTGTTGACTTATGTTATGAAACACAAACAGGTTGAGAGATTCTCATTTTTGATTTTCAAGTAAGTCAGCCCATCTGGGCAGTAAAAACCAAGAAATGCCAAGAAATTCAGTGAAATGTGTTGCAATGTCTTCACTCAAATACTCATACAGAATTACAGGGCAGGGTATGCCATGACAGGACCTTGCCTGCTGTCTGTCATCTGCAATAACGACCATTGTACAGGGAGTTTTTAGAAAATATAAAGGGGAGTTAGGAGTCAGACTCCCACTGGTTTTTAGAAGGATTTGTGCAACTAATTCTGTTTCTATATTTTTGAAAAGTTCTCTCTTATAAATTAGTGCATTTCATATACTATACAAACAGAGGGACAGTTTTTGCCTTACATGATGTTTTTGTTGGCTTAGATACCATATAAACAAATTTTTTTTGTTGAAGATGTTCATGACAGATGCACAAAATATATTTGCAAATGCAAAGTCACGGACAGCTGAATGGGTAGTTGTATTTGTATCAAATGGCTATTGACAGCAGTCACCCGTAAGATGGGACAAAGGATTGCCTGTAGTGTCTTAGGACTGAGTTCAGCAAATACCATTGTTATGCATGGGTGTTCCTGCAAGGATCTGTGGTGGCAGCTTTCCTCCTCACCCTGTTCGAAGCTGGGGCCAAGGTCAGAAATAATCATCTACGACACAGCAGCTGGCGTTTAGAGTAAATGGTGAGGCAGAGAGCAGTTAACCGTCTCCACTTCTCCCTGCAGGCTGATTATATTTGCAGAATGGAGAAACTGGACTATTATGATGAATGTCACAGAGAAGCGTTCTGGAGATAGAGGGTGCCGAGGAAGTAAACTTTGAAAGCTTTCGCTGAAATTTTAGCAGTAAAATTCCAGCTGTTAGCATGCATCCCAAGAATTTAGCATTTTTGTGAGATTTTAGACAAACCTCTGACAGTAAGGTAAAATGTTTAACTAAAGTACAAATGAAAAACCTCTCCTATTCAGGTCAAACTTGTCTGTGAGCTAGTATTTTTCAAAAACCTTTTCAAATATGACATAGATACATCTAGCATTAGGCAAGCATTCCCATCAAGCCCCTCCTGTGAGGTGAATTTAGCTTTGGTTTTACCCGAGAGGAAGGTACGAGAAGGATGGAGCAGTGAAACACTGTTAGGGTTCCACAGCATTGTCCCTGTCCTGTCTAGTTTCCACTACTCAATTTACTCCTTTCTGCGTATGCACTTTTCTTTAAGACTTCCAGATTCAAATTTGTTTCAGAAAATACCTCCTTGCCCTCAAGCCCACTTGTTTCTTTGGGAGGGTATATTGTATGTCACAGCATTTCCTCTTAATGTGGATTTCCAGCATGTAGGAAAAGTGTTTCATCATGAAGGGTTTAAAATTTGTAATTTTAGTGTATGGACATTCTTAGAAAAATATCGTTTGGGAGGCAGAAGACAGAGGTAGAAGCAATTTCTGGAATATGACCTTTTCTCAAGTTTTTGTCTTCTATGAAGATTGCGAAGGAGGCTGGCTTTTATAATGTTCTGGCCTGGATTACCACGATGGATTAGGCTTTGCTGTTCTTTGGTGTTCTGTGGTATTTCTTGATGAAACACTGAGCGAGAAAGTCATGGAGCAGGTGGAGAATGGTGTTAATCCTTCTTGCCCTGGTGGTTTATGTGGCACTAAGAGTATGTAAAAAGCAGACAAATTGGTAGTAGAGTATCAGAAAAGCAGCACTTACTCTGGTCTAAGACAGAGCTTTGTCCTGGTTTCGGCTGGGATAGAGTTAATTTTCTTCCTAGTAGCTGGTATAGTGCTGTGTTTTGGATTTAGTACGAGAATAATGTTGATAACACACTGAAGTTTCAGTTGTTGCTAAGTGGTGCTCATACTAAGCCAAGGACTTTGCAGCTCCCCACGCTCTGCCAGCGAGGAGGTGCATAAGAAGCTGACCCAGACTGGCCAAAGGGATATTCCATACCATATGACATCATGCTCAGTATATAAACTGGGGGGAGTTGGCCGGGGGGGATCGCTGCTCGGGGACAGGCTGGGCGTCGCTCAGTGGGTGGTGAGCAGTTGCATTGTGCATCACTTGTTTTGTATATTCTTTTATCATTCTTATTATTCTCTCTTCCTTTGCTATCCTATTAAACTGTCTTTATCTCAACCCACAAGGGTTATTTTTCGATTCTCTCCCCCATCCCGCTGGGGGGGCGGTGAGCAAGCAGCTGTGTGGTGCTTGGTTGCTGACTGGGGTTAAACCACAACAAGCTTTAATCCAAAAGGCTGCTTCATACACGTTTTTTTCCAGGCTTTTGAAATTTTCATGTGCCTAAGATATTTCTGCACGGGTGACAATGAATTGCTTTGCCCTCATTGCTGCAAGAGTGCTAGTAATCTGCCGGGTAGCCATATGGTTCACATTTATTTTAATGTGTCTTTGACATCAGGAGAATAGCTGAGACAGCAGAAGAAAGTGCTTATGTCTTGGAGTTCAGCCAGAACTGAGATTATTTATGTTTCGTAATCAAAGAACTACCAGCTTTCTCAGTAAAAAATGTTTGAAAAACATGATGGGCTTAAGATGTCATTCCTCTCAGGATTTTGTAAAATGAGGAAGCAGGCTTTGCATTTCATAGACAGATACAGCTGCAGCGGGATCTCTTCCCAGGTGGGGGGGTCTGGATTCTGTCTTGGCTGCTAAACATGCAGAAGGAAACGCTCTCTCACAGGTTTCACACTGCTGTAGCTCCACGGCCCAGAGAGCAAAATGAGGATGTTCAAAGGCAAACGAAAGTGCAACTGTATAGTTCATTATATGTATGTGAGAGCAATTCAGGAAAACTTTATTTCAGTCTGCCAGCCCATTATTACTGTTGCTTACCTATTTCATCAGTTATAATTTATTCACATACAAATGAGACTTGGATGATTCTTATAACGATGCACTGGACTGCTAGTGTAAATACTGGTTTTCCCTTTTGGAAGATTACTTTTCTTGGGATTTGGGAGTTGGATGGGCCCATGATGACATCTGTTACCAAGACATAAGAAATATATTATGGATAAATACGATAAAACCTAAATTTTTCAAATATGGAAAGAGTTGGGAGGGTTGTGTCTTTCATTTTGTACAAATTCACAAACGTAAATAATGGTTATTCTCAGGTGAGAGAGCAGACAATACAGCTTGAGGTGGAGAAGGAAGGGGGCACGAGGAGCAGCTTCAGAACTTCATACCAGCTGTGGGAGGAGGCAGTGGCTGGGAATGTTGGGTGCAGGTGGCACCCACCAGCGTCTTCCCCCTACTCCTCTCTGGGCTGGGGGCTTCCTAGCATGGTTGGTTCCCGTGGGTGGGAGGGACTAGCAGATAAACAGCCCACCCCCGCATGCAGAGGTCAGCAGGAATCTCCTCTACTTCTAGCTTTCCACTCCGTGCTTTGAAAATACCTGCGTGTGGGGTAGGGAGAGGAAAGAAGGGCGCACAATTTCAGAAGTTAGAGAGCTGCTGTTACATAGCTTTGAATAACCTGTGGAAAATGAGCTAGTAATAAAATTCTTCAGTCTCACAATAATACATAAAATGAAAAATAAATTTTATTTGCAATACAGAAGGTAAGTGCGAAAAATCTTATAATTATGAGCCTGTTGGTAGGAATAAGGTGATGGCAACCATTATTTGAAACTAACTTAGCAGCAGGACTTGGTGGTTTCTTCCATATAACTACACCACTAAGGAGACAGTCCCTAACCATAGTGTTCTAGTTACGTTAAAATGTATTATGAAAACATTGACACTGATTTGTTACAAATGTGTGTATCGCTACATCTTTCTTCACCCTTGTGTATTCACACATTCCTCTAGCTGGATAAATTGCTTCATTCTCCTTTATTAACTGTTGATGAACAAAGGCCATTCTTTATTCTCTAACCTCACAGGACTGGAGTGGCTCTCATTTTTCTTACCTTCTTCATTGATGTGTCTTTTTCCAAACGCAGAAACTATTTCCTCACTTGCTATGTTTATTTGGTGACAGAATTCCAGCACAGATCAATGCTTTGTACAATGTACTTTAGCCAGAATGAATCTGACAGGAAAGTTTTATTGTCAAACCACTATTCATAATATTTGCCCTTCTCCCATTAATCGTCATTGTGACAGAGATTTATGCGACACAGCAGCCTAAGCGAGAAGGAACAGCAGTCATGGAAGCTATTTTACAGACCAGTTTTATTTTTTAAGGCTATTGTTGTTTTCATGATAGTGGTGTTTTTTTTTTTTACATTGACACTTTCTGCAGTTTCGACTTTAAAGTTTTATTTTTAGAGTGTCTTTGAAAAATGAATTAGCGGGGCCTCCTGTTTCATGCAGACATATGGGACACGCTGTGTCTGGAAAAATCCATTTAATGCACTTGATCAAGTACCTATAAGCTTCAAAAAAAAAATCTAAGGAACACTTAGTCTTTCTGGAAAAGGATCCATAAACCATCTTGTATGCCATTACTGTTAGCCGCTGGGCAATAAAAAATGTACTTTTTGATAGATAAAATGGTAACATTTTAAATTGCACCCATTTTAATAAAAATGATGATGATAAGAGTTATGACTTAGTGGCCCAATGTAGGAGGTGGTCCTCAACTATGTGTATAATTTACCACCTATGGGAACAACCATAATGATGTTTGTGTGTTTATTCTATTTTTAATCTTTCGACAGTTGATCTCCCCATGTCTAGAGAACCACAGGTTGGGTAAGACAGGCTTACTGAGTCAAGCCTTAATCTGTGTAATTTGGAAAGGTGGGGGTAATGTGTAGAAGAAGGTTGTCTTGCATTAGACAAAGCTTATTTCATGTCAGTGTGCAGCCTTACAATAAATCACCAAAATCTCAATTTCTTGAATGACTGCTGAACAAGTATCTATTCTGTACTACAGTCAATGACTGAATCATAGAATCGTTCTGGTTGGAAGAGACCTCCAAGGTCATCGGGTCCAACCATTAACCTATCACTACCAAGTCCACCACTAAATCATATCCCTTAGCGCCACATCTAGACATCTTTTGAATACCTCCAGGGATGGTGACTCCACCACCTCCCTGGGCAGCCTGTTCCAATGCCCGACAACCCTTTCGGTGAAGAAATTTTTACAAATATCCAATCTAAACCTCCCCTGGCGCAACTTGAGGCCATTTCCTCTTGTCCTGTTGTCTGTTACTAGGGAGAAGAGACTGACCCCCACCTCTCTACAACCTCCTTTCAGGTAGTTGTAGAGAGAGATAAGGTCTCCCCTCAGCCTCCTTTTCTCCAGACTAAACATCCCCAGTTCCCTCAGCTGCTCCTCATAGGACTTGTGTTCTAGACCCTTCCCCAGCTTTGTTGCCCTTCTCTGGACACGCTCCAGCACCTCAATGTCTTTCTTGTAGTGAGGGGCCCAGAACTGAACCCAGTACTTGAGGTGCGGCCCAAACAGTGCTGAGTACAGGGGGACGATCACTTCCCTACTCCTGCTGGCCACACTATTTCTGATACAGGCCAGGATGCCGTTGGCCTTCTTGGCCACCTGGGCGCACTGCTGGCTCCTATTCAGCTGGCTGTTGACCAACACCTCCAGGTCCTTTTCCACCGGGCAGCTTTCCAGCCACTCCCCCCCAAGCCTGTAGCGTTGCCTGGGGTTGTTGTGACCCAAGTGCAGGACCCGGCACTTGGCCTTGTTGAACTTCATACAATTGGCCTCGGCCCATCGATCCAGCCTATCCAGATCCTGCTGTAGCACCTTCCTGCCTTCCAGCAGATCAACACTCCTTCCCAACTTGGTGTCATCTGCAAACTTACTGAGGGGTGCACTCGACCCCCTCGTCCAGATCATTGGTAAAGATATTGAACAGGACTGGCCCCAGTACTGAGCCCTGGGGGACACCACTGGTGACAGGCTGCCAACCGGATTTAACTCCATTCACCGCAACTCTGGGCCCGGCCATCCAGCCAGTTTCCTACCCAGCGCAGAGTACGCCCGTCCAAGCCATGGGTAGCCTGAAAAAGGACCTTACTGAAATACTGAAAACTGAAGGGCTATAATAAGAAAACTTGAGCATTTAGGCATTGTGCCATTCTGCAGGTCTCTGGCTCGCCATACAGGTGTTCTTAAATTTTGGAAAACTTAGAGATTCCTTGTATGTTCAATAGCCAGAGAAATACATAAGCCAGGAATTGTGCATAAAGAGAAATGGCAGAAATATCGTATGTAGTCATGAAATAAATTATAACTGCTGTAGATAAAGAGAATTGTTACAAAGGAGAGAGGCTAATAACTGAGAAAAATGAATAAACACTTCCTGCTGTGTATGTGTGCAGGCACATCGTGAACAAAGATAGCAAAAGGGCAAGCACAGAGAGCAGGTGGTGTTTCCAGGATGGGTTAACCATTCTTGGGTTAAACAATTGTTTGCTATTAAAAGTTTTCCTTTAATTCTTTTGGCCTCACCTTTAGGAATTTAGTTTACAGACAATTGCCAGTTTTCCATGAATGGTCTGTGCTGTGGCTGTTAGCTCGGGTCGAGTGCTGCCCGGCTGGGGCTGTGCTGTGTCCAGATGCAGCCCTGAATCTGCAGCAGCTGCTTTTGCGTGGCAAGGAGCTGATAAGCCTACAGCACCTGACTGGACTCCGTGAGGAGGCAGCCAGTTGCAAGCAGGTTATTAACGGGCTCTTGCTCTGCTAAACCCAGAAACTGCATCACTCATGTCAAATGCCAAAACCCAAAATTTCAGCAGTTGATGCTATTTCAGATGAGGAATTCTGACAGTGCTGTTTGAAGATACCTATGTCTGAAGACCTTGATATATTTTATGCATTACCAGCACTTACGTATCTGTCAAAAATATTTAATTCCATATAATCTTGAAACATGGAGCTAAAAATTGTATTAATTGTTTAAATGCGAGTGGAGTATTTTTTTCCTTCCGTGGAATGTATCAGGCTTGTAGTATATAAATGTGTTAAAGATCATTTGTGATCCATAGGACAGTTTTAGGTGATGATGAATATTTGTATTGCCTCTGGCATCCTCGCTCACCGTGAACTGCTAGACCCAAGACGGTGGCATTCATTTTCAAAAACCACCTTCTACTTCCTCTTGACAGTGTGTGTCCAGCAGATGCTAAAACACCACATCTCTGCCTGGCAGACTCTGCCTGGAGTCAGTATCACCCTTTTTGCGCAGAACAGATGATGGCGGCATCCACTGATACCACTTGTTGCGCAGGCAGATGGCATGTAAATACTTCTTTGAGACCGGCCACGCAAGGAAGCCATTACTAGATCTCTTCTGGAAAAGTGTGGTGTTTACACTCTCTTTGGATAAATTCTTAGGTTACAAGCTTTTGCTTCCCTGCAAAACCTTTGAAACTGACTCCA
The DNA here is from genome assembly GCA_009819775.1 of Phoenicopterus ruber ruber. Classification (NCBI taxonomy): domain Eukaryota; kingdom Metazoa; phylum Chordata; class Aves; order Phoenicopteriformes; family Phoenicopteridae; genus Phoenicopterus; species Phoenicopterus ruber. The sequence continues at coordinate 22,899,991 of CM020220.1, read as the reverse complement.
AAGAGGCACACAAGCCTTGCACAATCTGTCCCCCTCATTCTGAAAGGAGCTTACTAATTGGTTAATGTCAGTCAATTTTGTCAGGGCATATGTTCATGCTTTCTGATATATCAGAAAATACGTATTTTGTATGTCCTGCTCTGTCTTGAGTTAAGCGGTGTCCTTAGCAGTAATTACAACTGATTTGAAGGTACTACTTAAGGTACAGTGCATGAAAAATGACATATGCCCCTGACTCTTGCTAAGGTGATCCGAGTTCTGGTTGGCTTGAAGCAAAAAGACTGAATGAATTACAGAGCACTTTGTCCCCGATGTTGGAAAATGTTCAACATTTCCATTCAATACCTAATAAATTTTTTTTTTTTTGGAGATCACATTAAGGCAGCCCTCTGCTCAGAGATTTTAGGAAGTAGAGCAAGAACATAGTGCCTTTGCGGTGCTGACTGTGCTTCCTTTCGTGTCCTTGGTTACTGAGGTGGTCGCAATTCTCCAGTCCCCTCACTGGCACCTCTAATCTATGCTTTTGGGTAATCAAATAAAATCCTGTGGTCTTTTGCAGTTCCTGCCTCATCTCTTGTTGTAAACAACATTCTCATAAATATGAATATATTCTGACTGCTCCCTTGCAGTGACATAGAAGAGATGAGTATGGAGTTATTCACAGAGCCTTACCTCTCCCCTTTCATGAGCTGTTGGGTGAGACAGAAGCAAACCCAAAAGATAGGATGTGCTTCAGAGAAAAATAATCATGTGTAATCTGAGGGCTCTGAATGTTCCCATGCTTGTTTACTTAAACAGATTATCATATAATTTGTCTGACTAGGAACTGTAACGTTAATAAATAAAACCATGAACTTCAATGACATTTACAACAAATGCACGTCAGCTCTCGCGCTGTCTTCAATACAGTTGTATAGTGCTGGATTTATAGTGCTGGTGGTGTTGCAGTTACAGTGTGCCAGCATTTTCTTGAAGTTCAGCTTAATTCTATTTTAACACAAATTTTGTCAGCGATATATTAAAAAAACCCAAACAAACAACTTTGATGGTGTGGCGCAGATAATTTAATTACTAAAAGTGCTAAGAACTATAAAAAAGTTGAAGAAATGCATTAATGGGTTCTGTAAGACAGCTCATGACAACTACAGTCTTGCTGAGAGAGACTGCTGACCAAACTTTGAGACATAAATATATGGCAATGTATAAAATTCGTGTTCTAAATTTTGACAGCACACACACGGGCACCCCCACCCCTCCCCAAAAATCCACATAGTGGAAAAGCTTATTCATGTAATGTAGTTTTTATCATAGATGACATTCTTTTTTTCCATTAGATCAGAGAGCCTTCTGCCTAGCTTCATTTAACTATTAATATTAGTGTGTAGCGTGTGAATAAAACTTAAGGTAGATTTCTTTATGTATAGACAGTAGTATGATTCAGCTTCTATAAAGAGATTGACAGACTTAAAAAACTGGAAGCACTTTTATTGCAGCATTTGGTATTCCTGCCAGTAAGCAGCCATGTCAGGAGTTCCATAGCTAAGGTCTAAAACAAATTACTATAAACATAGACCTTATGTGGTAGGTACTGAAGTTTACAGATGAAGGTTCAAAAGCATTTGCTAGCTTGTGCGATATACAGGCACAATTACCTTCTATTTCCTCATGAAGCATATGTATATTTTTTTAAAGATTAACCTTCTATCTTTTCTTTAATATTTTACTATAGTTTTATCTCTCATTCCATGTGTGGCTGGTTCTTCTACTTGGTAAAAAAGCTGCTTGCCCTTCAGTAGCTGTCAATATTTCTTCCGAAATGGAGGCAAGATCCAGCTGAGATCCAAATAACATCAATCCTGTTATGTCAGAAATTGGATACATCCCAGAATCATTTAGCTGCCTCCTTCAGTAGGAGGAGGATTTTTTAATATGCACTTTCCTGTGTGTAAGGGCATATAGGCAGTGAAGGTTCTGACTCAGAGTATTTGCTTTCATGCTAAATTGAAAGAGAATGTCACAATATCAAAATTACCCCCTCTTCCAAACTCTAAAAATTTGGTTTTATTAAAAATAGTTTTGTTTTGAAACTGTGGCATATATGAAAAAAAAACATTAAAACAATATTTAGTGTCATGCAAAACTGACAGCTGGTCTCTTCTAACAAAATTCTACACATTAGAATATATATACACACACGTATATTCAGTGGATGGCAGCAGAAAGAAGGATGAAGGTAAAGAAAAAGGAGGTGGTTCTGATTGTTGATCAGTGTTATTCCTATATGATTCTGTGATGGTGATGATGATAGGAATTTCTGAGACAGTCTGAAACACTAAACATCATGACTTTATAGTTTTTCTAACACTAATTTCTCACATTTTAGGTTATAAGAGATAGGAATCTTTTCTGCCGGTGTGATCCAGTGCTTTAAAGATGTCGTTATAGATCTCTACAGCTAAGCATTGCTGACAGAATAGTAACAGAGTATATAGACCTGCGAGAGACTGGGTCCGCTGTTCTCCTGAGTGCTGTCATATGCAACGTTGTTTTGTTCCCAGGGCTTTGAAGAGGAGCAAGTCAGTGGATCACTGTCTTTGAGGTGACACTGTGAAAGAAGTTCCTTTTCCTGGGATTTATTTGCTTCCTTGGTAAAAGGATAAAACATTTTTATAATGCTATGGGAAAACACAATTGTCCTGGCCAAGAATTTCTGTTCTAAAGTAGGCAATAGCGTTCATGATCGTAGCAGTTTGTAATGGCTTCTAGGTTTGCATAGACGGTAAATATTTCTAATGTTATCTCCTCATTTAGACTGCACACCTCTGAACTCCAGTGCGTACATAGTCAGGTAGTGTTAAGGTAAATGGAACTACACAAGTGATGAATTTGCTACATGACTGCAAGTTGTCATTCATGTTGTAACCTGCATCTGTTCTAGCTTCTTCAATCCTGAAGAGAGAGAAGCGGAAGAGAACTAAAAATGTCCATTTTAACTGTGTCACTGTGTATTACTTCACGAGACGGCAAGGCTTCACCAGTGTTCCCAGCCAAGGGGGAAGCACACTGGGAATGTCTACTCGCCATAACAGTGTGCGCCAATACACACTTGGAGAGTTTGCGATGGAACAGGAGAGGCTTCACCGAGAGATGTTAAGAGAGCACCTAAGGGAGGAAAAACTCAATTCTCTAAAATTAAAGGTAAAAATTATTCAAGACTTTGATCCCTGCCTTATTTATTTAAGTGAGCAGTGTCAGAGCTATATGGGCCCAATGGGTGTGTTTTAAACAAAACCATTTCCTTTCTATCATTCCCTTTTCAATTGAAATGATGGCATTTTTCTTTTTTTTTATTTTACTGAAGACATATTTTTGTTTGATATTACCAAGTGCTGTTGTAGCTCTTGTTGTGTACCTCAAAGTGCTTTACAGGGAGGTTGTTGTTTACTCTCTGTTTTCTACAGAGAGGAAGACAGAGGCAGAGGGTGGTGGAAGTTAGCCTTGAACAGGGTGTCCAGCAGAAGTCTGGAAGTGCCAGGAAGAGAATGAGTCTTCTGAGCCCTCGCACAGTGCCCTATTAGGCGAGGGAATGGTAACATCCTAAGTGCAGAAAGGGAAACAGCTTATTTTCTTTGCTCACTTGAGCGAATTTGGCAAAAAGTAAGAAACAGTAATACTAAAAATGTTTTCTTTTTTCAGTGTGGCAATTTCTACAGTCGAGTGTCTTTAATATTTCACCAAAGGATGTCTGTGTTAAAGAAGAAATGTGTCAGACAAATTAACTGGCTATATCAGTTTAGCCAGTCAGAACAAATCTTGGCTACAGTTTTGAAGCTGTCTTTTTAAATATAGCATAGGAGAGGAAAGAAGCTGGATTTGAGCAGAGGAGAATAGAGAAGGGGATAGTGTTCTTGGAAATGTCCCTTCTGCCTCTTTAAAACTGGTGGCAAAACTTCTATTTTTGTTATGTTTTTGTAGTGGATGAAACACTTCCTGTATAATGGCTTGTATTATATGTATTTTGGGCTCTTTTTCAGATGAATCTTTTAATTAAAAGTGAACAATATTTAGAATTGTAACCGATCTGCTGTGCTCCAGAGCCCCTTCTTTCATGATACTACATCTCTGTTTCAGATACGACTGCAGTTGTCTGCCACCTTTCAGCATTTTTCCCCGTACAATGAACTATGTTCATGAGTTCTAAGTGTATATGACCGTTACTATTGTAATTATTTTTTTCAGTCTCCTAATTGTTTTTTATTTGAATAGCTAAATAGAATCTTAAATAGTTCATAAGATTTGAACTGTCATAATGAAAACAAACAAACATAAAACCACTCAGGACAAAGGCAAATTAAAGATGGATATTTGGACAGGTTTGAAACCAAAGGCTAGAGTGTTAGTGACTTATCACTAGATAGATTATACCTCTAAACATCTCGCATCACAGGATCTTCAGAGCATCAAGTGTGAATTGAGCTGTGTCAGTGTAACCAATGACTCTGTGTAGATCCCTTGGCTGACTTCCAGGAATCAGCTCAAAGAGAGGAAGCCCCGGTGGAGTGAGCAAAGAATAGTAAGGCATGCAAATGTTTCACTTTTCCTTTTCTTTTTATAGCTAGAAAGTAAATCAAGAAAAATCACAGATCCTATTTACCTCTAAAGATGGAATGAGGCCTTTTAGCCTTCATCTGTATGGAGTAGAACTTGGCTCTTTGTGCTTTCATAATTCTTCTCTTGGCTGGGATGGGCAATGTCAGTGATTATGATCTTTAATGAAAATGTACTAATCAGGATTTGCATCTAAATTACTGTACATCTGCACAGAAAAATGAAGAAAATGAGAAAATGAAGTAGGGCAAAGTTTGCTCAAAAAGGTTTTTCTGTTTGAAAACCATTATGCGAACAGAAAGTAACATTTTCAGTGTGGTTTTTCATTTGTTTCCCTGTTTTTTAAATTTTTTGCATTGGATTAAAATATGCAAGTCTGTAGGTAGAAAGCATTCTGTCTTGCAGAATTTGTTCAAAAAAAAATAGAAGTACAGGAATATATTGGAATTGAGTCTTCATAATATTGGGTACTGTTTATTATTTTACTTGCTAAAAGTGAAAAGCCGAATAAGAAACTTTGTTTAATTAAAAGCAGATAAAGACTTTAAAATCATCTTCAAGTCACTTTAGCCATTTAGCACCAGCACTTTGGTGTAAACACTGCTGACAGTGGCATAAACGCTTGTTAGCAGCAGAGTGTGAAACTTCTAATGGCAATCTGGACATAAAAGCCATCTTGTCAAGATGAAAGGTACAAGGTAGGCTTTACTTTAATGCGTTGTCATTTGAGAAAACATTATGAGTAAGCACAATAAATGACCTGGAATAGTCCTTATTGCTTACTCATAATGTCTCCTCAAATTAAGATCTATTAGAATGATTAGCATGACCCTGGTGATGTTAAGGCTCCTGGGTCTGTGGACACAGTTAGTTTCCTTTGTGGGAAATTGTAAGGAATAATTTCCAGCTAGGGCGGGCAAAGGTGTCTACCCTAAAGTTTTCACGTTTTACGGAGTTGAAGGGAATTTCACCCAAAGGCTTCACATATTCATTGGCCCTTGCCTTGTTCTGTTGTTATGACATTAACCTTTAGCTTTATGAGAGAAATTTTACCCATCTACATACCAGATTTAATTCAGATGAGCAATATTATGACAATCAAGAGAACTTAATGTTCCGCTGAAGTTCTGTATTGTAAAATGTATTTGATGGTTCTTGATAATCTTCCTCCCTCTGTAGTTAACCAACTACTTGTTTGAGAAATGTTCAGATCTTTCATTTGATTCATTCATTTGTTCTTTGTGTAACAAAATTGAGAAAAAAAATCAGAGGAGACAACAAGGAAGTCATCCAGCAAAGGAGTCAGGAGCTAAAGTGCTTTGAAATGGCGAACTGCTGTCTAATCCCACTTGAATCCCAGGCCTTTGACTTCCAGCCTGCTGGATGCACACAGTGTTCAGGACGTGACTGGAGTCCATTCCATAATGCTCTGCTGCTGTGTAGCAAAGCGGTTAAGATTTGCAGGAGGAGGAGGAGAAATACATGACAGGTTTGGTGTGGTTCTATAGGTACCTTTCGAATCTGAGCAGCTACAGCGTTCACCTCATGGGTAAGAGCCCTGAAACTTATTTTTTATTAAATAGTAAATGAATACAATCCTAAAATAATTACAGAAGCAGGGATTAGAATTCTTCCCCTTCCCCAGTTTCAAACTTAAATTCTGATGGGCAATTAAATAACAGTGATCTGCTTAAGGAGTGGTTTGAGCCTTGTGTATTTAAAACTAGAGAAATCAGAATTCTTAGATAGGTCATTCTCCTTTTATATAAAAAACAAGGAAGCAAAGAAACATAAATACACTGTACTTAGTTGTACCTAGCTAACAAAAAAAAAGAAAAATACTAAAAAAATCAAGGATGCCATTCTGGATTTGAACATTCACGCTGAGTTGCATGTACAGTGGAGTATTCCCTCCCACTAGCTTCAGACAGCTAATTCAAGGTACATTTCATTACTCTGTGGATTTACCTGTCTCTCACCATAGATGATACAGAAAAAGGATGACTTCTAATGTTGTCTTTCCCACCTTACTGAACTAATATGTTGAAATACCTGGTGTAAATAATCTCTCCATTGCCCCAGGGCCAGGCAGAACTGATTAGGGAGCTATTACCCCCTCTTTTCCTAGCCACTGTAAAGTGAGATGAGTAATTGAAAATAGAGTAAGAAAACAATCTGAAGGAAGTTTGAGAGGACATTTTGAAAATGCCTGCATTTAAGATGAAGAAAGAGCTGGAAGTATATGCACATAAAGGGGTTTGAATGTTACAGAGATAACAGACATGGTAAATAAACTGAAACATGAAATAAAATGAAGGCACTAAACTCCAAAGGCTGCAGTACGGAGAGGATTGAGAATGCATTGAAAAGAGAAGGAAACAATGATGCCTATAAAGCAGAGTTGTGGAAGTGGCAGAACACCTCTGCGTGAACTAGATACAGTGCTGAATTGCTAAGAAGGGGTGATTACTGGTCTCAGGAGAGTTTTTCCTTGTGCAGTGTGATGTGTACACGTACGCTGTATGTAAGGACTACCAGTGAAGACACTGAGACTCTTCTCCTTCAAAGGGAAGAGTATTGCTTTTAACCTGACTTTACAAGTCAGGAATAATTAGGGTTTTTTTTTTTCTGTGATTGTCTTACACAGTTGTTACAAACACAAAACTGCAATTACAAAAAAGAGTAAGCAGTCAGTAAGAGTTACCGTCGAGTAATTCAGTAATGCCATAAATGACAGTTACAATCCAAAAGATTGTGGAAAGGACAAACTGTTAATAAAAATGGGAAAACGAAACAGTTGGGAACATATAATAGAAGCAGAAATAGTGGAATGGGTAAGATTCAGGACTGCTGTCTTACACATAAGAAGCATAGCTAGATGGAGATGACAGGGTTCAGTAGCAGAACAAAGGGGAGTTACCTTTACAGTGATAATTGTTAAATGTCTAAACATGGAAGTGCACAGGAAACGTGCAATAGTAGTTATGACTTCAGTATTTTATCTGTATGTAAAACTGATGTCTAGAAATTTATTTGGGATTACAGGCCAAGCTGAAATTTTCTGCAAGTAAATAAGGCAAAACAGAGAAAGAATTTGAATGGCTATTTTGCTATAAGTAAGAAATGTTCAAATTACATTCACTGGGGGCCATTTTTCTGAGGTCATGGTGATGCCCATGATGAAACTGTTAATGCAGATGAGACTTGAGACTTCACCAGTGTATAATTATCACATAGTTGCACCATGTTTTAGTCACAAAAGTATGAGACCAGGTGCTCGGCTAGTGTAAATCAGCAACCTCATCAGTTGAGAACATTACATAGAGCAGGATGAATCTGGGTTTTTGTTTGTTTGTTTTTCCATTTTAAGCAAAATTATTTCATAGAACAATAATAAAAGAAAAAGGATTTATTATATGACAAAATAAATCATATAACTGCATTTTTTTCATGTTTGCTATGTAGTACGATGCTCAGTCTCAGTAATTTGAGACTGGGAAAATATTTTTTTTTTGTAGTGAATGTCATCATCTCTCTGACCTTTTTTTTAACATTTGATACTCGCTTGATTCTCAAGCAATTTTCTCTGTAGAAGTTGTTTTATAAACCCTATAGTTCTGTTATCTGGCAGATAAAACCAGTGAGCTGTACCATGGATGGGAAAAACTAACCTTCCTTCAGTGCAGCAAATTTTTCTTCTTTTCCTCTTGAATATATACACTGCTTTCTGTATGAGATGAGTTACAGGAGTATGGTGCAGAAGTGTGCTATCTTACGAAAGTGGCACTGGGTGTTTGTGCTTGATGCTCATGGCCATTGAATTTTGAAACAATTTTTGAAAGGTTTGAGAGCTAGACTGTACAGAGGTAATAATATAGTGCCAGGATGCTTGTATCTGTAGAGGCTCAGAAATTCGTATCGCTAGCAAAGGAGCATGAATCCTCTAAAAACTTTTCTCAAGATCCTCCACAACAGGTTAACAACTTCTTTCTTTTTTCCTAAGTTCACTGATTCATTAACTACCTCAGAATAGTCTGGACTGGTTAGTGAAGTACTAAAATGTATGGCAATGCAAAGCTAAATGGGTTATTTTCAGGATCAAAGAGGACTAGAAAGAACTTCGGAAGAGCTCTATGCATCAGCACTACGAAATACATTGCAAATAAACATGAAGTAATGTAGGTAGAAAGGGGCAAAATTAAGTGACTCCCAGGCTTAAAATTGTCAACTCAGGAAGCAAATTACAGGCCTCTGCCCAAACGATTTAAGCGGAAATACTGCTTCATGACCTCAGCTGTACAAACATCAGACAACTTGTCAGGCTAAAGAGGAACAGGATAGTGAATAGTACTTAAAATACACCATTTTACAAATCTGTGATGCATCGTAACCTGAAACAGTGTTAGTAGTATAATTACTATCTCTAAAGGGATATTGAAGAATTTCAAAGAGCCCAGAGACGGGAACTAGAATCAATTAAGGGCTCAAAAATTATGTTATAAAGCAATATAGAAAAGACTAGAATTTTAGAAAGGCATGAGATCTGGCAAACAATGACAAATGGTAAAGGACATAAAGAACAGATAAGAAATTAGAAATTTAGGAAAAAAATTAGCTTCGTGACAAACATGAAACTAAAAATGTGTATTTAATTCACATGTTAAATGTGAAAGAACTGGCTTTTCGCCCCATCTGTAATCATATTCTGGAACTTACTGGCACTCATGCAGTGTTTTTATATACAACTTTCCGCATTCATAACGCATTACACATATTTACATCTATGACACATGCATATATGTGTGAGTATAGTTTAAGGACGTTGTTAATTGTTCTATGCGACAGATGACAAAGAACGGTACAGTGGAATCTGAAGAAGCTAATACCCTGACACTGGACGACATTTCTGATGATGATATTGATCTAGACAACACCGAAGTAGATGAGTACTTCTTTCTACAACCCTTGCCGACAAAAAAGCGAAGGGCATTGCTGCGAGCTTCTGGAGTGAAGAAGATTGATGTGGAAGAAAAACACGAGCTGCGGGCCATCCGCCTGTCCAGAGAGGATTGTGGCTGTGACTGCCGTGTGTTCTGTGATCCAGAAACTTGCACCTGCAGTCTTGCAGGCATAAAATGTCAGGTAAATGTCTATATCGTTGTTGTTATTTAACTATCAAGAGGAAGAGGAGGGAGGTGTGTGTGCGCACACACAGGTACTTTTTGTTGTTAAAGGTACAACTACTGGAAATTAATTACGTTAATTATTAAACGATAACACTTGTGGATCTCAAACAAGGTTTTTTAAGGCCCAGATTTAAGAGTATATAGTGTACAATACAAACAATCTCCTTAAACATCTATCTTTATTTTATGATCGGTTTAGGCACATACATTGTTTAGGGTTTTTTGTTGTTGCTCTTATACAAATATTCTGCTCCTTATATTCCTCTTTGGCCTTTATCTGAATATGCAAATGCAAACAACAGAAGAATCAGTAGCCTGCAGATTTCAGAAGGGATATTACGTTTTATTTTAGAGACAATTCACCTACTGTCCAAATGTGAATTATAGTCCAAACTCAGTGAGAAACAATAAATGAAACGCTGTGGTACTGTCCTTTATTTAACATGCATGATACTTAAAATGCATGCATGATAAATTTGCATGTAGCCAATTAAAAATACATCTGCTAATATAGCAGGTAGTTTTTCCTCTGCAGACTGAAAAGGTATTTCGTATTGTACATTTACGTAGTGTCCTATGTACAGCTGTAAATGTCCCAAAATGTTCCCTAAAAGATGTTTCCATTAATTCTTCTGAGTCGCTGTTATGCAGCTGAGTTGTTTTCTTCCTGAATGCATTTTTCATCATTTCTTAAATCCAAGCTAAACTTTCTCTGCTATTTTAAATAATATGTTCTCTTTGGTGTTACTGTTTTCATTTTCACATGTGGGTAAGATGTACTGGATTGTGTTACATGGTTCTCCTCTGCATCATATTTGATGTTTAGGTATTATAATGTAGATGAAAATCATCATAGACCTTAAGCTATCTAATTCAACTGACTTGTGGATTCAGTCACATTTTTAGAAATTTCAGATGGCCATTATTAGATATATAAGTAAGTTCTGCCCACAGTCTGTTGAGCTTACAATATTGCATCTACAACTGACTGGAATATCTTTTAAAGTGTACTTGAGTGTTTATACCTACTTTCTGTGGTCAGGTGTCCCCACTGGCAACTTTATAAAGGTTTTTATATATAATTCATTTTGTTTCAATAGGTTCCTAGTTTCCATGACTTTTATCAAATTTTAAGGTTCTTTCTGGTAATGCTTTTGCCTGGATTTGAGCACAACATGAAGTAAAGCTGTAGCAGATCCATAAATAGAAAAACTACCTGTTTTTTATTCCACTGTGTAATGCTTTCACCTGTGGAACAGAAACATATTTTTCCTACTCTGCAACATTGTTGCATGTATAGGTCCTTTACTGTTCCTATCAGTAGTGCTAAATTCCAGGGCTAACCCTCTGAATTGTTGTTACCTTTGACTATTCTTACAAGTACTTCTCAAGGTGAATCCCTCTTCACTATTGTATTTCTCTAGGCTGTCTAGGTTCTGTCATATTACCAGGCTTATGCTACATATTGTTAATCTGTATTCTTTTTCTTAAAAGGTGGATCGTATGTCTTTTCCATGCGGTTGCACTAAAGAAGGGTGTAGCAATACCGCAGGTAGAATTGAATTTAATCCTATCCGTGTACGGACTCACTTTTTGCACACAATAATGAAACTCGAATTGGAGAAAAATAGAGAGCAGCAAGTTCCGGCACTAAACGGCTGCCACAGTGAGATAAGTGCACACACTAGTTCTATGAGTCCAGGACCCCATCCGGTTGAATATTCAATTGCAGAAAATTTTGAGATTGAAACCGAACCTCCGGCTGCAGTTATGCATTCTCAGTCAGCGGAGGACTTGGACTGCCCAGGGGAAGAGGAGGAAGAGGAAGATGGGAGTAGCTTTTGTAGTGGAGTTACAGATTCTAGTACACAGAGTTTAGCCCCTAGTGAATCAGATGATGATGAAGAGGAAGAGGAAGATGAGGAGGAAGATAATGAGGAAGAAAAAGCAGATGATTTTGTAGAAAGCATGGGCTCCCATGCTGATATGGTGCCTCTTCCTTCTGTCCTTTGCTACTCTGATGGAACTGCTGTGCATGAAAACCACTCTAAAAATGCCTCGTACTATAGTAACTCTTCAAATCTGTATTACCAAATAGAGAACCATGTTGCTGGCACTGCTAACCAGATGGGCGAGACTTACTCAGAAAGGGATGCTGTCAAGAACGGTAGTCTGTCTCTGGTGCCTTACAACATGACTTCAGAACAGTTTGTTGACTACACACGGCAATCAGAGGAAACTTTTAGTGGCCCTCATTACCCTTCTGCAAACCCCTCAGTGATTGTTTGCTGCTCATCTTCTGAAGGTGATAGCAGTGCTCCATGTAACAGTTTATACACTGAGCATAGGCCAAGTCACCCTCAAGTGGAATTTCACTCATACTTGAAAGGTCCTTCTCAAGATGGCTTTGTTTCAGCTTTGAATGGCGACAGTCGTGTACAAGAGCACCCTGCTGAGAATTCACTAAACCTCCCAGAAAAGAGCAGACTGCACGAAGAGTGCATCAAATCACCAGTGGTAGAAACAGTACCTGTTTAATATTAAAATTGTCCTAGGACTGACTTCCTGTATTAAAATGCACTCACGTTGGATTTCCTAGAATTTTACTTTTTTAAGAGGTAGACAACACTTGGGACTATAGTCAATGTTCCAGACGCATTTTGTTTTCTCAAGCTACACTGGCAGTGGTATTGCACAAAAACAGTTCATGTAAAGATTTAAATAAAAATAATCTAACTGTCTTTTGATAAAAATAAAGCGCATAAGTAAAAAACACACCCAACATATTTCAAAGTAGCCTACCTATCAAAGTATGTGAAACCTGCCAAGCTATCTGAATCAAAGCTTCGTGGTTTTGATTGTCGGGCCTGTGCAAGATTGTTAAAAATGATACTTTGAAATAATCATGTTTAGAGTCCTAATTTTCAACATATCTGAAAAGATGGTAAGTTTAATGTAAAAGTAACTGCTGTACAAAAAAGTTTTAATTGTTCTGTACTGTATGTATTTTATTTATGGTAGTTTAGTACTCATGTTTTGATAAAAATGAACAGCATGTTCATTTGAGCAGAAGATCCATAGCTAGTTATAAAAAGCATGTCCACTTTTCATCTGGAGTACCATATATTTTTTTATTTATTTTTTTTTTTAAAATACCATTTCTGGTAAATTATCTTGAAATGCATTTTCAGAGTGTACTATTTTCTCTTTTACTGTTCTTGACAAACAGAGGAGTCAGAAAGGGGGCATTTATATCTTCTACAAAGGTGAAAGGTAGACAATCCTCCATTAAAATTAAAATCAGTGGCATTCCAGAACTACTCCCCCCTCCCCAAAGAAAAATGATCTTGTATATAACGGCCAAGCAGTAGCTTAAGCTTGCACAGCACCTTTTTTAGCCCAACAAACATTCAGATACTTATGCACTTTAGTGCCATTTTGCAGTACTGTATTAACTGCGGGAACTGTGAACTATTTTGGAGAAATGCCATAGCTCCAGCCTCTGAAGTGTCTGTAAGATCTTAAAATTCATTATAACAAAACCTGTACGTTTTTCCCAAGCCAGTTTATGAATATGTCAGTAGGTAATTTATAAAAGCAGAGTCTTGCTGATCAGAGTTTAAATGAAGCATGGAAAAAACGTGGAAGTGTGTAGATTTCCTAAATATTTAGCAGTTTTTATGAAATATGAGACTGGCTTTTGTGGACTTCTGATTGTATCTCAAATTTACAGAGTCATTTGGTCTAATTAGAAACCAGTAGATTCAGTGAGGAAACGTAAGTTCAGAAATTTTATATCTATCTGCTAAAGTTGGCAAGCAAAATACCACATGCTTCATATGGATACCCGTTACCTTGTACTCCATTTGTTTTTAAATGAAAGAGGAATTAAAATACCTGCTGTATTTCAACCTTTAATTTATTAACCAACCTTGCTTTCTTCTAGAAAAGGAGGTATAGGAACCTGCTTTTCTCTACACTGATAATTCTGCACTGCCTTATTTTGATTTCAAAATCTATTTTAACATTTTTGTTGTTCTAATACTGAAATTTAACTTATTGTACATCAAGTGGGTTGAAAGGTAGACCTGTCTTGTTTGTCAAAATAAGGATCGGCATCTTAGTTTTTATCTGTGTCAAATCTAGATGGTTAACAGTATGCATGTCAACACAGTGTAAATTTTAGCTCTGTAACAGTGACCCTTCTGGTTAGAAGCTCTTTGAAACATCATGTACAGTACTCCAGTAGAAAAACTGCCAGATTTAAAGTATGCTTTTTAAAAAAATAAGCTGATTTAATTGTTTTTATATGAAATCTGGGCAAAGTGATTTCTCATTTTTATGCTAAATTAGCAAAATATTTTTATTGCATGTAGTAGCTGGAAAGGTTTTTTATTTACTTGTTTCCACAAGAAGTCCTACATGTTTTATGTGAACTGCATTGAGAAGTCCTAGTTCTCTGGGGATTGGATTCCACACTTGCATCTCCTGGGAAAGTGCAGTCATGTTGGTTATCTGGCTCAGCAGTTCCTTAGCCTCTGTTCCTCTTAGTTGCAGCACACACCAGTCTCTTTCTCCAAAGGCTGAGTAGCCAGGTAAGCACATGTATTCTTCAATTCCATACAGCAAATACCCATCTTTTTTATGAACTAACATGTTTCTTTTTAAAAATAAAGATCTGCATCTAAGAATAAGAAGAATATCAAGATATTCTATGGGCAAATGTAAGAAGTCTCGGTCTATATAGGTGTCTTGCATTAACAGCAGGCTTAAATCTGGCACTCTCACTCAACACCAGCACCAAAAGCACAAATCCCTTCTACTTGAGCTGGGACAGTAGCTGTGAATCAGTAGCAGCTTTTTAATCTCGGAGTGTGTTGGCTACTGGAGGATCATGCACACTTTACCAGGGTATTTCTCTCAGGGGAAAGTTAAATGAAATATTTTGTTTCGTTATTCACCCCCTTACTAAGCAATAAGAAATTATTTTCTTGGCCCCTGTGCTTTCACATGAAGAATATCTTTAATAATATTCGCAAGCACAGTAAGTGATTAACTATATAAAATACATCTTAGCTAGCTTTAAAATACTGAAATGATGGTTATTTAATATTTCCATTGGCACAGGCTTCAGACCCCAGGCCTCCTTAATATTAGCATCTGTATAAACTTCTCAGTACTTAGATGTATATGATGTTCCATGCCATTGGGACATCAGGGGTGAATACAGCTAAATTCTCTCAAGCTTGCAGCATAGGATAACAAGCAGTAGCTCGTAATAGAAAGGGTAGAGAAGGCAGTGACTATATAAAGAACTTGCGCTACACTGTTTTCCCTTGCTTAAAGTAGCTTATTCCTGCGACTCACCAGGTAAAATGTGCAGAATAAAGGTTTATGTTGAAAAAATATTCTTAACTACCTTGTGATAATGTAGATAGATAGTAATACCTTTCTTTTGATCTGATCTGATGTTTTGTGATCAAGATTTGATCTCAGGATACAAAATAAACAAATCTTGTTTAGTTCGTGCAACAAGCTACAAAGTCAAGTCTGTTTATAATTCATGGAGATTTCCTGGTAGCTGTACGAATAATAGCCTTCTAACAGAGGTGAACTCATACTGAGGAAAAAACCCCAGAAACCTCTTTCTTCAGTATAGGCCTGTTCCCCAAACAGTTCCATACCAGCAAATAACAAAGCTAAGGCCTTTTTGAGCATGTATGAGTTGACTAGAGTGAAAAAAGAAATAGTCACAGCCCTGACCAAAACAGATAGACTAATTTAACTGTGAAATATAGAGTAGGCTGTAGAAATCAGGTGAGAGTCAAGATCCCTACTCCTTGATTAGACTTTCATGTTTTGTTTAGAAGAAAAAAGTACTCTTCATATAAGGAAAAATAAACTTAAATCATAGGATGGAAAATGTTTTAATGTTATTTTCTGGGCTAGTATATAATAGTATATGTGTCCCATTTCCCAGCTGGTTAATATTCATGTTGATAACCAGTTCTTTCTTTTTGGGTAAGCTTTTTTCTGTATGATAAAAGTACTATGTTAGTAAATGATAAACAGCAGTATTTGCTTCTCTATCAACACAGTATATCATTTGAGGAAATGTTTACTTTACTGATAGTTGTATATCAGCTTTATTTCCCAAGATATCTGGCTACTGAAAATCACTCCTAAGAAGCCAGGTAATAAATTGGTAGATAGTTTACAATTACACTACATAGTTCAGAAGAATGAGTCATAACAAAAGCATTTCCCTCTGTTAAAATAAAACAGAATTTTTCAGACAGATCATCGCTCAAACAGCACCTAAAACTGGATGCCTTTTTGCCTATAATGTGAACTTTGCCTCTCTTGGAAAAAAAGCATTGTTAATGTTTATATATAAGCTTTAACTGATGTTAGGCGTAAAATTAGAACTTTTCTGGTAAAATTACAGCTATTGCGATTGTTTCCTGAGAGCTATAACTCATGCCCCCTGGAACATCCCTTAAATAATTAAAAGCTGGTCAGTAAAAGTCTCTAATATTTCTTTCCTATTTAAAGAAAAAAAAATAAATCTCTGCTGAGCTGTATGCAATTTAGTTCTAGATTTGTAAAGTTTTACTATTTTTCATTTACATAAGTTCCTGCTAATAAATCATCATTTGAGCTGACATTTATTTATTATAAGGCCATGGATTACACTATCATAGTAACCATCACTTGCTATAAATATGGTTCAGCCTGCTCACTGATCTGTTAACTGAGTCAGTTAACAATGAGATCCTGCCTTTTCTCTAAGTTCTGCAGAAGCTGCATGCAGTATTCATGGTGGTGTTACTCACTGGATTGCTAACTGATCCAGATCCAGTTTCTAATCTTGTCTGGGTGATGTATTTCAGTAAACATGCTAACAAACAAACTGATCATGTAGCATCCCCTGACTCACACTTGAGAGGATATCTTCATGAAACACAGGTAGTTTGTTAAAGATAGTATACATACATTTGTATGCAAAACAGAACATGTATTATGTTTTTAATATTTCAGATATTCCTGACTCTCTGATAGAAATGTGATATACTGGACAGAGAGAGTATTGGACTCAGACAGAGGAGACCTGGGTTCCATTGGCTTTGCCTTTGTCCTGCTGTGTCACTTCCATTCTCTATGCTCTGGTTTGTAGGGTACTTGGAGATACTGTGATAAAAAAATAATTCTATAGAACAGGCAAAGTACCATTTTTTTCCTCTTTTTTTTGGCATCATAACTAAACTTTTGTACTGCAAACTGAGTCACTTTCCCAATAAAGCCCAATCCAGCTCCGAGTGAATAGAAGTTTTATCACTAACGTGAAACATGGCAAAAGCAAGCTCTCCTTTCCATGGACCAGATTAATGACCAAAAGTTTAACAAGAAGTTTCACAGTGAAAATTAGAATAAAAGCTGTGTTGAGTATACAACATTTACCTGTCGAGTGCTTAACATTTGAGCAGCAAGACTGTAGTTTGCCGGCAACACCAGACAGTCTCATTCCCCTGGGTGTTGTCTTCTTTTGTCACCTGAATTCTCTCAGTTGAAACTCCTTGTCTAGGCCGCTCGTGTAGCGAAGCAGGTGCCCTTACTCAGAGCTAAAGCAAGAGAGACCCATGACATTATTTTAAAACGCATTTGCTAAATAAGAAACTCCCATGTTAGAGCTCATGAGTTGTATAAACTCATGTTCATTGTGCCAGTTTAATTTCCCGAAGCAGTCAGAAAAAGGGACAGAAGAGGATGATATGGGAAATCCTTTAAGTGTTTAGGAGTGTTACGCTTTTGCACTGGGGCTAAAGAGTAATTCTATCATCTACTTTATTACGGTTGCAGAACATTTGATGTAAAATACTTTTAGAAAAACTAGAATTAACTCAGAGACTATATTCTATAGAATTTATTTCTAAAATATTAAATCTGATTACTATTTTTTTAAAATGGTAGAAAGCTACTGTTATTTTCAAAACAGAGTCTAGTTCATTAACATGTTCCTTGGTATGAGAAACATCAACATTTGCCTTTTCAATGTTGCCAAATTTTTTTTTAAATATTCTTTAATTTTGCTGTTCTCTGTTATCGCTGGCCATGTGCAAATTACTAGTTGTCCATTTTCTCCAAGAAGTGTGAAATCCAAAGCATGAGCATTGTGAAGTGATGAACAACTGCGATTTAGTTGTAAAGATGTCTGAGTGAACACACGTTTGAGTTCTTCATAAGTGCTTCTTGTTCACTGTCTCTTCCTACTCCTAAATCAGAGGCAGCTTTTAATTTTGTTGCTAATAAATGTGCCAGAGTATTGTTTTCACTTAAGGAGGAAAGTTATAACATCCTTGAGAACTTTCTGTTACCCTAATGGCTGATACCAAGAATTTTACTTTTTATAAAAACATCCAATTAATGAAACAGCTGTTTTGCAGCCTTAGTCTTTTCTTTTTAATTCCTTCCTCCCTTCATCTTAACATCTGGGAAAGGTCTGTTGTACAGTAAGGCTTTTCATTAAAATCAAGCACGAGGGCAACTCTAGTGTCCTCTGTGCCATTGTTGTTGTTGTTTAACCCCAGCTGGCAACTAAGCACCCCACAGCCGCTTGCTCACTCCCCCCACAGTGGGATGGGGGAGAGAATTGGAAGGGTAAAAGTGAGAAACTCCTGGGTTGAGATAAAGACAGTTTAATAGGTAAAGCAAAAGCCACGCACACGCAAGCAAAAAGCAAAACAAGGAATTCATTCACTGCTTCCCATCGGCAGGCAGGTGTTCAGCCATCTCCAGGAAAGCAGGGCTCCATCATGCATAATGGTTACTTGGGAAGACAAACGCCATCACCTCGAACGTCCCCCCCTTCCTCCTTCTTCCCCCAACTTTATATGCTGAGCATGACGTCATATGGGATGGAATATCCCTTTGGTCAGTTGGGGTCAGCTGTCCCAGCTGTGTCCCCTCCCAACTCCTTGTGCACCCCCAGCCTCCTCACTGGTGGGGTGGGGTGAGAAGCAGAAAAGGCCTTGACTCTGTGTCAGCACTGCTCAGCAGTAACGAAAACATCCCTGTATTATCAACACTGTTTTCAGTACAAATCCAAAACACAGCCCCATGCTAGCTACTGTGAAGAAAATAAACTCTATCCCAGCCAAACCTAGCACAGCTATCTATCCTTTATCTTGCTAAAAGAGTTCATTTTGTTTTTCACTTAACATTAGCATGTAGATAGATTGGCACTGTGGTGAAAAATAGTCCTCCATTGGCACTGAATACAAGTCACAAGGGAGCAATCCCAGTGGGGATCTATAGACTGTCTGTTTCCATACACACAAACGGGAAAGAAACCTACCCCACAGGCTGCAGAGATGTGGTAAGGGATCCTCGTTGTCTCCTGAGGCATGTAGATCCAGGGGAAGAGTCTCATTCTTGATACAGCACAGCCCAGTACAAAATGAAAATCCAAGATGAGGGAAAGCAGAAAACCATCACCTAGGGGAACAAAAAGTTTCCTTCAAACTACTGCTATGATTTTTTTTTTTTCTTTCTTCTAATATAAGTAATAAATAATAAATTAAAACCACCCTTTTATAAAAGGAAAAGTTAAAATGTGTATTGCTCTACTGCTGTATAGTCTTTATGGTTAGGAGGATACCTGCTACACAGAAGGTCCCACTGACTGGAGAACCATATTCATGATGCTCTGTATTGCTGCTTCTCAGTTGAGAAGATGATAGTCCTTCATCCAGGGCAAGGGGGGGCTGGGGGGAACACGGGAAAAAAAAAAAGTTAGAAGGCAAACTTCATTTATTTACTCAATTATCTTAATTTGGATCTTCGCAATGACACTTTTGTTTTACTTAGGTATTTTATGAACGAATGTGAAATAGAACCAAGTCAAAAGGAATTTGCCCAGGTGTATGTTCTTCTCTAAACTAACTGTGCACTTTTCCAACAAGCCATGAAGACTGGATTAGCTTTTCTCGATGGACAGGAAAAATGGTGGAAGATAGATATAAATGAACACCACTGTTCTAATACAAGGATCAAGATACTTCTTTGTCTTGAGGCATGGGTGGATACACCCTGGAGTGAGAGAAGGATAGAAAGGGACATTCAGAGGAAAAGAAGGATGAAGGCAAGAGGTAGACGATAGATTAATGAGGACAGTTTTTTTCTTCTAAAGGGCAAAAGAAAACATTATATATGAAAAGAAGGAAAAAAGGAAATTAAGATATCCCCCCAAGCAAGGATGGAAAAAGTATATGCATGTTCACTGCAAGCTTGTCCATGTTGTTAGATCATAATATTAATTCTGTTATTTAATATATTTTAAAACAACCATGAACTCAGTGCACACAGGAAATGTCATTTTTCCATAGCAGTTGTATACAGGTGGACATTAAATAAAAGACTTATCTAAAAGCATGGGATAAAAACTACATAGCAAAGCAACACCATTGCTACCATGTCCTTTCTTTGCTTAGTACATTAGTACATTATGGCAGCTAATTCTGTTGGGTTTCTCCATCTTAAACTTTTTAAAAAGATGTTAAGACTGAAGTTTTGGGTTGGGTTATAGGTGAAGGTCAAGCTTGCTGAGGTACTGGGGGATCACTGTAAAGAACCAGCCCTCCATTTTGTGAGTCTCTGACATACAGATGATTGATTGAGCACAAGTTTCAGCTTCTTGAAAAGATTGCATCATTGTGTGCACTGGCAGCTGGTTCTCTTAAAAACAGAAGCAAGCATGCTGTTTTTTCAAACCATTTCACACAAATACCACCACTTCAGTTCTCACATAACAATGCCCATGTGAACAATGCTTAACAACTGGGCCCTTCTTTTAATTGACTGATTGTAGGCACTTCTATGGAAATACGTCTGAAGTGTACTTTGTGAAACGTTAAAAAAGTGATTGATGTAAAATAAACACTAGACATTTAACAGTGCAAAAATAGTCAAAATCTGTAGATTACAAATCCGTTCCTAAAAGAGCCTCAGCCTGTAATACTGTCTTAGTAAAGTCAATCTTATAAGTTAAATTGGTGTAATAACCTTTTACAAATAAAATTATTAATACAAATGTATTGGTTAATATCCGTTAACATAAAACATGGCAATTGGTTATTTTGATTTGTTTCCATCTACAGCTAATAGATAGGAATTTTGTAAAACAAAAAACAAAACTAACACATTACATATTTTGTTTAAAGTGTTTTCATTGTTTTAACAATACAAACTATGTAACATTTACACTGTCTGGTCCAGCCTTGTCTTTTAGGAGGTTCCTCTCTCTCTGTGTGTATATATATATTATTTCTCCATAAGAATATAAAATTGCTTTTGAAGTTTTTGTTGGCAAGTGGTAAATAATACACCACGGCATGGATTCAAAAGCACTTAAGTTGATAGTCTTTCAGACAAGTAATCCATTCAAATGGGACTAGTAAAATTGTGGTGTAATTGCAGCCATTTGTTTAAAATTTGTACATCATTACTTGTAACTTTACTAATTTTTAAGAACAATAATTATGTTAAGTACTTAACATTTTCCATTACAGATGATCTTGCATACTAAAATTATGGAGATCTCAACAGTAAAGCAACATATTTAATTGGACTGCTGCTTTTAAACTGTTTGAAGAAGTGAAGGGAAAGAAAGTTCATCTTAAAATCTGTACATGGAAATAATTTTAAGCTTCATGAACTACACATTTCCTTAATTTCCTTTCTTTTTTTTAAACAAGTTGTAACATCAAAGATGCCAAAGGGTAATATAAGCTACAATAATATTCAACAGAACTTAACCTAGACCTTATGTTGTAATAATTTATTCAAATTAACTGTATTCTTCTGTATTTATATTTTCGGTATTTATTATGAATGATATGGAATTTGATGTATTTATTGTGGCTTATTACTGCAGTGTATATATTACAAAAATGAGCATTTTTAAGTCTTAACATTAGGTTTTTTGTTAATTAGTGGCACTTGTATTGGCTGTATTTTTATTATATATTGTACAATATATATTGTCCATTTGTTTGCAATGAAGTAAAACAGGTTTCTACGTTACATCATGGCTGCCAGTGCATTGTGCATCTTATTTCTACTATGCAGTCACTAGACATTCCTCTCTCATCTAACAGAGCCAGAATAAGTAAGTACTGCGCCTCCTCCCCCAGACCTGCAGAGCCTCTAAAGATGCTCTGTGAAATTTCAAGCATTTCTCCTATTCCTCATAGTCTGATAGCGTAAGGAGAAACAGTTTTGGGGGTTGTGGTGTTGGTGGGGGTTTTTTTTGTTTTGTTTTTAATTTAATCAGCATATAAATATTTAAGAAATTAACAGAAATGGCTTTTCAGGTATATCCATTTAATGATACTACTGCATACACTTTTCTTTGGCCAATGGAATAAACTGCAGGATTCATCTGCATCCATCATGGTGAATTTAATAATTTTGGTTATAAGTTAAAGAATCGTTTTCAGCAGCTATTGGAAAAAAAAATTTGCAACAGCTCTCTCTGGTGGACAATTTGCTGTAATTGCAATTGCAGTAATTTTATACTAATTTTATTTTCAATGGCTACAATGGCATATAATGCTGATTTTCAACATGCCACTTTCATGAATGTTAACAACATCCAGAAGAGCTGCAGATAATGTGAGGCACTTGAAGATGTTTTAGCTGGTTTTTAGACACATAATCCAGCATTTATAAAAAAAGAAATTCTGCAATTTGATTTATTAGCTTAGAGGAGAGTAAAGGCTTATGATTTACACGTTTCAGTGTGTACTATGACCATGATGTCTGCAGGACAAATGAAGATACTTGCTGAAGGAACAAAGCTAAATATTTTCAATAGACTTTTCAGTATAAATTTCCTGCTAACAGGAGAGAAAGGACTTCTGGCAGGAGGGTGACATGATACAAAGTGGAGTGTAGCCCAAGGGAAAATTCAACTGATTTTAAGCTGGTTAAGGTATGGTGATACAGCACCCTGGACTACTTTCACTATAAATGAATTATTTCTCTGTTATGTCATTACTGAAGAGTGTTTTGCATTATGCAACAAATATTTCTTGGTTTCTGATACTAAAATGGGATTTAGCTTGCACGTGCTTTTGTTTGTATGGCTTAGTTTTATATGCACACCACAAAATGCACTATGTAGGCAGACTGCAGAAACCATTTATTTCCACATTTGTGTTTAACTGGTTTGAGTGCTACAAGCTGTGGATAATGGCAAATCAGCCTTTGCGGAAGA
Source organism: Phoenicopterus ruber ruber (assembly GCA_009819775.1). NCBI lineage: Eukaryota > Metazoa > Chordata > Aves > Phoenicopteriformes > Phoenicopteridae > Phoenicopterus > Phoenicopterus ruber. The sequence goes on along the minus strand of CM020220.1, from coordinate 22,876,921 downwards.
GATCTTCCACTTATGCTGGAAATCACCATGCAAAAAGCACTTTTAGTTCTATTTCTTCTAGCATTTCCCTCGGGCTTTTGACTCCAGTCCCAAGCAAGTATTTGAAAGCACACTGGAGCCACACTTTACCTTTTTGACCGCACCTCTGCCCTTCCTTCCCTTTCACATTAAAGGCACAGGCTGTCCCTCATCTCCCTCGGCCATTGCGTGGCCCCATCTTTCTTGCTCCAAGTTGCTGCCAACAATTAGGGCTGCTTCTGCTTTAGCTCATGGTGCAGCTAAAGCTAAAGCAGAAGCCCAGCTTTTAGGCAGGCCCAGCCAACCCACAGAAACCAATTTTTGTTCCACAGCCAGTAAAAACATTGCAAGTCTACACTTTAACCGCAGGCCTTGAATAAGTCAATAGGTGGCCTTCAGCGCTTTACTTCCGGTTATCTAGGCAGGAAGGTAGTAGCCATGATTTGCCCTGAGCTCACTAGCTTTCTCTTTCCCTTATTCCTTTTTCCTCTCTCATTACACATTCCAGTCCCTTCTGAAAATACACACAAGAGCTCCTGGCTTAATAGTCAGTCAGGCAAGTATATTCAGTGAATGTTTTCTGGTCCTAGAGTAGCACAGTTCAACATTTTAGGTAAGGTGCTGTGTCATTGTGAGCTGCTGTCCCCTGTTAAATTACAAATCATCTTAACTCATAGAAATCATTTAATTTCAAAGCAAAGGTTAATACTAAAGCAAAGATTTTTATTTAGGTGCAAGGTAATCTATGTGGACAGATGTTATTTTACTGAGCGGCCTTTAGAAGCAATTACACCACCACCAAGTGACAAAAACATATATAATTGCCTCCCTTGGCAACAGACCCATTAGCTAGCAGCCCGCCAACTGATCAGTTACCAGTCACAAGGCACGTGATGATTTCTCGGATAGCATACCCGTTGTCAACCACTTACCTTTTTCTTGACAGCACTGCCATGTTTGAAGTGTAGAAGGTTTAGCTAAATGGAGAAGCAAGCATTTAGACTTTTCAGACCTATATAATCTAGGAGGCACCGAGGAACTCCAAAAGAATCACTAATTCAGTGAACCTTGGTGAAAGTCATCATTAAGAAACCTCAGCAGCACTTTATGATTCTAACCTTGGAGCTCTTCCTTAAAGTGCCCACATGTATTTCCTGTTTGAATGCCATTTCTGACAATATTATTCCCACCACAGATTCCAAATTCCTTGCTACTTAACTTTTCCATCTTTTCCTCAAACTCTCATTGCCCTTCACGTGCACTGCTGTCCCACACTCACTCCTAGAGGAACCTGTCTCCTACTTCCCTTGCTTTTCCTCCCACATCTCTTCTTTCTCCCTAGCATTTCTCATAGCCGCTTTTCCAAGTCCATTCAGTCCTTGACTTAACCACTCAGCTTTCTGCCTTTGTCACTGCTTTCCAACCTTCAGGCTCCATCGGTTTTTCCTTCCATCAGATGGGCAGCAGGCCCCTTTTTCTTGAGATCTGAATGTGCCAGAAAATTATTTTCTCTTCCTTATACATGAGTTAACACCTGCTAGGTGTAACCTGCCTTTCTTCTGCAGCTGTCCTCACCAGCCATTTGCACACAGCACAGACTGTTTATATTCCATCATGCAAGTTACTATGTTATTTTCACTTTAGTCATTTACTAGCCACTACCATGTGTATTTCTCCTTCATGAACCCAAGCATCAGTTACTCCTTCCTGGAAGTTCAACACCTACTAACTTTATCCACAATACTTAAGACATTACTGGCAAGACAGGATTTACCTTTGGCTGTCTTTAGAGTCTAGTAATACTAGGTACAAAATTATAACTTAGTGCATAAAGTATTTGTAGGCTTGAAAACATACAAGAATCCAATTGATTAAGCAGCTGCAAAAATATTTGGCTTTATCTTGACACAATAGCTAGAGTTAGTCAAGAACAAAATTAAAATATTAAGTGAAGAAGGGTACTATTTGAAATGTCTATCTTTGAGATTAATTTCTGTAGGGTTGCTGGCTTTAGTACTAAATGTCACTTTAGCAACATAAACATTATTCATTAAACAATTCTTATTCCTTGCCCACAAGTTTTTTTATTCCTGAAACTCCTCTATCCTATGTAACAGATGCAGTACCTGTCAGAAAATATAGCATTTCTATTTTTTATTTAGCACAAAGAGCTGAATTGTCATTTCCTAGCTTTTCAGTGTGTGAATATAATGTTGATCTGATTCTAACCAACTTTTAAATGCAATTTCCCATCATAAAACCAATCAACCAGAGCTTCCATCATGTAGAACTGTTTCATGAGGAAGAGGGTTGGGCAGAAATATGACATTCACTTTTTAGAGGATTTTACTTTTGTTTGCTGAGCCTGGGAACACCAATGTGTAATTTTAGTCTCTGTATGAAATGCTGTACAGTTTTAAATCATTGTACCCATTCCCCCTAAAAAACAAAGGGCACCCAGTCTAGACAGTTATATTTGCAATACAGTGCTTTCTCCATCCATCTAGCTCCTTTTTATTCCGATTTTCTTTTCCTCTTCTGATTTCCAACCCTTTGATAATGCTTTACTTTTGAAAGGTTTTTTCTTTCTTTAAAAAATGGTAATCTTGTACTAATTTCTCCCTCAGACTGGGGACAAACTGAACAAGATATGCTAAAATTCTTATTGCTATCCCTTATAAAATATAAAGTCAAGCTAACATTTACATTGTAAAGAACAGAAACAGATATTGTAGACTTAGCTTTAAAAATATACTTTTCAAAAACTCTTAAGAGGGCAACCTGAAGTGAAGAGTTAATGTTTATAATGCAGCAGAGCTTTTTAATAAAAAACCATATTTTTTTCAATATCATAGTATTAAACTACTAGAAATATTATTGTGCTGTTGACACAAGTGCAGTTTTGAACAGTAAGCTTTAGCAATGAAATCCCTACTTGAAGAATTCAAGAGGTACATTAAAATACAGAAAATAAGAGATTACATGTCCCTTCCTTGGAACATTTGATAGAAAGTACAACCCTAAAGGAGATCTGTGCACAAGAAGTTCAAAGGACTGGCTATAGTTATGACAACTCAGCTGCTGAAATCAAGCCCCCAACATCTCAATCTAATATTATAATTTTGATCAGATGCATAAGATTATATAAAGCTCATTCCCAAAGTGTGGGAGATTATTCTTTAAAAGGAAGTAATGTCCACAAGTTCTTTCAGTTTCCTGTATTTCTCAGTTAGAGTAATTCAACATACTTAAAGAAATGTATACAGCAAAACATAAAGTACAGAAAAGTTAGTACTGCATTGTAGAATGTACCATAATTACTCAAGAGAATCCTGCTGGAGGAATAAGTTATGCCAAGGAGAACATCTGCTTGGGCCCTCTAAAAAAACCCTGCGAAATAGTTTACTTTTCAGGAAAAATTGAAGACTGATGCTAGAAAAGCACAGAGAAGATGCACAAAAACTAATACTTGAACTGCTTGTAATTTCTCTTACTGCTGCTTTGTTATTACTTTTGAAAAAGGAATTTTTAAAAAATGTAATTTTAAAAAAAAATATTTTCTAAACCTCCAATCATATTTACAGATCTCCTATTGCTCTTCTAAAGTAGTAGGATATCTCTATATATACACACACATATATATGCATATTTGGAAGTACAATGCTCAATGTAGACACAGAAGTTAATTTCAGATCTTCCAACAGAATAGAACAAAAAAGTCACTTAAGGTCTTCCTCTGTTTATAGATCTGCTTCCTTCTTTTCTGGCAGGTAGTAGGGAATCCAAGTAAGACTGAATTGCTGTTGTACTAAGTACTGCAAAAATACAGACTAAAATGTCACTCATAGTTTAAATAACAGATAGTAAACATTTAAAAAAGATCAGAGTGTTTGCAATATTAGCAATGGTTAAAAGCTTATGTCCAAGTGTCTTATGAGTTTTGGACTATTGACCTATGTTAGGCCAGAAAAGAAGTCTCAAAAAATGAAAGGAAAATATTAAAGACAATTTTAAATCACAGAATAAATTTTCACCTTCCACAGCTAGAACTGAACACAAAATATAATAACTAGGCCACCTGCTATACCTAATCTTTGTCAAAAACAGTACATATATTGCTTTATCTGCTATAATATGGTCTTAGATTACCAACTAGAGAAACAGAAAGACAAGAGTGGAGCTCCTGTAGCACTGAACTCCTGCTCACGAAGAGGTTCCTACCTCCAAGTGCAACAGAACCCTTGTTTCCTTGCAATTTAAATTCTATGCAAGTTTTGAATGTTACCTCTAAAAAGAAAAACTGGTAATGAGCAGAAAAATGATGTTTCATATATGCAAATTCCAATCTGACAAGTTTGTAAGAGAAACAGTTTGCATGAAGAAATTACACTTTAGTGGTATTAAAAATAATATAATGCATTTGCTGTATAACACAAACTAGCAACTAAAAGAACTCAAGTCCTTTTAAACAGTTATGCTAAATACCTTGTCTTCTAGAACAGGTTCCTTGAACACTTGGTTTCCATTTCATACCTGGGGGTCAACATGGCACAGCTGCTATCTATGTAATCTCCCATCCTCTATTCATGTTTGTTGAACAATTTTCTCATTGACCTGCATCCTATTTTTCCTCAACTCCTCCAGTTTGTCAAGAGCATTTGTTGCCCTTCCGATACTGGTTTGATCTGTGAAAGTAATAAGAATACTTTGTATTCCATTACTGAATTATGGAAATATTTGTCAGAGGGCACAGGCAGATCTTGGTGCAATGCCATTTGATACAGCCTTCCAGTTTCACAGTGGCATTAATAACCCTTCACGGTACAGTCTTTTCAAGAATTTACGTCCACACTATAGCAAGTTATTTTAAGTCATACAGCTTTAACTTCATAGGATATTCTCACAGGTGTCACCAAAAGCCTTGCAGATGCCAAGACATGACTCAAAGGCATGATTATCAAGCCAGAAAAAGAAATTAGCTTAACTTAATGCTTCTGACAAATTCTTGCTAGTCTGGCTTTTTCACTTGTTGTCTTTAGACAACTTAGAACTACTGAAAGGATTTCTTCTTGCTTTTCTTCAGAAGCTGAACTCATTAGTCAGATACTGTTAAATTAAGCAAAGATAGGCTCCCTCCCCCCATTAGAAATAAAAAAACCCCACATCATCATCCATCCATCCACCCACCAGGCTCTATAGATAAATTAGCATTTATCTGTAATGATATTGTTTATTTACCAGGACAAAAGGACAAATTTAATATAAGTGTATTTTGTCCTATTCAACCTTTAATGCGCATCCCTTCAAATTTATTCTCAGCTTTATATTTGATCATGCAGCCAAATATTTTATCTTCACTTTAAAAATTTGAATTTTTTTCCTTTTGGCAGCCATGACTTTTTCCTTAATCTCCCTCCTCTTACGAGTACAGTACTTAAAGGAAATACTAAGCATTTCCTAAAATACTAAGTGTTACTAGTTGCATCTAACTAGGCCTGATCTTATTGCTCAACTTTCCACTGTTATGTGCACCTTTCTTGAGATTCAGGTCATTAAAGAGTTCATCACTAAGCTGGTTGCTATTACACCTCCTATTTTCTTCCATTTTTGGTGAATGCAATGAAAGACTAACTGGAAGGTGTTTAAAAACTGTGGTAAAATAACCAAAGAAAAAGCCAGCCGTAACCTGGGCTGCATCAAAAGAAGCATGGCCAGCAGGTCAAGGGAAGTGATTCTCCCCCTCTGCTCCACTCTGGTGAGACCCCACCTGGAGTACTGCGTCCAGCTCTGGGGCCCCCAACACAGGAAAGACATGGATCTGTTGGAGGGGGTCCAGAGGAGGGCCACAAAAATGATCAGAGGGATGAAGCACCTCTCCTATGAGGACAGGCTGAGAGAGCTGGGGTTGTTCAGCCTGGAGAAGAGAAGGCTCCGGGCAGACCTTATTGCAGCTGTTCTGTACTTAAAGGGGGCCTATAAGAAAGATGGGGACAAACTTTTTAGCAGGGCCTGTTGCGATAGGACAAAGGGTAACAGTTTTAAACTGAAAGAGGGGAGATGTAGGCTAGATATAAGGAAGAAATTTTTTTACAATGAGGGTGGTGAAGCACTGGAACAGGTTGCCCAGAGAGGTGGTAGATGCCCCATCCCTGGAAACATTCAAGGTCAGGCTGGACGGGGCTCTGGGCAACCTGATCTAGTTGACAGTGTCCCTGCTCATTGCCGGGGAGTTGGACTAGGTGACCTTTAAAGGTCTCTTCCAACCCAAACTATTCTATGATATATATTTTTAAATACATAATCAAAGAAAGGCTATTTATGAAGTCATAGGTCTACATGGTCTATTGAAGTATACTTGTGGATGCTTACAAGAATACAATATTTCATTAAAAGAGCTAGCAGAATAGTTAGGAAGGCCAAGGTCTCACTTGGACTGATAAAACTGAGGTCAGTCCTCTGTACCAAGAGAAACAGCAACAATAAGGAAAAAAAAAAAAAAATCAACATGAAAGTGTTATGTACAGATAACATTAGAAACCTGTTAGGTAAACATTGCATGAATCACTAAAAGGTAGGAAAAAAAGTGGGTTTAGTAGATAACATGTAATTTAAAAGCAATAATTAATAAAATGCTGAAAAAACGTGTTCATGTTAAGCAGCTCAGAAATCTATTACAATATAACTTTTTCATAAGTTTTTAAGTTCATGAAATATAAAAAACCTATGCAGAAATTTTTGGCTAAATAAAAGGAGATTAATATCAGAATAAGCAGATTTTTCATTAAAATAATCACACATACATATTTCAGTGAGAATTATTTTTTTCTTCTACAAAAGAAGAATTGACTTGCTAAAAGCTCAGCACAGTATGGTAGCCTATTTGGCTTTAACCTGAAGATCAAATATTTAATTTTTCAAGTCAGGGAACTTAAAAAATACTGAGAAAGATTCACTGAGTAAAGCAAATGATTAAAAAAAAATAAATGAAGTCAATCAATTGAGCATAAAAATATACATATAAAGCGTCTTGGTTTTTAGACAGTATACAATAATTTCTCATAACTCTACAGAGAAAACTAGTCTTCTGAAGAAGTACTTACAATATGTGGAAAAACAATACACATATGGTCCCCAAGGTGAAAGAGGACTATAGGATCCATGAATCAGTGGTCAACATATAAAGTCTTATCATAGAAATATTGTAAACATTTTTCTTAATTGGGACCTCAATCATCTTTGGTATAACAGACTCCGAGGGAAAAGAAACTGTTTAAACATTTAAAGTATGCATCACTTAAAAATGCAATATACATATACGATCACAGTTTAGAATGGATCTTTTCTTTTAATAAAATGCTCCTGGCCTATAAATATCAAATCTTAATTGTTCTGGCCAAAGATCCACTTCTGGAAGGGGTCTGATGGATTACAGGATGCCAAACTTGGATGCTCTCCGTTTCCTGTAAGGCACATATGTAGTGCTGCATTGAACAGAGTTTGATCCTAAAGTGGGTAAAAAAGGAGGAAAAAAAAAAAAAAAAGAAAATGAACAAACAATGAGCATGCTATTTTCCCCCGCTCTTCATTTTTTCCCAAGTTCATTGTTATTAAGTTGGCCATACAGGTAGTGCAGAGGGGGGGCTAGCAAACAAATATGAGTAGTATGCAAGTGCCAACTTGTTTTGTTAGGAAGTTTTTAAAAAAAGTTTTAAAAGATACAAAACATTTGGATTGACTTCCAGGTGGATGCCCAGACACTCATACTAAAGTATATCAACTGTTTTTGTAAGTGACATTTCTACTTTACATTTGAAATAGTGAAATCATCAAGTTCTGATCTGGTAACTGAAAAGCTGAAATTATCTGCATTTTCTTCCCAGAAATAAACTTACTCCTTTTTGGCTTCAGAGCTTTGTTTCATTGGGGTTCTCTCTTTTATTGGAAATCAAAAATTAACTCACATAAAAGATCACTGGTAAGATTCTGATTCACTGCACAGTCTAAATACCTTTTGATGCAACCATTGCTCTTCTCCAATGGCAAAGGTTTTCTGGCCTTTGTAGTTACATTCGCGAAGCTGCACAGGTCCTTTAGAAGCATGCAGACAAAGCTCCTTCTGAATGTTATGTCGAATTTCATGGTGTGCAGAATATTCAAAGTACTATGTAAATAATTTTTTAAAATTTCAGTAAATAAATACAAACAAGAGTATTAAACTAAATTAATCCTTTGAAATTCCAATACACAAAGTAAGAGATTTCTTTTATTATTCAACAATTTGAGACTACAGAATCATTTCTCTGCTTTTTGGCATACACACTTTAAAAGTGTTTACAAAACTAAAACCATTTTTTAATACTAATGCAATGGAATATATTTAGATGTACTTAAATATATAAATTGCAAATGACACTTGGTGCATATGCATTATGATGCAAGATCTCATTTCTTGCTCCCCCAGGAATCATAAATAATTCAAGGAGACAAACTGAAGAGTAAAGAGAGTTGCACGGATAACTTAAATTTTGGCATTTCTTAACTTTAAAAATTTTTATTCAATTTTTGTTGCTGGATTTTGTTTTTTTCTTAGAGTAACCAAAACCAAAAATTTGTCACACGGAACAATACTGATTGCCTGTTGTGTGTCAGCTTTTCCTGCTTGATCTAAACAATAAATGCTAACAATAGGATGCTGTCGTGTTCTCTTCTGAGCTAGCCATTAGAAAAGTAATATAAGCAAGTATTTTGTGAGTGAATTTTACCATTATTTCCTGACAGCAGAGTACTTTTAAGGCTCAGGAATCCTAGGCTATAATTCAGGTCTTAACAGGGATTTAATTCTAACAGTTACAGGCACAACTGTCCTTTTATACCTCTTGTCCTACCCTACCATCCTAGTCTCTTCCTTTTCTCCCTCATTAAACAGCAGAGTTCCTATCATTACATCCCATTACCACTGTTTCTAGGCTCCATATGTCAGTCACCTTTACCATATCTTTCCTTTGACTATTAAGACCAGGCTCAGTTAGCTCCCTGTGGCTTTCAACTATCTGTCCAGCTGGTCAGCTTCCACCTCCTCACTGCCTTGGCATCAATGGGAATAGCACTGAGGGACAAACAGGCATCTCGCTCTTAAGTCTGCGCCCAACTTTACTCCCTGAAACTGGTACTGATAGGAGTGACCTGCTTAGCTCTCAGACATAATAATTTACTCTAAATCTCTTAATCTGACTTAATCTGTTCTATCTTTTGAACTCCAAAATCTCTGCAAGCCCTGAAAATGCTACTTGAAAGCTAGGTTTAAAATGTCATTAATTTTGGATATTGAGATGCTATTGAGATGGACATGTTCCCAGCCCCTGAATATTCTAAAAAGGAAGAATGCTAAACAGTTGAAGTACAACTCCGAAAACTAGGTTCTCTCTTCCACTCCCTTCTCCTGTCTCAAATATATGGATGAAGAAGACAGGTAGCATGGAAAATTTCAGCCTACACTGCTAAGTCTGGTAAAGAACACAATACAACTGAAAATAGAGTATTGTAATGAGAAGGGCTAACTAAGCAAATATGCACGTCTTGAGCATTACTAACCTGTATTAAAATCCTCTGAAGTCTGGCATTTAAAGGGATTCAGGCAGTTATTTTACGGCAAGAGGAAAAACAAAACACACAACACTTGAAAGCATAGAGTTTTAGTACAGTTCAAGATAGTTTAGAGAGAGCTGACAATAGAAGCATACAGCAGATCTCTTAATACAGTGTCTTGGTACAGTGTTCCTGCATTAATGACTGTGACAAAAGGCTAATATAACACTAATCCACAACAGAATTTAAAAAAAAAAAAGTTCAATACTGCAAAAAGCTAACGCAACAGGGTAGTTGTTAATCTAGACAGTAACCCATCTCCCACAAAAATTGATTAGGAAAGCATCAGCTAACTATGATCATGTCTCTGAGTTTTCACAGTGCCATCAATGGATGGCTTGTAAGACTGAAAATTTTATAAAACAAAAAAAGAAGAAAAATTACAACTATATTCAACAAAAACTTTTAAACCTTTGTTGACCTTTAGTTATTAAGGATCTACAGTTAATGAACTTCATTCCCCAAATAACTCCTTAAGGCAACAGAGAAGTGTTCACTTCTAGGTGGGGAAGGAGATGTTACTTTTATTAGTATTACAGTAGTGCCTGAAGGATTCAGTATCTGACATCTATTGCAAGTCATACTGTAGAAGAAACAGAGCACCATTGCTGCGTCCAAGAGCTATGCAAAGAGAGCTCCTCTTGGACAAATTCAATCATGTTATTCACTTGCATTAGCCAGTACAGGATAGACCACTTTGACCTCACACTATGAGGCTGCAAGCATGATAGGGAAGGTGGCTCAGGCCTGGCCACTTGGTCTCCCACTGGCCGGATTCCCACCAACATCTTCCTTGACAGTGCGAGTCCTGGTGGCAGAGAAAGAAGCAATAGAAGGAAGCATAAGGAAAGGAAGAATTAAGATGACAACATTTATAAGAAAGTAGTAAGGGTAGGATGAAAAGGTTTTGCACAGAAAGGAGAGATCAAGTGAAGCAGTGCAATTGTGTAAAAATCTGAATCTATATGCTGAACACAAAATGTGGGACACAACGTGAAGAGCAGTATGAAATTTTCCTTCAACAATATATATAGGAAATAACTTTTTTAAAAAAGAGAGAGAAAAAAATTGCATATTAAAAATCAGTCTATTTCTCCAAAATAAATGAAAACTTTTAATATGGTAAAGTTACAATCAAACAGATCATAAAAATCAGATATCAAATATTTTACCTGATTTCCTCCAAGTCCATGACAAGAATACATAATCAATGGTTTGCTACCATGGTTATTTTCACCAACATCCAGACACATGCGGTTACCCATGTTTTTTAACTACAGAAAGGGTGTTATCAGAAAAAAAATAAAGCAGCTCAGTGAGGTTGACAAAAAATTAAACTGTCTCACTTGCATACAAAATTCACCTTTGGCTTAACAACAATTACGGCTGTTAGTTCATTTTTACTTTCTGCTATGGTTAAATCTAAAAATCCTGGTCTCTCAGACTTAATCTTTTCTAACCAAAAGCCTAGTAAATACATTATGGTTGTCTACAGCTACACACTGAATTATTAGGCTACTGGTATACAAGGTTACTGTTATTCAAATTACAATTTGAACAGATACACATAAAATATTCAAAATTGGAGGAAGAAGTGCTAAACATTGCTAAACATTCACATTCACCTCAAGCTAAGAATTATTAGTTGTTTAATGTTTTGTTGTTTTTAGCAACACAATGTCTAAGAAGTTATTTGGCAAAGGAAATGCAATAGTCTAAAAAAATTTATGTATAACTATAAACACACATTTTCCTCAAAAACTTATTTCTGAGAAGCAAACAGCTGTCCAGTTTTCCACATTAACATGAACTAAAAATTCTCTCAGACTTCTTACTGCATAAAGCTAAATTTATGTTGGTAATTCAGGAAATCTCTCACCACTGGCTTAGTACTTTTGTGTTATTTTAACTGTTAGTGATGGGGAGAATGTTGCTTATCTTAACAGGTTGCAAAATCCCATTAAGCAAGGCTACTGTAAGTTACTAAGAAGCTTTGCTTAAATTTCATATCACCATTCACAAAGCTATAAAATATATTCAAATAGCTATATTCAAATAGCAAGATATGCAGAAGAGATTCTTTGTCCAGAGTAGTGACAGAAAACCCTAGAGCTGAAAGGTAAATGCTATGGCTAAGGTAGCACAGAAGATTAGCAAACTTCCTGGATTATGGAAGACTATAGAAAATAATTAAACTTACATATCCAGAAAACAAGGGATTCAGGTCTGGCACATATGCTTCTGGATAAACATTACTGAGATACCAGGTAAAATTTTTACACTGCAGACGCTGCCTTAAATCAAGTCTTTTTGAGATGTCTCCAAATGTTTTCTGTTAGAAGAAGTGAAGTAAGGAAAGATGGAAGAGAAATATACAAACATTACTAATATCAATTTTGTACATATAAATCTATGATATTCTCTATTGTACCATTAAAGTTTTAAGCTTCATTTGTTGATTTTTTTTTTTTTAATACCGTACTACTACAGTTACTGTTGTTTATTTTTCAGGATCATAACACCACTGACATCCTGCCTGCAGCATTTCAAAGCACATGCAAGAAAAATACATTGCAACATGGAGAGAATAGAAGCATCCTTAGTCCCAAGAGGGTTTTAACACAGTGCCATGAAGTGGGAAAGTACAAACAAGACCATACTCATGATAGCCATAAAGCTAACTGATCTTGCTAGAAGAGTGAGCTGAAATAATGAATTGGATTAATTAAATAATTAGCATAATAGCCAGTACAATGCAGAATCTGCCAGAGAAAATTCAGTTGTCTAGCTGCTAAATGTGCTTAGGAAATCTAATGCTATTAGTGATACAATATTCATAAAAAGTTATCATACAAAGGCAGAAAAAATAGCTTCTCGAAGAAAACTCTAGATTCTAGCTGGTGAAAGACCAAAGTTCCAGAAAACTTACAAAAATAAATAAACCAACACCCAAACCCCCTGAATTTAACTTAAGTTTTTAAGCAGATAGAGACAGGATGTATATCTATCATTGAACAAGCTTTATTCTGCAGCTAAAGAACATCACCACCTGCTTTTTAAGTAGAAATACTAAGCAGCTTGAGACTAACGAGACATTATGTTTCTCACTCCAAGGTAGTTTGCATTTTCTGTGCTCAGTAGCTTTTCTCATGCTATTCTGGTAGTTCTGGTAGCTGTTCAATGCAAACAACCCAGGATTTTAGAGAATGTATGAAAAAACCTTACCAATCAAAAAACCCCACCATGCAAAACAACACTATCACCACCCAAACACTTAAGTTTTTCATGTTTGTTGGGGCTACAGCATTAAGCAAACTGAACTCTCTCTTTTTATTAAAATATCTAGAATCCTTACATACTTTGTCAATAAGTAACTTTTGCTCACCAAAACTTTCAATGCAGCAAGTGTGATTTTTAATACCACCACCACCACCTACTTGTTTCACAATTTTTGCTGCCTCTGTGTTTCTTCGGTAAAATATTTCTTTATATTCATCCATCCAGACTTCTGCAAGGCGGACTTGATTACGTGTGATCACTTGAGTACCTTTTGGGAAAGTATGGGGACTCTTGCTGCGAAAGACATGGCCAACAACAGAGCAAGGCATGATCTCCAACTGTCCACCACATTGCCATACCTAATAATAACATTTTTTGGTGTAAGTGCACTGCCATTAGAATTAAGGAGGTGGAAAAAAATTCAGTAATGTTATTGTTCACCAGAAAAACCCCAAACCACTAGCAAGAGTCCATATATCAAGCATACCATAAGTGAATTTCCTGATCAGTTAAACCCTGGAAATGTACATTTCAGCTATCAACCCTAAACACATTAAAAAAAAAAAAAAAAAGATCAGTTCAGTGAGCATGATTGTAGTTTATTTCATAGGTCATTAGTAATTCATTTTCCATGTCTTAGTTGGCTGATTCAGCAGAGAAGTCAAGATCTAATACTAATTTGTCCTCAAAAATCCTGTACGCTGTCAGTATAGAGATCACTGCTAATTAAGTAGCTAAACTTACTCTGAAAGACATTTCTATATTTTCACCTCCCCATATTTCCATTTCTTCATCATAGCTTCCAATGTGTTCAAAGTAGTCTTTTGATATTGAAAAGAGACCTCCAGCAAAAGTAGGCGTTCTGCAAAAAGAAAAATTTACCGGGGAAGAAAGGATTCAAATAGGCAGGTTTTTTTAAATATAGATGTAAAAACATGGTGTAACTGTTCTAGGAAGTTTTCATGCATATGTCAGTGTTTCACTACATTGATACATTTTCCTGGCACAGACAATACTTCAAGCAATTAAATCTGCCCACATTGAGTCCCATTTGACAATTTTATTGTCATTTATTAACAACTGGTTTAGACTAATGACTGTTGGTATAAAAGACAGCATCAGGAAAAAGAAGAGATTTTCCCTGTGTGGAGGGTATTAAGCAAAGTTATTACTCCTCCAGACCAGTAACCTGTCTGAGGCCGAAGCACATACAATTATCAAATGCACCACTGTAACAGTCTAGTATTTTGGTGCTCTGAACCTTTGTTGTCATCCTTTCAAGGATGATGAATGAGGAGCCGGAATCTGTGGTACTGCCTCTGAAAAGAACTGTTTAGAATCCTCCTCTCCCCCCTCCCTCCTGACAGAAAAAAAAATATATATAAATTGCTTATTATGTTTCTAGTGTATGTAGAAAAAAGGTAATGCAGAGCAATTACTGTCTTAAGGAGGCTATATTTTTATGAAAGCTTTAAAGTTTACAATGTGATTCTTAAAGTATTACAAAAACCATCTAAGATGCTAAGACTTCTGATCATACTCATCTGAAGAACTAGGTCATTTACAAATTGCTGCTCATAACAAAAAAACATGAAAACTGAAGGATTTAAAATATTATTCAAATTATGTTTACCTAATTGGATAGGTTTCATCTTTTCTTCTTTTATTTTCATGTTTAGGAAGAGACTCCCATCCAAATGACAAACTCCAATCAAAATTTCCTCTGTTGTGGCTATGCCCATAAGGAGATGGTTTACTGAATTCAAAAGTATTGAGATCTATAGAAGCAATATCGGGGCTTACAACAGCAACAGGGTTCTCGGCTATTCTTGCCAATAATGGCTCTAACCAGCCATAAAAGCATTCACCTAGGGAGAAAATGAGAAGCAGCACTGAATTGTTACTTGGCTATAAAGTAGTACACAGGGAATATTTTAACATGCCCACATCAAGCCAATATGCACTGCTTTTAAATAACATTGCTAATTATACTTTCAATAATACAAAATAGCAATAAGAAAGATGATACATTGCTAATGTTCATAATTCATAAAAAATATGCAATGTTAAATTAAAGACAACAGCATTATAAACCAGACCTGGCATAGTTACAGGTTACACTTACAATGAGCATCCAGAAAGGTAAGGGTCTCTCCTGTTGCTACTGAAGCTCCCAACAATCGTGCAGTGATTAGACCTTTTCTTTCCTTTTGACGGACTACTTTAACTATTTGAAATTGTTTCACATATTCATCTAGTTTATCATGCAAGTATTCTAGAAAGAGAAATCAATTTCAGGATATTTAGTGTATATACAAGACACTGCCTAATTTTTATTACTAATTATTTTACATTACTAAACTAACAGGATAAACAATTCACACTAATCCCAGGAATGACCTCAACATCAAAGCTGTAAACAATTCCTGACCGTTGAACGTTATTTTGGGGGGCTGAGTTTTTTTGGGGGTGAGGGTGTAGCAAGAGGTGACTGGCAAAGAACAGGAGATGGAACACTAAAAATATTCTAAAAGAGAAAGGGCACGTGCTAGTACATCTCTTCTGCAGTATTAACAGTTTGAGTATCAATTCAAAATCCATTTTCAGAGCAAACGGATCACATACCTACTTACTCAAGTTATCTGCAGAACATGCAAATGGCACATTTTACACACAGTTTTCAAAGGCTACAATATTTACAACAGCAACAGAAGCTATATGAAAAACTCTTTAAATGTGCAAAATTTGAGAAACAACTCCACATCCCTCATTAAACATCCCACATCATCTTCCTTCCTCTGGCTATCCTTAGTATTAAACGGTACTACTGAACATACTTCACATGCAAGTGTGTCAGTATACTAAATACAGACTTGCAAAAAGTATAAATACATTAATATAAGCATGCATGTATAGACATGTTCATCTAAAGTTAAGCATATAAAGTTTTTTGAACTTGGATTTGTGATCACATTCAGTATACATTCAATTATTTTTGGCAGTCAGCTTGAGTATCAAAGATTATTTTCCCATTAAATAATTTTACTTTCTAGGAAAGACATGTCCCTTCATATTAATGAAATTAATTTGCATAAAGACAATCACTATGATAAAATGCAAATTGTTACAAGCATTGGCCAATTTATCCTTGGATACTTTGTTCTATAAACTGTAGTTGGTTTGAAGCACAAATTACAGAGCTACTTGTCATGCAACCAGTTATGCAGTTTAAGCAGCACTATAATTAGCATAATCAGAAATGGGGTTTAAAAACCTTTTAGAGTACAAGAATTTCATATTTGATGACCTTATGAAAAAAAGATGGGGGAGAACTACTTTATATTTTATAGAAAAAGAAAGGAACAAAATCACTTAAAATACCATTATACTTGTTAATGGTGGTAAAGAGATATCCTCTTTTAACCAATTTATCTGCAATCCTAACATGTCTTAAATTAAAAAAAAAAAAACAAACAAAACAAAAAAACCCAAGAGAAAATAGAAAGACTTCTTACCATCTACACTGGCATCATCCACCAAAATAATCTCCTTTAGCAGTATGGCAGGAGACGTATACATCACGCTGTGAACAGTTCTGAGCAGAGTGGACCATGCTTCATTATGAAAAACTATTATAATACTTGTGGTTGGCAATGGCGGGCAACGCTTAAACTTTTGTTCAATACATCTACAGATTAGAAAGTGTCAAATGTTACAAAACGGACAACAGGTTTTGACTCAAACTCTTAAAAGAAACCCTATTCTTTCTAGTACAAAGCTTTCTAAGTGTGGACATTAAATATTTCAGTTTCTCCACTTTCTACTCTGGTTTTGGAGTGGAAAGGCAGGTGCTCCAACTGGAGAAGCTGTACAAAATATTTTTTAAAAATATGATGAATAGGAATTCCACTTGAACAACTGACTCAGTTCTGCTTCTGCCTCACAAATATTTGAGTATGTTTCATATAGCACCCGGGTCTTCTTCAGAGAAAAATGTTATTCTATTGAGAGCAGAAGACACCAAGCTGCAAAATCAGACTTTAAGTCACCATTACTATTGAAATACAAAAATATAAAGAAGAATATTTATTAGAAGAATGCAAAGTTTGCAAGGAAAAACAGAACAGATCCAATGGAGAACTTCAAAATTTTGTAGAAATACCATATAATCCTTAGGGCAGCATATCCCATTCAAGGAAAGCAATTTTAAACGCACAGCTTTTCAAGATTGATGTATTCTTAACAGAACTTTAAATCCAATTGCAAGTCAAGATGACAACACTTCTGTATTCACAAGCTGCACACGTACTGTTTATTGTCTGTCAACTTTAGAGACTTTTTAATTACCCCAAGGTAATTACAACAGCCATTGCCTCACAAAATACACAGGCAAAAACTCACCAGTTATGCTCTAGCAAAGGTTATTGTGAGCTGCACCACATGTAACGTGACATTCATACTACCAGCAGCAGCTCAGTAAGGTTAGTCGCTTCTGACACAGATAGCTGAGAACGTATAATCTGACACTGACAGAGACTGCTCATAACCAAAACCCACTCTACCCAAGTCCTACAGTCTTCTGTAGAGAATTTAATAAAATTTCTCAACACTATAAGATTGATGAGATGTTCCGTTGCCTTGTTCAACAGCTTACAATTCCTAATTTATTAAATTATGCTGGTTGTTTTATTAACAGTGAATACTAAAAAAAAAAAAAAAAAAAAAAAAAAAAAGGGGGGGAGAATGGTGTTTGAATTGCAAAAAAGTTTAAACCACATTTTTAGTTTTCTTCTAAGTAAAACTTAGCAGGCTTCCAGAAAGTCACTCAGAAATCGTAGCTTAAACGTAAAAGCAGAAAACCTTATTTAAATATGGTTACTTTGAATTCAAAACCATGAAAGAAGTGAGCCTTTCTTAACATTCTTGGCTTTGGCACTGTGGGTCATTATGTACAGTCAATCATTATGTATAGCTAGGAGACTTTCCTAAACTATCACCTAATGCTGAACTCAAATCACTTTGCAGTCTGCATTTCTGACAAGTTTTTCAAGTATCAGGAGATACACATTTCAACATACTCAGGAGGTCGAGTGTCTGGTCCAAGATCTCGGTGTAAAGAAATCCTATCACTTGCAAATGCATTAAAACAGTGTTTTTGTTCTCCACGTTGTTTTTCTTTCTGTTCTTCTGAATTTAAGTTAATGGTTTTAAATGCTTTACCAGAAGCTCCAGGAGCATTAGGATCTTGAAGGGGTCGATCTAGAAAGGGTTTTAGTTCCACTGCAGTGTAGTGTCCTGGCAAACAGTGTCTCTCTCCAGGAATCTTAGTTTGCCTAACAGGTGCTTTTATCTGCATTTTTGGCTTTGCACCTTTGATATTGTTCATGGCATTTAACACAAGACCTAATACATGACTTTTTTTTCCAACAACTGGTTCAATCCCTGCTTCATCTTTAAAATCTTGAACACCGACTTCTCTTTGTAATAAAAATAAAAATACCAGAAAGACAAACACAATAATGCTAAACTTCCAAAGTTTCCAGTGAAAAAATAATTTCTTGAATAGTTTAGGTGTTTTTTTCAAAGCCATTCTAGTTTGTAAAATTTATCACAAGACAAAAGTTTCTGTGAATGATGTTCTTCAAATAGGTCACAGCATTTCTTGAAATTATAACACCTGTAAATTAAAACAAAAAGTATAAATTTAGACATCTAGTATATTCGACAACATAAAACCACAAGAAATTAATAGGCAGGAATTAATTCACAACTCCCAAGTGTCAAACATTATGTGTCCCTCACTTAAAGATAGGTCAAACCTATCTATAAGATACCCAAGATGCACTTTCCTTGTTGTTTGGTTTGTGTTTCTGTTTGGTGGTTGGTTGGTTTTTTATGTGTGTGTGTGTGTGGTTTTTTTAATACACTTCAAATAGAAGAACCGGAAAGCAGGCATACCACTAAGAATAAAACACCATTTGTACACAACGCCACTACTTCACATTAATTTTCTTCCAAATCTTGAAAATTAAATTGTTTAAAATTAGAGGAAAGTGGTGTTTTAAGTCTTCTAGAAGCAGGGAAGTTCAATTCAATGATGAGGACAGAAGGAAAACAGACTGAATCAATATGGTAAATTCAAGTTGCACGTAAGAAAGATCCACATAAAAAGTAAACTATAAAGTCAGGAAGGACTTCTCAATCAACTTGTTTCAACAACTTGGAAATTTCCAATATTTTAAAAAAAAAAAAAAAAATCCATTTCGAGATTAGGCTTAAGTAATCAGTCTTCCAAGTGGGAAATTTTTAGATTAATTTAGTTATCATTTAGTTTATACATGTTCAATGTAGATTTAATACAGGTAATTTGGAGTAGGTTAATTTATCTTGAGGATCAAGTTCATTCTGTGTATTTTTTCATTCACTTGTACTGCATTTTCTGGCATGTGCTGCTGCAACTCATCAAGAGAACATGTCAAAGAGCTCTCGTCTTTCAGGAACTCTGCCACTATTATTTTTTCACAGACAAGCAATTATTCAGAGGCTTTCAAAGATGGGGAACTACGAAAAACATTTAAGGACTACCAGAATCAAAGAGATTTGAACTAAATTCTCTCTGCAAAATTGGCAGTTTACAAGAAGGGGAAAAATAGCAACTAGTCTAATTCAAAACACAGCTTTATTTTTTGTGTAAGTTGCATGTATGTCAACTGAGAAAAGAAATAAGCAGCATCTAGATAAAAGCCACAGTTAATTCCCACTTGCTAACTACTGACCACAGAATTGCAAAAAACTATTTTTCTATTTCATCCTTTGAAATAGAAATAGATTCCGCATTTCTTAATTGGAATAACATATACTCAGGAAGAGCTATAACTTACAGAAAACAGAAAAAAACCTCACCTGGTCTACTTCAAGAATTTGCAGGATAAGTTAAGCATCCAGGCTTGTTCGCATTACAGTTTCTCTCAAAGCTTATGTCACCTTTTTTTAATAAACCCATACATTCAAACCACAGCAGTTTTACCATAGAGCTATTGTTATAAGAATGCAGTGGGGAAGCTCATTACAGCATTGCCATATAGATACTAAGAGGTACCAAAAACGTGCTTCACAAGGCTCACAAAATTTCCAAGAAAACCCATAAAAAAAATCCAGTCCAATTCTGTCTCGCACATTATTTTCCCATTTTCCTTTAGTGCTGAAAAATTTGTACTACAATACCAATATTTATACACTGCAAGACTAAGAATAACAACTTTCTTTCCTGGTGAAGGGATTGCAACCAATTTACCAAACTACCAGATTAAAAAATGCCTTGCTTTCTCACAATGTCTGGTGGGTTGAACTTGGCTGGCTGCCAGACACCTACCCACCCACTCTCTCACTCCCTCCTCCTCAACACAACAGCAGGGAGAAAATAAGATGGAAAAGCACATGGGTCAAGATGAGGACAGTGTGATCACTTACCAACTACTGTCATGAGGATAAGACTTGAGGATGATGAATTTAATTTATTGCCAATTAAAAATAGAGTAGGATGATGAAAAATAAAGACAAAACTAAAACCACGTCCCCAGGTTCAACTTTACTCCTTCATTCCCAGCTCTTCTATCTCCTTTCTCCCAGGTGGTGTAGAGGGGATGGAGATTGAGGGTTGTGGTCAGCTCGTAACACTTCATCTCTGCCACTCCTTCCTCTTCACACTTTTCCTTTGCTCCAACATGGGTCCTCTCTGCAGGGTACAGCACTTCAGCAAAAACTGCTCCAGCATGAGTCATCCACAGGTCGCAGTTCCTGCCAGGATCTTGCTCCTGCATGGGCTCTTCAAGGGCTGCAGCTTCCTTCAGGGCATGTCCACCTGCTCTGGCATGGGACCCTGCACGGGCTGCAGTGTGGATATCTGCTCCAGCGTGGTCTTCCATAGGCTGCAGAGAAAGACCTTCGTCGCTGTGGTCTTCTCCATGGGCTGCAGTGGGACAACCTGCTTCACCATAGTCTTCCCCATGGGCTGCAGGAGAATATGTGCTTCGGTGCCTGGAAGACCTCCTCCCCTCCTACTCCACTGACCTTGGTGTCTGCAGGGTTGTTTCTCCCACATTTTTCTCACTCCTCTCTCTCACAGCTGCTGTGCGGCTTTTTTTACCCTTTCTTAAATTCGTTATCACAGAGGCACCACCTGCTATGCTGGGTGGCTCAGCTTCGGCCAGCAGTGAGTCCATTTTAGAGCTGGCTGGAACCAGCTGTATCCAGCACAGGGGCAGACCCTAGTCTCTTCTCACAGAGGCCACCCCTGCAATCATCCCCACCTGCCAGCCTTGCCATGTAAATGCAATGCACAGTGTAAAACACTAAGCATATATACAGATCAACACCCAGCAAGATGACTGTAACTTGGAAAACTACCGTTGCTAAATCTGCAAGGGCTCTGCCTGAGCCTACAACCTCTGCAGCCTGTTCACTAGGAATGTTTTCATAGAACCATAAAAAAGAAAATCACATTACTGTTTCTCAGTGCACTGTGCACAAGCACATATGATATTAGTAAATCTTAAAGCTTAGGAATCAATAAGCAATATAAATATATCTTCCTCAAATAGAAAAAAGAAAACATATCTTTTTTTCTATTTGAGGCACTTAGTATTATAAGAGAGGTCTGGCAACTTCTTTTTCTCACAAGCAGTCATTAGGCATGGTCAATCAGGCAAACACCTGGGGAGGGCAGCATTAGCGTTGGTTGGTTGGTTTGTTTCCAAACATCGTTGCCCTCAAATTTCTTTTATATCACTAAACAAGCAACAATGTTCTCCAACTTCCTCTAGGCCTCTTCCTCTTGGTAAAGAGATTTAAATTTGTGCACGACAAGAGAAAGGTTAAGCATTAATGAACATGATGGTACAAGATATGTCATGAAAAGAGAGGTTAAAGTTAATTCTATACAGCAACATTGACTGTTTTATACTGAAATTATGCTTAAATTTGAGAACTTAATCTGTATTTGAGCCAAATATTTACAACTGTCTCTTTTTGTTTTAATGACCTGGCATGAGACTACTCAGAAAGGGTAGAAAAATTACATGGTATGGCTACATATCTGTTATCTGACTTAGTACCAGAGAAATCTTTTAACTAATTTAACAATTACTTCAGAGAGTTAAAGTTGCAGCTGTCAGATTTCCATTGTCCATCTTCAGCATTTCAATTAATACAGCAATATTTACTTATGCTAGCTCACTAAGTCATAATTTTTTTTCTAGTTTTATGTTTACTACATGAACTTTGGCTTCATTGTCTCCAGCAACAAAAAGGAGAAATGGACTAGAAAATACCAAAGATTTCTTCCATAGATTTTTAGCACATACTTCAGACTTTTGCTGCTGCTGGCTTTGATGCTGACACACTACCCTATTCTTCACAAGACATCAAAAGTACATATGTACATTTTACCAAAAACTTAAACTAAGTTACTGTTATTTTTATTTGGGATTATTTCCTGCACAAATCAAGCATATACAAATCCTTAGAATACTCATGATCAACACACCACAATAATCAAGATATCTGTAAATCAAAATAACCAAAATCTAAAATCCATCCAGAATATTTCTTGCACTACCTGTGTTGTGCATACATCTGTCTTCAGACAAATAAGGCATTAAAGACTATAATAAGCAGACCTAATGAGCAACCAAGAATATATAGCAATTTATTCAGCATTTGGTTCCTGTGTAACTATATTCACTTTTATCTGCATACGCTTTGACTTCTCTTTGACAACATATTTCCTTGTATTGAATACATCTGTCTCGGCTGCTCAGGTCTAACTACCACAGGCTGCCAAAACGCACAGGTGAAATGTGTCTGTCCCTAGAAATGAAAAGACAACTCACGTAAGCTGAGTGGGTTGTGCAACAGAGCGACACAACTTAACCCTTTCAGTGTGGATCAGCACGCTCCAGTAGCATACATGGCAGCATGCTCTGCACAGAAATAAGTGCAAGTGATGTTTCTTTTTTAAAGAAAGGATCAAGTGTTAGCCTTGAGGTAGTACTTGCAGCAGAAGTGAAGTGGACAAACATGAGCTCGTTTGCCACAAGCGTACAGCAAACTCTTTGATATAAACAAATGCTGAGTGTCGTTTTATTGACAAAATATCTTATAGGGGTATTGCTTACAATAAGAGAAGAGCTCTTTGTTGCACAAAACAGTAGCAGTTTCCAGAACACAGACTACATTGTCCAAAGAGCCTTTCTTGTGAAATCTCTATCTTCCTTAGGGTTTTTACCGGGATAATTTTGTAGTCAGAAATACAATCTTTATTCCCCACAAATGCCTCACACATTTTTATGGCAAGGCAATGTCAGTAAGCACAGACCAAGCTACTGTTCCATCATCCAGGACATGCTGAAGAAATATGTGGCATGATTAAACTCCCTGAGGTGACTGTTTAGCAAAGTGTTTAATCTTCTATTCATTAGTGTTATTTTCACTAACAGTAGTCTGGATTCTTACAGCACTTTGAAATAATCAGCCCTAAACATCAGAAGCTGGATTTTAGGGATTTTATTTTTTTTAAGAAGAAGAAAATAACCAGAAAACTAATATGTACCACAAAAGCCTTCTAAAAAGTGCCAAAAAGCAGCTACTTCAAACCACATCACATGGGTAGTGTGTGAATTCAATACAGAGTCTATGTTACGTTATGCCACCCACTAACTCTGATGTCAGACTGTCGGCAAAAACTCTGGCTTACAAGAAAGCCTCACTACAGTAGCCGAACATGTAGGCAACTCTGACTTTTTGTTAGCTTGGTCTGAACAACACTATAGACAATTTTTAAAAAGCTTTAAAACGTCAAGATAACCCAAATCAGCAGAAATTCTTTCAGACCATGCCAGTAGGAGAAATTTCTTGGAGTTAGTATCAACAATATACTTGATCTCAGTTTTTTAAATAAAACTATTTTAAAATCAACTTTTCTCTTATCTGAATGATAAATAGGGTTCTAATGTTTCCTGAGAATGTTGCTTATGGAGCATAAAAAAAATAAAATCAAATTAAAAAAATACTAAATACAAAATACTTGGGAAAAATAATTTAAAAAAGAGAAAAATAGGAAAGAAAACTTTAAGAATTATTCTAATCACAACTATTTAAATACACAGCTTTGCTTCACCCTTAACCTAATCTCTTCCGTTACTCCAGAATCACAGTCTGATTAAAAGCTTGTCTATGTTTTCTGATTATCTAAGTATACGATCCCTTCATCAAGACCTTCATGTTCCCTTAATCAGAAAGTGGGTGTGTGAACAGAAACACCGAACAAATTCTTTAGGAAAAAAAAAGAGCTGCAACTCATGATCAATCGTTCTTACCAAATTAGCAAAAGTCTGCCAAAGACACATGATTACATACATTGGAATACTTTACCTATAAGAAGTGCTACTTTCACCACTGCTATTTCTGAATCTAAAATTCTAGGCAGGGCTTTTTGTTTTCTTTGCATGAATACCAATGTAGATGCTACTAAAACATTAGCTACTGAAATAATCATTTTGGTAAGTGATATTCTAGTCTTTCACCACCACAGAAATTGAGTATTTTCTACTAGGGAAAAAAAAAAAAAAAGTCATTGAACAAAACCATTTCCACTTCCTAGAAGTACATCCCAGAAGAACATCTACTTGCATTGCCACCTCTTGTGACAGACTAAGAAATGTCCAATTTGGAGTGAACTTTTCATACAGGTTTAGCTGAATATGGAATACGAAAGCTCTATACACAGTCAAGAACATTTAAAAGCACTTCAGAACTTGGGGAAAATGAAAACAGTTGTTTAAGTGTCATGGGTTGACCCTGGCTGGACACCAGGTGCCCACCAAAGCCACTCTATCACTCCCCTCCTCAACTGGACAAAGAAAATAGAACGGAAGTCTCATGGGTCGAGATAAGGACGGGGAGATCACTCAGCAATTACCATCATGAGCAAAACAGACTCGACTTGGGGAAAATTAATTTGATTTATTACCAATCAAATCAGAGTAGGATAATGAGAAATAAAACCTAAATCTTAAAAACACCTTCCCCCCAGCCCTCCCTTCTTCCCAGGTTTAACTTCACTCCCGACTTTCTCTGCCTCCTCCGCAGCAGTGGTGCAGGGGGATGGGGAATGGGGGTTGCAGTCAGTTCATCACACGTTGTCTCTGCCTCTTCTTCCTCCTCAGGGGGAGGACTCCTCACACTCTGCCCCTGATCCAGCATGGGGTCCCTCCCATGGGAGACAATCCTCCACAAACTTCTCCAACATGAGCCCTTCCCACGGGCTGCAGTTCTTCACAAACTGCTCCAGCGTGGGTCCTTTCCACAGGGTGCAGTCCTTCAGGAACAGACTGCTCCAGCGTGGATCCCCTGTGGGGTCACAAGTCCTGCCAGCAAACCTGCTCCAGCGTGGGCTTCCCACGGGGTCACAGCCTCCTTCAGGCACATCCACCTGCCCCAGCATGGGGTCCTCCACAGGTGCAGATGGATATCTGCTCCACCGTTAACCTCCATGGGCTGCAGGTGGATACCTGCTCCACTGTGGACCTCCATGGGCTGGAGGGGGACAGCCTGCCTCACCATGGGCTGCAGGAGAAGCTCTGCTCCAGCACCTAGAGCACCTCCTCCCCACTCCTGCTTCACCGATCTTGGTCTCTGCAGAGTTGTTGCTCTCACATATTCTCACTCCTCTCTCCAGCTGCAATCCCCAGCAATCCCCCCCCCCCCCCCCCCCGCCTTGACTACGTTATCCCAGAGGCGCTACCACTGTCGCTGATGGGCTCGGCCTTGGCCAGTGGCGGGTCCGTCTTGGAGCCGGCTGGCATTGGCTCTGTCGGACACGGGAAACTTCTAGCAGCTTCTCACAGAAGTCACCTCTGTAGCCTCCCCCTGCTACCAAAACCTTGCCAAGCAAATCCAATACATTAAGTTTACCAAACTATGCTACTGTTTCCAAGAATATTAGCACTTGGCTTAAATGAAGGAACAAACTATAAAATGAAATGTACAGAAGTTAAAGATCAAGGCTTCACGTGAAAAGGAGAAACACAATCAGCTGGCCAGTTTCTGTCTCTACACTTGCAACAAAAGATACTTGCCTATCTGTTCCACTAAGAATTCCTGCTGAATACACTCCTAAATAGGGCACACATACCTAAAAGAAATAGAGATTCACAAACCCCAGATACTGTTCCTCTGGGTACATTCTTTGAAGCTCAGCCAGTGGAAATGTGGTTCTACTCCTGAAAAAAAGTTGTAAGAGAAATACTGAACGTATTCAGTTCCTTAGTCTTAGTTTTAGAAGCATTAAGGGCATAGATTATTCTAGCAAAGACTGGACATAATCTGCCCCAGTGATTATTACAGAAAAATCAGAAGCTGTAACTAGATGATAACACAATAGGCTGAAGAAATTCAGAGCAGCAGCAGCCCAGAACATGTAGCTGGAATACAACTTTATAAACTATCTTCTTCAGCAGTTTCCTTGAGATTAAAAAAATAAATACAACACCCCACCCCATGTATTCTAATGGAAGTGCTTCCAAAAACTTTCAAAATGAGCGCTACTACTGTTTTTCTACAGCAAAGCACTGTACATGATAGGCAGAGACAGATAGTTCCCTGTGACAATAGATACTATATTAAAAGTATACAGTAACCATATATTATTAAAAATATTTATGGCTTATTTTTACTGTCCTGGGGCTATAAACATGCACTGAACTCAAATTTAAATTTCACTCAACTCTGCAGGTTCCTTTTTTTCTTGGCCAGATTGGTTTGGGCCTCTGTTAAAATCATTTTAGACTGTCCCTAAAAATGCCATGATGACAAGCGAGCACCATAGCAGCTGTAAAGTGCTGTTTTAACTTAGAAGGATTAGTGTCCGATTTTCACTTAAGCACCAGAAAATAATCTCTGAATCATAACTAAGGGAATTTTTTGTTTGTTTTTTTTCCTGATTGTAGTAATGTTTCTAAGATAACAAAAGCATCCGAGTATTAAGTGCAGGGCTTGAAATCACAGTTTTACACCCTAATTGGCCTTAAACTTTTTAGTTGTTTAAATTATGAGTGTAAAACAAAGGAATTCTCCTTGTGGATTTTTTGAGATTTACTGAGGTTTATTGGGTCAGTGACTGCTAAACTAATCTTTGTCAGAATCTCCCAAAGGTGTCTTCAACTTTCCTTCTCTCCCCACTTGACGGGTTCTTTTCTAGCTACATTTCACTGCTGAATAATCTTACCTAACAACAAATAGTCAGTTGACCATAGAATTTAATTGCTAAGTCACTATCAGTAGTTTTGCGACATGATTTCTCTGTTTGTAAGCAGAACTATTTCCTATGGCACATGATATCAGCAAATCTTAGGGGAAAAAAAAATCAGACAATAGTAAGACAGCAAACAAATAAAATCGTGCTTTACACGGGGGGACAAAATCTAGCACTTCATGGTCTAGAAACTTGAGGTACTTTCAGATCTTCTAGAAGATAAGCACAGAAATGAGCAGATTAGGAGAAACTCATCATTGCTGGCAGGCACCTGATCAGCAATTCCTATTTTGAACGCGATTCTCTACACAGGGGATGCCCTACACTAGATACCAGCTCTTGGAACAGATAGATCAGGCAACAAATTTATGCACAGCAAAAAGGAATGTCTCCAGGCAATGCAGTTTATCACCTAGAACTGTAGACTTTGGGGAAATGTCACAGAGAGGGCAATTATATCTTGTTCCTATTTTGACACAAGTTAAGATATCCAGGCTGCCACTGGTATTGCCCCACCCAAAAAAAAAGAGGCAAAGTTAAATGGCAATAGCAGTTACGAGGAGGAGGAAAACTGGTCTTCTGCTCCTTCCCACAGTGCAACAAAAATAGTAATTTGGGCTCTCTGTAACTAACTTAATTTTTACTTTGCTATGTTATTGAGAAGCCTTGAGATGATAGTAGCAGATGCCAAACTGACCAGGCCACTGAGCAAACCTAGTTAAAAAAAGAAACCAAAAGCCATACGGTGGCTATTCTGTCTCAGTCTTTAACACTGTCGCTTGGCTCAGCAGCATGGCGCTGGCTTTTGTCAAGACTAAATAGATCAATATAATTTATAATTTTTTAAACAAAAGATGTTGTTTTGCAACAGAAGACTAACATGTAAAACACTACTGAGATGCACACATAAAATTCATATTTCCAGTAAGGTATTTTTAATTTAACCAATAAAAACATTTATTAATAAATACTTCCTTATACAAGCATATTTTACATTAAGTAAAAAAAAAAAAATCCATGAAGCTAAGGTTATCTATGTTACAATTCATTTTTCCTGTCAGCTCTCCAGACTAAGTACGGTCACCTGTCATGTAGAAGTAAGACTAACAAACTGTCGGAGAAAAGAGACAATCTAGTAACTTAAAAGCACTTCATGTAGAATGAAATATACCAGAGGAAGCTGACAAGGTACACAAAGAAACTATCACCCTCCTGTTATCACATCAGTGCAGTACTGTGGACAAATACTTGGGCGGGATCAATACGTGGCAAGAGACACCTCCCTCAGTCAATACTCTGGTTTGGACAGTGCATCCGGCCGGTGGCCAGCACTTCCCGGAGACCTGTTTGCCCAGCTGCCAGGCAGCAGCGCCCTTCTCGGCAGCCTGAGCTCCTCGCCCCGTTTCACGTTTGCCGGGAGCAGGGCACGCAGGGCTGGGCTGTCCCCGGCCCCCTGGAAGGCCCCTAGGGCTGGCTGCGTTGGTGGGATTTGAGGTCACTGGGGGGTGTGGGCGCGTGAGGATGTATGTGGTTGGGGGGGAAGTGCGTGTGAAGGGGTGTCTGAGGGGGATCCTTCGGGCAGGCCCCAGCCCCACGTCTGCCCCAGGACCTCTCCCTTCTGTCACGACGCGCTCCCGCCTGTTGTGCCCCCCGCCGCGCCGGGCGTACCCGGACGATTGGCGGCGAACGGAGGAGAAGCGGCACCAGGCGTTGCCCCGCCGCCGGCCACGGCCCCTCGACAAGGAGGAGCGGAGCCGCGCGGGGGCTCCTGAGGCCAGCGGGTTCCCCCCGCCCCGCGGCTCCCGCACTTACCTCGTCCGGCGGGAGGAAGACGAAGGCGCTGCCCGCGCGAGCGGCTGCAGGCAAAGGGAGAACCCGCCACCCGCCGCCCTCGGCCGCTCCCGCCCCGGCCGGGAGGCCGCCCACGGCGCGAGGAGGCTGAAGCCGGGCGGGCTGCTACGGCTTCCGCTCAGCGGCCGCCAGGTGCGCGCGGGCGGCCGGCCCTGCGCCTGCGCACGGCCCCGCCCTCACCTGGCGCCCAGGTGCGCGAGGCAGCTGCTGCCGCCGGCGGGCTGCGGGGGCCGCGCGCGCCGCCCGGGCCCCGCGCTGAGGCGCGAGCCCTGCCCGGGGGAGGGGGAAGACAAGAGACCCTCAGCGGCGGGGGGCAAGGGGACACGGGTCCTCGGCCGCAGGACCGGCTGCGGCTGCAGGCATGCAAGAGCAGGCGCCCGTCTGGAGCCCATCCCTCTTCACCTTCTGTACCCAAGGGACAGTGTGATTTTTAGACAATTACATAATGCGCACCACAGCGGGGCGCGACAATCTATGCATGCTTTAACATCCAAATTACTGATTGCACTTTAAGTATCACGGCAGGGTGCTGTGATTTTTTTCTTCAATCACTTCAGTGTTATATCGTGTAAGATGTGGTTGACCAAGCACTCCCAGCTCACGTTGCCAGGAGACCGAACACAAAATCCCTTAGAGGTGAGATCAGAGTTTGAGAGAAAGGATATCACACTGAGTTCCCTTCCTCTACAATGCAAAGTCTCCCAGAGGGATAGATATAAAATCACTTTTTATAAAAAGCATGGTTTAATTTGGGGGAGAAAAAAATAAGTAAAAATTGCACAAAGTTTGCTCCTAACTTCCCTTAAGATAGTGTAAAGTCTCCCTTTCTTCCTTCTTTCAAATAAAAGTAGCACAATTACAGTCTCAGCCCAGCACTTCAAAGTTGCTTTCTTTCAGCTTGCTGAACTGCAGGCAGCTAAATTTGCTCAGCTAATACACGGTGAGTTGGCAGTACTTATAGTGATTCTACAGCAGCGACAAAAATATTAATACTAGTATTTTATGATGGAATTCATCTTTCCCAAGAACACTTAATGAAGATTTAGACCAGAATTAATCACAATTAATATGTTCTGGTATTTCTAGCATGTTAAAAATCCTTCCTTATGCCTTTGAAAGCCGAGGCCTGAACTGTACCATGTAGTACATCACCTTAGACATGCATAGCCAACATTCAACTTTTCATAGCACAAAATTCAAATAAGGCAAATTTCTAGTGTGAACATTTAAAAAGCTGCTGTTTTCCAGAATAAAGCCTGCATTAACAAGCACACTGACTCCTTTAAAAAAAAAAAACAAACCACCAAAACAATCTAAACTAAACAGTACTTGAGAACAAGATTTAGACCATTCACTTGGCTCCTCTTTTAGCAAGCATCATGTCACATCATCACCAAAACAAGTTTTAGCAGAGATAAAAGCATGTAATTTTTGCAGTAACAGTTCAATTCTAAACATTTTAAAGCAGGTCAGTATTTTTTTTAAAAATGGTTGCGATTTCATTGCACAGAGTGAATGAAGCCAGAAATCACAACCACAGTTATAAGGAGCCTAAACTGACAAAATAGTGTTCTTACTTCAAAAAGTGGCACAGTCACAAGCTGATGGAGAAGTACTTGCTAGTGAAATGTTTCCTTAATTTCTTTTCCTATTTTCTCCTGTTCAGCATTGTATAGGGAACACACTAATGAGTTCTTTATGATCAACTTCCTAAGAGCCAGAATCCACTCCCACTATCAAGACCTTCCTGAAATGTCTCCTGGACCATTTTCAAAGATAATTTGTTCAGAAGATTTTCAACAAATTCTCTAACACTATTAACTGTTTAAACTACTATGTTTATAAAACTACTCACTCATTTAATGGTTAACAAGATTTAAGGTTTAGGTTACTAAACCAGAGTTGCTTGATTTATGAGCCTTTCTAAAAATTGCTGTAGCTACGTTTGAGAAATGACTCGACAGTCAAACCTAGTCCAAAAACAGGGGAAAAACCTGCAAATTACTTCTACTCTATTTTTCTGTAAGAGTCTTGCTAGTTTAGTTATTTTAGCTAATTGTACTAATTATTTTACCTAATGATACTTTCTAGACCATCTTTCTAGTATTGGTACAAATCTGAAAAAAAGCAGTAGGAAATTAAAACAAAAGTATTTAGTACACTGTCACCAAAAGTGTTTATATATAGTCTAGAAGATATGTACCTGCAGGGGAAAGGGAGGCAAGAGAGACACCTATGGCTTATGTTGCTATAGCTACAAAGATGCTTAGATTTCCAGTTTCAATGAATGAATCAATAGAAACCACAGCTTCGCTCTCCTTTTATTCACCAAAGGCAAAACTGGAAGATGGGTTGCTAAGCAACACCGCACTAAAGACTGCAGCTCTTTGAAATTAGCATTACTGACTCCCCTCCATCCCAGGAGTGTCTTCCATTCAAAGCCATTTATTAAGAAAGGGATTAAAAAAGAGCTACCAAGACATGCATTTTTAAAATAAGAAACTGTAAAAGCAGAAGGAAAGCTGAAATTAACACTCCCAATTAGTCGGAGTAAAGAGAAATGAAACAGCCATTCCTTCTGCAGAGAAAGCAAAAAAAGATTTAGTAAGGACAGGAAAACTTAAATTGGCTTATATAAACCAAAGGGAAATGGAAAGGCCATTCATTTCTTCTGGGAATACTATATTAAAGCAAGATTTTCTCTAAAGGACTACTTATAGCCACCATTTTCTTTTTCTAATTGAAATCCAAAGATGTGCCTCATTTGCATTCTTCTGTTAAAGACCTCATTTATAAAAAGACAGTAGTGGTTAGATATTCTCAAGATGGCTAATGGGAATTCAGAAATCTTTTACCTGCATGGTATATGAATAAAGCTCCTCACCAAAAGTTAGCCACGAAAGGCTCAAATTCTCAGTTCACTTTCTATCAACTAATTTCCGTATCTTATCATTGTCATGACCTAATCTGTTACCCATCTTATAAAAAGGTAATGTCCACCTTATGCTCGTGATAAAAACAAAATAAAGTAGATGTAGATGCAGATTAGTCTTGCCTTTTTTGAAAACGTCTGGTGTGTATTGATATAAAACCACCTACTTTTATTCTAAACTTCAGCTAAATGTTATTCCAATGCTATTGAGGGAGCAAAACCACATTGATCCTGCATGAATAGGGCTGTGTACAAGGAAATACTGTTTTACTAGAAACTGCCTTGATAAGCCCTATGTACTTATTCTTTCAGCAGCACGGGGGGGGGAATGGGACACCACCACCACAGCATAGTTTAAGAATTTATAGCCTACTGACCCCCACAGCCCAGCTCCCTTATAGTTTCCCCCAGCCTCAGCATTTTCCAGATCCTTCCATGTTCCTCATTCCACTCCCATACCATCAGTTTTTCCCCAGTCTCCTAAATCTTCTTCCTCAGAGCTCTATCACACTGCACAACTTGCAGGCAAAAAACAGGGAGCCTGTACTGTGGCTGGTACAGTTATGTACACACTGATTGCCAGCGCTCAAACAGAAGGGATGAGGCCACAGCGTAAGTTTCAAGGCTCCCTAGGGAAGGAGAGGCCACTTATTTGGGTCTTTTCTCAATTCTAATATTCATACAAAACTTGTAGAAGTGTTACAGTCCTGAGACACATCTATTAATTTTAGTTTAGCTGACCAACAGCTCAAAAGTTACTGGAATGCAGAGCCTGGAAACCACCAGTAGGTAGCACCATTGCATAAATGATACATGTCAATCCATTTAGGAAGCAAGGCTATAAAGTTACCCAAGATACAGCACCCAGTTATTGATAAGCAAGATCAGATATGATTGTACACAGACTCCCTTTTGTAGCCTTAACACTCAGTTGTCATAAAAAAGAAACCCAAAAATCAAATGAAAGTGACTTTACACAATGTCAACATGAAAGCTAAAACTACCTAATGAAGAAACTGAAATTGGTTATTTTAAAGAAACATAATCACTGCTATTAAGAAATCTTTTTTCATGCCAAAACATTACTTTTCTAGTCAAATATGTACAACATCAAATGCTGTTTGAAAACCAAATACAGCAGTATAACAGTGTTTTTTGTTAGGCATTTGTTTTTTCAAAAATTTTGCATATCACTGAAAAAAACCCTGATCCTTCTCCTTCCTCTCATTCATTTATATGTTATTGCTCCCTTAAAGATCCACACGTATATTCTGCATGTGAGACAATCCCCTGTAATCAAAACAATTTCTCCAGAAAGGCGTTTTATCGAGATTAAACAAAATGAGTGCTAACTTCTGCACATATGATTGTGCTGTCTACACATACAATGTTGAAAGACTAAACATTCCAAATTAAAAATGTCAAACATTTCTCTTCATGGAAATCTGACAGGTGGATAATAGACAGCATGAGTAGAAAATAAGTTCTGTGTAAGACTTGTGTGATCTATAAAAGCCTTTACTGAATATTTACACAGGATCTTAATTTTAAATATTAGATTTTAATTAAAAACGTAAGTTTCATTGAGAACAATGTGTATAGCTGCTTTTTCAATCTTGAAAAATAAAGCATGCCTATAGTATATGTAAAAATAAAAAAATACTTTAGAAATACACCTGTAGAAATAAAGATTACACTGTAATTATGAATAAATGGTTTACATGAACAGAAATCCAGCATCTTAACAATGCACCTGCACTAGATAGGATAGGCTGTTGTTTTGAGTGCTATTTCAAATGGACAAAACAAAACACCAAGTTATATACTTTAAAACATTTTTATAATGCTGATGACACTTTTTTATGATGCTGGATGACGCTTTACATAGCACACATGTAAGCAGTATTCTCTCTTGAATAAGTAGAATTTCTTTCAGGGCTGCAGATTTTTCTTGAAAATTATCCAGACCCCTAGTATAATTAAGTTAACCATATTCACAATACTTTTGTGCTGATACGGTCTTTGTCACTGCAGTATTTCATTCAGAGTTTCCGAAGTCAGATTAAATAAGTCCATGAGCCATACAAAAAAAAAAATTCACGTTCTTAGTGATGCACGGGCCTTGTCAAGTATTTCCTTTCTGATCTTTGGATAGTTTGGATGAGCTTCAAGGACCTGTCAAAAGACAAAACAACCCAAAAGTTCTGTGTCTAAAAGACTACTGTGTTTGGTGATCCCCCTCATCATTGAGCTTACACATTCTAAAACTAAAATAACAACACAAGTTTTAAGAATGCATAAATATTTAACTGTGGCTAGAGAGTACCATGTATGGAGGTCAAGAACAGCTTTAGCAAAGACACCTTGCTTCCCTTTCACGCTGCCCTGCCACTTTGGTGTGAAAGACAGAGGTCAAGGGCTAAAAAGCCTCTGGGTAGCTTGAAATGCATATATTCAGAACAGTGACCTCTGGAGACATTTCTAAGGTTTTAAGTGTACTTTCACTGCAATGATAAACTGTTCTTACATTTTCACTCCCTCAGGCTCTTTCTTACTACACCCTACCCACTGCATCTTCTTGCCCTTCAGTTCCCTCCTCTCCCTTATCCTTCCATTCAATTTGTCCTTTCTAGTTATCTTTATTTCCCTCCAAAAGAGCAAATATAATTTATTTCTTTATTAATACTAGTAATTATTAATTCATAACGTTCACGCTGCTTCTGTAGTAGTAGCCCTTCCTCTTCTGCATCTGCTCTATTTATGTTTGGACGATACAAAGATAATACTGGAAGTTACTTCCTAACAGCGTCTTCTGATATTAACATTTGATGAACTTCTTCAGCTATACTTCTGTATGGATTTACCAAGTTGCAACCACGGGACCAAAAGAAGGTGCTGGCATTTGAATATGCTTTCACATATGATAGCCAGCCACTTTATCTCTCATCTACCTAGTGGCCAGGGAGCTCAGGATAAAGAAGACTATGTAGAGGATTCAAACTTATTAAATAGGGCATCTTTCTGACATTAAGCCATATATTTTAGAAATTTAAACTCAACAACAACAACAAAGATCATTATGTAAAAGAATGTTGCTACAGTAGACAGAGTATTAAGTACATATACAAATTCTACCTTATGACAAACATCGATTGCATCAACATATCTCTTTCCTTTCAGGTAATTGAAAGCCAGCTTGTACCCTGTAAGTAAAAGGGGAAAAAAAGGCGACAATTTCAGTATCTGTATTGAATAATGAAAATATCACATTCAAATTCATTTTGGTTACCATATGTTTCTAAAGTTAGCATGTTTATTTTCTAGTATTCTCTCATCTAAGCCTGCAGAGATCAAAATTTCTATTGAAAGTCACTTCAAGTAATAAATGAAAGTCCTTCACATACTGATAGCTATGTTTGAATCAAAAGGAGACATTATTCTGGAGAGCATGTGTTATTACAAAGAATACATAATGATTGTCCTCTTTCAGTTACTATGGTACTCCACAGAGTTTCTCACTGTGACCTACAATACACTGTCCCTCTGTAAAGACAACTCCATTATTAAAGGACAAAAGAAGAAAAAAAAAAAAATCAGGCTAGCAATAACAAACTAAGGAATTAAAATGCTATTCTGTTCCACTGTCAGCAGACCACTGGTAAAAAAAAAAAAAAGTCACATGGAATAGGTAAGTTGCATAGAAACACATCAGGCTGATACTTTCAACATAAAAGGTATAGCTCAAGTATATCAGCCTGGACGGAGATCAGGACCGAGGGAAAAAAGGTTATAAGCATGTAATTTCCAAAATTTGAAATTTTAAATTTTTCATTTATGATCTTTTTCTCACTAGCCAATGAGTACAAGGGATCTGATACCAGTTTATACAGTTTTATTTTCCAGGTGCAGTTTGTGCTACTTTAATCATTTTAGTTTTAATGCATAACAATTCCCACAACACTGTATGCAAAACTAGAAAACAACGTGCACATAGTACCTTCAATATCATACTCTCACTTTTTGTATGCAAGATCGTTCCAGAGTTTAATTTCACTAAGGCATTCTCCTGTCTAGACATCAAATGATTTTGTAATTTGCTCAATTCCTACCCTCTAGAAGGTTTCAAAATAGCAAAAGAAAAGTCTTGATCTATGTTCACTACAAACCTGAGAAATCACACCTTTTCACTATTAAAACTATTTCTTTCTAATATGTTTTATTTGATCAACAACCGTAATATCTTAGCCAAGACATTCATCAGTTAGTCTACAGCAACAACTAGTAAAATTACTGCATCCAAACTCATACTTAGGTATCTTGAGATTTTCCCATATAACTTAAGTCAGATTTCTATCAGTCATTTTTATTTCTGTCTTGACATCTGAGTCTTCCTTCTGCTTTAACCCTCCTAATTTTTTGAGTCACAGTACATAGGGTAACGTCTAATTTTGGCAATCCATCCATGCATGTGCATTTTTATATCTTTAACTGTATTATAAAAGCAGGAGCTAAACCACAAAACATTTAGTTCTATTAATAAATCATTACTTTAATCTACAGATCATATTAGATAAAATCATGAACCAAACCTTCGCAGCATCCAAGAGTTACAGTTGAAGAAACAAAATGTATGGCAGTTCATATGCATCACAGTTACAATCTTGTTAAAAAAACCCACTGGTTTTCCAGTCGATGCCAAAGGCTATCCCACCCTAACACTAAAAAGACCTAGAGCACAAAAAACCTGCCACGACCTCAGATTAAAGACTGCAAGAAGTATTTATTTTTGAGGGGCCATAAGCATAGCCCAAAACCTGGAACAGAATTTGTGTAAATCACCAGCCTTGGGACCTAGAGACAGACTCTAAGTGTTGAGTAAGAAAGGGTATTTTCTCCTATGTAACCATTTCATAAAGGGTTTCCTATATTAAAATAGTTTAAAGATGTGACGGTTTAGTGTAGGCTTCAATTAACCATCCAAATTGGAACTTGAATAGTATCTCAAGTTTGCAGCTAACCATCTTTTTTTAACAAGCTATAAAGATACTTAAATAATTGATTTTTAAAATCCTTACTCATGTATATAAAACCTTATCCATACAGATAGATTATTTGTCTGATCATGAAAATAAAATAATTAAATCAATGATCTGCCACCATCAGTTATATGTGGCGCTAAGGGACATGATTTAGCGGTGGACTTGGTAGCGATAGGTTAATGGTTGGACTCGACGATCTTGGAGGTCTCTTCCAACCAAAACGATTCTATGATTCTATGAAATATTGGGTATTATAAAAGGTTCTTTACTATAGACAGTACATACTGCATTACTATAAATACATTATTAAAAACTATTACTGTACTTAGAGAAAGTTGTTTACAAAGAACAAACTAAAACTGTTTCAAGACCAAACCTTGTACTAAAACAGTAAGCAGAAACTTCTGAAGTATCATAAAGCTGCTACCTCTTGCTACAAGGGCTTTCCAAGTGACTTAAGTACACCTTTACACATTTGTGGTTTTCATGTGAAGAAAATCAGTGATACTCTCTCCCTATGGAAAATTAAAAGCAGTCTTTCCAGTAAAGGGTAGCTGTTTCATTCCTACTGTAGTGCCTGAAATCATACATATAGGATATATATACATGCCTATGGTTGGATTAGTTTGGTTTCCGTATTTCCAGGCCATTTCGTAATTTATTGCTGCATCCTTATAGGCTTGTTCCTTTTCCATTATGTATCCCATGTATTCGTAAGCCTTGCAGCATGACTGCAAAATATAAATATTCATTCAAAATTTTATTTAGGTAAGCTTATATATAATAATGCCGACAGCTTAATTGCTTAAATACGTCAAATATGTACAACTGGAAAGCATAAGTGATACTTGTACTAACTTTGATGACAAGATAGTCTTGATTTAAAACATCTGTAATACAAATCAGTTATATGGAATTCTGCACAGCGACTTCCTAAGTTACTCCCAGTCAAGTACAGAGTTCATCACAGAGGACACTGCAACTACTCCATGAAAAATGTTTAGAGCCTCCAGTAACCCTGTAGATACCTCTCTCAGTTAATAATAACCCTATGGCAGCTGCATTTCAAGTCCAGCCGGAAAGTGTTGTATCTTCCACAAACATTGTTTGTTTCACTTCTTTGTAAAAAGGTATTTTCATAGCCTTATTTTTACAAACTGTTTTACATTATAATTTTCCACTTAAAGCTAAAGATAGGCATAAATATGCTGAAGAGAACACCAACCATTAAATATTTCATTTTGTATAGCTCCAAGTGATGTTACAAGCATCTGAAAAACAGGTTCCAAAAACTATTAAGCACTAGAAGAAAATACTAGCCTTACTTATGTTACACATACATATAAATCCTTTTAACTCCATAATAAAAGTTAGTATGAAAGATACAGTAATTCATGCAGAAATGTTATATTTAGTACATAAAGTAGGAAAAAAAAATTATGAAAATAAGCAAAACCCTAACTACTGTATGGCCTTACTGTGAACAGCTTATTATCATGCTGTGAATAGGTCAAATATTTTCAAGAGAAAAATGAAGTTTTTATGAAAATATACACTTTTTTTTTTTTCTTTTTTTTTTTTTTTTCCCCATCTTTAGCTTCACTATTTCCAATTAGGCTTCCAAAATCTACTGCTGAAAAGCTTTCAAATCATACTGGGATAAGCAGTACAGGAATGCCCGGAAGATGAGGATAAAAATATACTCCCCCCTCTAATTTGTGATAAACAAAACAGATTTCAAAATCAGGAAGAGTAATCAGTAACAAACCCCAATTTCATAGAAACAATCTGCTCACTGGGATCTCACTGACCAAATCTAAGTCTTTTAAAATCAAAACAAACCCATATTACAAGATACTAGGCTTTTATGAAGTTTTCACTCAACATATTAAACTTGTGTGCGTATATATATCTCTTCACATCATTCAATTTTGACTGCTAAAAACAATCCTAAAAACTAATTCATCACAATAACATGTTTTCTCAATCTAATCAAATCTTCGAAATTGGAGAATACCACGCAAAATATTGTCTTGTGAATTAACAAGATATTTTAATATCTAAAATATTCAACATCTATTCGTATAGTACAATTCCTGCTTAGCAGCTTTGCATGCAAGTTGGAGAAAAGTCAGGATCTTTACTGTGCTGTTTTGTTAAGGAACCAGAGTTATAGACTTCTAATTTGCCGTCCTCCTTCCTATCAAGCAGAGGTTGTTTATCTGAGACCCTGGGTCTCAAACTTTTTAGAAGAAAGCAAATTACTTGGTAGGCTATGTTTTTAGACCTGCTTGGGAATTTCTGTAACAAAGTGTCATTTGCAGTATATACCTCCTCAACACACCATCTATTTCAAGTTGGGTCTTTTTTGGGGAGATGACTCATATTTATCCTCCAGTGGTATGGATTTTGCAGATTCCCTTGGCCATCTGGACAAGTGTGTAAGTGACCTTAAGGTAGAATATTTTTCTTAACTAAATTCTGTAAAAATGAAATTGAGTACATCCTATTTTGAGAGGCATCTCTGCAGAAGTACATAATACCATTATACCAAGAACTGTTGTAGCTGCCTCTTAATTTTATATTTAGAAATAAAGAGTACAAGTTCAAAAAAGTCTACCTCTCAAAGCGGTCGCAGAAATGTGACTGAATAATGAACATCAGGTCCTTTTCTAAACCAAATCTGTTCACTATAAACAGTATCCTGAACCTACAGCATAGTATCTATAGTAGACTAGCCTATTGGATGTGCCTCATGTGAGGGAAAGTGAAGTGTATAGATAGAAAAATGTGATCAGCAAAAAGGGACAAAATGAAAAATAAGTACAAGAGTAAGATCTGTGCCTGATCCTATAGTCAAAGCAGAGTATTGGGCAGTTTGCCTGCTCAGAAACCCTGAGGTAAAAACATTACAGCTTGTCCCCAGACAATCTACCAGACAGTATCTTCACAGCAGAGGACTAATACTAGCATTAAAAAAAAAAAAAAAAAATCCTGTATAGTAGCAGGCTTATGAACATAAATGTTTAAAAACATATTTTAAGATATGAAGATAATATCTCTTAATCATCAGGTTTGCGAGACTCAGTAAAATGCATCTCTGACATTCCATAAACAACTTCAGCTTCTAGTGTCACCACAGCTAAAGTTATGATAGAATATGAATAAAAATGACTAAGTAGCATTCACAGGTTTGTTTACTACTCTCCAGTGTAAAGTTGCTGGTTTCCTGGCTTGTTTTGGTCTACTTTTCCTTAATAAGTGAAATACTAGGCAATTGGAAAAAGAAATACATTTTGAAATCATGTTTCAGACGAAAACTAAACATTTAGCTGAACTAAAAAACAAGGTTACTAAGGTTACTTTTAATGTGCAGTCACTCACCCTGTTGTGACGAAGGCATCGTTTCAATAATTCACCCGCCATATCATATTTTGCAGATTGAATATATATATCTGCAAGCAGAAGCCAACTCTTTTCAAACTCCTCTGCATCAATGGGATTCCAGCTCATTTTTGAAATCCGTTTTAACTGATTTCTGGCTCGTGGAGTCTGTTTCAAGATCATGTAGGCTGTGGCCATTCCCAAAAGTGCTGGTATATGATCCTTCTGCAGTAAAAAGCATAGTGACTGCTTGGTGCTTTTTTATTTTGCTTTTAACATTTTTTTTTTTAAAATAAGACTTTCACTAGGTATCTGAAAACTAAACTAAAAGCTAAATCTCCGGAAATAAAGATAGAACATCCAATCTTACAAACATGTTTTCCATCTAGTGCTATGATTACTTCTGTAAGACTAATCATGATAAACACCACGTTGAATAATTAAGAGGCTGAATATAAGTTTGGGCTCAAACCAATCTTCTTCAGGCTCAGGAAACGTTGAAAGCATCCACAGGTATTTCATCTCAACAAGAAACATTCTGATACCACCAAGATCTATCCTGTTGATACACAAATAAGTATTTCGGATGGAAACTGAACTTGCTTGAAGTTACAATCCAAGTGGTATTTTCTACTTTTAGAAGTGGCTGTCAAATGTCAATAGCAGGGACACCGATTCCTATTATTAGGTGTACAGCTCCTAAAAATGTAAGTCTAAACTGCCTGTATCCAAAAGCTACATATAACAAACAGGATTCTTAAAAGCCACCATTCTGTGCAAGAGCCTCAAGCAAGCAGCAAGAAGTGCAGGAACAAATGATTTTTAACATCCTGCCTTTATTAACACAGAGCATAAATGAGTATGGGGCTCATATCCCGAAACTGCTTCCTAAATGCAGAGAGTACTTCTATCAGCAGCTAACTTAAAAGCTTCTTTCTCCCTCTCAGTATTCCTGGCTCACTATTGGTATTCTGCCTCTACACCTCTTTGTAGGGTTGTGCTGTAAATAGGCTTGCCATAGGGGGTTAAAAAAAAACAAACGACCCCACTAAAAGCCCCTCTTCCACATAATGATGAGCTCATCCCCCCCTCTCAACAGTCACACCTGGCATGGATCAATAACCTCTGAAGTCTGAAGAGACTAAAACTGTCTATTTTATGCAACCCCGGAGAGAAGACTAATAGACTGGAGCATTCTTCCTGCTGGAACTGTGTCACCATGTGAAGAACATTCAATATTCACAAGACCTCAGAACAATTCTGAGCAGGACTGGGAAACCAGCACTGGAGGCAGAGGGACACCTTGTTTGTGATTCTCAGAACTGCCTTACACACAAGGTAAGCATCAGTATACTTGGCTCACCCAAGGAACAGTTCAGCACACAGTTAATGGTTAGTAGTAACTTAAGTATTTCTTGGCATTCTGATGGACTAAATGTGTCTACATGTGCTTAAATAAAAATCTGTTGAAAGGTGCTGGTAATAAGAGTATCCGTTATTAATCCTAAAGCTAATGACTACACATAGTTATAAAATAATGAAGATTTCCATCATAAGGATGAATTTTAAGCAGATGGATAATCTTGCCCTGGAATCTAAATTCTGTCAAATTGCCATGAAGTACATGAAGGCAGCTGATATTGAATTGTTTTTAATTACAGAATGAAGGTACTGTATAGACTTATGTCATCAGACACGCTTATATCATCAGCAACTCAAACCAAACAGCCTATTCACATTTCAGTAACTGGCAATATTAGCATTTGCTTGAGTTATAAATTTGCCATCCAATTGAAAACTTCTAAAAGATGTTGTTATTTCAGCATGCTTTTTTTTTCAAATTTTATATAAAATATTCTTTAATAGGAAAAAAAAAAAAATCCTTAGAATGAATAGCACTAACACATGCCACTATTCCTGAATGTAAACCGTGAGATTAGTTAAAAAAAAATAAACTTAAAAAAAAAGGAGTAAGTGTGAAAGAGAAGACTGAGGAAGTGAGACAGGTTACTAACCTCAGCCACTACTATTTCAGTGAAAGCGTTCAGTGCTCGTTCAACACTTGATTTTTGTTTGGTTGCCATGAGACAATAATTTTCCATGATTCGCAGCTGAATGTGACCCTGAATGGTCTGAGGCTTGAGTTCC
Organism: Phoenicopterus ruber ruber; assembly: GCA_009819775.1. Lineage (NCBI taxonomy): Eukaryota > Metazoa > Chordata > Aves > Phoenicopteriformes > Phoenicopteridae > Phoenicopterus > Phoenicopterus ruber. The sequence goes on along the minus strand of CM020220.1, from coordinate 22,834,314 downwards.
TTCAGAAGATTTTCTGCTGTTCTTACAGCCAACTGCACAGACTCCTGCTTCTCTGTTGAATTACTGTTATCAGAAAGAAAGTGTTTGTACAAGCTTATTTTTTTGACATACACCAAATTAATCATGAGTTAGTACCGATTCCATGCTAACGGCATGCTATTTTGTACAAGATGGCTCTGTTATACAGGCATTCTACATTGATTCTCTTGTGTAACAGCAGTTTCAACCTAACAAGCTTTTTATAACACTGCAAGTGAGCAAGATCCCATATAAAATCTTCCGTATTTTCTGCTTGAGACTGACTTATTACAGTCTAAGATGGTCTCTCACAATATAGTAAGTAGAATATTCAAAGCATTAGATGAGCTCACAGTTCTGGCCATTTAAATTAAGGCATATTATTAAGGGGTGGCAGAGGAAAGGGATGACAGAAGAACCCAAGCAATATTTATTTCATTCACTTACCCTATGTCAGCATCCAGATTTTCAAAGACTTCACCACCCACAGTTTCATTATCTGGGTTCAAACAAATTTCAATCATGTTGTAGACTGCATTCTGTCCCCAGTCACTGTCCTTTCGAGCTTTATTAAAATGCCGGAGTGCATCATTTGGTTCACCTGTATACCTAGACAGATAATTAATATATCTAAAGCTGGGAAAGTAAAATTCGCTGCCCCAAATGCCACCCAAATCCCAAGAAAACACCCAAGTATTTAAAAACAGGTGACACACTTGCACACACTGATAATGCAAGGTTTGAACAGCACTCATACTATTGCAAGGAATTTGTTTCTGCAGACTAAAAACAGTCTGATAAATTTTAAAATTTGAAAATAAGTAATATTACATTACTGAACCAGCAAGAATATCCCTTTTAATAAGCAAGAAATATGAAAGATTCATGCAAGACAGATAAAATAGCTTCATTTTAAAGAGGAGCTCATTGGAAAGTATTTCAGAAGAGAAGAGGAGACCTCTCCTAAAATCCTAGTACCTTAAGTAATTAGGAAAGTAGTGCTATATTACTTATCACATTATATGTAGCACCTTTGAATGACAAGAAAGTTAAATATGTACTACATAATCAAATAACCTTATCTTAATTATAACTGCAAGTACCAAAGATAGAGTCCTTTGCAGTAGTGAAATCCTGGTTCAAGCTTTGTTCTGGAAGAATGTTTTTCAGCCATTAAAAGAAATCTTGGGACTTCTTCTAGTTTCCCAGCTCTTCTTAACAGATCAATTAATCGCGAGAGGGTTGCATAGTTATCTAAATATACAAACAATTAGGACATTGTAATTCTAGTTATTTGCTGTATGAATAGCTTAAGAAATAAAGAGCTTGCCTTGTTTTTTTTTCCCATACAAAAGTGATATATGGTGTAATACATAAGGCATATACATAATAACCACAGATACAAGAATGAAGATATCAAGTGATATTTGCAATACTTCTATAAAAACCTGTATAAAGGTAAGTATAATTGTACTTCACTTTGAAAAGCACTCAAACAAAAACATTTGCTGTACTCTCACAACTTCTTTCACAAAGTCCACTAGAAAGCTTTACATCCATTATAGTACTATTTTAATAGATTTTAGTAGCTTCCTAGGTCATAATTTTCAAATTGCTAAAAGAAACTTATTCCTGTCTGAGACAAGTTTCCTTTATTAATCTTGAAATAAAATGCTAGCTTTGTGTTCATGCACTTGGTATCTTAAACACAAAAGAAAGTGCTTTACAGTTACAAGTAAATAACACCCTAGCTGTATTTGGCTTGAGGTAAACAATGCACATTACATTGCAGCAAAGTAAATTACTGTATCTACGAGCAATAATCTTCTCATCTTCCCCTATAAGAGCTTTATGTTTTTATATACGGCAATGGTCTTTGTTTTTAATATCCATTACATTATAAACAGCACATTTCTTTTTAATCACACAAAGTATTTTTCAGATATTTATTCCTCTATCTCATTAGAACTATGTATCGGAAAGAATTAAAAATGTCACTGCTAAATGTTCACCTGGCTTGCGTTCTAGGAGCTGCTGGAAATGAAAGACAGCTTGTTCATAATCTTGCTTCCTGAACATGAGATCAGCCATCATCTACAATATTGACCAATTTAGAGAAAACAAAACATAAAATTATAAATTGTGGTTTATAATGAACTCTAGTTCTGCAAAGTGGGGCGCTGAAACTATAGCTTTAAAGTGCTGCAGGAATTGCACAAGAAGTAAACTGAGTTGGGTTTTTCATTTTCTCTGGAAAATAAACACTCTCTATATACAGACACACAGGATCATATTGAGCCAGTACAGGCTCATATCGCAATTTTTCACTTAAGGTAGAAATTAAAAGAGAATAAAACATTTTGATGTACCTTTCTAATATGTTTGTTTTTACTTGTATAGTTTTACTCCTAATTTTATTTCCTGTAAATGCAGGTTAAGCACATAGAAAAGCACAGTTAGTTTAAAGTTAGGGAAAAAGAAAGATGATAGCCCACTTCAGCAGTGGAAGTAAACCAAATTATTTTGTTTCAGTTTCTCTCCACTGAGAGGTAGCTAATAAAGAGTAGATTTAATAACATATGTTAAGAGTGCTATTACCCCTGTCCTTGCACCGTACTAGGATAAATTCCAGATGTTATATTGCTGTGAGAAAATAAATTATTCCTATCTTAAAATCATTTTGCTCCTAATACGCTAAAGCGAAAGGTTCTTAGTCTATTGAGCTGTCTTTTAAGCCAAGAAGTATACAAGTCCTGCACAGAGAATCCGCAGGTGTGATTAAAAATGGTTAAGTAGGAATATGGTTAACTATGATTATATAAGAATGTAAAACCACCTTAAGTACATAGTTCTTCTGGAAGTTTTTTAAGATACTTGCTTTAATATTACTGTGCTGGAAAAATAACTTCTTCTCTAACAATTAGTCAATTGTTAATAGAACATGCATTAAGCCATGCTTTAGTCAAATCTTACAACTACTACTTTTTCCTCTACTAATACTTTTAAAGACACATTTTTGCATTGAGATAGAATGAAGGCTATGATTGCTAGAGACTTCATATTGAATCATTATCCAGCATAAACAGAAAAATATTTTGTTGCAACGGATTTTTCACGTTTTCTGAAATCAGAAGCTGTAGGCTTTCTTAAAAGTAGTATTTTATGGATCCGTCACACTGCAGACACACAAACCTCAAACTTCTGATACAGGATTAGTATAATAGCACATACCATCGTTGCTGCTTCATTATCTTGGTCATTCTTCAGTAGTAAGGAACACTGATGTTGACAGGCATCAGTATCATCTTGTGCAAGATATAAACGTGCAAGTTCCAACATTGCCTGTAGATTTTAAATATTTAAACGTGTGTAATTCAAAGATGAAGAAAGCTGGTTCAGTTCTACGAGTATTAACCTGAGATTTCAGAGCCTCAGGGAAAATTTATTTCTATTCTAAAGAGAGAGCTTTCTCTGTAGTGTTCTGCGGGCTCTCGGTCAAATAATCCATTTCCACTCCCTCGCCTTTAAAACAGATAAAACTTTTCTTCTTCAGAGGGATATTCTGGAGGTACACTGAAAGCAGAGCTGCTCAGAAGACTACAGTATTTTGGCAAGAATAACCTTCTTGGAAAAAAATGTAAATACAAGTAGTTTTAAATTCATTGACAGAAGCAAATACCTCATTAACATTCACCAATTAGTTTTGAAGTAGAAGCAAATTCCAGCAGAAACAGTTTTCTTACCTGCATTTCCAAACCTACCACATTAAGACTGTGTGTGGATCCACTGCGTCTCAGAAATCGCAGAATAAATATTAACAAACTGAAATGTACATAAGCATGCATCCTTAAGGCTGAAGTTCCATCATAGACTATTCTGAATAAAATGCCACAGAAAAGTTTATAAACACTAGAGTTACCACAGATTTAATCAAGTTCCCATTGAAGCAAACGGGAGTTAAACCAATCACAAAGTAAAATCAGCAGTAGACAGACAGTAAGCAATGTCACTCCTGCTTAATTTTAAATGGTGTTTTGATTTTGTTTTCAAAAAGAAGGCATTTATAATTGCATTGCAATTCTCTCTCTGGTTACACTTGTGAAAGGCACTTCTGAATCAAAATAGTGTTTTGAACATCCTGTTCAGGATATAAAAAGGCTACTCGCATAATATTTAACAACTGTTTTCTTCCTACTTCCTGTTATTTACATATTCAAACATATACTACATAATTCTGAAACAGAAAGGCGGTGGGTAAGCATTGAAATGATATGGAGATAGCATGCATGTAAGAATTCTAATTATGAAAGCTTTCTTCAAGCCTTTGTTCTTATGTGCATAACACAGTGGAAGACTGAAAAGCAGTCTGCTAGTCAAGGAACACTGCCTGCCTTGAGCAAGTCAGAGAAGAATGCCAGTTAAACTGGACTTCTATACTAGATTCTAGTGACTGGAAGTGGTCTCTAAATTTTCAGCTCCAGCCCAAAAAGCAATGATACTGTGAAATGATGTGCTTGATGCAGCCTGTGATCCCCTTCAAGTCTGCATCTGGAAACTGCGCTGCCTCTTACCTGGTCAGAGAAATGAGTTAGGGTATTACCTAACAGATTTAACTATGTAAAACGAAACAATGCAACCCAACCCAAAACCCTTACGACATGGACTGCAATCTCTTCACATTGAGCTGAATAATTTGTTTAATGCAACTTTTCAAATCCGGTTTGGATTACTTTGGCTAGAATACAGGAGATTTTGTTCTGATGAAACAAAGTACAGATAACTTCAAAGGAATTTCCAATACTTCCATGTATAATTTTAAGGAAAGGAAATTCTGAAGACATCAAGAAATAGGCAGGTGTTTAACAGCTCAAATTTATATGTTGTAATCTAAAAGAATTCAATTCCAACCTTGTACTAGCAATGTTTTCAAAAATGAAGGGAAGAAAACAAGTTCAAATTTACTGAAACTGTAGAAATAGAGCAAGATGACTCATTTATACTAGTTGTAGGCAACCAAAAGTATTTTGCTTTCAGTACTCTAAGCGGGGAACAAGTTCTTAATCAGAAATTCAGTCTTCCTTTTTTTTTTTTTTTTTTTTTTTTTTTTTTAAGATGTCTTTGTATTCTGTGTTGCTAGCGAAGTAGGATTAGAGCAAAAATCTCCAGTAAGTGCATCTAACAGAGATATTCAGTACAAATGTCAGTGCACAGCATATCTTGTAACAATGGGAATCTCTCAACAGTATGATTTTAGCAAGAATTGAAGTGAAATGCCACGCTGGTATTTCAGTACTGGTGTGAAAGAAAAAAAAAATACTTAAGGCTTTGATACTGAATTACTGGGATGGCATACCACCAAAGCCATAGCTGTACCTGTACTATGACAGGCAGTCTCCTCACTCTTAATGCCAGAATGGGCAAGTCACCCTCCTTTGAATATTTTAAGGATGTTTTTATTCCTCTCCCAATTTATTTTTCTTCTCCTTCACCATTCTTACAAGATGCCTTGAGGAAAGCCTGTCTCAAAGATGCTGAAGTTGTAGATTTAGGAAGGACCTAGATTCTTGAAACCATAACACAAAGGTTCAAGTATTAAAACCAGGTGATACGCTGATAATTTAGCAGCTGGTAAATCTGACAGCTGTGCAATAAGAAGCAACAAAATAAGAAGTCTTCACATACACCTAAATATACAACACACACTAGAAAATTGTGGAAGTTTGACAAAAATTCTATTTATTTATTTTTAATCTAAAAAAACTGCTAACGTTGACACTTAGTTTTGGTGCTCATTATAAATTTCTTAGCCTTTCACTTCTCCCTCTCTTACCTGTAAAACCCAGGGCTGTGAAAGAAGAAAGAAGAGGCGGATAAAAATAAGCTCAAATTTACCAGCATTTATCAACAGGCAGACTTGTGGGAAAGAGACAGTGCAGGGAAGAGAGAAGCAGTGCAATAATCACTGCTCAACAACAGCAACATTTTGTGACTAAAATCAGAATCCTACCAAGCCCAGATAAAAGTCTAAAACTGCTAGAACAAATACAGAAGAGACAGAAATTGTCTGAACTGACCAAAATCATTGGAACTTCATTCCAAACAACAGGCAACAAGCAAGACTGTTTCAATCTCCATTATTACCGTGCCATACCTTACACATCCTCAACTGGTACATGAAGACAGGCTCACTATATGATCCAATGGACAACTCTGAGTGCATGCAGACCACCACTTGAATCAGGAGTTTGTGTAAGAGAGGAAATTAGCAGTACATACAACTATTTTATCACGATAAGCAATGAAGGGGAGAAAGTTCAAGGCTCTATGTATATCATAAAGCAGAAATAATTGCAAATGTACTTCTACGCTGTGGATAATTGGAAACATGTATTGCTAGATATCAAAACTGAATGGAAAAACAATGCAAAATAGTCAGAGGGAGAACTGACCTTGTTATCGGTTTCACAGTGAACAAGAGCTTCTTTGTAAAATTTAATTGCTTTTTCATAGTTTCGCTGGGCTGTAGAATGTTTTGCAATCTCAGCACAAATTTCAGCCGCTAACTGTTTCTGTGCAGGAACTGCATCCAGCTGTTCTATTTGAGCCCGTTTAAGCACTCTGGTTTGTAATTCCCGAGCCTAGTATGGGGAAAGGAGCGAACAGTCAAAAATTTTCAAAGGAATGAATTTTATATTATCTTCTTTAAAATAATGTAATTAAATCTTTAAAAGGTTCTATAAGCACACTATGTATTTTATAGATGAAAACCCCCAAATAATAAAAAAACTAGACAAAAATGTCTCTGCTATAAAAAACATCAATGAAAACAAGCAAAACAAAACACCCCCCCCCCCCCCCCCAATATCTCTCCCTCAACAACCTCTCTCAAACTGCCTTGCTTCCCCAAAACTCACATTAAAAACCTGCTGAAAAGCAACCTAGTGTTCAACACTTTCAAGCAGGTGGAATCCCAATACACTTTTTCTAAAATACTCCTTATGACAACTGCATGCCAATCCAATAAGGTATAATCTACACTTTACAGAACATAATTTTGAGATAAACACACAGGCAGTATTTTGTGAAACGTAAGGAACAGGACATTAAAGTAAAAAGCCCAGGAGGGATCCAGTTTGCCCCTTGTGTACTTGCAGAAAAGGGCTGTATGAACTAGCTTATTTAATACTCCATCTAAGGAATATTTAGGTCAAACACATTCATCTGAATAAAGATGACACTTTTTTATTGGTCTAAATTTCGCCCATATTTCTGTGCCTTGGATTATTTATAACTAACCTCTTCCCCAACTCTAATGGTTACATTCCAATTTATAACTACTAGCAGAGTTGTAATCACAAAAAATGCTGGTGTAGGACATCATTGAACAAAGCCTCATTATTAAAGAGAAAAGCAATGCTTTTGCACACAAGCCCTACAGTTTTGCTTAGAACAATTTTATCATCTCCATGGGTTCCCGTTAAGAACTTCCTTAGTCTCCAAGCTACCTCCCTACATCAAAAATATTCAATAGAAGTGTTACATGCCTTTTTCCTTTTTTTTCTTAAAATTAAGGATTTGATAAGGTGTATAAACAAGACCTCAAAGGTCAAAACCCAGGTGTATGTACTTAACTCCTTTATTAAGCACAGAAAATTCAGCCAAAAAAAAGGGGCGGGGGGGCGCGCAGCAAAAAACCTTCAAATATTTTCTGAGGTCCTTCATTTAGGGGTTGATTAAGAAAAGTCTAGCAGAAGCATGGAGGTAGAGATCTTTGTTAATAGCAGATGCCCCAAATGAGAGCAGATAAAGAAACAGCTATGCCCAATTCTGATTATGCCGGATCATTTTTCTTTGATTTCAACTGGAGTTCTAGCCAATTCACAAGAGATTCCCTCTTTCTGCTCAAGCAGTTTTGGAACTATCTTAACACTGAAATAAAATCTCAGAAGAGCTGCTTCACTCGTTTAAAAGTTCACAAGTTGAAGAGAAGGAAGCACTAATACTATTCTGCTTCTTCTCGTCCCCCTACCGTTTTGCCTAGCAGGGAAGGAGAATTAAAACACATAGTAAAATCTGGGGGGATCTTCTAACATCACTCTGAAAACCAAGGGAAGAAACCTGTTTAAGAAGAGGCGATAACATGACCAAGCAGTTAGTCCTGCTGAAATCATCAAAATACAGGTGGTTTTGTGTAAATGAATGTGGCAGCAAAATGAGGAGCAGGAAAAGATTTCAAAGAGAACAAGTACAAGGAAGGACAGTTTTGAGGGCAATAACAAAAACAACAAAAGGAAAAAAAGGGGAGAGACACAAACAAAGTTTTTGAAGTGTGATATAGTGAGAAACCTGAAAGAACTAAAGAAGTAAAGAGTAAGAGAAGTAGACTGCTTTGGGAGAAATTTACTCAAGGAGAATGGAGAAAAAAAGTCAATTTTGAGAAAGAAAAAAGTACATAAGGAAAAAAGTAGTAAGAATTTAACAACAGATTAAATAGCAGTATCAGTAGGATTTTAACTCTCATGTACAATTATCTTTCTAACCAATTTACGTACTTTACTTTTCTGGCTGGTCAGAAGATGCTACTAAGGCTTACTGTTTCTGTAACAGAGTGGAGGTATAATAGAAGAGAATGTACTGACCCAACCTCTTGCTTAACCTTCATGTTGAGAAAGTGTCTTCTAAATGGATTAAGTTATTTCTAGCTTCCAACTTTGTTCTTTCAAGCCACAGTGAGTGATAATATTCAACTCCAGTATGAACAGATCTTATTATTGCTACTTAAAATGAACAGCAGTACAACAAACTGACAGGTATCCAGTGAAAGCTGTTCCTGATTGTTCTACGAATAGTGTTCAATGCAAAGCAAAAGATATGTAACCTAGCTGTCCCTGTAGCCAATTTTATTTTCACCCACTCTGCTAAAACTATGCTCCACACACAAATGAAGGCATAGTAAGAATGCAGGCTTCCAGTAAAAGCCTGCATTCTGATCTAAAATTCAGATAATACTGCTCACAGAAAGCTTAGACTTTCTAACTACTTATGTTCTTTACATTTCACACTAGTCACTGGTGCTTTATCCCTACCATGTAAGTGTTTTCCTCATTCACAAAAATATTATGGTTAGAATCTGGGATAAAAGTGAAACCAGGGATAAAAGTGAGGACATTGCAAGCTTTCACAGGGTTTTTTGTTTTCCCCTTTACCTGTTGTAATGAAACAATAGCTTCATCAATCTTCTCCATTTTGCTGTAAATTTTTGCCAGAAGCACCTGGTAACGTCCATCTTCCATCAGAGAAGACAATTCATTAACTATAAGAATTACATTAAACAAACACGATTCTTGTAAGAATTGATCCTGGTTAAGTCAAAGAAAGATGAAGCTCTCTACATACTCCAGGCAAGAGCTTACGTGAAAAGTTCATAGCTTGATCTTACATATTTAGGATTGGGATTTGACTCGGTGTGTTGTTAGTGGGCAGAGTAAACATTACAACCTACAAACAGAGTGAGATTTAAGGCCAAAAGACATTGAAAGATGCAAAAGGAATACAAAAAAATTGACTGTCTAGTCTACTTTCATTTTCAGAAACATGCGAGAAAAGCTTTTGATTTAAGTGCATAGGAAATAAAACTACTCCTGACATTTCTTGTCTAAATCCTCCTCAAAGTCAAGAAAAAATGTCCAAATTGATTCAATGACTGCTACTGTACACTCAAAAAGCTCAAGATTGTTTGATTAAATTTCTAGTCAGACCTCAAACTACCTTTCTTTTGCTAGAGTCTGGAACAGACATGAATACAAAGTTATTTTAACTAAATATTTCAGTATCTACTCAAAAAGCATCAAGCTACTTTTGAATAATGGCTAAAACATATATGCATAAAATAATATTTGAAGAATACAAGTTCCCTCTGGCTTGTATTCATTTTAATCCGTTGACAAAGTGCCATCTGGAGCATAGTTCAACATTAAAACATAAAAGCCACCGGAATTCATGTTTTACCTTTTATATCATATTAGATTTTAAAAAATAAAAGTAACTATATTGAGCTATACTCTATTAGCAAACTGCCTTCAGAGTGCTGTAACTGTGACATGCTATTCTGAATCAGAGATTAGGCCATGTAGACAACCCATGTAAGATCATTCCTTCCAGTACATTTCCTATATTTCATTTTTCTTTCACAAATGAAGGACATTTTAGCATCTCTAAAAAAAAAAATATTAAACTGTTCAACAATTTTCCCAGTCATCCAATGAAATATACTTTTTTTTTCCACATAGAGAATGTATGTATATCAAAGATGTACGAAAAGGATATTGGCTTATGTATTTGTGGCTTCATTGTAAGATGGAAGAGATGATTTTATAGTACATGGGGCAAACTATATTTACTGCTAATTTATCTTTCCACACTAGAAAATCAAGCTGTCTTGAGCATGATTATTAAATTAGCCAAATCCTCAAAAGCTTAACTAAGACAGGAATACAACGTTAAATCAGGGGATTTTTTTCAGTAAGAAGTAAGCAAGACAGAAAACCAACACTCCCCTGCACAGTATGAAAGACCAGTAAAATAGTGACGTAAGACTACAGGGACCAGTAATGAGGCTTGATAATACTAACTGTTTCTATATTCAGATAGCCACAAAAGTTAACAATTATAAACCACTGCAAAAAGATTTCCTTATAGGGTATAGCTCAATAGCACACACTAAACACCTTAAAACTTCTTAATTGCCTTTTAACAAAAGCAAGGAAAAAAAATCAAAAAACAATTTAGCTTTGTAAGTGCATATTCCTAACATGTAAAAGAGGGTCCTAAGAGACATCTTCAACCAGTTCTATCTCTTTGCTCTGAAGGACACTGGGTAGCATTTACCACCTGAACAACCATTCCCTAAACAGCAGGAATGACTCATCTATACTCTATCAATTCAGAACCAGAACATTTCTGTTAGCACAGAAGAGAAAGAACCTAGTTTGTGTGGAGCTCTGCTATTATATTTACTGACTTCATCTATCACAGATGTTCCAAGTTTAAAAGTCCTGGCAAAAGCACCTCTAAATACAAGTGAAGTTTATTTCAGAGTGCATTTGTCACTTAATAGTTTCCTGTCTTTTAGAGTTCAAAGAAAGTTTATATGGAACTTGTTTATTTCTTAGAATCATGCAGAAGACACAAACAACAGTAGAAATTGTATGTTTTGCTGTAAATTAATAACATTCCTACCAGGCTCATGATCTAAAGCTTGCTGAAGTATTTTTTCTGCCTTTTCATACTGCTTCAGTTTCATTAAAAGCTCAGCCAAATCATAGCAAAGGAAATTCTGTTGACCACTTCTCAATGCAGCCTCATAGTAACTGATCGCCTAAAAGGAAGAAACAAAAATCTGAGTATTAAAGACGACAATCTTGCTACTTAGGTACTTAATGATGCGATGCTTAGAGTTTTCTCTACTTTCTTCATTTCTCTTGTAACCAAGTCATTTCTAATAAATACTGTATTAAAAAGATGTTATTTAGTTGCAAGTTCAGGCTTCCAAAAATGTAATGCCAAATTAAAGATAAATAGAATAACTAAAGCCTGCATTTTGATAAACATGCATTTACATAGCCTAACCACATTGTTACATTCTATCTTTGACAGGATCCCTGCCAATTAAACTACATTTTCATTAGCTGTTGAAGTTGTATAATTCCAGTCAGACTGGAGTTATGAAGTTCTGTTTTACTGTATACAAAGGACAAATATTTTCCCAAAGTCTACCTGCAAAACATAAAGCTAAAAGAAGTAATGAAAAGTTTAAAAATACCAACTAAGCATAATCTAATAGAAAGGAGTCTTCTCTCTTTGCATATTTAAACATAAAAACTGGCAACTATATCAATTAAAAAAGCCAAATATTTACTCAGGGAAAAAAGCAATATTCTGGATCAAGAAACTATTACTCCACAAGTTTAAAAAACTCTCTTCAAAACAACAATTCAATAGTCCTGAAATAGGATGTTACTTCTCTAAGGGAAAAATGAGAACTGGAATTATGATGAAAACTTACATTTCCAAAATGAATTTGAAATATTTTATTAACTTTTATTGTTTTAAAATAGAATGTTTAAACATTTAGGCTTAAGCACCCTAAGGATAATATAGCTGAAGCCTCAAAATAAGAAATTAAAGTCCATAAAACACCCATCACCATATAGATTAAAAGGTTTTCTATAGCAACTCTAGGAACCCTCACAGTACATTAGATTATCACACACACACACAAAAAAGGTCTGAAGTATCATGGAGCAAGACAGCAATCATATACTGAGCTGCTTGTAATACTGACCTAAACGGAAGCAAGTGAAAATTCTAACATTGCAAACACAAAACGCAATTTGGATACACACTCCAGTAGTTTGAGGTTGCCCAAATAAAATCATTTGCTCCTGCAAGTTTTCCACAAACATTTTCTTCTGTTTTTCCTACAATAAGAAGTTAAAGCTTCTACTACTACTCTCCCAGCCAATGTTAAGGCTAGGAGATGTAACAAGACTGGGTCAATCAAGAAGTAATTAAACATGGTTTTGAGTGCAGGCCCAAAAACACAAACTGCAAGTCACCAGAACTACAATTCACCAGATTTGTATACCCCGATATGTAACTGTGCCTTTGCCCAGACATTTTGAAGGGGATCTACAAACTTACTTTCAGGATAAAAAGACTGTTTAGTGCTTTAAAGTGAAAGGCTTCCTTCTATCCAACCTGCAAACAGTGAAAGTGCAGTTGACTAATCACATTGCACATATGCAAGAACCGGCTTATACGTCACAAATATAAAAACTGTGTATTCCCTGGAACAACACACTGAATATTTCACATTCAATGTGATAAGACAGATATCTGTAGTGGGATTTCTATGCAACAGAACTCCCCAGTCACTGCTTGATAACTTGCTTGGTCATTAATTGTCTTCCTGAAAAAAAAAAAAATCTATTAAATAGACATTCTCAGAAGACTGAGAACCTTTGGGTTTACTCCATGGAGCCAACACCATGTTTCTCCTTAGGCAACCTCCTGGCACTGTGGTAATAAACATGCAACTTTAAATAGGTAAGATGATGGCATATTAGTACATTGCTTGAAAGAGTCCGTGCAGTATTACTTATCTAAGCTGGTAATACACAAGCTCAGGCTGGAACCTTCCATCAGTATTAAGCCTGACAAGAAGTGATGATGGGAGCTAACAGTCCTGTCCTGAACCCAAGGCAGAAAACAGATTTCATAGAATCATAGAATGGTTTGGGTTGGAAGGGACCTTAAAGATCATCTAGTTCCAACCCCCCTGCCATAGGCAGGGACACCTTCCTAAATCTTGTTAAACACTGCCGCGTTTACCACTGAATTTTGTTAACTCACTGTTTTATATCAATAAAGTATATTGTTGCTCCTCTCTTATGAGTGAAGTGCATCACTCCATCCACAACACCCTCGTCTTATCACTACACTCCCTGATAGAGTCCGAGGCCCTCTTCATTTTTCCTGTAGGCCCCCTTTAAGTACTGGAAGGCTGCTATAAGGTCTCCCCAGAGCCTTCTCTTCTCCAGGCTAAACAACCCCAGCTCTCTCAGCCTGTCCTCATAGTGGAGGTGCTCCAGCCCCCGATTATCTTCATGGCCCTCCTCCTAACTTCTTCCAGGTCCAAAAGAGATAGAGACACCATTATTTGAAATAGCTTCCATAAGTACAGAGGAAGATTGTGCTAAGCACTTATGGAAGAGGTGCTGCTGAAACAAAGCACTGAGATATTTGTCTTACTTGGTCTCCCAGGCACCTTCTGTACCCATTTAACTGTTTGTTATTTCAATACAAGGGACTAGAAATAAGAGCAGATACTGAAAGTTAGGAAGTTGGCACCGATTCCTCTGCAATTTAAACTTGTCTATCAATTCATGTCAAAGCCACTTGTACAGAATGGACATGCCAGCTTGGGAAGATGTTGGCTTGCTCCAAAAAAGAAACAAGAAACTCTCAGCTTCTTTCACAGCACATATGCAGAAGAATACTGTAAGCACAAAACAGTTAAGTCTTTTTGGCAACACGGACACTAATTAAGAACAGTGTATTAAAAGTCTCAGTAAGATATAAACAAAACATATGACAAGTTCAAGATTCCTGTATGTAAGCACTAAGGGTACAATCACATCATTTCCCAGCATTACAGCCCTGCTTGCTTCCTTCCCAGGCTGTCCCAAAACACTTGCTTCCCTCCCCTGTCCTATGCAAGGGCCACAGAGCTGACTGACCAAATATTTCGAAGGGGATCTACAAACTTACTTTCAGGATAAAAAGTCTGGTTTGTGCTTGAAAGTGAAAAGCTGCTTCTACTCAACCTGAAAACAAAATCAGTCAAAACCTGCAAGTTGACAATAATGGACACAATACTTAATTAGCCTAATACAGTATTTACAGAATACCTTTGAGTAGTTATGTGTTTTGATTAGGGCTTTTCCAATTTTGCTTGCTAAAGCTGGATCTTTTGGATTTTTCTTCAAGGCCTGCTCATAGACTTCTATGGCTTCATCAGGCTTCAACAGTAAAAGATAAAAACACAGAAGCCAAGGATTAAGATAAAAAGCATATGAAGAAAACAAAATCTGGTAACACCTTGAGGAATGACTGCCAAGTACTACTGGTTCATAAGCTTCTTCTGCGAGAAGAATAGTCACTATGAAATTGCAGGAAGTGTAAAGCCCATGTAAATTTACATTTCTGTGCTAAAACAGAATGTGGAGAGAACTTGGCAAACAAATGGGTTTGAATTAACCTGATTCTTTTTCCATTGAAATTTCTCTACTAGTATTTACACTAGTTAACTTATGCAAACCTATTACTATGTTGGACAATCATCCATTTCTCTCCTTTAGCCATGTTATAGCAGATCTAAACAAATTCCCTTTTGCTTTATAATTCTTCATTAAGGAGAAAACTACACACAAACATTAACAAGTAAACAACCATTAATCACCTACAGATCCCCAAACTAGTAATGTAAACTATTAGTTGCGTGTCCTAACCCAATCTACTCTTTCAAAATATGAATTTAAATGTGTATCCTTCTAATTACTATGTCCACTTGACTATATTGTCTTCTACAAATACTGAATAACATTTGCAGCTCATCAAGAAAGCAAAGGAGGTAAAAAATGTATAGTAATTCAATAATTTAAAAACTTTCAATATGAGAACTAAGTTACCTAGAATTATTCTAAGCTTCAGAACTCTGCTAAACATCTCCAGCTTCTTTCTGAATTTAATTTAGCTCTCACTTTAGATTATTGTTAGCCTTATGGATCAGTGGTGTTCTAGATAGAATTCTCTCCTTGACTTTCACCCGATCAGTTACTAGAAGAAATGCATTTTCAACAGCTTTTTCTTTTAACTTAGAACAGTTACATTGTAGCAAGTAATTATGTTTTTCTTTACATTCGACAGCAGTTTCTGTTTGCCAACTACCAATCAATAAGAGTCAGCATGCTACATTGTCTCAACTTGCCAAAGTCAATAAATGACTCAATAACTCTATTCATCTCTAGCAAGCACTTACCTCTTGAATATTCATGTATGCATCACCAAGAAGAAGAAAAGTATGAGCACTTGGCATTTTTTCTACTAGGTCTCTGGAAACAGAAGACAGAACCTTGCTCAATATTTAACATGTCAATACTGGTATCTAAACAACAACAAATAGGGCACAACAATTTTATCCTCTGCAGATTTTAGTTTTTATTTCTGAAAACAAAACAAAAAAATCTGAGCTATCTTTCCAAAATAGGACTTCCAATTACTGTTTTAAATGTTACAACACCTACTCAAATAAATTCATTATGTCACTAAATATTTCTGACTTACTGTACTAGAAAGGGGAAAAAAAACGAGCTCACCATGCTACCATTAAACACCTAGGAAAATACATACACACACCACAAACTTTTACCTATAGCAGCCAGCATATAACTTCTTATCTTTCCTGTACTGAAGATAAATATCTGCCATTTTTTCTTTAGCTTGTACAAAGTAAGGCTGTTCAGGTGTAATATTTCGGAGCATAGTCAAGGCTTGTTCAACATCTCCTTGAGCAATTGCCAGATCTGCATTTGCAATCACGACTCTTAGTTCCTCAGGAGTTCCAGAAAATTCATTAATGGCGTCTTGCAGTATTATAGCAGCTTCATGCTGCAAATAATAAAACCAAGAGAATTAATGTATTTCCTGTTGTTGAACAGCCAAAAATAAAGACATCATAAGCAACTGAATGTCTGGGGGCATTACACAAACCAACCAAAACCACACAAAAAACCCCAAACCATAGTATCCATTTGTTTTGCTAAAACATTTTAAAAGTTTTTTCCTCTTGATTTTGTAAATAAAATTTATGTGATATGAACTACCGGAAGAAGTTTTAGTAGATAAAATAACATTTGTGTTGCATATATACATAGAGGTGCTCAAAATTCAACTGGACGATTGAGCAGGATGACCTCCAGAGGTGACTTCCAACTACACAATTGTATGGCTTCTCTTATATTCTTATACATATGTAGTGTCCTACTGTTTATTAAGATACAGCTGATAGTAAGGATGCTGCTACACAAAGATAAGGACACGATCCAAAAATATTTCTAAAGGCATTCTGACAGCAAAGCAGGAATCTACATGCCAGCAAACAAACATCAACAGACTCTCCTCCTCAAAATTAAAGGGGGTTTTATAGACTCAAAATTGAGCACCTGCAAGTAGTATTTTTTTCTTCTGCACAATTTAAGGTATAAGCTGTCAAGTCAGCTATTAATATCTTGGAAATTTTACCAAGCAAATCCTCTTGGTAAAAGAGGTGATGGTTTTCTATTCTGAACTAATGAGGATAGACACTTCTGTTAATGGGAAGAGGAAACTGGTTTCAGGTATGTATTACATCTTAATGAGTTTGCTATCTTACCGGTTCTCCATTCAAACGATGAGCTTCTACTAACTCTAGGAAGACAGACACACGATCACTTGCACCAATTTCAATTCTTTTTCCTTTAGTTTTTGAGGAAGCTGTAGGTTTTCTCATTCCAGGCAAATTCTTTGCCATCTGTAAGGTCTTAATAGCTTCTGATAATTCTCCCATCTTCTTCTGGGTTTGGGCCTTAATTAAGTGATAAACAGGATGTTCTCTCACCTAAAAAAAAAATATAATAAGGAATTTCCAAATTTTATTTTATGCATAGCATTCAAACCCCCTGAAAGAAGATTTTTTTTTTTTTTTTAAATACTGGCCTCAGTTCCTTCTTTCCTCCAAATATATCTGATTTCAATTTCAGTAATTTAGTTACAAATATATTAGAATTTTCAACGAGTATGCAAACTAGTAATTAATTTAGCTTTTAATTAAAAAAGAAAAACTATTACATGAGATGAGACTTTGGGATAGAAAAACATTCATTACAGCGTTATTTGAAACTAGACTGAATTTTAAAGGATTTTGAGCATCTCCCACACTGTTGTATGCATACTTCATTAAGCTATTAATTAAAAGCAGCATACAATCATTATTTGGCACAAGTCCTGCCTGCCATTTCTCCACCTTCTTAAAACATACTTCACATGAAAAGGAAATGTCGACAAGGGAAACATAAGTGTGTACAAAGTTGCAAGCACCTCAGTGTCTCCTAACTACATAGTTAATCTTCAGCTTTCTTGCATCACTTGGAGGAAGGAACCAAGATGGTAGCATGCTTGCAAGGAAATAGTAGCTTTTCACTTTTCAGCTAAGCTCTGTCAAGAGACTTAGCACAACTCAGACCTAATGAGTGCTGTGTAGAGTGTTAATCATACATAAAGTTCCACTGATGTCAGCAAATCAAAAATCCCATACTGCAATGTATTAGCCCCAAGAAATAAAACTGGTGAGGAACACTGCAAAACAGTGAAAGTTTTCTAATACAGTGCTTAATTTACCACATTTGCTCCTGAAGGGACAGAAAAGATGGACAAAGATGTAACATTAATAGAAGAGAGCATAGCATATGGCTACTCTCTTAACACTTAGAGTGCTCAAAGCAGCATAAATTATTAGGAGGTAACTAGAGATCCCTTCTGATCCCCTCATGCATCTGTGCATATATTCATTAGCACTTGCACATCTGTGCAAAAAGTTCAGAAACAACATTGGATCACTCTTCAAGTCCTTCTATGTTGGCTTTTAAAGACTGTTACAAGGTTAGTCTGGAATTACAAATTGTTTTTATAACATTTTTAACATTTATGTAAGGATTTGAGCAAAAGCTACCATTTCTTTCTTTTGTATTTCAAAACAATTTCAATATGTTGTAATAACGTATTAGTTTTCTCCTTATGGTCATTTCTTTGATACCATGTTCATATAAACATTTAGATATTAAACGTGTAGTGGAAGTCATAAAAAGTTCAGTTTAAAAATTATTATATACAAAAACGTACAACTTCAGATGACGGACTGAATAAAATGGTTTCATTCTTTTGTCCAACTCACCTCAAAATTGTAGCTCAGACAAAGTTCCAAGGATTGAGAACATAGTTTAGTATTATTTTGAGCCAAATACACCTGGGCCATCAGCAAGTGTGCATCTGCATAAGAAGGATTCCTTTCAAGACAGTAATGTAGATTACTATGGGCGGCTTCAATATCCCCTAGAAATTAAAAAAGGGAAAGTGAAAAAGTAGTTGATATGAAATACAGAGGTTAAATATAGAGCATTTATTAATTATTCACCAATTTTATAATTTGGGGTTTTTTAAAGAAATGTGAGCATTTAGTGAACAAACTCATATACAAAGTAGTATGTGGCTATGAAATGAAACGAAAACCAGGTCAAAGCTAAGGTATTTTCCCATTGTTCCACCTGTAAATCATTCAATAAGTGATCTTTTTTGGAAGCAATAGATTAAAAAATACCATATTTATGTGTCTGTGCAATTAAGATACGCTTATACAAATCAGAAAAAAAAGGCAGTGCAAATGTTCTTCACTTAGCTGTAATGCAGTGTTCTGCAGTGACAGAAAAATACTCATTATGATTTAAAAGTGTGAAATTAATTTTTTATATTAAAGAAACTAAAGAGCTGGATAACTATATTACCTGACAAGTATTTCACTTTCGCAATTAAAAAGACAGCTTGTTGAAGACCAGGCACAGTTTTTACCACAGTTTCAAGAACAGAAGCACAGTGCTTGAGAAGCGGCGAAGGAGACTGCCCAGGACTTGCAGGCTAGGAGTAAAAAGCAACACTTCAGTTGACAGGTTCTGGACTTAGATTTCATGCTAAGTGTGAGCTTCGCTTTAAACTCAAATGAGCCATAGCAAAGCATTGTTATTTTTTTCAGCCCAAAAAGCTGAAAGTTGTCCTTGTGAGGAAACAGAAAAATGCGTTTTAAATTAAGGGGGCAACTTCCTGATATCAACAGGAACACAAGACAGTCTCACAGACTTCAAGGATGATAAAACACTTCAGACATGACATAAGCTGAAGAGTCAGTCCATAACAATTTGGTGACATACTCCGAATTACTATGCCAACTCATGCAATGCAATGGTAGCATGAACTAAATTGCAAGAGAGCCGATGCTGGAATGAATGACCAGAAGGATGAGAAGAACAGGTTCTGGTCCTGTCCCTCCTACCCTCATTCCACACCACAGAACATATCCATACTGCTAGCAACAAACTGAAAATAGCAGCTGAGAAATAGCTACTTTCTTGTAAACTGCTAGTGCAATGTACCACATTTTAGTTGCTCGTTATCAGAAACATTGTTCATTTCCCTCTACTGCTTTAGCTAGCTGCTAACTGTTACATATAAAAAAGGAAAAGGCAACCTAAAGATCCTTCTGTTCACAGCTTACACTTCCACAGGATCCGTGCCCCAGGGAAGCAGCAATCCTCCACTATCAAACTGGAAGCCTCCACCACCTGGCTGAACTCCTCACTTTCTAATACCACAAACTCCTTTTTGCAATAAAGGGATAATGAAACTTCGGAAAAAGCCTGTCTTTTCTTTTACAAATCTTTTTATGGACAATAGTTCAGGAAAAACAGTTTTCATTCCAAATTAAAAAACATCATTGCCATTAAGTACTTCTGGAATATACCCCAGGGAAATCTTTAGACAAGACACTACCTCATAGAATGACACTTCTTATTTATCTCCATCTGTGACATGAAATTGTCATTACTACTGATGTTTTAGACTTTCAAACATTACCATTTCATTATAGATGGTGGGATGGATAGTAACAATGGAAAACTACTTGTTTGCCTGTCAGATTTTTAAAACTGTACATAAACAAATATTTATGGGAAGGTTCTATAATTAGACTAGAAATCTGCTAACGATAGGATAACAAAAGTTGGCTCCCAGCTATTTGAGATGAATAATCTATTTAAGGAAGACACTTTTTAAAGAAACTTTAAATGTGTTTCTTCTGCTTTAGAGATGTCAGGTTCCCATTCAATTTATTAAGTTCTACATGCCTTTGTTGCCAAAACTAGCACAAGCAAATTCAGTCACAGAAAACTAGTCATCTAAGTAGGTGACATTTTTTTCATTGGAATTAGTAATAATAATATAAAAAAGAATTTTTCCACTGATTTTTACCAACACACAAAAGAAACAAAGAAAGAACATGTGTATATTGAAAAGATATCCCGAGCTGACAAAAATACTTCAAGAATAGGATCCTCAGTGTGAACATTCTAGTTTCATATTGAGATAGTTCTAAGTCACTGTATTCTTAGTTTCCTGGACAAGAGAGATACTAAAAAAGTACAAATACAGACAGTGCATTAAACAAATATCCCAAGTTTCCTCAGGTGTCATTATTGCAACTTGCTCACTTCACAAAAGATGTATTTTCATAGTTATTTTGATTAAATAGTGGTATAATATCTTAAACCACACTTTTACTTCAAATACATTCACATTTTAAGAGGGAAAAATTTTCTAAATTTTTGCTTCATGATTAACTGACCTCAAAATGAAATCCAAGAATAATTTCCGTTTTCAGATAGACACGATCTACAGCTGCTTACCTGTGCTGGGCAAAAATTAAGATATTCCCTAATGATTTCTAGCAAGAAATCAGGGTTTAGTTTTTCGAAATATTCCACACCAAGAGGAAAACCACGCAAAGACGAAAAGTGAGTATCCAGAACATCATTCAATAAGGCAATAACTTCTTCTTGTCTCTTATGTTTTTTCATAGCTAGGACTGCACGCAAGAAAGATAATTCCTACAGAAAAAAGAGAAATAAAACATTCTCCATATTCCAGATACATTCATCTGTTACTCCTACAATACTACATAATTATTAATGTTAGCCATTTCTTCTTTATATTTAGAGATACTGTAAGACATTTAGTATGCTCACTGTAAATGACACTGATGATTATTGTATCAATGCATCCCTTTAATTTGTGCAAGAAGGTCTAAATCTTTCTGAGCACAAAATCCTGAAAATGATTAATATCCCTCCTTCTTGACATTTCAAACTTATCTTCAGAGATAAAGCACTGCAGGAAGGCAACAATGTTTTTGCTCTGCAAGCAAACAGCCTTGGGTTGCAGAGTTAGGCAACACATTAACTTAGATTGATAGGAAGAAAAACTGAAATTTAGATTTGATGGTACTCCATTAAGAATGCTCTGCTCAAGTGACTGAAATATAGCACATGAAGTAGCTAGCAGACCACAATTCAGATTGTAATCAAAGTATTTTAATGAAGGAAGATGTCTCCTACCCCAGATTTCCCAATGGACTGTTGAATTTCATTGAGAAACTCCAACTGCTGCTCTGCATCTTCTAATTGCCCTTGTATTAGCTGACAACGGATAATTCCTGTAACATATTTAAACATTTTATTGCAGATTTGTCTTCCTAGTCAAGCACGTGCTTTGTTTTCCAGAATTAACCTTTTCTCTCCTCAATCTCTTCATAAAATGGTGATACGAGAAGAAAGAATATATCAAGACTTACAGTAATGCAGATTTTATGTACTTATAAAAACCTGGAATAGATGATGCACAATTGATATATTTATATATGCAATGTACGGAAAGGTCTCATCCCTTATATTACAAAGTTTAAACCAGTAAATCTTCAACTGGTTCTAGACTAAGTAGAAGCATCATAAAGTCTGGCTTCTAAACTTGGAACAAGTGCAAGAAGCAAAATGAAATTAAAAAAATCCAGACACCCCCCCCAACCACACCCCCAAACCACTCCTACCCTCTAAATTTTTCATACTGTTTGGAGCTTCAGATTAGAAGGCAACAGCATAGTCAAGGAGAAAAAAAGCAGGGGAAAATCTGTGATGCACGTATACCATATTTACCCTCCATTTTCTTGGCAGCAATTGGATTTTATCAAAAGTAATGTTTGTTTTGGGTTTTTGTTTGGGTCCTCCCCCCCCACCAAGAACGTAACATGTGCATCATGATGTACGTAACATGTACCTCAAAAGTATTAGATGTTTTGACTTGATTATATTTTCCAATCTAATTCAGACATGTATGTAGCCATGGGCCACTTGTTCTACCAACTGCCCTTGAATTTTTTGTTTCTGTGGTGCCTGAGAGTTCTCTAGTTAAATAAAAAAAATACAGCCAGAACTCTCAAGGTAAGAACAGAGATGTAATTTAAAAGAGAAAAAGTTTCACTTTTCAAAAGGAAGGCCAAAAGATACATGCAGTGAGGAGAAGCTTGCTACAAGGAAGACAGCATAACATGAGTCACGAAGTACTGCCCAATGCTCCTGTTGCAGTAGTTCTAGATTTTCCTAGTAGCAGTAGTAGGAAGATTTGATCCAAAAAGCATCGTCTGTGTCTTAAGACCAATAAAAACCAAAAAAGTGTAAGACCTTACCAGTTAGTGCAGAAACACTTGTTTCATCAAGTGTCATAGCAGTCTTGTACCATTTTAAAGCTTCTTTCACTTTCCCTTGCAAAATCATTTGGTAGCCAAGTTCAGTAGCAAATTCTGCATTGTCGGATGCCAAATCAGATGCTCTTTCAACTAAGGTTTGTGTATGTTGAAGGATGAGTTGGTTCCGGCCACACTAATGGTAAGAATAATCTTTAAACCTTAAGGATTTTCTTATTTTTCAGATTCACTTAGAAAAACACACTGAATATTGCTGTAGCAGTTGAGACAACAACATCTCACGTAAGACTAACATAATCTGTAGTAATTCCATAAAAATTGTGACATTAAAGTGTGCTGGATTCAAACATAAATATACAATACCATACAACAAGGAATAGTTGACGGTTGCTTTGAATGCTTCCTTAAAACGACTCTGATAAATACAAAGACTAAAGAAACCTTCAGTTTCAAGGCTATGTGAATAACCTTGTCACTTTCCTACATTAAGAATATGGTTGATGGACATTTGAGTGTATTTTCATTGGAAACTTGTTTCTCATTTAAAAGCAAGCAGTAAAAACATTTTTGGAAATGAGATGGCTTAAGTATTGTAACTCATACTGAATGTAAAACTTTAAAAATGCAGTTACCAAAGGCCACACAAGGTAATCTATTTCAATTGTCTGCAATCTTCTACTTTTTAGCAGACATTGAACGTCTGTCTACCAGAAAATAAACCAAAACCCAGGATACATAGATAGTTGTATGCTGCTTAAGAAAAAAAGCATACTCACTGTTCTACTGAAAGCTAAAGCCATTTTACAGAAGAGCTGCGAATTACGTGGTTCTAACCTGTCCAGTGCTTTAATTAGGTCTCCCAGTCTGGCTGAAGCCTTGGAGAAAAAGGAGTAACATAGTTAGTAATAGAAAAAATGACCAGATTAGGACAATTGAACAGTTTGCACTAAAAACTAGTCACATATTTTACTATGCAGTAATATCTTGAAATTTAAACTCAGACGTTTTCAGGGCTAGGAGTTATTTTGGAATGCCTAGAAAAATACTTTGGAATAAATAATAACAGTAAAGTGACAATAAAGTAGATCATATGTCATCTATACATGCTCTAAAATAAGTGAAAGACTTAAAGAGCTGAATCTGATATAATGAAAGAGTTCCATAAAGCAAGATATTCTGAGGAATATCTGATCTGTGAATCTTGCTCAGGCTTCATTGTGATACAGACACACATGCTCAAAACCAAAGCACTTCCAGACGCTCAAACTTTTAACATCAGTTTCTCAAACCACCTAAGGTACTTTAGACATTTCTGAGGTTACAATAATAAGGTACATGGGGGTTTCTTTAATATGATTTTAGACGTAGACACTGAATCATGTTTAAAACTCATTAGGTTTTTTAATTTTTTCCTAGACATGGGTCTTAGTCACATGTGACTTTTTACCCAGAGTCTTTTGTTTATACCCTACCATGTCCAGCAAGTTTCATTCCTGGACAGCTTTACTGAATTGGAGGCTGCAATTGTTACTGTTTCTCCATATTTCCTATCACTGTCCATAAGTAAGACTTAAATTTGATTACAAATACACGAATGACTAAAGACTTCTTTGCAATAACTAAAAATGTGTTAAACAACCCAAAATACCTTTTCCTCTAGAACTTGAAAAAACCTACAAAACACTAAAAACACTTTACTTTTTTTTGCTAAATCTCCACTTAAATTATACCAGCATACTTGCATAATGAGAAAAAGACATTTAAAAATATTTAATGATTTTTTGTGACAATTTAGATAATGTATTTTAAAATTTCCTGAAAAATGGCACAAGCACCACAAGTACAAAATACATGCATCTATCCCTGTGCAGAAGAGGATCTTGGGAGTAGAAGGAAAAGTTAAGGAGACTTCTTAGAGCTAAAAAAACCCCCCAGTAATTGTCAAAAAAGGGGGAATAAAGCACAGGTTATATAACCGAACATCACAGACTGTTGTTAAGTGACTGACCCTTTTCCAAAAATTTATCACTACAAGACCTCATTATTTCCCTTATTTCAATTAATAAAATACTTAAAATTAATGGAAGGCTTACAATAACTTAGGAATTTATAAAAAGAGCATTTAAACAATAAAAGATTGCTTTGATGATTTAAGGAATTTATAAAAAGAGCATTTAAACAATAAAAGATTGCTTTGATGATTTAAGATCAATATGATGCAATCAGCTGTCCAGGGGTGACTTCTGTTTAGCTCAAATCCTGTTCTCTGGAAAGATGGAGGTAAAAAATTATGTTTCCCTTGGCATCCAGAAAACACCCCAACAATAAGCTAGAGCAGCCATTTGAGTCAGAATAGGTGAATATACCTCTTCCTGAAGATAAGTAGTGTAGCACAGGACCAAAGTATATGAGAAGACAAAGAAGATAGTGCACGTGAGATCTAGTCCCTACAAAGGCTGTGTCATGCTCAACAGTCTGCTACTAAAAACACTCACCTCAGATATATTGCCTTCCCTGCACAGATAATGCAGGGCTTCCATTCTTATGGCTTCTAAATTGAGGGCATCTTTCTGCAATAGTCTAAATCCAAACAAAAGGTGAATGTAAAGAAACCAAAACAAAACCTTTGCTCAATCATCTGTTTTATCCTAAAAGGGGAATAAAATAACTTGTATTGCACAGTCACTTTAAGTCATAGCTCTTAATTGAAAGCACAGCTTTGTTAGTTCATGCCTATCTCAAAAAAGGTCCTCTTGCATCCAAAATGGATTCACGTATTGATGTAATATCCTCACAGAATTGCAAGGCTGGGTTCTAATAAAACTTAGTTTAAATTTATTTTTTAAGAAAACTGATTTAACTAATTCAAATTCATTAAAAATGAATGGAAACCTACCTACTTTTGTTTCAAAGTGTTCTTACAGTGTAAACATGGCAAGAACATAATTAGTGGTGTGCTACTTCATACTCAACCTATGTGCTGTTTCAACTGCCTGCTCCCAGTCCTGCAAGGCTAGTTGTAGCTTCATTTTCTTTACGAAAGCAGGAATGAAGTTTGGAAAGTTTGCAATTATCTGGTTCACAGTTTCCAGAGCTCCTGAATAATTCTGTCGGACCTCAAAATACTGTGCCTAATGGAAGGAAGAGAAGTCGCATCAAAAGCCTGTACACTCACACAGGTGAGAAGATTCAGAAGTTATTTCATACAGAAACCAGGAAAAAGAGCTAGTGAGGGAAAAACAAAAAATCTTTCTTTAAGTAATAGTTGTACTTCAGCATCAACCACAACTAGAGATACTGCAACAATCAAACAGCAAAAGGTGATGTGTAAAACCTGGTGTAATTGCAGTTCAGCATTTACAAGTTACCAGTCAGTTACAAGCAAGAAAAAGACAGAGAGATGTAGCTGAAGAGTAAAGTTGTCTTATTAGGTTTCAAATAACTTTGTACAAAGCACCTCACAATTTTACAATATTGAACACAACTCACAGATTCAACATTTTTTCAAGCCCTGAGGTATGTACCATCTAAAAACCCACACTCAGTAGGTCACTGTGTTGTTGCCAGAATTAACGATTTTTTTTAATTGTAAAACAATGTACAGGGTACTCCAAATACAAAAATACTTCAGAAGTATCAAGTATCATAGTTTTAAATGAATTTGAGTAGAAGTCAATTTAGGGCTTAAATCCTCTATTTTGCTTTGATGCTTAAAATTTACTTGCCATATTCCAGGTGACTGTGTGCACGACATTTTATTTCGTATTTTTGAGATAGAAATGGTGCAAACATAGTAGTTGCCGAGAGTTAATTTCTTAAGCCGTAACAAGATAGCTGTCTGTCTGAAATCTAATTGCAGTAACTAAATTTGAGATACACTGGTAATTGAATGCAACAGTCCACATACAGCCATGCACACACGCCTAACCAAATACTATTGTGCACACTCTCCTGAACTTTAGTCGTCTTATTTTCATTGAACAATTTTTTGCTGCATTTAGCTTTAAAATATTAAACAAACATTATACTAATGAGTAACAATGTTTGTGATATAAACAAGTAACAGAAAAATATGTAAAGAAAACAATTCATGCCACTCCCTTCATGAAATATGATCAAAACGAACACTCGAAAGGAACTAATGACAATTAAAAAAAGAGTGTTAACAATGTTCATAGATGATCACACTACAGTGTTTTAGCTATTACTTTTTTGCCATGGCACACAGCAGTTTTGTAATGTGGACAGGTGTCCCACGCAAAAAGGAAGAAATCACACATATTTTACATTTTCAGGTGATTTGAAACCTCATTTCTTACATATAAATGCATGAATAAAAACAGTTTTTCTTGTGTACATAGTAAAATCATAGCCTCAATATACATTTAGACTGATAGTATTTAATCTATACCTTTCTTTTTTACATTGGTGTCTAATAGACCCTAAAGTATCATCTGGTAGCTAATTTTATTCAAAAAAAAAAAAAGAAAAATGCACATCATTTTAACATAGTTAAAAGAAACATAGACATGCAGGAAGAAATAGTAACCAGCTCCAGTTCATCAAAAAAAAAAAAAAAAAGCTGGAAATTGTATTTAGTGAAGCAATATCCCGCTGCAGCAATGTTTTATACTAGTGAAACGTAATAATACAACAAGAACGCCCTGGAAAATTCATAATTATGTATATGGTAACAGAAACAGTGTACCATTACTGCAACCCAGGCATGCTCCTTTGTCTTAATCTACAAAGACAGTGAGAAGTCTTATGAAACTCAGCTACTCGTTAAAATTAACTACAAACTATTTAAAATGGGCTGTCTACCACAGGAAACAGAAGCATCAGTATGTTTTTATTGTGCTAGTAATCAATTTGTGTGATAACTGTACTATATTTCCTAAACAATTTCATAAATCAATTCAAACTTCATTTCTGCTAAAACCTAGTCTTTTCCTCTGAACAAAAAAAGAGTATGACTGAGCTATATTTCTACTACTTGGACAAGCTCACTTATCACAGACCACTCTTCTCAGCATCTCTCTAATCACTCTACAAGACTAATACGACATTTAGGAAGCATTAAAATCACAAAGTAAACTTACTTTACCAAGCAGAGCAAAAACATCATTGCCTTCCTGCAGTGCTTCATCAAAGTATTTCACAGCCTTTTTAATGTGAGTTTCTTTCCCACAGGTGAGATCAAGCCATGCTTTCAAAATCAACCCCTGTAAACAAAATATGAATTGGAATTCTTCACTAAGTAGTAAAAAAGTATACTAGATACAGTAATAAGTACAAGTAACTTAAAAATAAAATAGGACTTAAAGTACCTATTTTTAACAATTAAAAAATACATATTTGAAATTATAACCAGTCTACAGCATAATCTAAAATATTAGTAATTCATTCCAGCATTAATGAAATAGTATATTTACTACAAGATAAAAAGAAATAAAAATGGCACTGAACTCGTCTCACATGCTCAGCAGACAGAACAAAACCTCACAGAAGTGATTGCATAAGACAGTAAGAATATTTTCTTCAAGTTTTGTTTATATGAGACACTGAGAAACATATGGGGTGCTGAAAAAGGAGAGAAATTTGTTTTTTTCTTCTACCGTCTGATTAAAAATAAAAATTCAAATCCATTAAATAGTTTAGCTGGAAAAATTTCCTACTAAGCAACATTCCCAAATAGTATCTCAAAAACAAAAACAAGCAAACAAAAACCAACTACTATGGTTTCAATAAGCAAAGTCATAAATACTGCCATTTTACCTAAATGGCATATCCTTAGTCTTTTTAAGAAATTAATGTATTAATGCTTTGTGATGTCCTTAATTATTTCTTCATTAGTAAAAATTAGCCAGTAATTAAAAATAACTACCAATTTTAATTAATAATCAGTAACAGTTCAAAAGTTAAGCCATTACTTAAATTCATAAAGTAATTTCAGAAATTAACATTTAGAATAGTTGCAGATTTCTAACTCACGTAATATCACATAAACCATAAAACTGTAGATTACAAATTGAGCAATGTACTGAACCACACAGAGGAACAATTCAGAAACAACATTTGTGTTTAATACGAGTGTCATAAGAGAAAAATAATGCATGCAATTTTAACAGCTCTGCCTTGAAGACATCTGACTACAAAAAAAAGGTTTTTTTCTTTTTTCTCTCCTTGAATTGAAGTTGATTCCTCCTTTAAAAAAAAGAACAGTAAGTTTTCACAAACCTCTTTAAAGATTCTAGTGAATTTTAACGTCTGTATATAAACGCAGAAGACATTGCTATATACAACACTTACAAATTTTAAAATAAATTATATTCAGTAAAACCCTACGCAAATCTTGCCTTTAACAACTGCTGAAAATTTAAATCCCTGATCCTCTGGGTATTTTTGAATCTTCAGATTCAAAACAGATGTCTCCCTCTAGCGAGACTACTATGCTTAGTTTTTTGCTAGGAATTAAGATGCTCGGTATCAAGTAGCAAAATTGGCATAACTACATATTATCTCCATTGGTCAAGGCAGACCTCTCGTTCATTAAGTGAAAATGAATACTTAGCAGACAAAAAAATAATTATAGGAATTCTACTTGGCCCTGTCACGTGTATTTATGACAATAAGAAAGTATTAGAACACAAAACAGTTAAAAGGAAACCTTCAATTAGCATTGGTGCAATAAGTCTAGCTTCAGAGTGTACATGGTCTTATTACTATTTTACATAGAAAAAAAAGTTACCTCTTTACCACCACCAGAAACTTTGATCATTCTATCAACATATTCACGGGCTTTGTCCTCACGACCAAGATGCCACAAAAATAAGCCAGCGAAGTACAGGGCCTGCTGTCCTGCTGTTTTACGTTGCTCCTTCATTTTTGCATCCAACTCTAGAATAGCATCTCGATCTGAAAAGGTTTTGTTCAGAGCTTTTGTTGATAGCATATCAAAATATTACAAAAAAGCAGCACATAAGCCAAGGGTTTCCAAAGCAAACATTGTTTTCTGTATTATATATTGATAAACACACAGGCAATCCCTCCCAATTAAAAATATTGATCAGGTACAGACGTAAAAGACAGAAGAGTGTTCCCATCAACATGGT
Source organism: Phoenicopterus ruber ruber (assembly GCA_009819775.1). Classification (NCBI taxonomy): domain Eukaryota; kingdom Metazoa; phylum Chordata; class Aves; order Phoenicopteriformes; family Phoenicopteridae; genus Phoenicopterus; species Phoenicopterus ruber. The sequence continues at coordinate 22,804,224 of CM020220.1, read as the reverse complement.
CATTTGTGCAAGAACCTCACTAGCTGTTAAACCTTAGATTTGTAGCCGAGACTTCTGCCAGATAAATGGAAACTTGACAAGAAGGTTCACATTCATATCAATGTCTGCCAAATAAGTAAACGGTTAACTGTAGAGCAGCCCTAAAATGCTGAAGACAAGATGATTTAGCTCCAGAATCCCTAGCAAATGTGTGATGTGTTTCTTAACACTAAACCTCATATTGTTATATCTTCATTGTTATTGTCAGTTGCTCTCATCAGGCTAATCCCACACAGAAATTTCATTTGGTGCGTGGGACTTACTGCCAAATATTTCCTTTTACCCACATTCCTTGCCAGTCCTTTATTAGGAGCCATTAAAATCAAATGTCTGACTTTTACTGCCATGACTTTCCCAGAGAGTCTTGAAATGCATGATAATTTTGCTGTCCTACAGTATTAATTCTCAGTGACTCAAATAAGAGTGATGTCATTAGTCAGAGCTGTTTCACATCATACTGCTTAACAAAATTGTCAGTGACAGTTATAAATCTGCACAGTCATGAAGACACCAGGGCAATAGTTTAATGACAATTCCGTTTACCTGAGAAACCAACTGTGTTTTTGAGAATATAATTCTTAGCAAAATAACCCCAGTTTTTAGATTGGGGAAAGGAACACCAACTTTCACAAAATTCTTTTCTCCATTTGTCAGGTCAGGATAACTTGAAAGATAGAAATGGCGTGGCTTTAATGACTTCTTAAAATGCAGTTCTGCTCAAAAGTACCAATATTAGACAAGACTGAACAACAATCACAAGAAGCTTGATTCAAATTTTTTTTCCCATAAAAGATTTTCCATCATGGTAGATAAGTCGGATTTTTTTTTTTTAGTGTTTTATTTTAACATTCAGTCTTACTCTTCTGAGTTTTGTGTTTTGGTATTTTTGTTTACAATCTTGGTAAGTGTCACTCAATTCAGTAATAGACAAGATGTCAAATGCAAAGCTGGAGTATACCTTTTTAAATCAGGCAGAATTAGTCTACAGCTCTCAGATCTTCACACATAGCCGTTTAAAACATGAAGCTGTATTGTCTTAATGAGCATACCTGGATTAGGGCTCTTTTTATGGGCATAAATCAGAGCCATCATTGTACAAAGTGACACCTCCTGTTTGTTTTTAATAGACTCCAGCTGTCGAATACCCTCTTGGATGTCACCTAGTGAAAACAAGTGTAGAATAGGCTATAACATTTTTCAAGACAGAGAATATCGGCATCAAAACCACAATCTGACTTAAATTTTTCCCTCAATTTTTTCTTCTGTGTTTTTGATAACACTTTCTTCATAACTTCCTCCATTATTCACACATCCATTTTCACTTGTTTGTGCAAGTCTTTCAAATAGACACAAGAAAGAAAAAAGCATCTCAATGCAGAGAACTTGAAAGGAGTTATGTGCTAGTTCTGCCAACTGCCATAAAGATGAAAATCATCTTTATTATTCCTTTTATACAGGGCATTGAGCAGCTCTTTTTGCTCCTGTTTCTTTATATAGCCAGGATTTTTGCCTTGTTTGTGTGAATCTTTTGAACATCAATAGAAGAGACAACATCTTGAAAAACAGGAACATATGATTGTAAAATAAACAAAAAAAAGTCAGAGTGTTTGAGAACAGATACACCACCTCAAAATCTTTTGAATCCTTCCTAGCCCCCTGCCACAGCCCTCCCCCACCTTGGGTTACTTGTTAGTATTCTGTGACATCCTTGAAATATGGATTTAGCTAAATAAACTTCTCAGAACAGTTTAATGTACACAAAGATGATACCAATAGGTATTAGCTGTCAGATCCTCTGAGGCAAACGAATATAACAAAGTTAGATACAGCTGCATTGAAGGGAAGAGATGTTAGCTGGAACAAGCAAATTTATTTTTGTGATACACTGCAATGGGCATTTTGGCAGGGCTCAAATTCCCTCCAAGGAGCCCATTTACCTGACCCACGTTCAAGTAACCATTAAAAAAAAACAAAACCACACCACACACACACAAAACCCCCACAAAACAAAACAAAACAAACAAAAACAAAAAAAACCCCAACAACTCATTATTTCTCACTTCAGCACTATATGCTCTAGAACAGCTTCATTCAAACTGGTGCGTGTGTGTTTGTATGTAACAGATCACTGCTAATCTTCTCAATATGGAAAACATTCAGACTCCTTAACATTGCTTTCTTTCAGGGCAGTAGGCTACAGACTTCATTTTCTAACACAAGGAAAATCAGCGTTTTGGGAGGGCGGCGGAGGAACAGGACACAACACCCAGCTCCCCAGCCCCACGTTACCTGCCCCCAGGGCGCCGTAGGCCCGGTAGAAAAGGAACACCGGATCGCTGCCCAGCCGCGCCAGCGCCTCATCCGCCGCAGCCCGGACGTGGTGGAAGTAGCCTTCTTGGCAGTAATAATTGAGCAGGGCCTGCGGGAGAGGCGGCCTCGGTTCACTCGCGCAAACGCTTCACCCCGGGACGGCAGGAGACCGCGCCGGCCGCCCCGGACCGGCCCCGTTTGGCCGCTCGCCCTCCTGCCCAAGGCTCCACTGCCCCCTCCTGCGGCTTGCCGCCCTCTCACCCGCCGGCCCCAGCCCCTGCGCAGCCCCACACCCGCGGAGAAGCCCGGGGTGAGACGACGCCCGCCGGCAGCGCCCACCTGTTGCGCCTCAGCGTCCATCGTTGCTACCCAGCGCCGCTGAGGGGGGCCTCCGGAAGGGCGAGGGGGAGCCTGGCAGCACGCTGCCATTGGCTGGCTAGCAGGAGCGCCCACTGCCATTGGCTGGGAGGGAAAGAAGGCGGGAGGTACACGGGAAGAAAAACTTGTGGAAAACGCCGGAACGTGTATGGCGGCCCATTGGGCCCTGGGGAGGTGGGGGCGGGACCACCCGGACGGGAGGTCCCGTACCATTGGGTGAGAGGCAGAGGGGGAGGGGCTTGAACGCCTTGGCAGGCGGTGCTGTGAGGGTGGGGCGCCCCCTGTAGGCGGGGGCGGGCGGTGCCGCCGGCTCTCCCTGGGGCTGCTCGCGGCCCCCTGTGGCCGCCTGAACGCTGGGCCGGGAGCTCTGGGGGTCGCTTTGTTTGCTTGCTTTTTTTGGCTGGACATCCAACTAAGTGGCCCACGCTCCGTATGTTTCATAATGTGTCTCAATACCGAGCACTTCGAGTTATGTGAAGCTTCTCTGTAGAAATGAAATAGCAATGGGGTAAAATCAAATACAGAAAGTTCTCTCTTTTTTTTTTCCCCCCTCTTTCTTTCCTCCAAGGGAGTGACAGAGTTGCAAAGACTAAGGTTTTCCCCTGGAGGTGAAGCATCCTCAATCATCGTTTCTAGGCACCAGAAACAAACAACCGTTGCTAAATAACGTTCCTTTAGAATGGTTGTGTTGTCCATCCAACACGAAAACCACCAATAATGCCATTTAGTTCAAGGCGGCAAACTCATCTCGCACTGAATTAGTAGGCGAAGCCGATTCTTCTAGCGGAGAGTGCTCAGAGTAAGCTTTCCTAACAAATTCATCACGCATGGCACTACTCCATTACACACTTCTCATACCCAGTGTCAGGAAGGTGCCAAAGAAGTAGTATGTAAGCTTACTTGTTTTTCCTTGTTGGCCAAGACGATCCTCAAAATTTCCCGTTATGTTGAAGTGAAGCTCTGTTTGTTCTGAAGTAACATTTCCAGTTCCGTAACATTGAAAACCTAAAATAGGTATGAGGAACAAGTATTTTTGCATGGCCATGACCTGTGATCGGCAGTGACGGTGGCATAGCTCTCACTTATCTTAAAAGCTATTTCCTTGTGAAAAGCAAACTTCAAAAAATTGTGTATGGAATATTTAAAAATATTATTCAATTTACTACCTTATTTTTGAAGCAGTCTATTATTTCTGTCAATTTGTGGATAATTTAAATACTTTTTAAGGTGACCTTTTAAGACATATTTTGTCTACATATTAATCTGAAAATACTTATATTTCCATTTTGATACTTACGCTTTTCTATCGAAGTTTCAGATTTTTTTTTTTCATAATGCATTTCAGAACAATTTGAAGGAGAAACATTTTCCTCCCTCGAAAGGTTTGTGATGAATTTCAGGGAAGATGCTATGAAATTCTATTTCTGCATTAGCAGCTGAGCAGACATACAGAATACAATTGCTCATAAACTGGTTTTATATTAAGTTCAGTATTCACCTCTGAGTGTTTTCATTGTAAGTTGCAGGGGAATGCAATATAAAATTATGTAAGCATATAAAATGAACATTTTTCAGAAATTCACTGAAGCAATTGATAAGGAATAACTGACAGGCCCACTTTCCAGCTGCATTTGCATTTTTCCATATCAGTATCCACAAATGATAACTTCTAGGAATGTGGTTCTTCCAGAGAGATTCTTAAAAATTCCTGAGGAAAAGACCAATGGTTATTCACTCTGACGCCCATTCACCTTTTTCAGAAATGCACTTGAATACGAGATGTTCTCCAGCCTATTTGTGAATAGTAACTAGCAAGAGTAAAGTGGTTCTCATAATCCAAGTTGGGGAATGTCATGTATCTAGTACTATCTTCAATCCTCACTTTCTCTTTGCAGACTCAGGAACGCTCAGTTCCTATTCCTGTAAATGCTCTGAGCCTCCTGGGACACACTCGGGACAGCTCTGGTATTTGGCGGTCGAGTACCCCGCTGCATGGAGCTGCTGCATGAACTCACGAAGCTGCTCAGGGCAGTACCGTTGATACGTGCAGAATCAGCATGCTCAGTGTCTAACATGCATTGAATTAGAAATTCCTAGTTTAACAAGCAAGTCCCAAGGATTTGCTTACGTGGAAGAACAGTATAGCTGGCTGTAAAGGTTTTCAGTATCCTCTTGTTCTGTGGTTTTAGAAGCACACCTTTTTATATTAATGTCAGATAATAAAGACAAAAGGAACATACAATACAAAATGTAATCTTTATTATTTTGGCGCATTAATAATGTTGTTTAGCATCAGTTAGGGTAATAGTAGCATTTTCCTGCATGCAGTTCACTACTACAGTATTAGTCAATAATTTTAATAAAAGTAATCTATATTTAATTTTCCTGTGTAAGAAACATAAAATGTCCTGATGTGTTGGATTATACAATTTTGCTACTTTCTCTTTGTGAAAAAATATTGTGGACCCAAGATAGCATTTAGAACTATTCTAGTGCAGCATGAATCAAAAAAAAAAAAAATCTGTGAGTAAATATGAGAAAAGATTAAGGATTCTGTGAAAGAAAGGTTGTATCTGACAACTTATGATGCAGGCACTGCTTAGACATTCAATTTGAACTTTACACCCTTTCCCAACTGCAAAAAAACTTAGATTTTAGAAGCAAATTATGAACTTATTTTGCAGAAGGTATTGACATGTTTGCAAATATTGTAAAAAATAAGAACCTACAGCTATCCATTCTCTTAGTTATATCTTGTTCTCTGGAGTTCTTCTGTGAAATAGTGCTATGGACAGAAAGTAACAAAAATGGTGTGACATCAACCTGAAGATAAAATTCAGTTCTTGTTTTATGTACATAATGCTGAAAAATAAAATAAAATGATTTTTACAGTATTTATATTTGCTTATAAAATTCTAACATTATTTTCAACAGGTTTAGTAGTTTTCAACATGTCTGTACAGTTTGGATATACACTATATGCTTTCCACTGAAAATTCAAAAATGTAAAACAAATAAGCTCCTAAATAGCTGCAAAATATTGCTTAATGGTATGGAAGAATGAGGTCTTCTTGAGTAGTTTATTTCATTTAGCTCTGATGTATGGCTTCCCATATTTAAGAATCCTGGACAGTCAAAGGAACGGCAGCATCAGCAATATAAACATGCATTGATAGCATCCAAACTATCTATAATGGTAGATAATACGTAATTTTACCTGTTGAACGCTTGCACACTACACTTATTGTGGTACATATTTGATGCAATAAATGTGCTTAGGTCATTATCTGTTTGCTCAAACATGCACCACAGGTTAAAAATTACTATTTACATAGCAGAGGGCTTTTCATTAACATGTACAACAACATCAACCTTACTGAGAGCTGAAGATGGCTAAACAATACTGCAGGATAAAGCAGAACAACTTTATAAAGGGCTCTTTCGATCAGTTTGGCGGGCTGAGGCAGATTCATTTAGTATTTGTACGCAGAAAGACATTTGACAAAGACAAAATCTGTGACTCCAGACCTAGAAAGAAGTTTGCGCTTTCTGAAACTTAATGATCTATGCAAAAAATAATCCGTCTCTGCTGTTCTTGTGAGTTATAGGGGACTTTACCGGCATACCAAGCTTGTTAGGATGTGATACTACATGAATACGTTAATTAAGCACCTCAGAATCTGTTATTCCTTTCCAGAAACACTGCGCTAAAAAAATCTGTTGTTCTTTGTGACTTAATGTTATTTTCATGCATGATCTATAAGTGCAGCATGCCTTCATGCAAATCATTTCTGTGTGTATATTAGTCGTATAATAGAACACCTGGCCCTTGTACCTGTAAAGGTGTACTTAATCCCCTTCCCCAACAGAAGCCCCATTTACAAAAATAGTCACATATAATAAACAACCTATGAATAAAAATAAGATGAATCCACCAACACAGATTTTGTAAAAATATGACGTATGTGGCAGTTGAAATGCGAACAGTGGATACAGTTACCGTATTGTTTTATGCTAAACACACAAATACTTGGTTTGCACCCCTTTAACTGGTCCCTACAGTCTGAGTAGCCATTTTTTCTCTCCTCTTCAGCAGTGTCAGCTGGTAGTGAGAACAGTAACCTCCTGTCAAGGTTGTTTCCCCATATCACAGTCACAGTCACTGACGAGGGGTCACTGTCTTTTAATAGGCACTGACCTTTAATGTACAGTATATTTGTAAAAATTGTCAGTTTGGCATAGACCTCCAGCAGGAGTCCTGTTGACACAAACACGTGATCCTTACAGGCTATGAACTATTTTGCACATAGATGATTTTGCTTGCTATTTGCTTTTATTTCTGAACATCTTTATCTTTCTTTTCATGCTTTTCTTTGACTGGCCTTGTTACATGATCATAAGAAGGTGGACAAACTGCTGTTGATGCAGTTATATCGGTTTTCTCTGTAAATGAGTTTTCATTTAACTTGTCAATAAGGATTTCATCTTTCATACCCAGACCAGCCCCTCCTTCGGTTTTGTTTTTGTTATAGATAAAGGAAGCTTGTTTTACTGTTCGTTTTAAAAGGTGACGTCTATAAGCCCGTTGAATAATGACAGCAGATACTTCTTCCTGTTTTCGTTTTAATGTGGTTGTAATTGGTTCGTAGGAAGCTTTTGAAGGATTGGATGCCATAAACCGATCTTCCATCTGTATTCTGAGGGCGTCCATCTCCCCACTTTCCCCCAAAACACGCTTTGTGAAAGCAAACAAGATGTCAAGGCAGTGAATTCTGTCACCGCTTACCATGGGCAGATCCATTGCAATTAGCTGGACTTTGTTTGGTTTGGGTAGATGAAGAGGAGGCTCAAGCGCTGCTGCAAAATCAGACAATTTCTCAAATTCCATGAATTGTGTTGCATCAGGATCGAACTTCTCCCAGACTTCATAGAACATCTCAAAGTCATCCTCGCTCAAAGGTTCAGCGCTTTCTTCAGTAGCAACACCAAAGTTCTCCAAAATCACAGCAATGTACATGTTCACCACTACCAGGAATGATATGATAATGTAGCTGACAAAGAAGAAAATCCCAACGGAAGGGTTGCCGCAGTCGCCTTTCACAGAGCTCCCCGGATGGTCTTTATGGGGGTCACAGTCTGGCTCCCCACTGTTAAGAATTGGGGCTAGCAAACCATCCCAGCCAGCAGATGTGGTAATTTGAAATAGGCAGATCATGCTGTTGCCAAACGTTTCAAAGTTGAACATGTCATCTATACCAGCTTCCCTCTTAACGTAAGCAAAGTTGGACATGCCAAATATCGCGTAGATAAACATGACCAGGAACAGCAGCAGACCAATGTTGAACAAAGCAGGAAGAGACATCATCAAAGCAAAAAGCAGAGTGCGGATTCCCTTAGCGCCTTTAATGAGACGCAGGATTCGACCGATTCTGGCGAGTCGGATGACTCTGAATAGTGTGGGGGATACAAAATACTTTTCAATCATTTCGGCTAAAAACATACCTAAAACAGAAAAAAATAAAAACAAGATACATTACCACTTAATATCCATATCATAGTAGAAATTTAGAAAAATAGTTTTAAAATTGGTGGTTCTATGTAGCAATTAAGGATATTCTGTAGATTCCACTTGCATAATTTCTGTTTTACCAGTTATACTTAATATTTGCAGGTGCAATATATGTTGAATGATTATAACAGTTTTCATGGTTGGATTAGGTAAATTATTAAATAAAATGAAAAGTTGCATGACTTAGTGGTAAACCTTGCAATGGCAAAAGCCAATCACATAGCTCTATTCAAGTAAAAGTTTTCCTTATTTTCATTTTACCCTCTTTTTAGTTTAGTAAACAAGACTTACCTACTATTGAGAGAATGACAACTACAAAATCAAAAATGTTCCAGCCTATAGTGAAATAGTAATGGCGAAGTGAAATTAATTTCAGGACACATTCTCCAGTGAAAAGGACAATGAACACCAGGTTTATCCAGTATAAAATATTTTCCATTTCTTTACTCTGGTCATCAGTTTCTACCATCATGGTAACCATGTTAAGACAAATAAGAATCATGATGCTGATGTCAAATACTTGCTGTGTCACAAAATCAAAGACCATGCCTTGGAATTTGTTCTGAGGAGAAAAGAAAAAAAGAAACATCCAATACAAACTGTAATTGTTTTTCTTTTCCTGTTAGAATGCAGTAGAAAAATACATGCAGTAAGGCCTATGAGACTTCAATGAAAATGTAACTAGTGATCTTAAACAGAGTAGTCAAATTAAAGTGAATACAACAGCTTAGTTCAGCCTCCTTTGTTTGTATATTCATACATAAAATGGTTGCAAGGGAAAAATATTTTTTTTACTGTGTTTTCGTTTTCCATTTTTGCTGACTGATACACTAGTTAATGATAGTTTTCACAGGGGCATATTTCTGCTTTCTGTCTATCAATAAAAACTGAGCTGTTTGTAAATAGCTATTGGTCTGATGTATATAAATAATTTTACCCCTGGTCTTGGTATAGGTTTTTGTGGTTTTTTGGATCCCAGCTTTTTCATTGCATTGTAGTATTTCTTCTGCTCTTCTGTCATAAATATGTCTTGACCTCCAAAGTAAAAACATGAAATCAAAACTGGTTATAATCACATTTATATGCAGTGTTGAAAAAACTCCTAAAGAGAGATGTGATTGATTGATTGATTGATTGATTGATTGATTTCATGAAAATCAAGAAGACTGAATTGGGAAAAATCTCTTAGCTATGAAATGCAGCTGTCTGCAATCTAAGCATTTAGTCCAGAAGTTGACTGGACATCCAGTACTGCATCTCACAAAAACCAGTAATGCACCATTTTTCTACAGTTACTTTCCTTGAACTGAAAGAAATCCTTTTCAGTACCTCTTTTCTTTTATAGGAAGAGATACAGTAAACAGCATCTGAGATAAACTCAATAGTCTGGGCTGCTTGGTACTGTCAGTTCTGAACTGCGATTTTAGCGAAAGAAAGGAAGCAAAGTCAGGTTTTCAGTACATGGATATGTTAGTGCTTTAGGTAGCTCTAGTGTAGGAATAACAACATTAGCATCAGGACTCAAAGTCTTCAAGGTTTTTGAGAAGATGGATTATCAGACTTTGGAGAAGCTGAGCTGAAGATTGAACCACTCCTGATACCGTTAACAGCAAAATGCCCTCTTTTAAGTCTTTTATCTTGATTAGCTTCCATGTTCAATGAAGTTCTGATTAGCGAAAGCCAGAATTGGCCTTTGGAGTCTGATGGTGAAGATAAAGAAAGAATTATGGGTCTTTCATGGCAGCCTAAGCAAAATCCACTGCCCGTAGTAACTTTTTTGTAGAGACAGCTTGAATGAAAACCCATCAGACTCCACATACCTCTTGAAGTAAATTTTTCCTGGATAAAAGATACTTGCAGACATCTAATTCCAGGAATGTCTATGAACACATAGGACTGGATGCAGCCCTTTTGTGGATGAGTGTTTGGGAAGATTGAAGACATGGGAATGCACGCATGGTACACTAGACAGGCTCCCTAACTGTATGCCTCTAGGCCTCTAGCATGTACATCTTCCAAAAGTCTTACTTAGCATTTCTCATCAGCAACATAAACCCAGAGAAAGCAATGAAGTCCAGTAAAGTAAAATTAAGCTAGTAATTCATAGTTGCTTTTGTCCTTTAGGTTTCATTACCTTATTTATTTACAGAAAATAACTTTAAAGATGAGCATCTAATACTCAGACCATTTATACCAGTGAGATTATCTACATCTGCACTATGAAACAATAGAAAAAGGCCCTGAGATAGTTACAAACCACTCCTATTCTATATAGTTTCAGATCGTTCAAGGCCACAAAAGAGAACTTGAATACTTGGGATCATTAAACCAGCATCTGTACTAGTGTGATAAAATAATGCTTTATTTTTCATAGCCAGGTAGCTATTTTTTTTCTGTGTGCTGATAGAATCACTACAAATCAAGAAAAAAATCAAGAAATTATGAGTTCTTTAATGGAGAGGCCTAAATCAGGGTTTGATCATGTAAGGAGGTTTCATGAAGTTTAGGCATGGAAAAGCAGATGACTTGAGGAAGACTAAACTGGACATTGAAAACAGAAGGGTCTGTCCCATTCACTACAATGTAAAATCTTATGCCATTACACCTTGGTAAGATTTTATATCTTAATATACCTCAGCTTTTTCAATTTTGAACAAACTTTGGCTGTACATTCCATATATCATACCCCTGCAAAAATGAAATATTTTAGAATATATATAGAAGATAAATGAAACAATACTTATCTTCTTTTTTTGCTGATTGAAGTTATCAATAATGACACCAATGAACAGGTTCAGGGTGAAAAAAGACCCAAAAATGATAAAGATGACAAAATACAAATACATGTACAGGTTGTCTTCATACTTAGGTTGCTGTAATACCTAAGAAAAAAAAATGTGCAATGTCATTCCTAAGATTTCATGTGAAAATTTCAGCTGAACAAGCGGCAATCTTGGGCAAAATGTCCTTAATATTTTGTGTTTGGACAATACTCCCGTCACTTATATCAATGTATTTTGTCCATTCCATCTGTTAGTGACAGCAACTGGCAGTTTGCATTCAGTTTTCCACAATTTGTTACAGCAGAATCTCATATTAGTTAATTTAATTTTGTTTCATTCTATTGTATGGGTATTAATTGCTTTTGGAAGATATATACATACACACTTGTTGATAGACAGACCTCAAGAAAAAAAGATAATTTAAAATATTTGCAGTACTTACATCTCTTGAGTCAATAGCTGCATACATAATATCCATCCAGCCTTTAAATGTAGCCTGTAAACAGTACACACCTGTTTAAGCATAGAGCTTGAAGACAATTCATATAATTATTTCCAGCAACTCAGTACAGCACCAGGAATAATTAGCATAACATGAGATTTCTAGATAATTTTGTCTCTTGTCTTTCTTCACAGCTGCTCATCGAATACACTGCTGTGTCCCCCCCCGCATTTTGTCTCTATACGACCATTTTACGCAGTAAGCGTAATTACCTTACTTCTAATTAATTATCACAAGTGATAGAATGCAGCGTCATTGTAGTGGACTAAAATCATCAAAATCATGTCAACTGCAAAAGCTATGTACAGCTGAGGAACAGCCTTATGATACCCAGTTGCCACCAATGAAGACTGATGTGTAGTCCCTCCCTCTCAAATCAGTCAGAAAGGTGGCAACTGAAGGGAACCAAAAATTTGATCAGCTCAGAAAAGGTATTTTCCTATCAATCAGAATTTTGATTTTTCTCTACTTTGAAAGACTTTACCTGATGTAGTAATTCTGTTTTCACTTTAAATATATTGTATTGTGTTTTACAGAGGCTAGATCCCTCAGATACGTTCTGAGGTAAACTGGTGTTTAAACAAAGAGGATGTGTTTTATGTGCATCGGAGATTTAATATACCTCATAGGTGACAGCATTTAGTGAACTTTTATAGCTATTTCCTCTGCCTACAATCTGTAAATTTTTGTATTTGACAGTGAGGTGTAGATTGCTTCATCTGACTGTTCAAAACAGAAAGTAATTTTCTCTGTTGTAGCAATTAGTTCTCTTTTGGTTTGGCAACATCGCCAAGTAGAAATCACTCAGTTTTTAATCCAGTCGTGCCCAGAATAAAACAAAGAAGTGAGATAGTTCTCTGTCATTTAATCCCTTTTATCATTTTGCTAAACAAGGCTGGAGATCATTGGTTCCTTCGTATTCCTTGCCATAGAGATCAGTTGCAGAAACAAGTTGGGAATGGAACACTCTTCATCCATGGACCTGGGAGTCCTGGTAGATGACAAATTCACCATGAGCCAGCAATGTGCCCTTGCAGCCAGGAAGGCCAACGGCATCCTGGGGTGCATTAAGAAGAGTGTGGCCAGCAGGTCAAGGGAGGTTCTCCTCCCCCTCTACACTGCCCTAGTGAGGCCACATCTGGAGTACTGCGTCCAGTTCTGGGCTCCCCAGTTCAAGAAAGATGAGGAACTACTGGACAGAGTCCAGCGGAGGGCTACAAAGACGATTAAGGGACTGGAGCATCTCTCCTACGGGGAAAGGCTGAGGGAGCTGGGGCTGCTTAGTCTGAGGAAGAGAAGACTGAGAGGGGACCTCATCAATGCTTACAAATACCTCAAGGGTGGGTGTCAAGAGGATGGGGCCAGGCTCTTCTCAGTGGTGCCCAACAACAGGACAAGGGGCAACAGGCACAAACTGGATCACAGGAAGTTCTGTCTAAATATGAGGAAAAACTTCTTTACTGTGAGGGTGACAGAGCCCTGGCACAGGCTGCCCAGGCAGGTTGTGGAGTCTCTTTCTCTGGAGATATTCAAAACCTGCCTGGACGCAGTCCTGTGCAGCCTGCTCTCGGTGACCCTGCTCTGGCAGGGGGGTTGGACTAGATGATCTCCAGAGGTCCCTTCCAACCCCTACCATTCTGTGATTCTGTGATACAGTTATTGCTGTGTCTCCACATCTTGAGGTTTCATTTCTAGTGGAGGTTTCAAAAAGGCTTTGCTTATGCAGCATACAAAGCAGCTGGTATCATCCTGAAGTGAACTTAAAAGGAGAAGGAATTATTTTCTTAAAAGAAAAGAGGTCCCTTACACTTTTGAAACAGTGGAATACTAAAAAGAGCATGATTATCCTGAGATGCAAATCCAGTATGCAACAATCCACATCTTGGGGCCAACACAGAAAATAGGAAGTTCAGGCAATTTACAGTATGATGGTGAAATCAAAGTGTAGTATCAGAGGACCAATAAATCAACAATAAATCTGAAACAAGTAGAAGTCTCAGCTGAAGGATTTGAAGTCCTTGTGGAATATTTGGACTGCAAGTAATTAGGAGAGGTAGGATCAGCTTTATTTATGTAATTCTTAATATATGTTTAACCTGTTCTCAAAGACTTTTAATGATGGACACTCCACAACCTCATAAAAAATACATCTGGCACTTCTGGTCTTTATTGTTTCCTAGTATCTAAATCCTTCTGTTGCCATTTAAGACTGCCGCTTGTCATAATCATTACATGTCTGGAGAACAGAGTACTAATCGTCCTTTGTGCAGCAGCTTTTACTTATTTGCAGACTGATTGTTGCTGCCTTTCTCCTTTAGTCTGTGATCACCGTTCCTTCAATCTTCCCATGTAGATCTTGTTTTCCAGAACTCTGATCATTCTAATTATTTTCCTCTGAGCTCTTTTCCACTAGTTCATCTCTTGAAATGGTAACCAGAACTGGACTCAGTATTTCAACTGAGGTCTTACGAAGTCTAAATAGGGCAGGATGATTACTTCACATCTTACAAGTGCTACTTTTGTTTCTGTGTTGGTACCTTATATGCATTTTTTGGAATGTCATAACCTAGGTTGAAATCAGCACTTCAACCTGAAACACTAAATGCCAATCATGGACATACTTTTACATCAGAAAGATGATGCAAATGATGGAGTGGCTCTTCTGTAAAGTGTTTGCTCTTGCCTCGGATTCAGACACATGATGATCCTTGCATATCATCCTCCAGGCAAAGTGAAATTATTGGTTTTTGTAAAATTATTGGTGTAGCCTAGACTAACTAAAGTGAATGGAAAAAAAATAGACTAATTTTAAAATATTAAGCTTTACCATCATCAGTGAAGTACTCCATTATAAACAGACAGTACCTCTCAGCTAGCGCTAGGAAAAAGATCTGAAGAACTGAGCTATTGTATGCTTATAATTATTATTTAAAAGGCAACTTGAAAAGTGTGTAGGGGTGGAAAAATATAAATATAACATATTACTATTTTGCAGTTCAAAATATCTAAAGTAAAATGTGTATTTTCCACAATGAGTTTCACAAAACCGTAAGATATTGCCATTATTGAAGAAATGAAGAAAAAAACAATCCCAAAACCTAATTAAAATTAAGTAATTTTAATAATAAAATATGCTCCCTCATCATATTATTTGTTTTATTCTACCTATTTTATTCTAACTCCCTCCTGAAAATCAGTAGGAATCAATGAATATAATCATCTTTATGCAAAACCATTTACACTAGTTGAGAACTTAGCTGCGAGAAAATGGATCCTTAATTCCCAAAGCAGAAGCGTCAGTTCAGTAGGAGAACTTGTAATTTGTAAATATGTTGCCTGAACAATAGCAAATAATGGAACTGGAGGTTCAGTGTTATTTCTACTGCATCCAGTAGAAGCTTAGGCCTGCTTATGTTAGGCTTAAATTTATCTGCAATACATTTTCTTTAACAGAAATAAGGTATTATTTGGGCATTTGTGCATACTGAATGGAAAATAACACAGAAATATGACTAAAAGATCAAATTCTTAGTTTCCTTTTTGTATATTCAAATATAAAAATATATTGTATATTCTCAGTGACACTAAATCAGGAGTAATTCATCAATTTCGAAGATTAGAGCAGTGTAACTGAAATCAGCATCTGTTCCAAATGTTTTTTTCCCCAAGGAAATTTGAAAGACATATATTCAAATGCAGATTCAAATGTAGTTAGAAAAGCCAACAAAACAAAAGGCTACTTTACTATTGTTAAAAGTACGTAGACTTTTTTCCCTGATGAATAATTTCTAATGAAGTTATAAGTAATGCAGGACTTTCAGCACTCTGTTTCTTTACCAGAAATGACCACCAGGAAGATTCACATTCCCTTTTAGAGATACAATAGCATCTTGCTTTTAAAATACTAACCTGTTGGAACTTGGAAGCCATCCTAATCTTACAGCCCTAGAATTCAGCTTCTGAGTTTTTACCCTACACTTAACAAGATGTGTTTTCTTATTTATATTAGTAAAAGCAGAATAATATAACATTGTGCTTTGAGACCCATTGGTTTGCCACATTTTATCCTGGTAAGCAGAATATATGCTTACGAGCAGGATAAAAGCAGGCCTCTGGGAGATTTACTTACCAAAGAATCCAAACACTAGGTTCAAGTTAAAAAGGCATAAGGCCATAAAATTATCAGGGCAGATGTCACATCTCTTTGTGTACACCAACCTCTTCCTCTTCACTCACTGATGCATGAAAATTGTGAAAGGAATTTCTCCAGCAGATCTGTCTCTGCTTTGATGCTTTTCTTTAGGGACAGAGAAATACTCAAACAAGTTCAGACCAAGAAATCCAAAAAGAAGTTTACAGATCCACGTAGACCAACATGAGCTACACTGGATCATAGAAGAAAAAAATTCTTGTAAAGAGAATGTGTACTTATATAACCGATGGCATGAATATTTATAACCCATCTTCAAATTATGTAAGAATTTTAGAAAATAGTCTCTCATCAACAAAGTCTGTAAAACTTGGTTATATCAATGGCACGTATTGTTAGCCTGTATTTTTGGGCAGAAAGAATTATAACATTGCTATCAATACTAAAGATTTTCCACACACACCCCTCCCTCAGAAGAAAAATAATACAATATGCAAATCAAAAATTAGTTTATATTCTTTTCTTAAGTCCCTCATTCCAGAAATTCATTCCCCATCACTGCCAAGGAAACTGAAGATTAAGAACTTCTCAGAGAGTCCTTTTTTCTTAAAAAGCCACTGCCACACATTTCCAATCTATTTTTTGAGCCTAGAATATTTCTTTCTGAAATTATCCCATTTTTTTGAGTATTTCTGTGTGAAGTATCTATGTTTCTTTTCTATATTACTCTTAAAAAAGAGGGATTTTTTCTGCGGTGAACAGACCCGTATAGTACCAGAAAAGGCTTTTCATGATTCAGAACAAAAATTGTTCATGGGACTCATTTATATTATTCCCAGAATAATAAGGTCCTCAGTGCCAGGCTTTGGAGTTCTTTTGGCTTGTTTTCATTTGATTTTTTTTGGCATGAAAACGGTACTACTTCCAGTAGTAGTCACTCCAGATAGAAAACCTCAGTGATGCAGAAAATAAAGATTTATGTTGTATTACCAGATGTTGTATTACGCAGAAAAGCTGGAGGGATTTACAATATTCTTTTTCAACTGGCTTAAAGGGCGTGAGTCAGAGGCTAAAATGGAGAATGGAAATAATACTGGATTGTAAGAGGCAGCTTTCTGTAGTTTCTAGCTTCCTGAAAAAGGAACCTTGTATCTGTAATTCACGTATTGATACTTAACACTGAGTTTGTCATTAGAAAAATGACATCAACCTCTATGGGGTTATTTTCTCAGATCCATCACAACCTAAAGAAAAGTCTGTGCCTGAGGTTGTTAAGGTGGAGAACCAAATGACTTCAGAAGACTTTTCAACTAATTATTAAGATGTTAAAAATAAGGCCATTAATGTTCACACTGGGTGCACAGAATGCATATCCACTTGCTTGATTCTGATTTTTCAGGTTTAATACCTTCTTTTGGGCCAAATACTCAGGTTTCAATAGCTTTATCTTTGTTTCTGACATAGTAATGGATACCTCTAATTAATTCTTAGTGTTTACTCATCTTTACTATTACTACAAGCTGATTAGGAAGGGTAGAGAAATCTGGGGTTATGACATACCTATTCAATTCTCATGTTTCTTCTGATCACAATGGCTTTAGAATTCTGTTCTAGATTCTCATCAAAAGTACTTCATATATCAAATAGAAAATCATGTTATAAATGTCTTCTTTGGTTGAGAAAGTGATGTAAGAATCTCAAACATTTATTAATTGTGGCCTTCCTTGTGTTCTTGAAGGTGAAAAAACCATAGATTCTGCATATTTTAAAGCATTAGCTGAAAATCAAGCTGAGCTTTTGCTTTCTCTGCCCTAGGGCTTTTATCATTCCATAACTGCACTACTAGTGGCTTAGTCACCAGACCCTAAAAGGTACAGGGCCAAGTGTCTGTTTCGTGGAACGACAGAAGTGCCCCATTTTTTTCTGGTATGTCAAACAAAAAAATCTCTTCATGCTTTTACAAGCATTTTAGTAATGCTTGTAAAAATAAGTGGTGTTGTCACTGACATTCTACTCACAAAAAAAAAAAAATCCATCCATTAGGCAAGCCTTTGATATCAGTGCAAAATCTCTATATTGCAGATACTGCAAAAACAACTGGCTTGTCCTCCCATGACAGCTAGGTCCCTCCATGGCAGGTCTAGATTAATTTTTGCTTTGAAAGTGTGGGAACAGCTGGCAAACCTCTCCCAGTTTGCCTCTCAGAACAATCCAATAATTTAAGAATCTAAGTCTTCAATTAAGAAATATGTGTTGCTTTTCAATGAAGAGAAGATGGAATAAGCTATGCATAGCCAGGACACTAAAATATGTATGACTGCAAGTAGCTGAGGGGTGGTGAGTGTGGCCACAAAGCCAGGAAAAAATGTACCTGGTGTTATCCCTGTCCCAGAATAGACTAGGTTACTACTGGAAGAAGAGTTGCAAACAACTTGGAAAGAGTTTTGTTGATGTCTTGTTTCTCCTGAACATGTGTAATAAAGCATTCTCCCTGCCCGACCCCAAGGGGCATTCTAGGCCAGTGAATTTCAAAATAAGACAGTGAAAAGAAATATTTAAAGCCTTTCTATTACAAACCAGTTTTGCTATCAAAATCATATTATATTCAGTAGTTTATTTCTTTAATACTGCAGATCCCTCTCTGCTCTTTCCTGATGTGACAGTAAAGTAAATAATCATAGTGAAATTTAAATTGTCAGAGTTATCAGTCACACAGGTGAGACGCTATATGAGCTGGGAGAGGCAGTTCACAATGCTCAGAACTATTGTTTTAGACCCTGTGCAGGGCCATGTCAATACCACTGCATCATGGTAATGGTTTGTATTACTGAGATTTCTTATGCCAACATAAAAGCTAGAAACTTATTTAAAAAACATGAAAATGAAAACTAAGATACTGCAGAATTAGACAGTAAACTCAAAAAACCATAGAGGTTGCTGAATGCACACAACATAGGTTAGAGTCCAGCATTTTCTTGATTAAAGCTGGGTCAGATTGTTAGCTACTCCAAAATACAAAGATAGTGTTGTGAGGACACAATTTTTGATAGTGAAGGCATAACCTTATAGTATCTTTCTGCATATATTTTCTTCCTTCTTTTCTTCCCTCAGTTTTTGCTAAATAAACTCCACTAGGTCCTATGCACAGAAATAGCATGGAAAATATTTCATAGGTTATAATATATAGTGATATTTTTCTTCTCCTATTTCTCTTCCAAATGAGAAATTGCTTCTTAGATCACATAAGTCTGCACTGGTGCAGCCACATCACTGAGAGGGGATTTCCCACCTGGAGTTCTTCTCTGTGACTTAATCACACCAATGCAGATTTTTGTTTTTCAGCAACAGTAAAACTTAAAGTATTCAGATAGCTGAATACCATTCCTAGGTTCTTCCAGAAACTTTTAAAGTTAGAAGGGACTGGAGGACTAAGGGAGCTATAAATTGGAAGAATAGCACTTGTTCTGTCAGATGTCCTAAAAATTCTTTATTCATCTTAGTAGGCTCTACTTGCTGCTTACTATGAAGAGAGTCATCAGTTATCAATGCAGCAGTATTACTAAGTCACAGATAAAAGTCATCCGGTAAATATGTTTTCTGTCTTTGTTACTAGAATTGCTTTTCACCATTACATATAAACAGTAAGAGGTATACAAAGAGTGATCACTTACTACTTGAAGTAAAGAAAGATACCCAAATCCTACATTATCAAAGTTTACTTTCACGTTTTTCCATCGGGCACTTTGATTGTTTTTTATGAGTTCCTCGCACTGACTAAAATTGTTGATTTGGTCGACTTCAAACCTTTCATCAGTTGTGGTGTTAACACAGTAGTAGAACTTCCCAGCAAACAGATTTACTCCCATGATGCTGAAAATTAGCCAGAATATAAGACAAACGAGAAGCACGTTCATGATGGATGGAATTGCTCCTAAAAGGGCATTCACAACCACCTAGTACACAAATACAGGGGGAAAAAGAAAAGAGTGTAAGAATATTTACAGCAATAAAGGTTTGTATACTCTTTTACCAATGCTTAATAAATGCTTGTTCAGAAACTAATACTATAAATGTTAAAGCAGTACATTAATAACTGTAGCATTGCACCGTTCTTTTAAATACTTAACTTTAGAATATGCAATGAAAGGAAAATAAGTGAGAAAATTAAAATAATTAAAAGAAAAACAAAAGAGAGGATCTGGTGATAGTAAGATGAAGCCTGACATGGATGTGTTCTATATAAAAAAAGACAAATGTGTTAAATATAAACACTGACATAATAAAATTCTAAAAATGCATCAAATTATAGCTTAAAAATGTTTAAAGAAAAATGACAACCTGTAGATTTGATCAACATAGCTTTGAAATATAAGCTGAAAACACAAATGCCATGAATCTAGAAACTAAGCTCTACATTAAAAGGATTATGCAGGAATTAAATACATATCTTTATTGCCTTATTGTTCCATGCAAGATTATAACAAAGATTAATTTCTTTGTATAGAAAAGCAAGACAGTTTTGCAATATGTGTCTACTTGAATCAACATAATTTATTTCAAGCTCCAGTCTTATCGTTTCATGTATTGAGTTTAAGTCAGCAATACCCTTCATTTATCTAAAGAAGGACATATAGCAAGGACACATTTAGGGGTTTTGATTTTGCATTTTAAATTACTTTTGGCCAGTTGCCTTCTCAGCCCCTTGCAGGCAAGATATCAATAATTACTTATGTAGCTAAAAAGTGTATTTTTCTGATATATACAGTAATTAATCACATGTGTCTGTCAGAGCTATCAAAACTTTTGTGATATTTGTTTGGCTAATAGCTGAGCAATCATTTCTTCTTAAGTATCCAATACCAGATCTCATTTACAAGTCATATTTTATTTTAAATTTTATTTTTTTTCTATGTAAAACTTTTAGGACCTTGTAGGAAGGTAAAATAAAATATATAGTAGGACTCTGATTCTCAGTAATCCAATTCCTGCAGTAAGACAGGAAAGGATTGGCATGAATACTTGGGGTGTATTAAAGCTGTCTTAGTCCATCTTGTTCCCTGCTTTCTGCAACATAGAGGGATCTTCCCCACATAATTCTGAGCAAGCTCAGAGCTGCTCAATCTTACTACCTGTATTTCACAGCCTCTTGAAGGCCTTTGGAAGCGGAGTATTGTGGTTGTGTTTCTCGTCACTCAGCACCCTCCTCCTCCCCAATGTTATGGCCAGGAATTAGGACCTGTTTAGAGATCTTAGGTAGAAATGTTATTTTCAGGGCATATTTTCTTCTCATTTTAAGGGTCTCCTCCATTGCCAGACAGTAGAAATGGGACCTTTCTGTAACTGAGAATTATCCCTATCTTTTATAAAACCATGAATTTTTAAATAATTTAGCTTTTCTTGGCAGCTTCTATTTTTGGTGATAACTTTAAAGGAGGCATGCTTGCTTCTTGAGATTTCTATTATAGAAAATGTGAAGTATCTAGGTGATGTATGCATAAGCTAGCCATTTAAAAAAATGTTTAAAAAGGCTAACAAGGTCCCAGTAATATTCTGAACATAAGAAACCATTTTCAAAGGAGTGAGGGAAATGTTTTTTTACTGTCCTGAGGGGAGACGCAATCTGTTGCTACTTAGCTTGATGGAACTGAGAACAACATAAAAATTAGGAATGCAATGATTCTGGAATTTATTCCAAGTCTGACCTGATCTATGACACTGTATTATGCTATTGCTGCTTTGAAATTCTAGGCCAGCTAGTGCTTGTCTTATGGTCGTCCCCGTCCCCCCCCCAAAATGTTCTGGATGTGTTATACTGATTGAATTCCTGTTTAATCTTGGTGAAAAACCTGAAAATAAAGATGTCAAGAAAGAAAGATGGGGATTTAGTCCTGCAACTTAAATAAATTAAGGTTACCTGTGCTCACACAAAGAATGGTTTTGTATGAATTGAGTGCCTGTAGCAGTTACCGTTTTAACCACCCTGAGATCCATTGGACCACAGCACAGATCCAGAACAGGCAGCAGAATACTAACAGCTACAGTAATTGTTACAACAATTATGAATTGATAATAGTTGTAGAAAGAAAGATTTCTACAAAATGCCATCGGTGTGTCTCGCATCTTTAGATGAACAGGTAATGCAGTCTCTCTACTGAGACTGCCAAAAGACCAGCCACTTCTTCTTGAATAGGAAGTGAACAGCTTCCAGCAACTGTTCCAACAATGGTTCCAACAACTTATTTCATATAGGTCACTGAAAACCCATCACATGGTAACAATTTTTGGTCACTACTGACCTGGCCTGGATGCGAACTGGTGACCTAGAGATGAAAGGCTCTGTATCCTATTACCAACCCCTTGAGCTATCCAGTCCCCCTGGAAGGTTTTTTAAGAAAAGAAGAAAAGAAAATTAAAACTTTTAGAAGTTGTTTTCTGTTTGTGTTTTGTTTTTGTTTGATTTTTTTTTTTTTTTTTTTCCCCCACCAGTGTTGAGCCTTTGCTCTATCACATTTATAACGTAAAACTGCATTTTTACATGCTGGTCAGATGCTCGGCTGACTGTAAAATCCACCTTAGGAAGAAGTCTTTGATTTCTTCAACACATACAGTTGGAGGCAATTGCTTTGTCAGTGTGTTTTCCATTTACTTTCTTGGTATTTGCTTTGGGAATAGCTGAAGTATATCAGGATAACCAGGACATTAGCTTACATATAATATATATCCAAGATAGCACCCATACATACACACGTGACACCTATGCACATAAGTTACAGCAAATGGACAGAAAAAAGTGAGAACCAATTGAAAAGTGAACTGAATGCAGAAAAGAGATCAATTAGCATTTCTTAATGAGTTAAAAATTTAGCAAATAAAAATTGTCAATCTTGTCTTATTGAAAAGAGTCTGTAGCGGGTTAAAAGGATGTTGGCAACTACAGCTCTTATTTTTGCTTGTTCTTCAAATCTACATCAGATGTATATTATTCTAAATGTATCTTTTACTTTACAAGGGGTTGTTCTTTTGGGCCTATTTTCTGTTATTGCTTGATACAGAATATAATGCAAATAAATTGGAAAAAGATGTTTGCAGAGTTGTTTGCTTGCTTGTTTGTTAAAATTACCTATGCATTTCCTCAAGGCTGGGATGTTGGTCAGGCTGACTCCAGTAAGCAAGCTGTGAAAGGCCAAGCTGATTCTGCTTGTTCACCTTCCTGTAGCTTCAGGTAGGTGGAATAGCAATAAGTGCAAGTGAGAAGCAACACTTGACACCTACAAAGACAAATGCACTCTAGACTATTTTACATCTCAGCTGATATTCATCCAGGAAAAAAAAAAATATTGTGGGCAACCATGTCTCCTCTAGAAGAAAGCAGTATTTCATATATATACACAATTTTTTCATGTTTACATTTTCATAACATTTATCTTCCGACATCAGATATATACGTAAGATAAAAGAATTACTGCAATGCTAATTGTCTGTCTTATCTTCTGGCTGATACGACATTATGTCAATACAAATTAGTAGTCCAGTTGTTTTTTGTTATTGCTGTTTGTATCTTTTTTTTGACAACTGTCCAAAGAAGACAGCAAAATGGAACTGGAAAAAAAACAAACCAGTTTTGCTACCAGACCTGTGCATAGGTATAGAATGAGGATTGTGCAAAATACCTGCTTATCCATGCTGTATGAGTAGAATATAAGAAAGCTTTACTAGATTCAGCCTTGCTGTGGGACACATATCTGAAACACATAGTGAGATATAAATATATTATAGTTCCCACAGCAAAATAGCTTCCATAGATCCTGGTACCTCAGCAGCCACAGGCTTTCCAGGAATCCCTGCGTTGGTCTGGACTAATGGTTATATCAGGGCCTCCTGAAATCTGTAAACAAACCAGGAACAACCTTCAGTAGTACTTATCCATTTTTTCCGTAACTTTTGCAGCTTCTGTGAAGAAGTTCCAAACTCTGTCCCTGATGCAAGTGAGGAGGATGTTATCATCTTTGGGATGGAAAGGAATATTATAGGATTATGTCTGGAACATTCTTCCTACTTAAAATGACAAAGTACTTTATTTGCCTCCACTTTGGAAGTTGCCAACTTCATAATTTTAGGATTAAACAGGAAAAGTTTCCCAAAGATTTGATGTGCCAGATCTCATATCAGAGTCCTTTGAAGGAGTCCATCAAAGGCTATAGAAGTTATTTAACCGTTTCCTCATATTTTTTTCTGCATGTACATTCTCACATAAGATTCACATATACAATCACAGAAAGCCAAATAATTTTTACTTCACCAGGACCTTTATGGATGAAATCAAACCTTATCTTCTATGCACGCTATATGGCCCTAACAAGCACAAGACTTGTTCCTCCTGTACTCAATTCCTTGATAGCTGAGAAAGCCTGAGAAAGCCTTCAGGAACTCCAAGGAAGAGGACCAAATTGTGGGCCTGAATACATATGTCCAGAAAAATGAACAGTTTCTTTCTCTTTAAGTGACTATCTGTATAGTCACACAGTCGTAGACTTCAGATGGTGCTTGTTACAAAAAGCCATTCATCTCTCTCTTAGCGCTACAAAGATTGAAGAGCCAGTAGTTCAAAGACAGCAGCACGCAGAGGGAGCTTGACAATAGCATACTCGCATAAGCCACATCAGAGCAAAATAGGAAAATTAATTCCTGACTCAAATGAAACACTGACACTGCCTTGGGCAGGATTTGAGAGTAACCTAGTGAGCTAGGAGTATTGCCTTGTCTTAAACACGTGTGAGGTAAGAACATCTGCCATAAGATCATAAATATCCCCTGCTCGATTGGCCAAAGTCCAGATGTACACAAAGCTGCCAGAGAGAGCATTTGCACTGAAAGATGAAGAAGTGAGCAAGTAGCCATTGGGTAAGATTCTTGGTCCACCACAGAGGTAAGATTGCGGGAGTGAGCAGGTAGGTATGCCATGAGTGGACAGGAATGGAGGCTCAGGTGACATACATGATCTGAGTTTAGCGTGTTCTCATAGTGAAGGACTTCAAGGACATCATACAAGGAAAGCTAGAAGATGCTGGAACCACACTGACTTGACCAGGTGGTGGGTATCGGGTAACAGACAGGTGTATTCTCTCTCAAACTGTGGAGGAGTTGAGGCAAGAGAGGAAAAGACTTAAGGAATACAGTAAATTTGGCAGTCAGGGGATCAAAAAAGCATCTGAGGGAGACCATGAAGAAAGTCCATACCTGAATCAAAAAGATTAGCACTATCTGATAGTCCAAGGCAAGGAATCATTGGAACAAACCTCCGTCTTGAGAATTATCATCCCTTGCTCTTTGCATTTGTGAATCAACAGCTATAAGAGAACCAGTGCATCAGCTGATTTATTTGTGTTACGGCAGCATAAGCATCCCACTGGACCTTCACAGGCCAAGCACCAGCACAATGAGATCAGCTGTCCAGCAGCTTGAATTCAATGTATGGCTCTCCTTCATGTACTTCTAACTGATAGTTTTTCCACTATCACTGGATCCTCTATCATATGTATACTATGCATTTTCTAGTTTACCCATCACGAAGCATGGGCACAGGTTCCTGTCAGACAAGTCAGAAATACATGATAGGAACTTCTCTATATGCAAATAATGGTGTTTTCCAAAGACTGATGCTTACAAAAATAGACAGATGCTCATAAGGTGACATGCAATCAAAAAAATTGTTATGCAAACCAAATTTAAGAGAGATATGCACCCATTCTGCTCTTTTAGGAAGGAAGACCCCTACATCAAAGAATTAAAAAGAAAAAAAAATAAACCAAACCCCCCAAATCCCTGGATTTTGCTAATTGCACAGCAAAACCAAGTCCAAAATATCAATTGCCCTATTGACAAATGCTTTTGAAAGGTAATTAGAAATGCAAAGGTAGTATAGAGCAAAAGGTTCCCAAGAATTCTTTAAAGTACCTTCCCCCAAAAATACTTGAATGGCTCTTCAGTCCCCAGGGATGAAATTAATCTCATAATTGTATCTATGAAGAGGGGGGAAATTCTTGCAGAGTATCTCTTAGTAAGCTTTTCACACTGTGGGGATCATAGGTGGCTTTGAGTTCATGAGATGGCAGTCTCTGGCATTTCACTACTAAAATTGTATACATAAAGATAATCTGGAACCTTGTAGATATGCAGTGTGATGTAAAACACGGCACTAGATTTCTAGAAGAGAAGTACCTTAAGAAACGTGCAATTCCTTCAATGTTCTCATTTGGTTTGTCAGGTAAAAAGAGGAAATGCGTGGACCTGCAGGGTAATCAGTGGTGATAAAGTCTTAATCAACAAACAAAATCAACAGAAAAGAATCTCAGCAAACACAATTTTCATCAATTATGAGATCATCCACCAGTGCAGTGATGAAATTTGCTACTATCCAGGTTTGTGCAAAGATTAACAAGGGTGAAGGTGAACTTAAACATTTAAATAATTCAGATTAAAATTGTGAAATCCTTAAAATAATTCAGTTGGAAGATACCCAGTTGATGATAACTATTTGAGTTCATTTTCATCGTGAGAGCATCTTGTGACAGACAGCATTGAGATCATGATCAGCAATGTGCTATCCCTAAGTAAAGTGTAAACAATCTCTAACAAAATAGGCCTAAATCTTTCTTGTAGGCAAAGGCAAAAAAATCAAACCTTGTGTAATCCCTTTTCATCCTAAACAATTTAGAACAAGTTATAAAGTTGAAGGGACTGGCACTTGAATTGCAAAACAGGGATTTCATCTGAATTTCTACTGTTTCAAAATTCCTCAAAGCCTGAAAATTCAGAGTACTGTTTCCTTAGTAAACATGACACTTGGGAGCAACTTGTTTTCCCAAACTAAAAAGAGAAATTAAAAAGAAAAATCACCAAGAAATAATTTAGCAATAATCACTGATTTTTTCAAGGTATGGTATACAAGTAATATAAACATCTTGTACCAGTAGTGTAGAACACACTCTGTTTGTGTGTTTTCAGTCCTTGCCGGAAAGCAGGGAACCATTTTGTTTCTGCAATGTCACGTGAAAGTGGCGCCTTCACTCCTGTTGTCCCTTCCCGCATGCAACCTGCGAGTGTGTGTAAGGTGGCAGGGGGCTCAGCATCACAAAAATAATAACAAAAATGCTGTAATAATGGCTTCCTGTTCTCCCTGGTACTACAAAACAGATGATGAAAACTGCCTTTCTCTGAAGTTAGAGGAGCCACTTCTCCAAGTCATAACACAGCAGAAAGTCAGTGGGATCAGAGGAAATGGGTATGGGGCTTAAATTAGGAAAAGCTACGTCAGCTGGAAATGTTCCTCTCACAAAGGCAACGGAGGTACCTGACCTGTGGGCCAGTAGACAGAATACAAACACTGCCCAGTGCAGAGGATTAGGACTGATCCTGAGCGGAGGCTTTGGGATCTTTGCCACAGTTGCTTAGTGTGAGGTTTGGAGGTGCCCATGAGGGAAGATAACTGCAGTACAGGAAAAATAGTCCCAGACAAGATACCCTGTCTCGTCTTGAGTGTATCCATGGAGTTTGATGGAAGAGGGATGTCATGTATGGCTATATAAGGATTAAAAGTTCTTTATGTTGAAGGGATAAAGTAGATGTACATTCCCACAGCAGTAATGTAGATGGGAACTTTTATTCAAAGGTAATAAAGAAAATTTGTCACATTTATCCAATGTTTATATCAGGTAGTAAAACATAACTGACAATGCAACCTAGCAGATGAGGACAGAATGGGGGAGAGAGAAAGGGAGAGAAGGAAGAGAAAGCGAGAGAGAAATTGCAATAATTCTTTTACTTGCCAATACATACTTTAACAAGACACCTCAAAACTACCTATTTTCTCATTGAGTAGCTTGGAATGGGTACATTGGGAAGAAGTGTGCTGCATATGCTTGATAATCAGCTATGAACTGGCTTTAGAGACAACAGAGAGAAAGTGCAACCTACTTGACATGATCCAAATAATGATTCTAGGGAGGAACTACGGTGAATCTAAAAATGTAGATTCATCCAAGTTATTCAAACCTTCTCATTTTCAATTAATTACTCCCCTCTATTTTATCTTAATGGACTTCTTGTGAGAAACTGTCATAACTTTGTCCCACAAATAGAAATCAAGGTGGTGCACCATGTTTTATGAATGTGTGATCTATAATCCACTAATTATGTTCCACTGTTCCAGTATTTACCTCACTGTAAAGAAAACCCAACCCAAACAAACAAACAAACAAAGTCAAGATCAAATACCCTCGCCCCCCAAAAAAACTCAAAAAGAAAAACCACAAACCTCCCCCAAACCCCTTATATCAAATAAGAATTTCCTATAACCCAACTTGAGTCCGTTGCCTCGTTATCACTGTGCACATCTGAGAAGAGTCTAGCTTTGTCTTTTCTCTGTCCTCCAACCAAAATTAGAAGTATCTTACGGATTTTGCCTTTAAGAAGTGCATAGTAAAACAACTGGAATATTGCCACCTTTGCTACACAGTTTGCCTTAAAGCCATATAGGTCCCTATAATTTATTCTTAACTACATGACCTATGATTATGTAAACCCAGAATTAAATAACATTTAGAAAAATGTTTAGAAAAGTTAGAAGCAAAGGAAAAAATAAAACTGAAATCTTATTCTAGCAAACTAATGCTTATCCTTAATTCAGGATCACTACAAAGTAGCAAATAGAAAGTATGTAAAAGTAAATTATGATAGCGAGACTAGAATATTTAAATCAAGAAAAAGGGCACAAAAGGTCGTTTCATGAAAGAAATGAATGCATTTTGTCAATGTTAGAACTGGCATAAGAAGCACCTCATGTGTGAAACAATTGAAGAAATTTGAGTATTTATGACAAGATTTATGACAAAGTTTTCAAGTTCTGAGTAAAATGAAGACTGTATTGGGAATTCAGGGTGAAGATGATTAGAAAACTACCATTTAAGGCAGCAATTGTAAAGAAAAATTTGGATTTAACTAAGAGTATGCAAAGAGAAGACAGGCAGATGGAAAGAATCAGAGACACCTGACAAGGAAGTAAAACTAAATCTTAATCTGAACAGTAATGAACAAATAAAGTTGAAGCAAGAGATAAAAGATCTCAGAGGAAAAGAAAATCATTCCCTTAACAACTTGAGTCTTTTCTGCTTTTCCTTAATTGTTACTGAACAAGTGTGGCTGACTGAAGAATGCTTCTGGTAGAGAATTTTATATTCAAAGAAGGCAAAATACTTCCTCAAATAGTTAATGTACAAACTATTTTTATAATACTTTGTGCTGGAAAAATTTCATGCTATTGGATGCTGAGTTTATATCTTGGAATGCTAGAATAGTTAGCAGGGAGGTTCGACTAGATGATCTCAGGAGGTCCCTTCTAACCTCAGTGATTCTGCAGTTCTGTCCTAGCTTCTACAAGAAAATTTAACTTGGTTGAAGTAGCAACAGAAGCATTTCTTATACACATAACAATCTATTAAAAGCAAGCTACACTGTTGGATTTAACAAAATACTGGAGTTCCCAGAGCAGCTTTGATTCTGTTTCTCACCAGAAATCAAGTAGACAACAAAATACTTTCGAAGACAACATAGAAGAAAAGACATAATTTAACATACCGTATGATGAAATACAATAATTATCTGCCAAGCAATAAATCATATAGCTGCATTTGTTTGAGAAGACCTGGTAAATATTGTAAATACACACGAGCATGAAAACAGAGTAATTATTTGATGTGGGAACAGTATCTTTGAATTTCACTGGATGCAGTGAAAAAAAAAACCTTTTTGATCTTCTGTTGCATAAATGAAATGTTATTGACCTTTATCTGTTCTTTAACATTTTAAATTAAAATGTAAACTATATTCTGTATCTCGTTCAAATTTCATTAAATTTTGAACCTAAAAGTAAGGATTTTCTTCAAGATGCAACAAACACAAAACTGGACAAAAATCATATCAGTTTCAAATATATAAGAAACTTCTTCAAAAGTTCTTGTCTAATTGTAGAATTACAGTCTAAGAAAAATCTCAAAATACTAAGATATTTCCTGTATGATTTATGAACATCTCTGACATCAAAGTTTGTAAATTTTTGAATTGTCTTTCAGGAGATGTAACATTTCTAATAGACTTTCCTTAAAACTCAAAGGTAGTGAATGAGATCACAGTCCCCCAAAAAATTCTTCAAAGTGCATAAGCTTTTGACCAACAAAATATATTCCTCTATATTTAAGAGAATTTGCAGAAGATAGTGAATACACTTTCTTGAGAGTGAATACATAATTCTTAACTGTGAGATAAGATGCTAAATTTACAGTCAATGCTGTTTATGTTGATACATCATTCACACTGAAGCTATAAAAAACCCTGCGCTAATGATACCCTCCTACAGTTGGTGCTTGCGAGCGTTGTAGTCCAAGAACTGGATTTTTCTAAGAATCTGATAGTGAATGCAGATTTTTTACATCACTGACATGTCTCCTGCAGGACATTTCTAAACTCCAAAAAAGATACTACAAAAATAATACTGTTATTGGCATTTTATAAAAATGACAAACACTAGTTTCCAACACAGGCTAAAGAAGACTGAATTCAGATTCCAAGAAAGGATTATATATGTTATATGATGTCTCATGTTATCTATATACACTTGGAGTGATTTACTTAATGTAACATATAGGGGGTGAAAAATGATGCAAAAATTTCAACTGCAATTATATAAATATCTATAGTTGTGACTATTCAGATCACAGTGTTTTGGTGTGTGCTTAATGTATTACAAGTAATGTTCAAAACTTTCTACGGGTATTTTTGAATGTATGTAGCTATAAATTGTGTAACAGATTAAAGCACAGATCTTTCTAAAACAATATAAAAGCCAGATTCAAATTTGTAAAGAAAGCCATTTTTTATCTGAGTTAAAATAGCATCTAAAAATCTAAAAATAGCTGAGGTATCTTTCTCCTGCAAAAAGAACTCAGATAACTCTAAATAACAATACTGATTTTCTCAAAAGTTTTTATGTTATTGCTGTAACATCAGAAATTTCAAAGGATTATTTGCAAAGATTTAAAGCAATTAAGAAGGGGGTGTAGGGTGAATATATATAATCTACTTCTGCTCCTACTGAGATTCTCAAATAAGATTGTCTCCCCTTCTGACTCTAAATATACAATGTAATGATTAGTCACACTGTAATCGTTAAGGGTAGAAAAGGGGGAAACACTGTACCCGTAATATAGGTAAGGGGAGGAACCAGTGGTCCACCCCATCCAAGCTGAAGAAAGGTTATCCTATATGAAATAGAAATATATAGCCTGTTATTAGTTAAGAATCTGTAATGACAGACACTTGATGTTATGTTTTATAACTCAATTATATGAGAAATATTTCTTTCCTACTAATGAAGTTTGGAGTACTCTTGAAAACGCCTCTTTATCGCTTTCCTGGTAAGGGAATCTAAGGAGTAGCCACTGAATTTTAGAGGATATTTAAGACACCAAATACTCTAATTTAGTTTTACAAGTTATGAAATTGGACTGGAAATTTGAAATACAGTAAATGTTTAAAGCCATCAGCCAGAAATATGCATAAGGCATGCAAAACTGAAAGTGCAAGTGGATTTCAGATTGTTTGCTGCCTTCTACTATTTCTCTAATAAATAAATCAAGCACGGCATGACATGCTTTATTTTGTGAAATTAGACACAAATGCATGCTTTATTGTCACTTAATTCTCTAACTCAGCAAAGCAATGTATACTCAGTATTCTACATTTACAAGTAGCATACCAATTCAGAACTAGCGCAAAAGCATTATATTGCAAGTACTAAAAAGCTAAACAAAAAGCAACGGGTATATTCAAATCTCAGTTTGCAGATACTTCTGCTCAGTGCGTACACTAATTGAGATGAGAATATAAACCCTAAGACAGAAATTTACATTAAATTAAAGCAATTCTTTACTTTGCCTTCCAGCATCTGGGTGGAGTTGGTTTTGAGATTCGCTATAGAAAGTATTAAAATTTCTCAGAACTCAGTATACTAGCAGATATTTTAAATGCCTTTAATATGACAAAATCCACTTCTGTGCTCAAGGCAAGCACAGGCTATGGACCACTTGTACCCTGTTTTGGTGCAAGTGATTCATATGTCTTATATTCACTTTGGAAAGAGAATTTATCCCATTTATGAAACAGCATAATTACAAAATTAAGTTGTAACTATAGAGTATAACTGTAGACTTATAAGAATATAACTTAAAAAGTGAAATATGTTTCGTATTTAAGGATAACAGAATAGTTGTGAGTATTTACTGACTATGTAAAATGCTGTATTCTTCCAGTTCACCAGAATGGTAAACTTGTTTAAGAAAACAATTGATTTAAAGTAGTTGAGAACTTAGCAGATTGTTTTACAAAATGATGCAGAGCTTTTTACATACAGGGCCTTTTGTGGAATACATATGATCTCTTATATTTTCAAGGCAAAATGTGCACAGTTTTGACCATGGGGGTAAACATTAAAATTATAAATACAAGCTGAATAAAAGCTCAGCTTGTTTTGTCACAGCTCAGTGAAGGTATAGGCGATATAAGAAAGCAAAGAGGGTTGATTTATTTTTACTTTCTGTTGGTAGATAAAAGAATCTGGTTGTATGCATTTTTATGAAATGAACTCAGTTTCTGAGAAGACTGTAATTCAACTATAGTCTTATCACGAGCTGGTCAATTATTTGTTATTTAAATCTTTTTACTGTTCGTGAGTCATTCATAAAGTAATGTTACTATCTGTCAATGAGCTGTTGCGAATACTTGCCAAGTGCTTTGGAAAAACCATTTTCAGAAGTACATGTAACTAATAGGAAAGATAAGGCCTATACAGTTGGCCAGTCAAATTTGCTAAGTGACTGGAATCAGGTACTTCATTGATTATCATTAATATTGGAGGACAGAGCTGAAACTTTTGCTTTTCCAGGCTTGTCTGTGATTCCTACACAGTAAGTTGCTCATGAATTATTTATGTTGTGTATCTGAAATTCTATCATATGATTGGGCTTCTGGCATAGTTTCATAGTTATTCAGTGACAAATAAGGGAAAGCAGTAAGTAGATTTCAAATAACAGGTACTTTTCTTTGAGCATGAATATCCTAAATCTTTTAAGTGGAAAATTTACGACGGCGATCAGGTAAGGATACAGAAAAAATGGAATAAAACATTTGGCAATCAATTTTGACATTGTCTTTCTAGAAATGATCTGTTTTTTCCAACGTCATCTGAAAAGTTGCATTTCTTGTCCCTGTGTAACTTCTGTACTGGTCTCCCAGTCCTCCTGCAGCTGACCAGAATATTATTAAAAAAGGTAAAGCTGACAGCAATTCCCCGACATTTCTCTGCATAAAGTCACATTTATCTGAATGTTCATGAACAGTAAGTACAAAGAAAGACAAAGAGAAAATGGCTAAATCCGTCATTCCAAACTTAAATGAAACTTCGTACATTCTGTAGTATTTGACCAGCTCTTACCCTGCTGAATGTCAATTCATGAATTTCAAATTATGAGAAAACTGTTAAAAGTCAATTTGCTATATGAAACTGAAATTTCTTAATCTAGTAATCATTAGTTAGCAGTATTTTTTTCTGATGCATTCTGAAGTAGAGATATGTAGCCTGATGAATACAATTTAAGGAACAGAATTCTAAGCCTCAATTTGACTTGATTAAGCTTAGATTTGCATCTAAAGGTTGTTCAGACAGTATATGCCAGGCTATTGCACAGGTTAATAATTGACTTGAAATTCATTAGCGCATTGTTTCCTCTTATGTTTCCATGAAGTAGCAAAAAGCATTCTCTTAAAACATTTCAATGACATGCATAGAGAGTTAGTTTGTATTCAGTGGCTTTAAGGAACAGAAGGTATAAACAAATGAAAAAATAAGTTAAAATGCCTTCTTGAGTGAGATGAATAGTAAGCAGGGCCTCTAAGTTACTCAGAATAAGTAAGAAATAACCTTATATACATTGTATTGAATATTGAATAGATTTGTTGAAATAAGAAAAGTATTTACCTTACAAAAAGAATAATTTCATAGAGAAATCAAATCTTGTTTTTAAAGTCAGCCAAACTCAGAAATAGATTTAAACCACTAGCTCGTATGAATATATCTCTAGTACCATCTAGTAAAATTCAGTGGGGTTAGACCAAAGGTGGTCTATCAAATATGAAGTAAAATGAAGGATTTCAGCTGGTAACAGAAAATGTCTTTCTTAACTAATGCTAAATTAGATTCCTGTATAAATATTGTGATATGTTTATCAGTAAAAAATTAATAAAATCTTGTTACATTTTATTCATTATTAAGTGTCTGTTAAGAGAGTTCATAGTTGGTAATTTCAAAGCCTTATATGGAAAACTCCTGAGATTGGCTAGAAAGTAAAGTAACCTTAATGAACGTAACTTCTATGTGATACTGCATATGGATTTAGGTGAATTGATGAAGCTTTTTGCTTATCTGTTAGTAAAAGATATGCAATAGATAAAAAGATAGTGCAGCCTTTCTGCATGGACTTGTCATTCCTTATTCTGCATGCATGGATTCTTTCTATGCATGCATAGTTTCAGATTCTTTCATGTTGTCTTACCCTCATGCCTTCAAATCGTGACAAGGCTCTTAGAGGTCTCAAAGCTCTTAGAGTCCTAAGGGACTTAATGGCACCAAGTTCAGAGTAACCCAATGCATTTGCTGTTAAGCTAACCAAAGAGACCTATATGAAAACAGGAAAGTAAAAATTATTATATTGTACATACTACTTTACATACCATAGATGTGAGATATAAACTTCTTTAGAAGAATCTAATTTTGGACCACTTTCTTCAGGAATAGGAAGTCTTTTAAATTGAAAAAAAAAAAAAAAAAAGAAAAAAAGAAAAAAAGAAAAAAAAGAAGTAATATGAAAGAAGAGAAGGATAGATAAATAAACAAACAAAAATATCATAAGGTAACAATATCTGGAAACATTAATACTTCTGAATTTCATATTTTGCTAGTGATTTGAGGGCATTTAAAACACAAAAAGCAAATTAAATTAATCTCTCCTTTTTACAGATTTGAGTATTGGTCTCACTTTTTCTTTGTTTTACAATGCTGTTGGGATTAGTAATTATAGTTAATAATGCCCATTTGATTGCCCACAACTGAAAGGGAAATGATTGAAGCCTGTTTTGAATTAACAGATGGGTCACAGAGCAACATTGCTCCTCTGGAAATTGGTAGAAAGGATTAATTTTTCTATATTCAGTTACACTGACTAATCCTTTTGCCTGACTGCTGAATGTATGTGCTCTACAGGCTGACATTAGCCTGGATTATGCTGTTTCTTAAAGACCTTATAAGAACAGTTCCATAGGCAGTAGAACTCCACAGGCCTTTATATATTCTATGTCCCTACATTACCTCAGTGAGAAATACCATATTCTCTACATTTGCTATGGCTGCTGTCCAAAATGATACCTTCTGTTTTCTTCCCATGTCCTCTAAATGCTCCTTCATTATGCCGTTCTAACTCCGTAACTATTTATTGGGCCAAAAATAGCATAATGGTCTCATGCACTCTTTCATTATAAAGAACAATGTATCAGGTAAAGAGAACTCTAGGATAGTGCTCTTTATGAACCATATTTAAAAGCAAGCATTATCTGTGAAATCTTTAGCTTTTAAAAGTTACTATCTTTTCTGTACTTGTCAATCCTGAGCTCTAGCAACCCACAAAACTAGGCTCTTCTGAAATCTGAATTTCTTTCTCTAGCACATTCATCATACTATTGAAAACTTTCAAGCTGCCATAATCTGAAGCCAAATTAAAGAAAATATCCAGCCAGGTGAGTAAATCCAGGATTTAATCATGAGCTTATTCAGACACTTGAATATATGTTATACCTTCACACAAAGAAGCATTCAAATTTTCACATTCACAAGATGGCTCTTTGCGATATTATGATTTAAGTAAGGTCAAATATTAGTGAAAATGAGTTTAGAAAATGAACAGGTGCGTCTGCTTGCATGCTGCTTCAAGCTTTTTTGTTATAGGTGCCACTTAGGTACCCATTTTGAGAAGAATTTAGATACTAAAGAACAAAAGCGTTTTCCAAAGAGAGGGTACTTTCTTTGTATGAGTACTATGTTTGAATGTGATTATCTGCGGCTGTATATGTGAAGTTAAATCCTACATATATTTAATCCATAATCTACACCAGTCAAAAATGTTGTAGGCACCAGTCTCAAAACAAAGCCTGAGAAAATGAACTGCTTTGATTAGCTCTTGTGTGCTAGGAACACATTCAGAAACTGTTGGATTTTTAGCAATTCTTTGGGTCAATAACTGCTTATGAAGTTCACCTTTTACCTATTCAGTGTCTGTTTCTAAGTCACTGAAACCAGGATAAAATGCATCTTAATTTTAAAATTGAGCTTGTTTGTTTTTCCTATAAGTTTTACCAGAAATTTCTATCTTAAAAACGTAGTGACTGGTTGTGGTTTCGTAACCCTGTAAAACATAGTATTTTAGTTTCACACAGAGAACTTCATAGACTGCAAAACCAGTATGTGTTTCTGCACATTGGAGGTTTTCTCAAGGGGGTATACTTAGGACATTACTTCTTAAATTCTCCGTAATTGTATCAATGCATCAAGAAATGGTCTCCCCCATTTCACAGCACAGCACAGTAGAGTTATAACTATGAGATAACCCTTGCAGGAAAGGTTACTGAGCCTGGTTTCAAACACGGCTGTGAAGACTGCAAGTTCAGTAAAATTTATTGGACTTTAATACTAAGTAAGCCACACCATCTACAGATAAATCTTCCATTCCTTGTAAAACCCTAATTCAGCCATATGCTGAAATTTGTGGACATGATGGTCGTTTTCTTGCCAGAGGAGTTTTAAATCAGACGTGTGTCTGATGTCTGGTGGACCAGACACCCATCCAAATGCTGGATGTGACTTAGACCACAGCAGGGGGGAAGGTGGGTCTGAAGGTGGGACTGAGCAGCCAAGGGCAGAAGGGAGGACAGCACAACCTCTTTCAACAGCAGTGTTGGGATAAACCCTTTAACTGCTTGTGGGGCTACCATGTGAGGTTCTTCTGTTAGCAGGAGAACTTCCAGTCTTTCTTAACTCTGTGGTATAGGAAGGCAGTGTTGTAAGTGTAAAGTGAAAGACAGAGAAATATGGATTTTTTTTCCATCTACCTTACTTTTTAAATCGAAAAGTAAACTAGTTGGTATACATAGATATTATGATTGTAGAGCAATTAATTTAAAAAAATCAGATAAATATAAAAGTAACACCTAGGAAATATACTACATACATCAACAATCAGGAAGTCCAGCCAGCACCAGGCATTAGTAAAGTATGTTTGATAGCCATAGGCCACCCACTTCAGCAGCATTTCCAGAATGAAGATGTAAGTGAAGACCTTGTCAGCATATTCCAGCATGGTCTTGATAGTTTTACGCTGTTCAATATATATGTCTTCAAAAGCCTGTGAGCAAAAACATTCAAAGATACTTGTTATTCCATTTTGTTACTGTACATACTTCAGGTTGTTAACAAAAAAACCCAACCAACCAACCAGACAAACAAAAAAAGAAACAAAAAAAGGAAACAATCTTTCTTCAAGAAAAGGCATGGAAGTGTCACTTTTATCTAATGTTTCCTTTTCTGCTAACTCAGTATATACCTGTTTTTCCCCTATGGAACTATATTTTCCAGCTCACAGGAGGGAGAAGCAGATATTACACAGTAACCACTCCACTGGTCAGAGATGTTTATTTATTTATTTATTGCTAATGGTGAATTATTCTTCTCAGATCATTTTCAGTACTCACAAATAGCATTGATTTTGCAGAGTGGTGTGCCTGAACTGAATTCTACTGAGATCATTTGGTTTGTATGAAGGTAGATCCATTTTCAAAATACGGGGCCATAGCTGTAAAATTTTCAGGACAATGACAATACAATTGACCTTCTGTCTTTACATCCTGTTGCGTTTTGAAAATTTTAAGTAATAAATCGTAAAACAAGTTCTTCCTTTCTTTAAAAAAAAAAAAAGTTACCTAAATCAGATACCTACTTTACTGTATTATTCACATTTTATGAGATACATAAAATTTCTGAGATCCTTGAAATGTTATTTACACTTTCTATGTGTTTTCGTTTTTAGACAATTGAAAAAACATATAGCTTCTGCTTTTCAGAAATTCTTCCTGTCCTCCAAGACATTTTCCCTTTAATTGCCTTTAAATTTTAATTATGCTATTATTTCTTATGAAGAACAATTGCTTTTATTGAACTGAAAGAACTGGAACGATCTGCTAGCTTGCAAAGAGTTGGATATTTATTGATACTAACATTCATTTTTACCCAGCCTGCTTTTGCATCACTTTACATCTGTCAGTTCAAATGATTAGTGTTTATCTATCAATCATTGAATTAACATCTGTGTATCAGTAATTTTGGATACTTAGATCAGGCACTATGGTACCTGACACTCATATGCAGTCGCTAACAACTTTATCTCGCACAACTGGGAAGAGCCAACACATATCATTTCCTTCTTATAGGTAGGAGTATGCCAGAGGCTAAGGTAGCGGTGCTCTCGGCAGCTAGAAGGGAGTCTGCTCCCTGCCTGAATGCCCCTAGGGCAGGGTTTGCAGGCAGCCTGCAGTGTGCCTGTGCCTGCCAGATTTCAAATACCAAAATTCGATAGTGTAGACATGAGTCTTTTGTTATTTCGAGGGTTTTAAATCGCAGGGAAGGTGTCACATGGTGTTGAGTAAAAGTTGCTTATTTGATGGTTGTGTTGATATTAGACCAAACAAAAGCGTAATGATTCTTAAAGATTTAACCAAAACTAATGATAGGTATAATCATAAACTGCTAACCATTAATGGTATTTTAAAATGTTGGGAGTGGTCTAAAGAGTTTATAATACAATTTTGCAACACAATTTTGTTTTATGATGTAGGAATTTAAGTAATTTACCAAAGGGTAATTGCGTCTGCCAGGGTAGATGCTAGATATACTCTACGTTATCTCAGGGCAAGTAGTTTGCCTAAGAAAATTCAGCTCAGTATGTATCCAGGCTCGCCTTTATTTAGCAGTTCATCTCCAATTTCTTTATTCTTTGTCATTATTTGTATTTGTGAAATGAAATATTATTGGTATGTTTTGTTTCTTTTATTGTTATAGATTTATATTATGGTTGGCTTCTTTTTTATTCTGCTCTCACGTACTTGTTAACCTTAAAGCAAATTCTTGTTTTTACAGATATCCCTTTAGTCTACATGAGTATGAGTCAGTAGGAGCTGAATCAGAAGTATAAATAATAAATTCTTATTCTTAGAAAGGAATAATTACAAATACACAGTCTTAATCTTTCTTGCTGTTCTGGCACATAACATTTGTAAGACTGTATAAGCCAGCTCTGGCTCTTGCAAGGTATTGTGAGCTGTTTATGCCATTATAGTTACTTCTAAACTTTTCTTTTTTCATTAGTGACAGTTCTTTTCCCTGAGTTATATCAGTAAACTCCAGTAAAACTAGAGAGCAAACTCAAATAACAACGTTAAATATGTTCTCTTCGTCATGTGTTGTCCCTCTCCCTGCTTCAGGCATATCACTATCACCTTCAGCAAAGGAGTGAAGCTCTCTCTAATCAATGATGTCTGTTCTTTTTTTCGACATATCGTTGAGAAGAGACTTTTTGTACCATTCTTTCAAAGGCCTGACTAAAATTTAGTCCTGTCATTTGAATAGTGTGTTCTTTCTGATGGAAAAAACTAAGTTAAAACAATGTTTGAAGAGCTAACTTTTAAGAAGTTTTCTGATAACATTGTGACACTGTTCATACTTTACTTACCAGAGCTCCACTACTGAGGAGAATCATAAAGACAATGAAAGTCTCAAACCAGTTGTGTTCAACAATCTTGAAGCAGGTTTTTCTAAGGTTCCACCACTGCTTTCCTCTGCCTTCTTCTATACTTACTTGACAGCACTTGAACCTTCGTACACATCCTTTAAAACAGTGTATGTATGGAGGGGAAGGGAGGTAAGGGGAGAGAGAAGAGATTTTGTTGAATTACATTAATTTTGGTCATGCATTCTGTTAATGATACAATGCTACCTTTCCAGAAGCTGTGCTATTTAGTAAAAACCCAATAGATTTTCGCCTAGATGACCTTCTTTTTCTTCAAAGCAAAAAAATTTAACACTGAGACAACTGGAATTTACAATTAAATGAACAAGTGAAAAGAAAGCATTTCTCATATATCAAGAACTGAGCTGTCAATAGAGTGCACACAAAAAGATAAAAGTCCATGGAACATGAAGCCAAATTACAAAATAGAAAGTATGAGTAAAAATATACAAACTCATCCAAATGTATAGTAGGTTTATGTAGTAAGATATGGGCAAATGCTATTAAATTTTACTTTCTTTTGTTTGGGATACTAAATTCAGACAATGTTGCATTTATTGTATGAAAAAATTCTAAGCCTCCTATCTGAGTTCTGAGCTTTTCAGCATCAGCTAACTTCTCTAACTTGTGCCCTTAATGTATTTAAGCTTTTATGATTTAGCTTCTTGATTTTGTTTCTTCTTTCGTTTCGGTAGAAAAATACTAGTAATCAATAATGGTATTTTCTTTGCCAAATCCAATTCTGTTACAGTACTACTTCTTACTAGTTCAGTGTAAATTTCTAAAGAAATGTCTGTTATCATGTCCAGAAATAACCTGACCCCAGCACTGACAGTAGCAATTATTTTCCAAACTCTAAATCTAACTTTTGCTTATAGATACCAGAAAAGGCATTTGTATCCTTACATTACTGTTTTAAACCTATTCCTTTCCCCACCTCCTTTACGTGCACACATCCATAAGGTTTCTCACAAGGAAATGCCTTTGCAAATAAAGTTTATGACCAGAGTTGTGCAAAAGGGCCAATAGAAGGAAGCATGAAAGATGAATGAGTCCACCAGGTGAGACTGTTCTTGCCCCAGGTGGCACACAAAAAGGCTCTTCCTTCTCTTTTTGCCAATTTGTAGAAGGTTCATTTAGCATTTTGCACAAAACCATCCAGGTGCATTTTTTATTTACCACTCAAGAGCTGTTTCATAATGTATACTTTATAAAGCATTTTGATAGGTATCTATGAAGAGTGGTATAAAAATAGTGTGTTATTTTATTATCTAGGAGACTGTAACTAAACTCAGAAAGTACAGTAGTTCATACTAAAATAAAACTTCCAGTAATATATTTTTCTTATTTTAAAAATAATGATAAACTTCTGATAAAATGTTTTCTTAACTGTTTATCTGATACATAGTATAATTGTGGTATCAGTATTCATATGGTAAACTATGGTCTAAAAGTACTACCGCTGATAATCATAGTTTAAACATTAACAAAAGACTAATTCAATACATAAATATTAATATTTAATTTAATTAGATAATTATTCCATATTTCACAAATAAGTATTATTAGTATTTTTGTTCCAAATACCTTCTGTGAAGCAGGCCTCTGGCTCCTGGGCTTCTTCAGGCTCAGCTTCTGGTTGCTCTTCTGCAGGAAGTCCAATATCAACTGTGCTGCCTTCGGATGAACTAGACAAATTTAACTTCTGTTAAAAGAAAAAAAAAGGCATCACAAGTGCACAGTAAATATTTTTAAGGCAAATATTAGTTGTTTTCAGAATAAGTAAATAATTCTGCTATGTTTTTGAATGTTCTAGTATTCAACGTATTCAACAATTCAACGCAAGCAAATTGCTGATAAACATGTGAAATTTGTACAATCTTTGGTTTTCCTTCTGCATTGTATGGATCCATTAACTAAAAGGTGTATTAGTGACAGATAAGGCTTTAAACAAAATTATGCTTTAAACTGAAAAATATGAATGATGATGCTAAGCCTACAAAGATTTATGACCACAACTAGCCATAAGTGGCAATGATCTCTTGACCTACATAGAAATAATGAAGCTTAAATATATATGCAGGAATGTGTAGCATCTACTGAAAAGCAGGTAAGAGCCTAAATATAACTATATAAATTAGGTGGGAGCTCAGAGGAATGAGGGAAAAAAGCACTGAGCAGCAGAGAAGGCTATACTTTAGAGGTCAGCAAGTCCAGATTAAAATTGCTGAAAGTTTAGCTCAGAGTGAAGCAGAAGCTGCATACAATAAGGCTGAAGTAGATTAAAGATGGCCCATAAAACATCAGATTGTGTTTTATAACCTAATCAAATTTTCAGTAACATGATAAGCATAAAGAGAGAGGAGTGGAAGGTGGAAACCAAATTTTAAAAAACTGAATGCACTTAACCTAATGCTATCCTAAAAATTCTCAAAGCATTGTAACATGCAGCTAGGACCTGGTTGCAATCTAGCTGGTTGGTATTATGGCTAAAGATTGGGTAAAAATTGTTAAGGAAACATATTTAAATAATGGAATAAATGCAATATAGGTTCCTCAATGCTAGGTTGCAGCAGGCTTTTTGATATTGAGGACAAAAAAGCCCCCAAACCCTAACAACAAAACTCTTACTAAAGCAGTAGCCAGTCCGTTTTTCAGCAATTCCAGGACTCACTGTCATTGAGTTGCATGGCGCTTAATAAAATTTGCAATATTTTAAGTAGCCAATTTTTAGTTAATTTCATCTTGTGATGACTATAGAGATGGGAAGAACAATGTTTCAACTTTGTCAGCGAAATAGGTTGGTATATCCGGTTTCAGGCTCTGTCATTATTTGTCACAAGAACCAATTCATAGAGGTTTTTTTTGCCAATTACATTACAGAGTTGCCTCTCTGATATTTTTACAAAAATATTGTATACTGCTAGTAATCCAATTTTCACAAATCATCCTTTGCACTATGATTTACCACTTTTCAAAATAATTCTGAAAATACTTCTCAAAACTTTTCCAAAGCTTTTTCATTTTTGGAAAAAACTCTTTTCATTTTATTTCTCTATTTTCTTCTAAGAAGCAGATTTTCTGTAATGTGATTGTCAGCTATTTTTTGCACACTAAAATTAAGCTCTTTGAAATTAACAGCGTAATTTATAATTTTAAGATGATTAGTTTGTTACTTTGCTAAGGCACAAAAGAGTACTCAGCTGAAAAACAAAACAAGCCAACCAACCAAACAACCACCCCCCCCCCCCCCCCCCGAAACCCCTACTTTTAGAGCTGACCCAATCAGCAAAAAAGGATCCTGGCCAGCACCGTAAAACTCCAGGAATGGTGCTGAAAAGCTCCATGTGGTCTGAAGCCAGCTGGAACTCACCTGTTAGTGCCCTCTGGCCTGAGAAGTAGAGAGTTCATACAGTATTTTCTAAAAGTGGGCTCTCATAAAAACCTCAGCTAATTCAAAGGCTCTGCTGTTCTGGTGTTTATCATTTCTTTTCTCTACAGTCCCATTATACTAATAGTCAATATAAAATAAGGAGTTGGACTCAAATCCAAAACAGCACTGCTGGATGGATTTTCCATGGAAAACTATATACCAGAGCTGCTCTTTCATAAGGTTCTGAAGGAAGTCAGAAATGTCATAGTACTTTCTCAATGGGATAAAAGGTAACCCTGGTCCTACAGGTAGCAGCACGTTTACAGAAAGCTTTCCTAAACTGAGTGTATTCCCCATTGGTCAGTCATAAACCAGCTTGTGTCACTCCATTTGGCTCTATGGTGGGTTGGGAGACTGGACTGGCC
The DNA here is from genome assembly GCA_009819775.1 of Phoenicopterus ruber ruber. Classification (NCBI taxonomy): domain Eukaryota; kingdom Metazoa; phylum Chordata; class Aves; order Phoenicopteriformes; family Phoenicopteridae; genus Phoenicopterus; species Phoenicopterus ruber. The sequence continues at coordinate 22,760,702 of CM020220.1, read as the reverse complement.
AGCATTAAGGTAGTTGTGGGGAGAGTAGATGTCCAGCCATTGTTTTTCTGATGGATCTTTGTTTAAATATTGTTTTATTTAGAAAGTCTTCCTGCTGGGGCAAGTTCATAATGGGCTTAAATACATTCTTACAGTCTCTATTGTGGTGGCAGTTCAGAAGCTTGAGTCAAAGCCAAATTAGAAGACATTTTGGCTAATATTTAACAGGAAAAGAAATATTAATGCTTCAGATATTAATTGGGAAATGGGAACAACACTGTCTCTGAAATAGGTTGCCATGGGGAGAGGCTGTTTTGTACAGGTCTCCTTTCTCAGGGGAGGATCCAAAGACTGCACTTAGCTTAACACTGCGTTTTTGTTGAGAACACTAGAGGGGTTATGCACACTGAAATGATGGCAGTACAGAATTCAGCTAGCCTAAAATCAGGTGCCTGAAGTACTGTTAGCAATACAACAGTGGCGGGGGAAGATCAGCTGTCCCACAAAGGAACTGGATTACTACCAGAATGGAAACTAGCTAGTTTAAGGTTGAGGTTCCTCAAGTCAGAAGATTAATTAAGTGTCTGGAAAGGTAATTTTCTAATTTGACTAAAATGTCAACAAAATAAGTCACTGAGAGTGTAGTTGTTTTGCAAATTATGTTATCAAATCAATTTAAATTATTTTGTTAAAATAACCACAGACAAAAAGTCATGTAAAGGAACAGTTATAGCCTTAATATGTTTTTAAAAAATACAATTCTCAACAAGGCTTTATATCTATAGCCGGCTTAAACTTCTTTTTATGGGAATCTAGGCCTAGAAGAGTTGACAATTTTAAAATCCAAAAGAATTCCAGTGTCTAAAGAAAATACATGAACTATCTCTATGTTTATATCTGCTCATAAAAAAATCCCATAGAGAGGGATTTTTTGAGTGGCAGAGAGATGTATGACACTCCCCATGGGACCTTTGTTACAGGAGGCAAACAAAAGTTTCTCGTGGAATACGCCTATAGCTAAGGCAATGCCCTGCTCTACCAGTTGTTGCAACTACCATATGAACCATAAACAGTTCTTATGGATTAGTTTGGTCTCCCATTGCCTGGCCACTTATCTCCTCTTGGAGACTGTACTTTTTAACCCTTTCTCACACTTGTGTTCATCAAGAATTAAACACTCATTTATGCCCATGTACAAACAAGTGTCAGAATAGCAAATAATCAAGAACTGAATACACTGGCTTATGCTGAAAAAAAGGAAAATACTCAAAAGATCAGAGAGAAATGCACAAAATATCTAAATACCTCTTTGCTTTCTTCCAGGTCTGATTCACTACTAAATTCCTCTGTGTTTAGATTTTCAAAGTCGGATTCACCCACAGCAATGGGCACTGTCACAGTGAGGCTTGGGTTGTTTATGAATGACATGTAATCACTTTCGTCAATTATGTATTTTTCCACGCTGCTACCTGTGCCTATGCCACTAGTTGTTCCATTTGCATCTTTAATATAGTCATGGTCCTTGCTTAGTTCCACAGTTGTATGGTTAGAAATACAGCTATTTTTGTTGTTCAAATCTTCAAGTGGTTTGATTTCATCTAAAGCTTTTTGTTTTTTAACAAAAGCTTTTTGGATGAATTCACGTGCTTTTCTTTTTACATAGTCTATGCCCTTCTGCATTCTTGCTACAGCAATTTGGAGATTATTCATTTCATTGTCATCATCTGTCACAGCAAGGTTGTCTGCACTAAATGAGCTCAAGAGCAAGGCCAAAAATAGGTTCAGTACCTGCAGAAAGATAAAAAAAAGGATATTCTAGACTTTATCCCAACAAAGAACACTTATTTTATTAAAAATTGTCATATTAGTGACATCGAAGACTGAAATCCCAGTAATTATCACCATAGTCAAAGAAAAGCACCCTCAAAACTTCTTCTCTTCATAAAAACCTGAGCTTTTAAATTTTGCTTAGGTCCTGTTCACTATTCACAAATATTCCTACAACTGACTAATATCTGTAAATGTGTCTATAAATCCCCAGGGTATATAAATATTTTGGTGCAAAATCTTATAATCTAAAAATGGAGACAACAGATTTGCTATTCAGCATCATTAAAAAGTTTAAATTATCCCATCACACAGCAGAAAGTAGATTATTTAGGTGACTAATCATATGGGATAAATAATAAAAAAATCCACAGCAAATGGTTTATAAAGAGCCCATAATCTAAAATTATTTGAAGCACAAAATATTTACAAAGAGCCAAAAGACAAATTAAGAATGTGACTAAGTGCTCACTCTAACATTCTTAGGATTTTGATGTTGCAGAATACTTTGTTCTCAATCCAAAAAAGCTCTTAAACTTAACTTTAAGCATCACTTGAAACCACCTGCTTAAGTGCTTTGTTGAAGCAGAGCCAGAGCACTTAGTTCACTTCAGGATTGAGCCCACTCTATTGTCAAATGTTTTGCTAATGCTTTGATTACGTACCACTAGGTTTCCAATCACCATGACCATCATGAAGACAGTAAGGCACATGGCTTGGCCAGCAACCTCCATGCAGTCCCACATCGTTTCTATCCATTCTCCACACAGCACTCGAAATACAATCAAAAAAGAGTGAAAAAAATCTTGCATGTGCCAGCGTGGAAGTACACAGTCACTTGCAATTTTGCAGACACATTCCTTGTAGTTTTTCCCAAACAGCTGCATGCCAACCACAGCGAAAATGAACACAATGATGGCCAGCACCAGGGTCAGATTCCCCAGAGCTCCCACAGAGTTACCGATAATTTTTATCAGCATATTTAGTGTTGGCCAAGATTTTGCCAATTTGAAAACTCGTAACTGGAAGAAAAGAAAAATACTGTTAGGATAACCAACAAGAAAGACACAAAGATATTTTAAAGTTAATTTGTGGAAGGATATTACTGCAAAACATGCCTTGAGTATGACTGTTCAGAGGGTATCCTCTTGTCTAAAAGTATGAAGATGGAAGGTTCAGTGAACAAAATTTTGTGAAGTTAGAGCTTGATATCCTCAAAGCACAGTTTTTACTGAAGGCCAAAGAAGCTACCAGTCATATTAGACGGAATTTAAAATCTAGGGTTCATCTGTTAAAATCTTCTGGGACACTTTTCTACTGGTATTTGTAGAGCAGATCTATTCCTGTGATGCCAATCAGAGCACAATGCATGTAGTGAGTCGATTCATTTCTGCATAGCAGAATGTTTAAAGTGTGTATGTATAATAAATACATTGGAAATAGGCCCAGGGCACCCATTGCTATCTATTGGTCTGGATCTCTATCAATTCCCATTGAAGACAGTAAGATACCACAAGTAATAAGGATTTGTACTAATGAAAGAGACATTAGGATCAGTATCATGGTAAACATCAAGCAAATTTTTAAGGCAAAAAAAAATACTATTTTCATGAAGCCCCATTGAAAAATCAGTGCAATTGATGTATATTTACCAATCTGAATGATCGAAGAACTGAGAGTCCTTCCACATCTGCAAGGCCAAGCTCAACCAAGCTAAGGGTTACAATAAACCCATCAAAAATATTCCAGCCTTCCTGGAAATAATAGTAAGGATCCATTGCAATTATCTTGAGAAACATTTCTGCTGTGAAGATTCCAGTGAAGACCTGAATTCAAAATGGAGTTTGTTATTTCATTGTGAAATATAGTATTACAGATTTAGCTCATCTAGGTTTTTAATTCAAGCTACGTATCTGCAATGTCTTATCCAAAACTGATACGTAAAAATAGTTCAGTGTACTGTAGAGATTTATTATGCCCACCTTCCCTTAACAAGTGCCATACAAACCAAGTAATCTTTTCAATTAATTAAATTTCATACTAAACAAATTACATAAACTTCTGGTTTATAACATTTATAATCCAATTTCAACTCTATCAGGATATGGACTTTCTCATGTACTGTACAAACAATATCCCAAATTTGATTTTCACAACATAAACCAGAATGCTTTCCAAGAAATTACATGATATAACATCTTTCTTGGTATACTAATTACTTTATACAGCAGCATGAATGAGGCCAAATCTAAGACTCCAGAGAGGCCACTCCTTTGCTGGTATAACCTGCCATAATCCCATTCAGTTCAACAGAGATAAGATTATTTATACCAGATGGGGATCAACTGAGAGACAACAATTTGCTGAAGCTGTGGAACTTCTACCTGGGTGTTGCCACTAAGTTCAGTGAAGCTGATTGGCTCGATCACTCTAATGTCAGGAACGAAAAAGCATTTAAGAATGCATGTTAAACATGATATTGCTGGTAATGGTTCTCATCATGGGATGCTATGCTGAATGAAGTATGAATCATATTTAGGAGCCACCAAGGCAGTGACCCTAAGTAGCTTTGAGAGAAGGCTTAGAAGAATTTCCTGTAGGATAAGAATGTACTAAAGCCACTGTTAAAGGCTGCCTGAGCCCTGGTCTGAAATGCTTTCTTTTCTGGTTTTGATAACCCATTTTCAAGCAAGCTGAACAGAAAATGGGACAGCTAAAGAGAATAATCTAACTGGGATAATCAGGAGATGGACAAGAAGAATCTGACTTGCTCTGCCTAGGAACACCAATGCTCAAGATAGATTTTATTACAGTCTTTAAATACATTCCAGATATAAACACCGAAGAGGGAAAGGTTACTATTTTTTCAGCTACAGGATTGGAACCACTGAGGAAGAGGTAGGAATGAATAAGTACAGTTTGAAACGCTGACTTAGGATCCTAAGTCATGATCCTAAGTTATGATCAGGATGATGAGGTTCTCAAAGGAGATTTAAAGTGGAACTACTGGAGCAGGCGAACCCCGAGAGCCTCTATATTGCAGAAGGGGTTTATGTGAGGGAGCCTAAGACTGGAAGAGCATGGTGCTTATAGCCAGGTTCTCTCACACTCCCTTTGTAGTCAGATGTACACCAAGATATACATGGCATTTCCTTGGTTGGAAAACAAACTTATAAAATGCTACAATACAAGACTTTACATTTTACTAGGAAACTCAGAGTTCCCCTTACTTTAAGCATATGAAAACCAGCTATGTGTTTATCTATTAATTCGCCCTTCTAAATCCTGTAGTTATTTACCTGATCTGAGGTTTTTTTCCTCATTACAAAACAAGGATTATTAAAAATCCCATTATAACAAATCAATTCTTAAAATAAGAGACAAAGTAGGACTGCAGCTGCAGATACTTCCATGTGATCAAACTTGTCAGTTCAAAAGCACCAGAGCTACAAAAAATCAACTCCTGAATTCTTTAATAATTTATCTTTTTGAAGTACAAGGGAGAAAATATAGCTGACAACATGAGGAAAAGGTATCTTACTAATTATCTGGTGATAAAAAATATAAAAACTAAAAGAGGAAAAAGTACTGCAGGATATTTTTCATAGTTTTACATAAAGCATAGAAAGAAAACAATCCACATATCCACATAAAATGTCTTTTACGGAAGAAAATTCTAGAAATGCTTTTAAATGGCTCTTTTAGCTATTGTAAACCCATGCTCAGGAAACAGAGCAAATAGAAACATTCATAATTTAAAGATTTGTATTGTATTGATTGAAAAAGTAACACTATGTTTATTTGCATAGTGTCTTTTTCATGGAAGTAATGCATTTCCTGGTTTAGTAGTTAGACAAATCAACTTTTGTTTAAGATGGACTTTACCTAATGTAGCATTGGTGCCATTTTTTAAATTTTTAATTTGGCTTAGCAGAACTGCAATATATTGATTTTACAGTATCCTAAGTTACATGAGCCAGGGTTGACAGTAAAATTTCCAAAAATGTTCTGATAGAGTCGTAGATGGAGGCGAATAAATGTCCAATAAATCTGCTTTCTAAAGAGTAAAATAAAAAGCTGTTAAAACTCCTTCTTTCAGTTATTTCAAACATACTTTTTTCCAAATGATGAACATAAAAGCCCAACAGACTTACCAGATTTCCAACTGAAAGTACATTATTGAATTCATCGGTCATCGGATAATGTTCCATAGCCATAAAAAGTGTATTTAAAACAATGCAAATTGTAATAGCCAGGTCAACAAATGGGTCCATTACCACTAAGTTGACGATATGTTTTACTTTTAACCAATGTGGACTGCAGTCCCAGATCAAGAAAATATTTGCAAATTTATACCAACATGGTGGGCATTTCTGTCTTGATTCTTCGAGTTCTGTGCGAAAAGAAAGTTCATACAGGTGATTGCTCTAACGTTCCTCAATCCTATAGGAATTGTACCAGTCAAGTTGTCAACCTGAACTGGTACTGATTAACCTCCTATAAACATGCCCTTTATACTTTTTTACAAGGCTTTTCAAGAAAGTCTTTAAAAATTGCTATCAAATGTATTTATTTTGTTCAAAGCTTATCTATCAAGCACAACTTCTTTGTATTCCAGTCACTATTGCAATTAGTATCAATTTATGCATCGATTTGTATTATGTATTTTATTGTTCCTTGATTACACTTCATCTTGTTCCTCCCACTTATTGTTCTATTATGTAAATATTTTTATTTTGAAATTTGTGGTGTTTCATTCCTAGTTCAAGAAAAAAACATTTTTATCACCTAGAATAGCACTTCTTTAAAGAGTAACTGAATAAATATAACCGCTAAAAATACATGTATGTTTTAACAATGGCTGTATATATTTGAAAAATGTTCAGTGGCCTTTTTGTGTCCAATAATATATTTTTAATTAATATACATAAGCATCCACTCAGTTATGACCATCAAACATAACTCTGTAGTCCTGATGACCACGAGGTAGATGGTAGCAGAACAATGAGATACAAATGCTTACTTACTTATATAATAACTTTAATACTTACTTATGTAATAACCTTAATGAATAAAGAGCTTGAGTTTACTGATAAATATGTGTTGGCTTGTGGGATGGTATCTGTTAATTAAGCTGTTTTAAATCAGTTTTAAGTTTCGACTCAAATTTTCAGAAGTCCATTGAAAAACTGGTATTAAATATTAAAAGATATGTATGTGTAGCACACACCTTCCACGGTGTTTGTGAGGATGCTAGCAATACTCATGGCTCTTTCCCTTAAAGCTGGGTCTTCCAGGAAGTCCATAGAAACATGGAAAGAGCCTGATATTCTCTTCCTCATTTCTGTTTCTGTAGTGGTGCCCTATACAGAGAACAATAATAGGTGAGACCATGTTGGGGTAATAAGAAAAGCAAATACTACATGGAACCCTGTTATTAATGTCTTAGCTTGGATACGTGCTTCGTGCACTTCAATTTTTATCATGTCAGACTTTTATTACTTTTTATTATCTTTTAAATAATTTTTAAAAGATATGAGGCAATAGTTACCTACTGTTCAAGACTGAGAGTTTATTTACTCAACTTTTCATTTCTTTCCTTCAAGCTATGAAAAATGATTTAAACAAACGGAAAAGGATTGAGTTCAAAATATTGTATAAAATTTTTGCGAACTTTAATCTTTTTCCTTGCTCCTCCTGACAGAATATTCTGGGGTTTGTAACATGATAGTCTTTTCCCCTAGGCAAACTGTAGCAAGTAAGAAAAGTCCGACTTCCTCATGCTTCCTCATGCTAGTATTTTTTTAGTAATGTGAGTAGACAACTTTGAACTAAGCAAGAAATTTTTTTGAGCCATCTTCTCTTACTTTGTATATGGTAAGAGAATGGCAGCAATATGTGCTACACATATGTTCTCACAGACATTTGTATTTTTGGAAGTATGTATTGAAATGTGATCTTCCAATGAACTATTTGTTATCTACACTACAGAGCTCCACCAGCAACAGATGGAAAATATATAGGAATGAGAAATAAGTTATAATAAAGAATTGACAACTTCTTTACATTTGTAATGGGGCTGATAAGGAAAAATGTTATCAAAATTAACTAATAACGCTAATTTTGATAAAGTGGTAATAGCAACATCACATTGATTGCAGTTATATGATAACATTTTTGTATACTATTTTCAATTGTATAGTAACTATGATTTTGCAGATCATAGCCAGACGGACCTTTAGATCAGCAAAAGTAAAGTATAGCACAGTGATACAGTAAAGCATAGTGCTTTTATGAATGTGTAAGTTAATATTTTATTACTTGGAAACTGTGAATTGCATTTGTTAGTTATGAGAATATTTGTAAGTAAATGCTTAGGTTGCAAACCTATCTTAGCTGTTTTATTTATTAGAGATTTTACAAGATGCAGGAGCATTCACAGCTTGACCAACCAGGAAGCATTGCCAAGGGTTCCATTCTGTAGAAAACACTGGCTGGTGCAGTAAGAACAGGCCACGATGCCTAAACTATTTAAAACTTTCTTACATTGTCATCAGTAGCTGGTTTATCTATTATCACCTCTGGCAGAAGCTGTCCAACAGGCGATGTAGGAACAGATGGTCCACCAACCAGGGAAACCACCCCATTGCAATCCACAGTGCTGTGCATCTTCCCGTTCACTGGAAACACTGCCAGCATCCTGGATGACCTACTGGCCTGACTAATGTTACTGTTGCGCCGTTCACCGTGTCTGCGCGGCACAAAGAGAGAATCTCTTCTGCTATCATTGTCTTCAAAAGTGCTGTGCTCATCATCAGCAAAGTCATTTTCTGATCCTACATCCTTTGCTCTACCTCTGAAGCTGAAAAGACTTGTTCTGCTGTTGCGCCGTGGAGAAAACAGGGAGCCTCGAATGCTCAGCAAAGACTGCAGGCAAATAAAAACTGTGATTATTAGCTGAAACTAGCAAACTTAGCATTGTTATTAGGATAGCATAAGTGTTTTTTTTTTTTCTTATATGAAAGTAACCATTTTTCCCAGAAGCTAAATGCTGCTGTGAAATTTTTGTATGTATTTCATTATATTTATATTTTGCAGATAGAAATGCCACCGTTCATGGATTCTTAAGACAAAACCAATTTTGAGCACTTCTTTCTCCTAATGTCAGTTAGAGTTCCTAAGTAGAACAGTTGCACAATACCCATCAAGCAAAAAAGGGAGTCTATACATGCACATTCTTTCATGTATGCAGCATCCTGCACATATTGAATCAACCTCCAAACATCATTGAAGCAGGAGGGAAATATGAGGCTATCACAATGGAAAAATACTGTAGCATTTTAATAAGTCTAGGTAATATATAATCACTCTAAAAAACCCCCACAGAATACATCAGAGAATATTTTAGTATGATTTTTAAACAATCCTATTACAAGAATAGAGATATGAGGTTACATTTAATTCTCTGTGGTTTTTTACAAGACAATCTAGCAGCTACAGCATTTTCTCTCAAGCACTAGCAACAATAATAAAGTTTAATGAAAAATCTCATTATTTCCTTTCTTAAGGCAGTAGGGTCGTATTACAGTACCAGGAAGACTAAAGCAGTTTTGTAACAGCCTATGACACTTTAAATGTGCGCTTCTACTAAAAATAACTATATGCAATACCTGATGTGGAGAAGAATACTTCTTTTCGTATGTCAATCTATTGCCTTCAATAGATAATCGGAAACCTTTCCTTCTGATGCTGTCTTCTGATTCAGACTTGTGAAATTCATCTTCATCTTTTTCCTCTCCTCCAGATTGTTCTTTCTGTTTCCTTTTTTTCCTTCTATTTCTCCTCTCTTTTGCACTCTTTGAGCTCAATTTTGATGCCTCTGAGGAACTTTCTGAGACCGCTCCTGCTTCTCCCCCAGCACTGGGCTCCCTGGACTCTGCAGATGCTGTTACTGCTGCTGCTGCCACCGCTGCTGCCTGCCATGTTGCAGAATGAATTTATGTCACTGAGCAAACCACGACATCACGTTTTTTTTAAATTTACTTATACAGAATTTCTAGTCCAAACACCCTGAATCTTAACGCTTTCCATAGGATATTCTGTCCCTAGTTTTTTTCTAATTTTTATTACTCAGTTGACTCAAGGTATGTGTTGGTCATAGCCTTCTTCCATCTTTCATGAGTAATTTTAAATGCAGAAGTCTAACAGACTGTATTAATGACACTAAACCAAGAAAAACATAATGAATAATGTATGCTTAGTTTTGAGTATTCTTTCTTGATTATGGCTGGATTGTTCACAGTACAATGTCCTTAGTGCAGAATAGAAAATCTCTGAGCTAGCTCTGTTGTTGAAAGCCCAACTGGGTGTTTTTAACTCCAAATTCAGAAAGCAGAGGGTGAATATCTTTAGTAAAATTACTTCCATACACTTCTGCCTTGCTATACCATAAATTATACCTGAGCTGCTTCTTGTTGCTTCTTCAGTTGTTCCAGCATCTGTTGAAATTCTGCCTCTTTCTGTTCTGCTTCTTCCATTGTTGCTTGATTCTGTTCTTCATAGGCCATGGCGACCACAGCCAGGATCAAGTTGATCAGGTAGAAAGAACCCAGAAAAATCACCAGAACAAAAAATATCATGTATGTTTTCCCAGCAGCACGCAGTGTCTGGAAATTAGAATACATTTATAAGCAATAGGTTAACAGAAGTTCTGGTTTTCATATTGATAAAATTAAGATAACAGAAGAAAATTGATTTTAGGCCTCTTGCATTATTGATATAAACATACTTAATCTATTTTGCATTAAAAAAATCTCACCAATTGATAAAGATTTTCCCAGAAGTCTTGAGTCATCAAGCGGAATAGTGACAAGAAAGCCCAGCTGAAGGTGTCAAAACTTGTGTAACCATAATTGGGGTTTCTACCAGCTTTCACGCATGTATATCCTTCTGGGCATTGCCTACAAAGACATACTGGGTGTTACCTTACACAGTTATTTTAATATTATCACCTGGAATGTCCAGGAGAAGATTAGGATTTAAAAGAGGATTTTTCTTTAGTTAATCAGACTAGAAATAATAGCAGTTGTGATTTTTAATAGAAGATTATTTTAAAGAACACTAGAAAAATTAAGCAGGAAAGGCACATAAAAATTACTGTCAAAAGTTTAATCTAAGCTTCTAAAACATAATATTCCAAATAATTAATTATTAATGTTACAACATTAATGTCAATGTCAGTGTTTTCTACTGTCTGAGCCTGTTAGTACTCGTATGTGCAGCTGGAACTGCAAAATAACCCGTGTTTTCCAGCTGCTATGTCTGTTACTTCTCATCCAGGCAGGAGCTACACTAATACCGAATTACTGATTCATTCATGCAAAGACTAAGCTCATCTAACCAATCCACTGAGCTCTGACCAGGAATCCAAATCCTCAGTCCAGTGTAAAATCCTAGTATTTCTTATGGGAAAGACAGTGGTCACTCAAAATATAGCCCCCCTCCAACTGCATATCTAAAGAACATGGATCTAATTTGTACACAGTGCAATAACATGATAACATTTGGTCTTACCCAGCATCAGAACTGTTTCCGCAAAGCAGAGCATCGTTTTGCCCTTCCAGAAAATAAAAATGACCTGTTTAGAAAAGAATTTTTTAAAAATTATAAAATTCTGAATATGAAAGTTTTCTTACACTCTAGGAAATAAATAGTCCCACTCTAAAACTGTTAAAGAGATTTCAGATGCAATTTTAAACAAGCAGTATTATTTTTTCAGCAGGACCACAACTTTAGAGTAAATGACAATATGAATTGCAGTAGGTGCCATCATTTACAGCACTTACTGTTAAAATGCCAAAATGTACTAAAAATCCTGTCAAGTCCTGCTGTATGTAGATGAAATGTACAATTCTCCCTTCAGTCTGATCATTGAACTAAATCACACTTTGTGAAATTATATTGTACTGTTATTTATTATAATAATTAAATTGTACCTGAAAAAAATAATTTATTTCCAACTTTCTGATCAGTATTGACAAAGGTTCCAGTTTGTCACTTACAAACACTTGTGACAATTATCTAATATGTGAGCTCTGCAAAAAACCACGCAGCTGCCAATGACTCTAGCTGTTACGGGTGCATACACACTGCAGTTAGCCTACTGATTGGTATGAAGGACCTGGTATACATCTAGATTTAACTCAGAATTACTGCAACAGTCACCAACTTGTGTAGGTATGATTTTAGGAGTATATGATGAAATTATTGATCACCCTAGAAAAGAAAAATTGGGTAAGTTCCACCAAATCGCCCTGTAGCCAACCGTCTCATAATCTGTATAGTAATGCTGTATTTAAAGGACATTTTAGATGGTTTAAACAACAAAGACATTGACATGTCTATTCTTAGAAGAATAAAGAGATGATGCACAAAACGTGCTTATTAAGATTCACTTTGACCGTATCCTTGAGAAGTGCTTTTCTTTTTCCCCTCAAAGCAGATACCTACAGTTGCTAAGCTCTTGGTTTTGGAAGAATCATCACAGGAGGAGCTTCCTCCTGTAGTAACGATCTCCCATTTGGTCACAGGCTTAAGGATGCAATTTATACAGGGTCAGACCACGTAGCCCAGTATCCCATTTCCGACGGAGACGAAAAGCATTGCCTCAGGATGTCTGTAAGGACAGGGCAGGGTCATGGTGATACTCTGCTGATCACCTCCCCGGCTTCCAATACTTCTGAAGCACAGCGGCTTCAGAGTTAAGGTGGTACCTTTTTTGCTTCCTGAGAAGATTTAAACCCTGCATTGGATTTCTTTTCCATTGAACTGGCCTGTTAGATTCCCTTAAAATGATCTCATTTGAAATGCTACCAGCACAGCTGAGTTTAAACTTGACTGTGGCTGTGCCGGCTGTGCTGCCCAAGCAGGGTTACTGCAGAAGCTAATGATTTCTGACCGTGAGGAGGTGTCACAAGCTACTGCTTCAGCACATTGAGTTGCTGCAGGAGAGACACAATACCCCCGGCCAGCTGCATCTCTCCATCCTGTGAGTGAAATTCACCATTTGGAAAAGCTAGGTTTTAAGCTGTATGCAGACCTTGTTCTGACACTCTGTGAAGAACTCAATTTCAGTGTGTACTGATACACCTGTGTCTTACACGGTCCAATCTTCTGTACTGCGCAAAGTGCACAACCCTACGTGCAGCTGCTGTCATTCTGGGCTGCTATGCATTGCAGAACTGCACTGTGCTGAAACACAGCTGTAAATAGTAAAGTTAGCTGCCATGATGCTGAGCACAGCTGATCCTTATGAAGCAAATCTTATTCTGCATTATGTCAGCTAATCATGATTAAAACATGCTGGAACATAACAGCCGGTTGGAAAGAATGCAAACCTGACTTGATATAGTTTACATGGAGCAGTCAGTCATGATCAGTACTGCATCAGCTGAGCTGAACCGCTAAAATAGGGTCTGTATTCAAGTTCTGTGGTTCAGACAAGATGAGCCTTGTGAGCAGGCTGTACTTGCCAGCTCCACAGGAAATAATACCCACCCAGGCTTTCTCTGAGTGCACTGATGCAACCGTGACAAATGCTCAAAATATTATCGTGATAGGAAAATTTTTATAACAACAGAAGCTGAGCAGTATAAGCATGTGTCGCTAACTAGATGCAAAACTCCGAATTGTATTTTACCAAAGTGATGTGAAAAGTTCAGTATATGTTTGGCTCCCCTTTATTTGATAGGGAAATGGGAAAAAATCCCTGGTAGGTGAGCACTTTACTTCAAGGGAATTTACAGTTGTTTGGGTAAACCTACGGTAATGACTGAGAATAATAGTTATTTCACAAAATAGGTTGTGAGATGTTATTTCCCAGAAAAAAATTGCTTATGGCAAGCTTGCCAAGAAAAACTTAAACTTATCTAGCATTAAGTTTATCACATTTGCTATCCTGGAAAAAGAAAAAGGAAAAAAAAGTGCTTGACTCACCAATGCCAGGAGTGCTTACATAAAGTCTCTCTAAATCGTATTTCCAAAAATTAGCTCAGTGGCAAAATTAGGGCTTACATTCCTTTTTTTGCATAGTATACACAACTACTGGCATAAAAACTTTTATAATTCCTACAAAAGACAGTGCCATTGCACTTCTCTGAGCACCAGGTAAGTCCCTTCTTATTGCCCTGTGACACAGCTGGTTTAAGAATCATTTCTGTATCCTGTCTGCCCACCTGCAAAAAGAGAGCAGGAAGCTGTGAGAAGATAATTCTTCTCTTTGAAACTGCTGGTAAGCAAGGACAAGCTTATTAACTTCATAATAAGACTCAATTTCGTTATAAATTTCATAATACATATGAAATCCTGTGTAAATATACCAAAGGTTCAAGTAGTCATTCAATAAAGTACTTTCTGTAACTGATTCAATTCAGCTTTGTTTTTTAGGGGGCTTCAGGTCTTCTTTAAATTAAATGAAATCAGAGCTTGAGTTTATAGATTCTTTGTTAAAAAGCCAGGAAATGAAGTTTGACCTTGAAGTCTAGGTCTTCATTAGGAGATTTTGCTTAGACTTTGTTATACCCTGTGGCATTGGATCTCCGTGAATTCTCAAGTTCAAGTAAAGTGAGTTTCTCAAAAAGATTGCATCTTTATTTAAAAAATTCAGATGGAAATCCATCATAATCATTGATCAGCTGTGTGATCACAGTTAGAAGCTGTCTTACTTCTATTTGAAATTTGTCTGGCTTTGACTTGCAGCTATTGAACCGGTTATATCTTTGCCTGCTAGATCAAAGACATGTCTATGATGAAATTTCTGTTCCCCATGAGGTTTTTCTCAACTGTGATCAAATCACCCCTTAAACCTTCTCTTTGATATGCTAAGTAGGTTGAGCTCCTGGTCTATCTTGGTATAAAGCACGTTTTCCAACCCTTTAATCATTCTGCACTTTTCTGAACATCCTCCAATTTTTCAACATTTTATCTAAATTGAACTTTACATAGTATTCCAGTAGCAACTGCAGTAGTGCTAAATACAGGGGTAATACTGCCTTCCTGGTCAATAATTTATTTATGCAAACAGGATACTATTTAGCTTTTTGGCTGCAGAGTTTTGGCCTTAAATTGTCAGTCTTGGCTGCTCCACAGTGCCTTAGCCTCTCTATTGCTAAGGGCTTTCCAATTGCATTTCTATATCCTGCCTCTCAGTTGCAGCTCTGCAACCTTTCACGTAAGCTGCTGTGGCAGTGTCTTCCAGAACCTCTGTGGCACTGTTTTTCCTTTGTTCTCATGCTGGTTTTCATGTTGCTTTTATTCTCATGACATTACACCTGCAAACACATTATTGCTGCAGCAGGTACTCATGGGAAGCAATTGTCTGGTGTGAGATTCGTCCCTCTTTATCCTCCTTTTTCCTACTCCTTGCTTGTAGCTTTTGGTTTATATTATGTGACCTAATAACATGCATGTACGAGCTTAAAAACCAACCAGCCGTGCAGCACCCACCCTCATCAAAGTGTGTTCCAATTAGTGTTAATAGCACTGTAAGCAGGAACAACCTGTAGGGAGTTTGAGGAGATGCTAATGAAAAACACATGGCTGCTAAGGGAAAAGTATTATGGAGTGATCACTGCTGCATTGGAAAGGATACCCAGGGGAGGAGGCTCACCTGGGGACCCCACCACTTCTCCGCAGCTGGCCACTGTGGTCAGTTTTCCCTTTCTCCTTCCTTATTCCTTCTCTCTCTCCCCTTTAGTTCTTATTTTTCTCCAAAAGTAACTTTCACTGATAGAGACGATGAATGCCATCAGCTACAGTCTTTATGCATGTGAACCTGTCTCAACATGAATTGCACAGCATTAATTTTTAGGATAGGTAGCTTAGGTTTGTAACCACACATTTAACTGTACTGAAATGCATTTCTTTATCTATTCTCAGTTTGCCAGACTGCTCTGTATCAGCAAAACTTGTTGGAAAATCATACTTTGGGTAATTATCAAAACAGAAAGATGCATCAGAACAACTCCTGAACAGGTTTGTGTGAGATTGCTGCTATTCAAGGTTTTAACTGATCTAGATGATGGAAGAACGCTTATCAAATTTGCAAATGATACTGATCTGATAAGGATAGTGGTGAGTTTGATGAAACAATTACAATTTAAAAGATCCAGGACAGTTGGAGAGATGGCCTGAAAAAATAGGGTGCTTTTCAGGCTGGAACAATGAGCTGTGCAAATACAGAGTGGAAACTCAATGTGGTAAAAGTCTGTAAAAGATTCAGAAGCAGGCCGACCACATGCTGAACAGGATTTAACAATGTTACAATTGTAAACAACAGCAAGCTCTAGCCTAGGATATATAAAACAGAAGTATAAGTTACTGTGCTACCACATAATCCTTCTCTACTTAGTATGCCTCATGTGGAGGAGAAATGCCTAGATGTGGGTACTGCACTTTAAGAAGGATGCTTATGAGCAAGAAAAGATCCAGATGAGAGGTCAAGATCTAGAAAATAAATTGTAGGAGAAAAAGGTTAATGATCTGGGTTGCTTAGCGTACAAAAAGAAGATTGAAAGAGGAGAGGACAGGGCACGGCAACATAAGAACAGTCTCTAAATACCTCAGAGAGAGTGATTAATGATAGGGAATAATTTGGTTTTGATGCCTGTGGTGAAGTTGATGAGAACAATGAGCTTAAATTGCAGCAGGAAAATGTGTTAGACCTTAAAAGAAAAAAACCCTTTCTAAATAAACACAAGAATGGATAGATGGTGAAAATACTGACGACTGTGTCACTGGAGTCCTCACTGAATATCAGAAGTCTCTGACATCTGTCAGAAATGACATAGCAGTCTTGCTGATCTTGCTTTGGAGTATCAGAATGGAAAATGTTTAAGACTATTAAGTAATTTTAAGAACTCCTTTGGACCTCTTTCTGTCTCAGAGGAGATGTGGATTTGGCAGAGGGAGCTGAGAAAAAGAGCTGTATCAAGCAGAGAGACCATGTTCCTTGTTCCCTCTTCCATGCTGGCATTTGGAGCAGATCTATGAGAGAGAGAAAACACTTCTCCTGCTCCATCTTAACTAAATGTATCATCCCTTCCCCTCCTTATTTCTAAGAACTGGGTCAGCCACAAATCACTTCAATAAGAATTATGCTGACGATACTTACTTTCATCTTCAATGTATCCCTTCCAGTCAAATGGAGTTACTGTTGAATTAACCAATGTACCATTTTCACCTATGGTGCCGTTTAGCTGGGAAGTAATATTTGTTTCCAAAGTAAAATTGTCTGGAGGCCACTGCAGGCATTTATTCCTCAAGTTGCCCATGAACAGCTGCAGCCCTATTAGTGCAAATACACTCAGACAAAATACAGTCAGGATCATAACATCCGAGAGCTTCTTCACAGACTGAATTAGGGCTCCCACGATAGTCTTCAAGCCTGCAAATGCAAAGGAATTTTTATTCTGATGTTCAAAACTTTTTTAAAGCATAAAAATGACTGTGTCTCCCAGTAAAGTTACAGATTTCATGCAGAAGCCCAAGTAAATGATTGTAATGTCTGTGAAATAACATTTTTGTGAAGAGCTTTTCCACTTGTGAAAATGAATAAATAGCTGAAATTTATGTTCTTTTGAAACTGTGAATGGAATGAGTTGCATATATTACAAAACACTTGTTTTAATGCTAAAACAAGTGACTTTTTTATTCATGCTGTACATGAATCTTACATAAAAGTCTTCTTTCTTTTTATTTGTCAATACCTCTTGCCCCAAACCTTTGCTACTATCAGTTTTATAACATACTAGATTTAGAAGACAGTAGTAAAAAGCCTGTTCAACAATAAATAGGATTAAAATTTAATGCTATAAAACTGGAGATGGTTTGGAAAAAACGTAGAATTTTAAGATAATAAATCCCCCATGCAATGCCCATGCTATTCTTTATTATCTTATTCCTTCATCTTCTTACTAAGTCAACATTTCCAACACTTCTATTTTTTAGACACAAAAATTCACAACAAATACCACATAACATCATGTAGGTAAGATACACATGGGTAAGAAAACTTCAGGGTTACTGATATTCATTGAATGTGGAGAAGAAAGCTTGACATCATACGATGCAAACCACACACGCTGTGTACTGCAATGTCTCATGCAAGAATCTGTTAAACTCAAAGGCTGATTTCAAAAGGAAAGAGCTCATGTTAAAAAGCAATGAATCAGAGATTTCAGTGAATTCTAATATCTTCCGATTCCTGCTTTTTTGTGGAAAGCAATAAGACTTATGTTTAAAAAAAAATGAATTCCGTTTCAGTGAATTAAAGTCAGCCTCAGTGTTTAACCTAGCTCTCACCTGGAATGACTGATATTGTTTTCAAAGCTCGGAGAACTCTGAACGTTCTCAACGCTGAGACATTGCCCAGGTCCACAAACTCTGTCACATATCTGTAATAGGGGAGTTCACACACAAACACAATGACAGGATAAAAAGGAACAGTTGGGAGGTACGAGGGGCCTAACACCTTACACCAGTTACTTCTTACCTGGGATTACAGAAATAGTTTTCAAAGCTCTCAATACTCTGAAAGTTCGAAGAGCTGAAACATTGCCTAGGTTTACAAATTCTGTTACATACCTGTAGGATTAAATCACAGTTATTCAGAATTTAGGCAAAGTTTATGCTACTTACTTGGGTCTTTCATCAAGACCGCTTTGGCGTTTTTAGCAAAAAATTAAATAGCAACAGTCAGAGGTTTACCTTTCACTGCAGTTTGCCTTGCATTAATATGCTTTCAGAGCCTTCAGTTAAATTAAATGTCTCTGAAGTGAATCGCAGTGATTTAACTTTGAAAGCCTAAAATTTATCTAGACTAGATTGGTAAGTTTGGAGAATGAAGTCAAAGGGATGCTCCTTTTCTGCTCAGAGAAAAAAATGCAGGACATGAAATTAGCCTCTCTAATACTAGCTGTACTAATGGCTTCTGCAGTATTTATGTTTACATCAAAATATGCATATTAGAATGTGAAAACTGTTTTAGACAAAAGTAAATCCATACAAGAATCGCCATTTAACAAAATTGATATGTATTGATACTAATTTCATGCCCTTTTTGCCCTTCACTTTCAAAGAAAAAGCAAAAAACCAAAAACTTACGCAAAGGTAATGACAGTGAAATCAAGCCAGTTCCATGGATCTCGAAGAAAAGTAAAATCTTCTAAGCAAAAGCCTCTTGCAATGATTTTTATGAGTGACTCAAATGTGTAAATTCCAGTGAAGGTATACCTGGAAAACATAGGAAAATTTAATCAAAATAACGAGCAACATTTTACACTGGTATTCTGATAGAAACCTGATGATCAAATGAAAGTTGAATGAAACTGGAAAAGAAATACAGTAAATAAACAATTTCTTCTAAAATGCATTACAGTCATCATATATACTTGCATATTTACATAGATTAGTTTTGACATGGTGTTGAAGTACAGCAGTTCTGATCTTGTGCATAAATCAAAATAAATAAATCCATCAAATAAATAACATATATTAAAAATTTATTGGTGACTCTCAATTCAAGGGTATGCAACACTAGATCCATTACTGTTAACCAAGAAAGTTGTGAGCATAAGTTACTGCATACTCTCTGAATCACTAACGTCTAAAACATCTAGTATTAACTCTAAAAAAGGAAGAATGCAAGCATGCACTGAATTCTCACTTTAGGAATACTTTTGCTTATATGCTCTTCTTACATGACATGTACAAATAGATGGCCATGCTTCTGATATTAATGCAGCGGTGTAAAGGAGGGGTAAAAACATTGGGTAGATGCTAAACCATGAAGATGAGAGAAAACTAGGGGAATCTCTGTAGAATACTATCTGTAAACAACTTTCATTTTTCTACCCAATCGTTCTACTAGAAGGAGATTTAAATAATTAGTCAACATTTCTACATAGTTTAGAGAGGAAATAGTAGTAGTGTCTCATGATAGTTCCTGCCAGCACATGACTGCCGTTACTGCCATGCTGACTCCTAGAGAAACAGTCAAAGATATCTTTAAATAACGTATGCAACTTACTCTACATTCTTTGTCCAGTCCGGAGGGTTACTCATGGTCATAAATACACAGTTGGTCAAAATAGTGCACATGATAAGCATGCTGAATAATGTAGATACAGTTAAGGAAAACAAAACAGTAATTCATAAGATATCACATCACCATATATCTTAAATAGAGTAAACTATTGCCACTTAACACAAATCTTCTAGACTTTGGTAAACATTGCACATATGTTTTGCTTAACCTGGTAGTTTTCAGTTTAGCACATTAAACTTTAATATTAGTCTTGATTTGTTGATGTTCTGATGTTGATTTGTTGATGCCCTCATGTTTTGTTTTCAGCTAACAGGCAAAGGAGACGGCTCTCACACGCCTGCGAGGTAATGTGAGCTGAGTAACAGCCAAAACCGAAATAACTTGCAGAAGAATACTGTTTTACTTAAGTACCTGACATGACTGAGTAAGCGTTAGTCTTTCACTTCCGCAGTTTTGGTACTAAACTCAACAGCTGGCATATGCAAGGTAAAAAAAGTTTATCCTATTTACCACAAGTCAGAGCTGTAGAGAAAGCACGCACCACCCCAGCACCCAGCACAGACAGTCTGCCAAAAACACAGAACAAAACACAGAATACTGTTTTTATTTGCTGAAATGACTATATTCCATGTTTTCCTATCACTAGCTTAGCAGTACATGCTTCAGTCAGTGAAACAGAAATCCATAGAGAGCTCAGAGATTACGGTGAGTAATTTTCCAATATTATTTTGGGGCTCTCTCAAAACACGTGTTAGCAGCAAAAGAAGCATCTCTTGTTCTACCAATGCTATAATTTGAAAATGGTTCTACAGTACCTTGTGGTCAACTGCTTGAAAAGCGTGGAAAACTGGTAAAATTTAGAATGAAAATTAACTTTTATTTAGGGTTCCAGCAATGAACAATTAGGTACTCTGGGACTATGAAACCCAGACTAACAGCTCAAAGAGGCTTGTGGTAGGGAGGTGGGACAGTCCACTGGGGCTTCATTACACCCTATGCAATGTTCTTGGTTTACAAGATCACTGGCTCTACAAACAGTACGGTCCTTCCATTTTCATGGCAATAAAGTAAACTCGATTATTCAAACATTTGGAAATACTGAAGTAATCAAACTAGACCGAAACCTGACTCAAAATGGCCACATGATGGCAGCAAAAAATAAGAACTGCTACACCTTTATGCCAAATGGTTAACTCAACTCTAATTTTTCCTCTAGTCATCTTTCTGAATGATGTGTTCCTTAAAAATAGTTGCATCAACATAACTGGCAAAGAAGCTAGCTTAAACTGAAGAAAGCCATTTACAGATAAACTTGTATATACGAGCCTAGGATTTTTAATTTTACCTTTTTTTTTTTTTTAATCAAGTAGATGGCATTTTGTTTTTTGGGGTATATTTGTATGCCATGGACAAAAAAAACCCACCAAAACCCCAACCCTTCACTCTAGGTGAAGGAGGAATAGGAGAAGCAACATCTCAGCCTAAACTTTGCAGAAAATTGGTGCAAACATTAAGATCATCACTTACAGCTGCTGAACAATTCAAACTTGAGCATATCTTTTCAAGTAAGCATTCAAATCACAGGGAAGGATTTAGCTGCCTGATTCCCATAGATAGGTGGGTGAGCTTTGTCTAAATGCCTGACCAAGCAGTGAATATTGTGGTATCTTTCATTAAGTGACTTAACTCATTTTGAAGATCATGTTGTCATACAAGCTCTTATAGTAAAAATAATTGTTCAGTGGCTTAGAATAAATGGTTAGAATGCCTTACAATGCTTGTCTTCACAGTCCACAGACAGCTTTAAAGAGTCTGACTTACTATAATTGGGAAATTCCTTTAAATAAAGAGAATCCATTTTGGTAGTTGAAAAACTTGGAGATGCCTGGCTGCAGCTTCAGTAGTCTGATGAAACAGCTAAAGTAGTTGAATGTCCTCTTAGGAAAGCTGAGGTTTCATCCCTATGCAGTGTATTATGTGTTTACAGCTAGGTATCATTCATAACAAAGGCAACAGGTAGGTCCTTGCACATTACTCGTTCTATACATAACTCATCACATCTGTGAGCTGCATGGCCGAAGTGCTGTTCACTGTCAAAGGGAGCAGATGCTCAATAAGGGCTAACAGACTTGGAAATCTAAACTCTGGCCATGCTTTCCCTTATGGGAATCTGAAACGTAACTGACATATTCAATGTCTGTGCCTCTCTTCCTTCTTCTCCCACATTTTGAGTATTTGATTTACAACCTCAACATTCACTTAATTTACTATTTTATGTTCTATAATAATTCAGCTATACACTTAGGTAAACAATTCTGATATATGATGACTTCTTCATGCAAATGTACTGTCTTTTCCATGCTCTTCCCATATAGGCAAGCAGTAGGGTTAGAGGCACTAGACAGCCTCAAGCTAATCCATTACTGGAGCAGTTGAAGTCTCTTTCACAGATACCTGCTGGCAGTCAGGCCACACTGAGTAACACACTAATTTCAGCTTCCAAAGGCTAGCATAGGGTACTTAGCAGGTACCACATTTTCTCTAGAGCACCTCCCTGTTCCTTTCTAACACCCCTTGCACTCTGAGCTCCAGCCGCTGCCACTTCCCTTTTTTTGTCTGCTCAACCTCACACCTATTCTTACCTTTTCATCCTTTCCTATTAATTGCCAAAGTCTGGCCATCTCCTCATCACTCTTGTGTTGCCCCATCAGTTCCACACTGTACCTTAACTCAAGTCAGGCAGGCAAAAGGGTGAAAAAAAAGGCAGAATACCAGGAGGTGATTCAGCAGAGCATGAGAGAGAAATTCATGCTGTTACCAATTCCTGTATCTGCTATTACAATCGGTCAGCAGTGAGGAAGAATAATCGCACTGGGAAGAGACACATGCACTCTGTTTCTTTGCAGGGGGAGCAACATCTGACCACGTCTCTGGGCACATGTGATCAGAGCGCCCTATACAGAGGTTCAGAGAATTTGGAAGATGTGCAGATGGAGGTTTTTCCAAGATGTGCCAATTTCATTGTGCTCAAAACACATCTTTCATATTGAAAGTGAAAGACGTAGTTCTGTTACAGAAGCCAAAATGTCAAACACCTGCCTCAAAGCATAAGGGCAGTACAGCTTATCAATAAAAGTCAGAAAATAATTAAAAATAACAATCAACGTTATCCCCTAATCTTTTTCTTATAAGTGGCTAACTTTGTGTCAGCAGCTGAAATCCACACTGCATTATGGAATATATTACATGATTCTTAGTTAAACACATTCATATTTGAGTGTTTGTACTATACTGAATTAAAAAAAAAACCAAAAAAAACAAAAACCAAAAAAAACCCCAAACCCCTATGCATCTATTCTTACATTTAAGATAAAAAAAATTAAAAATCCTATGCCTATATCCAAGGTAAAAATAGCCCATCCCATAGTTGGCTGGTTGGAAAAGAAATCAGTCTGCATAGTGAAAGGAAACCTCCTCCTATAATAGAGCTAAATTACATGATCACACAATCAGTTAATAGAATGAAAAATATTAGAATTGCATATTGTTTATTAGAATTCCTTTTTTCTGGCTGCCATCAAGACCAGCTGGATACTCTTTGAACACAACTAGAAGGAACTTAAAAAAAACAAAACCAGTAATCAGTACGCCAGTAAAAAACATTACCCACAACTAGCACAGATGCAGAGTTGGAAGGTGGTGTAAATCAGAGTCTATAACTTGGTTGAATGGACGAGCATTCATTAGAGGCTTCAATCTGATAGTATTCGGCTGCTTTTTCTCACCATTACCACCACTGTGTCTGTAGGTCTCTGTCAGGTCCCTTAGCTACTGTCCCCAACTACTCCCTGACTCCTCTCCAGATGCCTTCCTCCCCTTCTCTCACAACTTGAACTTCCAGGGAGCTCAGAGGAAGAGGTCTTGTGAGTCTGTAGCAATCAGCCTTGTTTCTTCCTTTTTCCAAAGACCGAGAAGATTCTGCCAGCAGTCTCTAATAATAAGGCTTGTGCCTTTGACTGTTCAATGCTAAAAGTCTGACTGTCACACTGAAGTTTTCATTTGGTGACTACTTTTCCCAGCCCTGGGGTTTTGCAAGAAAAGTGCACCAAAACCTCACCCACTAGAAAATCTCATCAACCTGTTACGAACATCAGGCACCAATCCCACACACCAGTCTAAAACTTTACTTTGTGCACCATCCCATCAGTTCTGGTCCCCCAATCTGTCCACCATCTGCACGTACAGATGCTTTGCAAACCGCCTGCAGGACTGCTGCCTGTGCTTTCTGGCAATGCATTAAATTTGGCAGAGGCTTATGGTGCAGCTGGGCAGGTTTGGGAATGTGGGATTCAGCATGCATGAACCAGGCTTCCAGGCACGTTGCTGCAACAGACTATAAAGCTGGTCTTGAGGATGGCCTCAGAAGGACCCCTAAAAGGCAATATAAACATACCCCTGAGCTAGCCATTCCTGAGCAGCTGCATATCTACCCAATTGCTTGCAAAACTGAGAGCTCTTGTGGAATTTGTGAGTACAAACTGCATTTTTTTGTAAAAAAAGGATGTAATTATTTTATGAATAGGCTTCATGGCACAAAGAAGAATCTGGGATGCAAAAAACCCACAATGTTTAAATTAATCTGAAGAAACTTTTCTGCAAAATTGATTAAGATGGATTATTAAATCCATCTGTAGATTTGTACAGCAAAAGTATTGAAATTCAACAGAATAGCTACAATGTATCTATATGATATATACATATTTCCTAGTATTATAAAATCTTACCGTAAGTCTTCCACTGTAAAATAAAAATAAAATCAACAGCCTATAAAAACATTTACTTACAATTAAATAGAAACAGTTTGGGGTTTTCTTAATTTTGGTGTGTAACATTTTGAACAACCATTGAAAAAGGATATGAATGTACCAAAATTTTAATAGCTATTTTTCTAAGAGGATTGAAGGGAGTTAAAATGTACAGGGCAGAGGTGGCACTGAATCGGAAGATTGCCTTCCCTTTATTCAATACTATAAAGGTCTGAAAAAGAGAAAGAAAAGACATTTTATAAGTGCGTATTCACTGTAGATGCTCATTTTACAACTGTTCCTTGTGAACAATCACCAAAATTGTAACTTTTTGAATAGCTAATACACAAAACCCATGACTCACTTCTGAAATAAAACTTATTTCCAGTTCTTACCTGATATACCTGACATGAAAATATAATTTTAAATACAGAACATTCAATTCATTAATTTTTTTATAATATTTCTTCATTAAACAACTTGACTATAGTAGTATGACACATTTACATGATGTGTGTCTTGTAAAAAAAGGTGCAGAAATGATTAACTAAAATTATAATTGTATTTATGTTTTCCCATAGAAAACTCTCTCTTCCTGTTTGAAATACCATAGGCAGGGAAACCTTACCTGTGGATGTTAATGGTGTGTTAGTAAGAGAAATCCTTATAGAAACTGATTTAATAGACTACCCTTTTGTTCATATTTTTTATTCTAGTCTGTTTCTTGGTCTTTGTGCTAAGGAGAGAGGGAAATAGCAATAACACATATAGCCGTGATTAGGTAGATCTCTGAGGACTGCGGGCATCTGAATACACCTTACCAAAGGGGAGCAAGAGATACATCCCAGATGACCTCCCTGCACAATTGTGACTTTCAGGTGTGAAATTTCCCAGAACATACAGAACTTGTTAAATTTAAATTTTAAGAGCTAAAGAGCCTATCAAATTTAGAGGAACTTACAGGCATGTAAGCCTTACTTCAGAGAACTGTAGAATATTCTGTAGGCTGAAAGGTTGTCTATTTTTCTCAAATAAATCTGTGAGCCAAATATAAATGGTATAAGAGCAAACCCTACAAACATCGCTTTGCTTCCACTGTAGGCCATCATGACTGGAACAGCATTAACACTACAGCACGGGAAATGTGGACTGTCAGGTTTCTTTGTGGCATTGAGGTGCTCTTCAACTGTAAAATCAACCAAAAAAAGAATGAAAAAGTCTGCAGAAGGAAGGCTCAGCAACTCAGAAGAAAGCTACATGCAGTGGAAGGGATGATGTAAGGATTGTAGCCTAATTCAAACTGAATTAAAGGTATTGAAGAATCTGCCCAAGAAAAATGTCTAAAATTGCTCTTTTTTTTTCTTTTTGTCAGAGTTGTATATTTCATAGACAAGCTATGATAAAGCCTCCTTGGTTTTCATTACATTGCTGAAGAAGTGAGCTGTAAACTAGAATGCCAGTGGAAGAGAGGGAAAGGGTATGCTGGTCTCTTCCAATGTCCGTGACATTGAGCATCGCTTCCAGACTCTAAGCAAGTGGACTACAAGGCAATTTCTGGGAAGGCTGGTTGGCAGAGCAGATATGCCAAGGAGGTTCAAGAAAGCTGATTCTCCAGTCTGCTTAGATTTGGGAAACTTAGTGTGTAAGGACCATGAAGTACAAATACAAATCTCTAGGAGCTCCCAGGAGGTGAGAGAGATGTGGAGATGAGGGTTTCCACCAGTCTGTGACAGATACGAAGTATCGAAGGCAGCAGAGAAGCAGGGATGAAGCCCTGAGGAAAAACTGTCCCAGTCCCAAATCACTTGCTGGCTTCTTCCCTGACCTGTCTCTCCGTCATAGCTCTACATGGCACACCTTCCTATACAGACCAAACCTCTTATGAGGGTTAACCTCTCAAGGGACATTAATAGTGAGACTTTATATTATCTTGAGTACAAACTCAAGATGTGTAGGAATGGTATAAGATATAAATTTGATTTCCTCGGTTCTGCACAGAAATGGAGAAACTGCGTATGAACCTGAGGACAGTAGCATAAAGCCTGAGCTAATGTTTCCAAATTACACTTACAGTTATGGATTACAGATAACAATGACCTTCAAAGTGTAACTGCAGATGACCTGGCCTTAAATGAAGCTTTCATTTTAAATACTGAAGCAACCAAGCAGATGAATGATTTTTTGGCACAATGTTGTAAAGCCTCACACCCCAAGGGGAAGGTGAGTTTCCCCTCCCAGGTCTGTCCCCAGCCCCCAGGACTCACAGCTCAGAAGCCTCCAGCTTGCCCTCTCGGCTTTTGTAGCTATGAGGTAGTTGACAAAATACATTAAAAATCACACTCCCAACGAACTTTGTATCTAAGACTACACCACCTACGTTTAGTCAACCTACATTTTTTAAAAAATCTTTGAACACAACCATATTAAACATACATCTCTTTTCTAACATGCCTTATGGAAAATAACAGCATGCTGGCGCAGCTCCAGTTTCAGTTGGAAGCTGCTGCTATTTTAGCTGTTCTACTTTCTGCTGCCCTGCATAAGCAGAACCAACAAGACTTAAATTCCCTACCTAAAATTTTTAATTTTTCACTGAAAGCATCCCTGTGACTGGAGCCTTCAGAATGACTTTGTTGGCCCTCTGACTTCTAAGCTTAAACATGAACAAAAATTGTATTTTATCTCTGAAGGAGAATTTTCCTAAAAAAATACAGATAACAGCTAATATCCAATCCCTGTTTAAGCTTCCCTCCCTGGTAAGCCTACTATATCTGACTCCAGTCTCAACCCAGATGCAAGCCAATGTGTAGGCAGTGTGGATGAATACGTAGTTTCTGGAAGGCTACATTTGGCAGGCTGACTGCTACTGCATTGCATTTCCACTTCCTACAGTTAAATAAACACCATCTAAAACCTCATAGGACCTTCTGAAAGGCAAGAGGTGACATATATTGTTGAGCTGGGTGCTTAGCTTCTCAGGAAAAGCCCTAGGGGCAGCTAGAACAAGAGAGTCACGGCATATTTGAAGTTGGCATTTCTTGGTTTTGTGGTTATCTTTTGAAAACATGTTTTCTAGCAAGACTTTTCACTTAAAAATGCTTTCACTTACAACTATCAAAAATATCTAAAGTCACTAGTGCATTCATCTTTTCTGATGTAATGAAGTTAAGTAAAGCAAGTTTACAGAATCTTTTTGCTTCTGCGACTCAAGACGTCTGGGAATCCCAGGTGCTAGTGGTTTGATCAGATTTAGGGACTGATATTACCCAGTGCCAGGACAAAAGGAGGCATCTTTTTTGACAGACATCATTCAACATCCTTCTGGCAAGAGGCAGGGCATGAAGTGACAATCAACAATGCTATATCTATGTTACGGCAGGAGGAAAGTGATGTAAGACCCATTTAGTTCCAACTATTCTTTCCCTCCTCTTTAATGTAGCAGCCTAGCTTCAAGAGAAAATCATCAGCCCTTAAAGTATGAAACCAAGTGGACCAGATTTTGATGCATGCTTGCAGGTCAGGATCTTAGGGGGTTCCAGCCGATCCTTTCTCTATAGACAGTGATGTGAACCTCCTTGATCCTTTGTGATGGCAGCTTGAGCATGACAGGCAATCGCTATTATACTGGGAACACACAGATTTGCACTTAAGCAGAAGTGGAATGCAAAAAATGAGTAAAGTCCAAGTTCATTTTTACTCAATTTTGGATAAAAAACAAAAAAGCATTGCAACCATTTAGGATGCTGAACTTCACAGTTCTAAAGACCAGCATTATTGACCACCACAGTTAGCAGCATTTCATTATAATAAAATCATAAGAATATAAGAACAGGTATTGTATTATATTATAATAAAATAATTATGTTCCCAGGGTACAGTTTCTGGCATTCAGGCTATCTGCAATACAGTGTAAATCTATCTGTAAATACTATCAGGTGTGTAAATTTGCTATAATAGGCTGTTCTGTTGTCAAACAGCAGTTGTCAATTTTTTCCTTTTCTTTTCAACTTCAGATTGATATTGGGCTTGAATATGTCCTCTTTGGTCGCAGGTTTTGCATAGAAGCATACAGCTACAAAACCATAAAACTAGCACATCTGTCTGGTTTTGTTTCTCTTAACAGGTTTTCCTGGTTTTAACTTCTCATCTCGGGGCTACCTTATCCACAAATTAAGGCTCTCACACCAGCTCAACACATTTATTTATTCCTGTCTTATTCTGTATTAAACTATATCAAATCATGGCATACACAAACCTATTGCTTTGAAAAAAAGTCCCAAAGATGAAATGTAAAGCACTGCAGATGATGTTTCAACATTCAATGTATGCAAAAATACAGTGAACTTGTTCAATCTTGCTACAAAAATAGGAGAAAAAACCCCCTCAGCCAGTAGGATGCAATACTTGCATATGAGGCAAATGAGGGATGATTTCATTCATGACCTAAATTTGAAATAAAAAATATATTCCTAAAATTCTTGTACAGGTTTCTTGAATAAACACTGTGACCATGTTCATTACTATCATTTGATCAGTGCTGTAGAAAACCTTTTCTATTCCCTATTTGAAAGTTTTGAAGCCAAACTGATATAGTTTCTGTGGATAAATCTGTTATAGTTTATGCAGAGATCTTATAGAGGTCTGAAGCAACAGTGACATCTGTTAATCCATACACTTGTCCTAACTCTTTCTTGCAAATAAGTATTTTCCTTCATTCTAGTGTTTTTCATTAGATCCATATCATTTCAGATAGATGCTTCCCCAGGCAGAAATATAAAATCTCTAACCATCGTGCAGCAGTTGTCAGACCGTTGCATTGGGATAGGGTGTGCTGATGAACTCCTTGGCTTTACAAGGTGGAATTCAGAGAGGGATAAAGAGAAAGCTGAAATGTTAAATGGTACGGAGGTAAATGCACTGAGCATTAACGGTTCTTTGCTTCTTCCTGGAGATGTTCCCTTCTGCTTCAGACTTTTCTCAAACTAGTTCTCCGAGACTTGCAGGAGCATCAACTGCTACCATTACTCTCAAAAGAGAAGTGAAATGAGATAAAAGTCTTTCCAGAATTCACATACAGCTAGACAAGAAAATCTAGGAATTAGATATTTTGAAGTCAAATTACTGATGCAAAATGGAAATAGCTGTTGGAATTTCTGTTAGGAAAGTCTATTTTCCTCCTACTGAAGGAAGAAAAAAGGGAGAGAATTGTAGTGTGTGAGAAATTTTTGTCTTGTCTTTGACTGACAGGGCTGTTTCTATTTCTGTCCTGTAGAAGATTAAAGCACATGCATAGAGAGGATATGTGGACTTCAGCACAAAGAAGAAAATCCCAGCGGGTACGTGACTTGCCCATAAAAGTTATTTGGTGTGCAAATAAAAAGATTCTTCCTTTCAAATAGTACAGAAACTTGGCTGAATACGTTCAGCTGGTTTCACTCCATTTCTTGCAACTCTATCATCAGGCCTGGCTGATGTAGTACGTTTTCAGCTCCATCTGTGAAGGGGCTGAAAGGGTTTTCCATTTCTAAGGGCTCTAGAAGCATACCTGAAGGTCATACCTATCATGTATCTGTTTTCACTGTAAGACACACACGACAGACTGATTTGACTATAAAGGTCCAGGATGAGCTGTGGGCAGGTAGGGATATAAGTATATGTGATTTTGTGTCATAAACAGACACAATTAGTACAGAACTCTACAAGACCTGGTTTTATAGAAACGCATCTTTTATCTTTGTAAAAGTAGAACTGTGATTTAAAGATAAGTCTTCATACACTGTGAATGGCAGATAAAGGCTCTTTCAGAGGCATCAAATAATAAAGATAAAAATATTGTTCTTTCACATAGTATTTTCTCTCTTGTCTAAATAGGACTCATAAATCACATGAAATTTAGCAAGCTAAGACAGTTAAAACACAGCACTTTGTGAAAATCAAGATAACTCCTGTCTTGATATTTATAGAGTTTTCATAATCACAGTATCTAATAATTAAAGTATCACCCAAGCTAGCTATCACTATAAACCATGAACCTTTTCTGCTGTATATGGGCTGTGCAACAGAATTATCCTGAAAGGATTCCAGGGCTGTTCAAGGCCAGTTCCACCAGAAACTTTTAAATCAGTTTTACACTCTCTTTATGATATTTTCTGCTTATCCATGTGTTTCTCTATTGATTCCATGTTTCCTAAGAATTTGCTATCAAAGCAGGTTTCTGGGAGGAAAATGTGCTATGCATTGGTTTATGCTGTCAGCTTTAAATCTGAAGAACCTTAGAGAAACTGTGGCAGGTTGGTATACTCAGTTTCAGTATATCTTCACTTTTTTTAAGTTTGCAAAGTATGTCATCTATTATGTATACACGTTTGTATAGGTATTATATATTCCTTATAATCAAAGACATCATACTATGTTTCATCTTTGATATAAATGTTCCTTTGATATAAATTCAATTATATCAAAGGAATAAAATTTGATGTAAATTAGAAGAAAAGGATGAAAATTTGGTAACCGTTAAGGATGATGGATTCTGTCCTGTACCATAGAGGACAATAGGCACTTTGCTAATGATTGAGAGAGCAGTGTACGGAAGCCTAGATTTTCACACTATTTATTTATACCCTGCTACATCCATTGCACAACCGTATTATACAATCAGTCGTAATGTTACATTTACTGCCAATTTTATTAATTTAATTCTAAAATTAATATTACTGCAAAATTCCTCCTTATGTAAAGCAGGAGGGCCAGTGTGCCAAGGGCACACAAGGGTAAATGTGTTCTAAAAACATACATGAGCTAAATCAACTTTTAATAATTAGAAGATATTAAATATTTATTTACTAACTTTCTGGAAAGCAGAATGTATATGTATTGCTGGCATGAAACATTTTCTGCTCTTGTTGTACACCTAGTCCTTTTAGCAATGCTCAACTGTTTCCACATTACTAGAACAACATTTTCCTACATGGTTGCAAATTAACAGACTGAAGTAACAAGCTATATTACCCACTGCACAGAAATGAAATGAACATGATAAAGTGCTCCAAATGCTGGCACATGAACAGGATTGATATTAGACTCACTTTTTTATTGATGTAATATGGGTCCATGTCTTCCAAGGGCTCAGACACCATTCCTGGAGGTATGTCGCCATATATAAATGGAAGTGTTTTTCCTGCCTCCAAATCACTGTTTGGCTTTGGCCCATTTTCATCATCATTGTCTTTACGATCTTGTTTAGAATTCTTAGCTTTTTCTGCAGCAATGCGTTGTTCAATAGCTGCAAGAGACTCTCTAGTGAAGTATTGGAAGCTGTCTGGTCCTGGTGGTACAAGCACTGACTGCTCCATCTTTTCATCCTGCACATTTTAATTACCATTTATTCTTCTGCATAGGAAAATGCTGAAAGAAAGCAGAAAATAAAATTCAAACATGTTAAAATCACCAAGTAAGAAAGATATAACATTTATTTTTAAATGTTTTTGTCTATGCTATGTTGGAATGTTCAAATACATAATATTGAAAATTATGTAAAGAAAAATAAAATAAACAGTTTAGTTGGTGATTTGACCTTTGTAAGAGGTACTTGTGTGGTTCTTACGCTAATTATATAAACTGCAATAATTTCTCAACTCTAAGATTATAATGGTCTTTTACTCCAAATAAGCAAAAGCATGATACTTAAGAACAATCAGATACATTCTTTCTTCATAACTCTAATTATCTTAAAATCACCTCACGCTCCTCTGGAATCAATCGGGATTATACTGGTAACTATAAATAGCACAGTTCGTCAGACCGAATGCAGAAATTTCCACTGAGTTCAGCAAGAGTATCAGAAAACAAGCACTGTAGAATCAGAATTTCAATTAAACAAATAAAAACCAACTCTGTGTACTATGAGGTAGTAAAGTAGTGGTTCCAGGTAAGTTTTTGTACAGGTAGTTATTCTAGATAATAAGAACAACAATTGCCTATTTTTATTTCAATTTAACTGTTACTATATATCTGGTTCTTTATTCAATAGCTGTAACTGGATAATTCTGGAAGTATTTTAATATACATATGTATTTACATATTGCAACTGAGAATATACACCCAATAAAAAAAAAGTCTTGTTAAAACTAC
Source organism: Phoenicopterus ruber ruber (assembly GCA_009819775.1). Taxonomy (NCBI): domain Eukaryota; kingdom Metazoa; phylum Chordata; class Aves; order Phoenicopteriformes; family Phoenicopteridae; genus Phoenicopterus; species Phoenicopterus ruber. The sequence continues at coordinate 22,727,858 of CM020220.1, read as the reverse complement.
AGATCTGACATCTTGCATGCCGCTGAATAATTTTCTGATGACATCAAACATACAGATGAAATGTGTATTTGGGCACACAGTGGTGCATCTCTCTCTCATGCCTGAATGTAAAGAGATATTTGCAGTCTCCACCCATTGCTGGAGTCCTTGCGAAATGATCAGTCAGCCTTTCAGGTGACTTAGGGTCAATGCAGGTCAGTATTCATCAAAATAAGCTAGAGATATGGAATGACAGAGAAGTAAGAATACAAGAGATGGTTGGGGGGAAACATTAAAAAAAATGAAAAAGTGAAAAAAAGGGAAGACTCGAATATGAGCAGTATAAAAATGCAGAGATGAAAACCAAGAAAAATAGAAAAGTAGGTGGAAGAACAGAATACTAGGAAAGGAGTAGGAAGGGAAGGAAATATAGATAGGGTTAAACTTTCTATTCAGGAAAAGTCAATAAGGAGACTAAGAAACTAGATGAGAAGTAAAGGGAGAAGAAAGAAATACATAGCTGGCAAATGAAAGAGAAGGTCACTAAAATATATTAAGTAATAAACCTCAAATCCTCTAGAACCTTAATGCCAGGGTGAGCACAAATATCTTAATCACACTGTGGTGGGTTGACCCTGGCTGGGCGCCACGTGCCCACCAAAGCCACTCTGTCACTCCCCTCCTCAGCAGGACAGGGGAGAGAAAATGGAATGAAAGGCTCATGGGTCAAGATAAGGACAGGGAGAGATCGCTCACCAATTACCGTCACGGGCAAAACAGACCAGTCAAATCAAAGCAGGATAATGAGAAATAAAACCAAATCTTAAAAGAAGACTTCACCTTCTCCTCCCCCTCCCTTCTTCCCAGGCTTAACTTTACTCCCAATTTCTCTCCCTCCTCCCCTCCAGTGGTGCAGGGGGATGGGGAATGGGGGTTGTGGTCAGTTCATCACACGTTGTCTCTGCCGCTTCTTCCTCCTCAGGAGGAGGACTCCTCACACTCTTCCCCTACTTCAGTGTGGGGTCCCTCACATGGGGGACAGTCCTCCATGAACTTCTCCAATGAGGGTCCTTCCCACGGGCTGCAGTTCTTCACAAACTACTCCAGTATGGGTTCCTTCCACAGGGTGCAGTCCTTCAGGAACAGACTGCTCCAGCGTGGGTCCCCTGTGGGGTCGCAAGTCCTGCCAGCAAACCTGCTCCAGTGTGGGCTTCTCTCTCCACAGGGCCACAGGTCCTGCCAGGAGCTTGCTCCAGCGCCAGCTTCCCATGGGATCACAGCCTCCTTCGGGCATCCACCTGCTCCGGCGTGGGGTCCTCCATGGGCTGGAGATGGATATCTGCTCCACTGTGGACCTCCATGGGCTGCAGAGGGACAGCCTGCCTCACCATGGTCTTCACCACAGCTGCAGGGGAATCTCTGCTCTGGCACTTGGAGCACCTCCTCACCCTCCTTCCTCACTGACCTTGGTGTCTGCAGAGTTGTTGCTCTCACATATTCTCAGTCCTCTCTCCAGCTGCGATTGCTGTTGTGCAGTTTTTCCCCCCCTTCTTAACTATATTATCCTGTAGGCGCTACCACCATCACTGATGGGCTTGGCCTTGGCCAGTGGCGGGTCCCTCTTGGAGCCGGCTGGCATTGGCTCTGTGGGACACAGGGGAAGCTTCTAGCAACTTCTCACAGAAACCACCCTTGTAGCCCCCCTGCTACCAAAGCCTTGCCACGCAAATCCAATACACGCACATATGTACACATATGTATTGAGTAGCGGTATGTAGTGGGTAAAATAAGAAAGAGGGGTCCAAGTGCTTATGGGCTGTATAACCCCAATTTTCTTGATTTCTCAGAAAAATTATAAAAATAGATTTCACCTGGATGTATAGAATCATCACCCACAATCAGAGGAATGGCTTCCAAAGAATCGAGGTGGCAGATTTGTCACTGTAAAATATTAAAGTGAGCTAATGTCCTACCAAAACACAAAGTATTGACCCATGCAGAGTGTAGACTCATCCCAAAACCAGTTGTCTAAAGCTTTCCCTTCTTTCTAATCATGAAAGGAAACAGAATCATCCTATTCTCTCTCCATTAGGGGGAAAAAGGATAAAAGAAATTGTACCTCAACAAACAAGGATTTAAAATCTTCTCTTCCTCCACATAGAGACCATCCTCCAGACATCCCCCCAGCTCCCTATTTCATGGTTCTGTTTAATTCTGGAAGTTGACTCTTCAGTCTCTTAACTACTGAACAGTTATAAACTGACAGTTTGTACACTCTGACATTATTTCTTCATGTTCTGTCACACCTTGTGGATACTGGGAAAGAAGCAAAAAAACCTACTAGCCACACCACTGACCTTGGCTGATCCCCAAACTGATCCTTATAAGTGGCACCATAATTTGGGAAACAGATCTCATACTAAGCCACCATTCAAATATTATGGGAGCCATGGGTGTAGGTGGATACTACTTGCTCTGTGGCCTTCAGGGAGATACAGAGACTCAAAAGAGACAGTCAGGTTTTCTTCTCTGCTCACCTTATTTGGCAAAGGAAGGGATGAAGACCTTCTCTTCTGTCCCTTGTATAATCCCCATGGGCACCAGCAAATGAGGCTACATAGCCATGTCTGCCTTTCCCTCTCCTCCTCACTGTGAGATGCAGGAGGTTGGTTTTCCCCTTTGCCATTTTTCCTTTGAAAATTCTCTTCATTGTCCAAAAACCCCACTGTACACGGCACTCGGTGTTCCCTGCCATGGTGGCCAGCGAGGGCACAGCAAGCCAAACGAGTTGTGGCACAGTGGGAGGGAGGTGCTGGACAGTAGCAAGGGCAATCTCAGGTTTTGAAGAGGAAGGAAATGGACAGCCAGCGAGCAGTCAGCAAAGATGAGCTCTGAAACCCTATGGTGCACTGTCAGGATCACCTTCGAGTTCAGCTGAGTGTCCCCAACAGGCATGCAGAACAAAGAGATAAGCCTGCTGGATTTGCCTGCAGGTGCACAGACACAAGCTACTTCATAGCCATTAGTTAGGTTGCAAAAACGTTTGATTCAGCTACTGTGTTTACATACTGAGTTCTAAACCAGCAAATGCTGTGGGCTTTTCTAATAATACCTGTACTTTTTCTGTAGAAAGGAACATTACATTATTTTTCTATAATTAATCCTAGAATGTTCTCAGGTCTGTCAAATGTACATGGAGCTAGTCAGATATACACCTTTTAATGTATCTAAATCTAAGTAGGCTGTACTTAACAAAATGTTTCAGGAGACTATAAAGATTAAATATTTTTTATCCTCTACTTAGCAGATTAGAGGATGATATTCCAGATACATTTTCCTTTTCTTCATGCATTTCCATGATTATAAGTCTTCAGAACTGCAAATAGAACTCTTCTATAAAAGTCAATATTAAGTACATACAAAATTCACTATATCTTAATCCCAAACCACTTTCATCTGCCATATCAGTGGTTAACTGAAAGGTCTGTATTTCCTTTATTATAGTCAATGAATTTATTCTTGCTTGTCTGTGTAGGGGATGGATAACAATTGATACCAGGCCAGTTAATCAACTGATATCCTTCTGATTTCTATCAAGTGATTTATTAAATATTAGTTGAATAACTACAGATTACTTACATGATCCAAATGGAATACTTTTTTTTTTTTTTTTTTTCCTTTAGCATAGCACCGGTAATTCGACAGAGGAAAGAATATAAGAATACACAAAATATAGATTTCTTACTAAGCTCTTTCCTACTCTCCTTCTGGACTGAATGAGATTTTTTTCCTTCTTCATTTCCAATTGTGTTTGAGTGACTTTCTTATGAGCAGTGTATCAGTAGGCAAAATATTTCAAATTTTGGAAAATCAGGTACTCAGAACATTTGAGAATCATTCTGTTTCTTCTGAAATTTCCCAGGCAAAATATATTCATATATACTTTGTGGTATACATTGCCATAAGCCAGATAATTCCAGAGCACACTCAATATACTCTGTGTGCATGGACCATCTGTAAACCACCTGCAGAGTAAGTCTGAAGTTATTCAGCTGCGTCTGTGTAATTGCACAATGCACAGTTGATCTGCCCATGCATATTAAGTCTGAAGCATCCAGAACTACACTGGATTAGCTATGCCCACACTGACCATCTGGGCCATATACATTCCGTTGGTTCAGCACTTCCCTGATGGATATGATCTACTGTACACCTTGCATAGTTGTAGATCTACACATACTTAGAGAATAACTCAAGCTGTCAAATATCCACAGAGTTTCTGCAAATTTCTAGAGTCTTCAAATTTCACCTAAATAAATTTTCTAGGCAAAATAAACTCTGCTCACATGTCTGTCAGCAAATAGATGGAGAGATGGTGCCTTGTCTAACTGATTCCAAACCAGTTGCACGCTAGTCTTTGAAGAAGTCAATTAGATGATACATAACTCTCTGAAAAAGAGACAGGTTTGAACAAGAAGATTATTTCCTAACCCGATAAGCATCTGGTTTACTGTTAGCTTTCATGTTCTTCATGCCTTCATAACAAATAGTGACAAGAGTTTCTGGAGAGCTTGGTCAGCACCTTAGCATACATGTAGAACTACAGTACTGCAAATACCTAAACTTTAGCAAGCTGATTTCTTTATATTATCCATACACTTAAATCTAAAACTGTAACATGCTTTGATGTTTGACCTTCTGTGACAACACCCATGAATTAAAATGTAGCTTCCAATGTTGAGATGTTGAAGTTCCCTTGGACCTTATGTGCTAGAAATGTAGGAATTTGATCATGACAGACCAGTTCCGACAATGCTTGTGGGTAGGACAGGTCTGGTTCAACTTTATACTTTCACCTACATAAACACCTATATAAAGCCTTCCATGATCACCTTTATATCTGAATGCTGAAATCAAACCTGATCTCCAAGAAACAATCTTCCTGCCTCTCCCTCCATTCTTCAGGTGTCAAGATTCTCAGCAATATAACTTTTAATATTAGCCAGCATTTAATTTTACTCAATTAGCATAGCGATATGATTAACTTAAAAAAGCTATAGCTTCTCAGATTTACCATATAACAATGTGCCACATGCCATGTTTTCTAGAACATACTACATAGATATTCAGTTTCTCCTATGGTTAACACTGCAGGTGCTGAGTGACATGAACGTTTCCAATGTACAGACACAGTGAATAGACCAGAACAGTATTTTTGCTCTTCTGTTGGCCTAGTCTTGTCACACACAGATAAACATGTGACAGGCATGGACTAGAGAATAAACACGCTCTGGAGAATAAATAGAGAATAATTTGTTTTCTTTACTTTTGTAGGTAAAACCTTGCATTCATTGGAAGTAGTGGTGAATTAATACTTATGCCTCCCCTGCCCCACTTTTTTTTTTTTGCATTCTCCAATTTCTCAATTTGGTGAAAGGCCATCGAGACTAGATTTGTACACTGATACATGATGCAATCTGAGATAGCGCAGCTCTGGTTTGCTGGATGTGAATTTGTGTCCAAGAGGAAGTCGAAAGATGAGTGCAAAAGGGAATGCACACAAATCTTTCAACAAATACATTCCATGTTCTTTTGCACTGCTACTTGCAGAATTAATGACTCATAGGACTCATTATATACATCACAAAATATGTTTTGTTACACTTGGTGATGTAAGAAATAAGTAATCTCTCACCACTAATAGAAAATAAAAATTATACTAAATCGAATCAAATATTAAGAAATTAGCAAATGAACCTGGACTGTTTTCACTGCCTGGTTAACCTCCCTTTGAATTTCAGGAAGGCACCCTTAAATATCTGTACAGACTGCTGTTTCCTTGTACTTTCCAGCACTGTGAAACTCATTGCTAAGGGAAAACTCAGGCATGAGAATTCTGCTAGAATAAACAGAATTTAATCTTTGCCCTTCACTTTGCCCTTGCTCTGTGACACACATTATGGTTTTGCTTTTGGCATAAACTAGCAAAATCAGTTCTGTTAAAAATCATGCATCTTACTATTTTGAAAAAAGCATCAGAGTAGCAAAGAGTAGCATTAATATTTTGAAGTGCTCTAGATACAATGATGTAACATATTGGTAACTTCATTTTTATAAAGAGACTAACTAGGTATTAGCGGGGTTATCAGTGATATGCACAGGGAACATCACTTGGCTGATTGAAGGCACAACTAATAGACCATAGCTACTACAAAATAAAGATAAATCAGTGAATCTACATGTAAAGTCACAGAGCCCAAATCCTATGTTACATTACTTCTCATTGGCACAGTTTCTCATTATTTTTGATTTATCAAATACTCATTATGATTCTTGTCTTCAGAATACAGAATAAATATAAATTACCTTCCTCAAAGTGTGGATTTGTGGGAGAGAGGAAGGAAGGTATGGCCAACTACTGCAGTTTTGTATGTGAGACCTTAGCTAAGGAGAAACCCCTGTTCCTTTCTTCACAGAACCAAGCCTGTATCTGGCCTGTTTATCTCTATTTTAGGGCTACTACAGGTAGCAAAGGTAGGTAGCAACACACTTGGCAGAAGGGAAGAAATCAGATTAGAATATTGGGACTATGCAACTTTTTATGACTCCTTGTAGCTCATGTATAAAATTAAATTCAATTCTCATGGACAGCTTTATAAGGGAAACATGCATATTACCAGACTGATAATAGGATTCTCCCATATCTTCTTTCACCATCTTCTTAACGTTCCCTCTCGGCATGGATAATGCAGATCTGGGCACAAGGACTTGCTTGCATTAGATTACTTGGACTTGGCTAACTATATTTATTTAATGCATATTAATTTTAAATAAAGGGTAGGTACATTAATACTGCAGACATCAAAACAGGGTACATACAGACGCACTGAGCTATAAATGAATTATCTGAAACATTGGAAGCAATCAAATAGTGTATACTAGCTCAAGTGAAAGTTTATGCTTTGCAGTTAGGTATTTCCATTACCTAAGCTGATACACAAGCAAGGTTATTGGCACAGGGAAAGAGTCACAGAAGGCGAGTGACGAGGGGAGAGGGTGACTATTTAGTTTGCCACAGAGTTGCAAACAGCCCCGAGTTGCTATGTGACTTAGGAAGGCGGTTTAGTGCCCCAGTCTAGGCTGCCCAACAGCCAGAAAGCAGAACAGACAGAGATAGGAAATACAGTTAATGTCTGTGATATCCATGCTGTTGTATAATTGCTTAGCTTACATCTCATTACATGAGTATCTATGCTAAACTCCCTCATCAGCTCCAGGGAATTCAAAGCCACTTTTCCCATCAATCAGCAAAACTCTTACACTACCACAGGCAACAGACCATCTGATCTCTCTTTGCAGTGCTCTGCCATCACTATACAGGAATGAAATCAAGATTAATGGGATAGAAAGAAAGCCCCTAGAAAACATGAACTTGGCATCTTAACGGTAAACCTTCATTTGGGAAGGCAATCACAGCTTCTGATCCCTGCTTCTAGAGCTATTTCTCTATTATATCTAATAAATTCACTTGAGAAGTGTCAGTTCAAAATTGCCAGAGGTGCATTCGTAGCCGAGAAGAAAAAATTTAGGAATACCTATGGGAAAAGAGGGTTTAGTTCTAGTTTTCACTCCCAATTAATTTCTTCACTTCAGGAAGTAAATACAAGCCTCAGTTTTGACAAATAAAACAAGTTAAAACAAGCCAGCCCTCCTCAAACAAAATAACTAACCAAGCAAAACCCCCATGCTGGGAAAACAAGAATGCTCCCTGTGAGCTGCCTGTACTAGGAACCGTTGTCCGCTGCAGCCAAAGCAGACTTTTGTGTAGCTGCAGCCTCTTTCCCCCTAATACCTAAGTTCTTAATTCTATCCTTGTTTCTTGGTTAGAGTAAATCAGAAGAGCACATCATGTGGACACAGCATTTTATTCATCACTATTGGTCATGTATATGTATGCATTGTTGAGATTGCTATTCTTACTACATTTTTTAGTTTAACTAATGTATCCCTAAACCAAAATATAGCTGCTATGCTTTGCTTTAGATTAAAAATACACAGCTTGCTTCTGCTTACTGCTTTCTGCTTAATTCCATTAACTGCAACCAAGTCATTTCTATTTTAGAAAGCTGAAAAAACAAAATTAGTTATGCAGTTCCGTAGAAAGAAAAAAATATTTTAATGGGACAAGTCACAATGCATCTGCATTACTACTCCATCTGAGCAAATACATTTAACAGGTTAGAACTACTGGACTGCTACCAAGCTGAATGAATTCCATGCTTACTGTGTTCCTGCAGTGTATCTTGTGCAGCAAACGACTGCAGTACAGAGTAGCAATCATTCTGCTTTCTTTCATTTCATCGGAGCAGGGACCTCTTCTATTGGCAATCTACATTACTAACTCAGAATTAATTTTCTCAAGCAATGGCTGAAACATCTGTTTCCATTTACCTTAGCAAACATAATAGCACCTTTCTTCAGTTAAAAAAATAAACAAAGCAATATGTAGGCTACGCAGTGTAAATTATATAATGCTACTGATTCATTTTACATTAAGGTAAAATTGAATTTAAGACAAGATTTAAGTTCTGGTTTTGGCATATTACCACACTTGGGAAACAAGAAATAAAAGCTGATGGAAAACAGATTGCTCCATACCCTGGAATGACGTCAAATCTGCAGAGCTAACAAACTCAAAGACATCTCCCAAAAAGTTACTAAATTATGACCTTTGCGGGTTGCTTAACGCCATTAACAGCATTCTGGTACTTGGTATCTCATGTGGTCAATGGAAGGGCCAATTTGACATCATAACCAGAAGCCTTAAAGATGAAATGACAACAGTATTTACATTTTCAAAAATTTCTGACAGTTTTGAAAGAAGAAACAGTTTTTCTGACAGTTTTTGAAATGGTTTCTGACACAGGAAACCCAGACACCATAGGAAGGGTAGAAGAGTTGAATTTCAGCTTTCTCCAATTAAATATTAGAAACAAGTTTCCCTACTTTATCCCCTTCCTTTCACCCACTGTGCACTCAAGGCATGTTTCAGCACGTGCTTGTGCATAGTGCAGAGAGGAGGCAGGAACAGCCCCACCGCTCTGTTTTAGAAGCAGGGTATTACATGTGAGGTCAGTGCAGTGTGGCCCCCAAAGTGAGGGATCCATCTCACAAATTGTCTTTGAAAGGAGGGAGTGCTCAAGGAATGGGAGATGCCCAAACCACAAACCAGCTCTGCAGCCTAGGAAGCGCTATTGCCACTGCATGACTTCTGTATAGCTCCTATGTTCATCATCCCCTTCTGCAGCCATCAGCCTATCCTAGGTTTTATGAGATGCAACAAATACATGGGCTACATGTGAATCAAGTGTTTGTCAAAATAATTTGTATGCTATGTGCTAATGTCATGCAACATGTAATGCATGTAACATATAACATGCCTGTAAACACATGGTGTTTTTATTGCTGTTTATGTGGCAAGGCAATGTCTCCTTTTTTACTGGCCACTTCCGATCCTGCTAAGGCCACACATCTACAGTTCTCCCCACATGTCCCTCTGCAGCTTTGTGATTACGAACTCATAAACGAGCAATCATTTTTACCAACAGTAAGAGGATTCTGCTATTTCTTAATAGGCTGCTTTCAACTTATTAGTAATTTGCTAATAATACGTGAGAAATGGCTTATTACTAGGAGATTAACAATTTCTCTTTACAGTAGCATAATTAGTATCTGTTCTTGCAGATACAACTTTATTTAACTTCATAAACTATTTTATATATACAGATATCTCAAAATTCCTTACAATGAATAAAAAAGCCACATTACTGCTGTAAAGAAACTTCTTCCAAAACACAGACCTGGTCAAAAATAAACAAGTAAACAACTCTCACTTGTTTCCTGATTAATTTTGAACTGACTTTCAACAAAATTTGAATTAACAATATTAGTCCAATGTAATTTTGGAAAGTTTGCATTAAGTGGACATTCATGAGGCCACCATATTTCAATCTTGTGTCCAGGCATGGTTATACATGACAGTCGTCTTGAGACCTGACAGTGCTCAAACCCTGGCACCTTGTGCCCTAGAGGTAGTATAGTCGCACAGTTAATTTACTCTATCAAGTATTAGATAAAGTAATTTGCACTAACATCCAAGAATTATTGCTGCCAGTAATCAAGCAAATCAAGCAAGCACATTAGAGCTAGTTTCTGTATCTCTGCCTTCTTTTGCAATTGAGGTGATAAGTTACATATTGCCTTGATAAGTCTCTCTGGTGCACCTCCTAGGCAAAGACTACCTTTCCTACAAATGGCACCTATGATTCAGCAGCCATGCTAAAATCCCAGCACCAGTGCATATTCCCACACTCGTCATGTCTTAATAGATTCATCACAAAGCTTCATACTTCTGACACTGATGCAGAGCTCACCAGCTTTGGAAAGCTGCTGCTTTCTACAGAAGAGCAGCAGCTGAAGCACGTGATTCAGAAAAGCAGCATTTGAAGCAAGCGACACAGAGACTTTGCAGAAGTCCTTGATACAGTTATGCTTTACTCTGAACAGAGTAAAAGAGGTAAAACCAAAAGTAAAAATACTAAACCACTCCTCCATTACTACTTCTCTGAATTTCCTAGTATGTCTTAGCTTAATCTTTGGGGTTTGGTCTGAGTCATTTAAGCTGTCTCTCACACAAGGCTTTTCTCAAAATGGTCAAAGAGAACCTCTTGGTTTTACTTCTCCCAACTCCTGCATCAGGAGACCACCTGGTCATCCCCATCAGCTCATCAAAATCCATCCACTAATTTGCTGTTTAGTTATCATACCACTTACCAGAATGAGTTTTCTTGGTCAGCTCCCATTCACAAACATGCCAACTGTAATCCTGTGATTACACCTCAATTGTTTCACTGAAGCGATGCTGAGACCAAGGCTAAAGGTCAGATTTGCTTTCTGCTGGCACTGTTTCCCTTGCACTTGTGGAGCAGCCTGGAAGCTGGCTGTGGGGTGACCCAACTGGCAAGCCCACAGAAAGAATTGCTAAAAATGAGTTAAATCTAGATGCCATTAAAAAGTGTGTTGACTTCCTGCGTGGATGGGCCGCAGGCCTATTTACCCTCCCATCCATCCATACCTGCCCTTGCGATACTCACACAGCTGACACTGGGCCGAGGTAAGGTCCTATGTTCACTCCCAGAAGACGTCTAGGCATTTGCAAGAAGACTGAATTCAGATAAATAGCCTTGGTGAGCACTAGCATCCACCTCGAGTTCCACAGAGATACTGCATAACTTGTAAAAGCATTTTGTAGACAGATGGAACATCTTAGCCCAGAGAGCATGAATTAAAACATCATATTGGTAATTATAAGTGTTTAGGCATAAAAAGAAGGAAATATCTCAGAATGATAAGATGTAATGCATAATTCCAAATGATCACAGCTCGATTTAAGAGATCCAGCTGAACAGGGCTTTGTGTACAAAAGATTCCCCACTCATTTCTCAAGACGTATTTCACCAGTTTTTTTATTCTCATTTTTTTCCTCCAGTGTTTAGCTTGTTTTGAGATCTAAAAAGGTCCTACATGATATTTTCAGTTGCATAAAGGGGGGTGGGGGTGGGGAATCTTGAAAATTCCTAGAAGCAATGGAATAGTTTTTGCTATTAAAGGGTTAACTACAAGCAGCAGCAACAGCATCCGCTGCCTCTGCCACACCCTTTGAGCAAAGCCTTATTGTAAAAAGCTTCAGATTTGCAAAGAAAGGCGGAGCCTGGGAACTAGTATTTCTGCAGAAGCAGTGGTTTGAAAACCACTGAAAAGACTGTTGGCCACACTGACTTTTATTTAAAAGTAAAGATTTCACCTTTTTTTTTTTTTTTTTTCTTTTGAGGTGCTGGTGAGTTTCCAGTCATTTAATATTTTATATTCTAACTCTACAATAAATGTTCAGTGTGTTAATTTGATTTTTGAAAATATAGGAATGTAAAGCTACAATAAATAATCCAGTAGAAAGCTAGAAGTGATAAAATTATAGACTGTGAAATCTAGTGGTATTGAGATTTGGGGGTTTTCTGGGTTTTTTAATCCTATGGTTGGTCAAGAATAATTAGAGAAATGTGCTTCTTTGAAATAAATAAGAATATATTATATGCAGAGACTTTAAATGTTTAGCAGCCCAGAACATTTAAAAATTCATGAACTTAATGCTATTAAGTGTACTGAGAAAACAGACAAAATGTATATTGCAGGTGACCACAAAGTTAAAAAAATAGCAGAACTAAGAGAATATCACTGGATACCATGTGATATTTAAAAATGGCAAACCATTAATCAGAAATTTCTGAAATATAGCTATATATTTTAAAATAGCATAAATAACAAATTTTGCAGCAACACACTCATTCAAATTCTGAGCTACTTCTGGTGCTTTCCTGAAGACTAGATCACCTACTAAAAAGCAAGTGACATTTACTTTATCAAATATAGTACTGAGCTACATGGTTAAAAATATAATTGTAGTGCACATTTAGTCACTGTTTTGCAAAGAAACCATTGTCAAATATAGGTACAGAAATATAAAAAGGAAAGAGGCTTGCGATCTGCAGTTCCTATAAATATCATTCAGTGCACATCAAATGTGCAGTTAAACTATATTAATGAAGCTAATGAATTAATAAAATATTTAATAATTGTAAAGGTTTCTATCTTGCATTCCATCTTGAATTGAAACTGATAGATTACAAGGTCTGTACCATGTGGATCTGTTCACGTGGCTCCACCTGTAAGATGAGAGCTCAAACAGGAGCAGCAATGTGCTGTAGTGGAGACCACAGCAAACAATGGCAGATTCAACTAACGGCAAACCACATCTCTTTCAACCTCAGCTTTTCTGGTGGAGAAATAAATAAATAAGGATAAAGAATTAATAAATAAGAATTAATAAATAAATAATAAATAAATAAGAATAAAGGATTTTTGATTGGCGATTAAAATACTTTCAGATATTCTTGTTCAAAACCACACATTTGTCTTCTTAATGACTGAAAGTACTCTTGCATTTGTGATTTGAAGTACTTCTTGCTGTTCTAAATTGTCATTTTTAATGTTGTAATAGAGGTTAGAGTGTTTTGGAATGCTTTTTCTAAATAATAATTTTTAGTTTATAATAGTGAGTTATAATGTCTTCTGGTATTTTGGCACTGGGTGTCCAGGGCAGTATCTTAAATAATTTGAAGATAAATTATAAGCTTAGTCATTGTTGTCCCATAACTCTTTACTCCGCTAGTAGCAGACCCAGTGTGAAAGCTAGTTCTAGCCCTACTAGATGAGAGAAAGCTTCAGCCACTCAAACCCCCTGAGTCAGGTATCGATTTTCAAAACACCCAGCTGAGAAACAATGCCGAGAGGCATTCCTCAGCACGTCACTCTTGTCTGATCAATGCATCTGAAGACAGGGCACCATGTCATACCAGACTCTGCGAGCTGAATAATGTTTCTGCAGGTATCATATATACAACCTAGATGCATTTGTATAAACAAGCTCACAGTGAGAAGCCAAAGTAGGAAACTTCATTTTTAAAAACCGTTTGTGAATGCGCTTGAGAGAGGGCACAACAATGGAAGTAAGTAAGTGCACTACATAAAGATAAGAATATCCAGTTATGAAAAGCAAGTCTTTAGTGTGCGAACAACGAACATTGTCAGAGGAGAGATCAATGCAATGTGTAGGTCATGGCTCTAAGGAATCGAAGGACATGCACAATTAAGAAGATTAGAAATGATCGTGTTATATTGATTATGAGGAAAGGACAAACTGAGGACTTAATATTCATAAGTGGAAGTGACTTCAAACAAATCTTAATTTGTTTTTGAGGAAAAAGCCTATGAAAAGTATAGATACAAAATAATCTTCAGGGCTTAGCAATTTTGAGTAGGAGTTGGTTTGTTACACCTGTTCATCCAGGTTTCCGTACTTATTACTCTTAAAATTCTTGGCTTTCTCTATGATTTAAAATTGCATCAGGATGTATGTTTGTAATGTAACAGATGAACTCTTGATTCTATTGAAGCTGTTCTCAAAACATGCTATTGACTTCATTCATGCATGTAAGTTTTATTACCTAATTGATATACTCGGTTTATATCTTGAAGAAGAATTCTGATTTGTACTAGGTAAAAATGTAATTTCAATTTAAACTCTTTTGTCTTACCTTAAAGTAGAGGCACATTTACCTGGAGGAATACTTCCCTTTAGTTTTCTTTTACATACTGAAATTTTACCAGCTGACTTTCATATGTGCTAAAAAGATGCAGTTTCTTTTTCTGAACATATTTCAGTGCTGTAGGACTAATGCATAAAAAATAAATATGAGTGAGAGATATTTCTATTAATAAATTAATAAAAGTGCTATTGCAAATCATGTAAATAGAAATATATCATCCATCATTCAATAATTACTTATTAAAAATTTTGTAGAGTGTTTATAAATTCATGATGATGAAAGTCGTCTTTTGCCACTTATAGTGCAAATTATTTCTCATACTTTAAGTTGTGGGATGGTAAAATGCTTTTTACATTATGACATGTAGTGTCATACAACATATAATGTCATTGGAAATTGCTATAAACCAGCGATTCTCAAAGTGGGAAAGATTGGGGATGGGAGCAGGGATTTAGCCTGGGCAATGTCATAAAAAGAAGGCATGAAAATGTCATCAAAATTTTTGCTCTCCCTTCCTCTCTTTTTACTTTTCTTGCTCAAACTTTTTTTCCTCCATGAAATCTTTTCACCATTCTGGCAATCCCTTGGGGGACTCGAACTTAACATTGTCCTTAAGTAAAGGGGTCCTAGGGAGTGAGATGCAAGTGTGCTCCCTCCCTCCCTCTCCGCTCCAGCCTTCTCAAACAGCCGGGCTTCCTGGAAGCCGAGTGCTATGAGGGGAGTGTTTTGGGCTGGATAGGATCGGGGCTGAGTTTTCAGGTATGTGGTTATGAAGTTAGGCTTTCTGCTGGGATGGGTGGTGAGCGAGTTCTTGGGTTAACTAACGGTTGACTACAGAAGCTTGGAGCAAGCCCACAAGTGGGGAGAGGTGAATATATCCAAAATATTCCAAAACCAAAAAAGGTCAAGATCCAAACTGTTACCACTGTAAAAGACAGTTAAAGACAGATGAGAGTGTAGAGCACAAGGCATTTTTTCAGTGAGAACACAACGATCTGATACATAACAGATGGCCAAAGCATAAGACTGTAAATAGTTACCTTACACAGCCTGTCCCCTTAGTGACTATGTTGCCTAAGAAGAAAGGACCTCAGTGAAAATGTGCAATATATTGCAGTATCAAATCTTACGATGCCTGTCATGAAATACAAGCACATAGATTTATCAGCAGCAATAGGAGATTTTAAGATTCTGTTTAATTTTACTACCTATTTTTCTCAGGCTAGATCTATACTATTTTTGATAGTGTGCAGCCAAAACTGCATTCTGTCACAAACTGCTCCTGAGGCAATATGAACCTGTCCATATTGCCTTTTATAGGAAATCCTTCTGGATTTGGGAGACAGGTTGCTTGCAAATCTCCAAGTTTGCAGCAGTAGATATCTGAGCTTTTCTAGGAAGATGTCTCTCTTGAGTTACTTTTGTTCTTGTGCCCTGACCAGCAGACAGCCAAGGTGTGTTCACACTGCAGGTACATGGATTTACGCACCTCTGAAGATTACCTTTTCAGAATAGCATCAGAGCTGTGCAAACCACATGGGCCCTGCTGAAAGCAGGCAGAATGGATGGCTGTAGCTATCTTGGTCTCTAAGCTCCCTTCAGAGACGTCCTATTTATCCTATGTGCAGTCCAATTGACCCAAGTTTTAATTATTCTGGACTTCCTTCCACTGCCATTGCTGGTGTAAGTGTTTTCAATTTCTAGGTGCAGTGATTCACCCCAGTCTATGAGTGCTCAACACAGCAGCTTGGCACAGGAAAGGCTAGCAACCAAGCCCAAGGGCTGCTGAGGTTAGTAGTGTCGGTGCTACTAGCAGTCATGATATATCCGACTCTTGTATGTGTCAAATGTCCTCGACTAAGTTTTGGAGCCAGACTATTTGTAAATCTTACTGTACTTTCTCTTCCCCATACATATCTAAGGTACAGTCTTTCTTAGCCATCCACACGTTATTACTGTCAGTCAGTCTCTGTTTTCTATCATACTTAAAAGGAAGCAAGTTTCTTTGGCCTTATCAAACAAAACCTGCCCATATCCAGGGTGATTTTCTAAATAGTTGCTTAGGCTATGTTATCCTGCTGTATAAATTCTTAGAAAACAGATGACTGGTTTCCTCTCAGAGGGTCTTTGCAGCCTTTCTTCATTATCTCAAATTCCATTTTTTAGATGTTAACTCTATTGTTCAAATTTTCAATTTAGATCAACGTTGTGCTTTCGAAGAAGATTCCCAGTCACATTTAGGAGACACAAATGTCTGCAAAGCTCCCTTATTATCCTCCTTTTAACCTCTTCTTTTTCAAGATACCTTCCAAAACTCTTCAGTGGTCAGGCTGCTCACCTACCAAAACTACTCCTTCACCTTAAAGGTCTTTTTTCTCTCAGTGCCATCTGAGCATTTTTCCTTATACTTACTTTGTATGCTGGCTGGAGCAGTGATTCCCTTTCTCTCTGTGTTTGAACAGCACATACAGATTGGAGTCCTAGATTCCCTATAGGAACCCCTACCTGTTATAGGCATACAAAAATATCCATATGTATGCAAGCCAACAGGTAATGCTGGACACAAACTGAAATAGAACAATTTGCGGGTAAGAATCTAGAATTTAAGAGGTGTTAAAGTTCAAGATAGTGTACTTCAGAGGAGTAATATGTAGGACTGCTTTCAGAACTAGAGCCTGACAGAGCCAGGAAGCAGGAGGTTTTTAAGAACAAAGTTCCTGAAACTTCCAGAAGTAAAAATACACCCTACAACACTGCAATATGGTATTTTAACTGAGATAACACATCTATGTCTCAAAAAAAAAATGTTTCTTGTTTTAATCCCCCAAAGCAGTTAAAAATTACTGCTTCAGGAAAGCCACCTGAATTAGAAACATTACACAGAGAAAAACAGACCTGCAGACCTCTAAAGAGAAGGGAAAATTGCTTACTGTGTGGACTTCAGAATAATGCTAATCACAGTTTCACCACCCACATCCATTATTTAGCCATCTTCACAATCTTTTCTCACATAAAAGAGAGCAAATGGCTCATATTTCATATCTGGAATTTATCTGAACAGACAGCTGAAGGCATAAGCCATTCTTTCCAAAGTGCTAAGCAATCAAGAACTCACACAAAAAATATGAAATTCTTGTCACTCTGTTTTGGGACATTGTATTTTTTGCCTAAGTACCTACATATAGACTTAAATACATAAGCTTAGACCTATCTTATGAAATTTCAGCCTTATATCATAGTCAATCTTACTTTAATCACAGGAGAGAACAAAAAATATTGCCAAAACCGACCAACTTCCTACATTTCAGAATCCTGCAAAGTGTATAAACCTGAGAAATAAATGTCACTGCTGAGACACCCATAGAAATATTATGTGCAAAGAAGTCAAAGAAAAAGGGAGAGAAAATTTTGAATAAAACACTGTTATTACTATTAGACAATACTTAATGTACTGAAGATAGATCTGTTTCGGAACATAGAAATAGCTTTAAAAATAAAATTGAATGTTTACTACTTCCCTGCATTTTTTAAAATTAATTGATTCATATTTCCCCAGCTTTTTTTTTTTCCTTTTTTATTTTTCCCCAAGAAACTCAATGCTAGCTATTGTCTAAGAATTAGGCACGCAGACATAAGAGAGGGGGTACTGTATCAGCTAATTTGCGTTCTCTTGTTAGCATGTCTCGTAATTTATCATTCTCTACTCTTGAGCAGTATGCATTTTTGTTTCTCCCAGCAGAGCCATTAAATATTATTTAGTGCTGGTTCAGGATTAGTCTGAACTTAGACTTCACAGACATACAGAAACCTGTCTTGAAGGGAAAGTAGAGGGCAAGTCTGAGGTCAATGCCCACAAGTGGCAGACTCACAGCCAGCCTGTGCAGCAGCTAGGCAGCGTGTAACCTAGAGTCAAAACTACCAGATGTACTGTCTAAAAGATAGGAGAACTTCTTTTACCAGGCTGCAGCCCTAGAACGTCCATAAACTGTAAGAATCCTTGGGATTGGCATTACATATAACAATTACCGATTTAAAAAATCTCCAAGAACAAAATGTGTATGCTCTTCTAAGCTGTTGCTCATTTTCAACTCATTGTAGTGATAACCTAAGCAAATATGGTTGTTAGCAGACCAAAGGAGACAATGGTTCTTTCTAGATTGGATTGAAGTTTGTGTGAGAAACAGAATGGTAGCACCACTGCTACTAGTGTTGCAAAAAAACATTTTCAAAAAATAATTCCAAAATGAAAACCTGAAAATATTATTTGAATAAAAGTGATCTCCAATTGGAACTCTACTTAAAAGGTACTCAAAGCAATTAAGATTTTTTTTTTCTAATCTTGTTGCACATGTATATCAATAAAGCTGTAAACTTCTGTCTACTATATGCCCCACTCATGAAACATGACAATGTTTTCACTTCAGAGCAGGTACAGTCCTCATACCTGGTAATGCAAGACTGTGTCTACATTAGCATTGCCAAATTTTCTATTTATATTTCCATTAATAGAAATCGTTTATAAGTTTATATATTTAATATTTATATATATTTCAACTTATGTTTCTAACTATATTTCTATTTATATTCTCTTTTTTTGTATTTTGGTGCATGGTTGCCCCTTATTACAGATGAATAGGCTAGTGACATCCTCCACCGTGAGCTCCCAGGATGTGGTTTTGTATTACAGAATCAGAGAGTCACAGACTGGCTGAGGTGGAAAGGCACCTCTGGAGATTGGCTTTTGTATTAGAACAAAGATATTTTGCAAAATTTTCTCAGACATTTCTAGCCCAGGTGGGTGTAAATTCTGCTTCTATAAAACGTTACAGGCAGTTTTATATTTGCCCATCAACAAGCAGACAGCAAAACAGACAGAAACGTCCTGAAATAACATCTGGCAAACCTTCCTCATCTAGTTATGTCAGTAAATACAGTTTTACAAAGCTCCTCAGTCCCAGAAAACAGTGCTATGGAGTAAAGAATACTATTTTGCAGCAGAGTTTAAGTATATTTGATATATCTTCCTTTTCTCAGACTCTATATATGTCTTACCCATCATTTGTTAAACAAAATCAATTTAGTCTGCCATTAAATAGGGATGTATTTTTAATGATTCATGTACACTGGTTTTCATGTAAGTATTCAGAATTATTAAAAAGAAATAAAACAAGTTTTGGTTTGAATTAAGTCCAGTTTGGCATCTGATTTAGCAAGATACAAGAAAAGCAAGACCAATTTAGAAAGTAAGTATTGATTAACAATCTTCTACACTACAATTTAATTTTTTTAATTAGTATTGAAGTTAAACAATCTGTCTTAAGTGTCCTGCTATAACATTGACTTACATAGAAGAAAAAGAAGCTATACGTTTCAATTTCTTTTTTTTCCAACTATAAACTCTTCCTAAAGGACACTCAAGACAGTATTGTGCTGTTTCCTTTGCAATTGTTAATTCAGAAGTTAAAATATTTTATATTTACTCGATTAACATGTTATTCCAGTTTGTGAATTTATTTAGCTTATTCTAAAGCCATACTCTTAAAAAAACCTGCACAATAAAATGTTATTACCTCTCTCTACGTAAATATATACATATTTCATTATATATATGAACAATATTTATTTTGTTTGCTCTGTAGCTTAGAAGCCAATGCATTAATCAATAGTAAGAAATACTCCTGGACCCGGGGACACAATCACCTCTCTTGTTAAAAAGAGCTGACCCCGGTACAATTTTCTCTTGTTTTACTTAGTAGTTCCCCAAGGAGTTTGGGGACATGACTCAAGAGTTAGCTCACATCAGAAGGCATACGCTGTTGAGAGGGTGCATACAGCCGCCAGGTTCTTAAGGACAAGCCCCTTTGCAGACACAGGGTATCTCAATGCCAGTTAGTCTTGGCATAGATGGAACCAAAATGACTAAGAAAAATTTTATTGTAATACATAGATCATTTTCCTTGGAGTGCAAATTTTTGTTTCAGATATAATATTTTATTAGTTCAGAGTAGTAGATTTGTAATAAATTTTATTTGAAGACAGTATGAAGTCCTGAAAACATAGTAATGGGTCATCCTTTCTGGTCTGTCTCCCCAGTGTGTGTGTCAAGAGAAAATAAGTTGAGCTGAAGGCAAAAATACTCAGATGTGAAGTTTCTAGATAACATTTGGATCCCACAGTTAATGTTTAAGGGGGAAAAAAAAAAAAAAAAAAATAACTTCTTTTTCAATTAAGCATTGTTAATATAGCCAGTATGGAGCTCTGAAAAGTTCTCTGTCTCTATCCATCACTGCACATTTCAGGTGATATATTTGCCATTATTTAGGCTTTCATTTCAGAAAAAAAATGTATCAGATTGGGTTTCTCAGCTGTGAAAAATACTGAACATTAACATAAAATATAAAACATCGAAATGGCTCTGGTACACTCACTTTATTTAATCAGCTTTTGAAGTGTCCTAGTTCTCTCTAGTGAAGATAAACTACCAATTTAAAAATCTTTCTAATTAAATGTATAGTATTCTCCTGACAATAAGCAAAAATCAATCAGATTTGCCAAATATCCTTTTCCTACCCCTTTTATTCACATACTCACTATGGTTAACCAGTAAAGCCTATTTAATCTAAAAGAAACACTACAAAAATAAATAACTTTTTAGGACCTATTTTCTGTTCTTTCTAGATATACTTGAAGTGTTGCAAAGTGTATATACCATAGAATAAATGTCTTGAGAGGATGCTTATATACTTTAAGAAAATCCTAAGGAAGATAGCTTTTAAGAGGTCTATTTTGGATCCTATATAATTTATTATATACTTTTCTTTAAGTTTGTTGTACCTCAGATATCTACTTCTTTTTGTAGACTCACAGAAAAATTGGGTTGGAAACAACGAACAGAGGCCACTTAGTTCATCTCCCTGCCCAAGGCAAGATCGCTATACCTAGCTCCCAACAGATGTTTCATCTAAGGTCTTCCTACAGACCTTCACGACAAATTTCACAGATTCCTCTGCTGCTCTATTGCAGCTCTTCACTATCCTCTCTATTAGCAAGTTCCTCCCCGTATCTCATCTGGATGAGCCCTTTTCTTCAGTCTTCACTTCCTATCCCACTCACTATGGACATAAAGAACAGAATTAATTTTTAGTATTCAGCTTCTAAGGATCCACCAGCCTTTTCTCTTCTGTTTTCACCTGTAGACCTTGTAAGAGACTGAGGGGCTGAAAGAGTTAATGTCTCAAACATTTGGCAAAGAAGGACCATGATGAAACTGAGAAGTTGAAAGAGTTATTGTCTGGACAAAGGAGGACCTGGTGTGAAGGAATACCACACTAATGAGATAAGGTGCAGCTGGAAGGGAGGATCTTGCAGAGACAGGATAGCGCTTTTCTGGTCCTTATCTTGAGTAATTGCTTAAAAACCAGACAAGCCTGAGACAGCATCGCCCCTGCATCTCTGACAGGAGGGGGGGGCAGAGGGGGTAGCACTGAAATCACTAGCCTCAAGCCCCCCAGCCTCTCAAACCCCCCGACTCATTTTGAGAAGGTTCAAGAACAACAGACTATGCATGCGAAGTAATTAGCACATGCAGTGGGACTAGTCAATAAATAGTGCAACTCAGAGGGGCTGGGTGCACGCGCCCACCATCCGACGGAACCGGACCAGAGACATCGCTGGAACCCAGGGTGGTGATCTTTCCTTTACCTCTGTCTTTCCTCTGTCTCTATCTTTTAATTTAGCCCTAGGGTATCCCGCTCAAAGTGAGTCGTCCAGGACGGCCCTCTCAAGACATAATATACTCCTTTAGACATAAACCGTTGACCAAGTCTGGGACTAGGATTGGACTCAGCCACACCTAGACTCCTCTCTGAGAAGGAGTTTAGAAAGCAAGGGGGTCCTTTCCAAACCTCATGACTCAACGGGAGGGCCTCCCTGACCACTGACAAGAGACCCCCGTTGGCTGGACCAACGCTGGACCCTGGACTGATTTCTCTCTCCCTGCCCCCCCCCCCCCCCCTCTTCCTTTTTACTGAAAAGGGGGATTAACAATTAGTGAACTTTCTGTTATTGAACAATTTGTATGCCCAGATATTCAATGACAACTTGTACGCCCAGTTACTGAATGAATAGATTGTGTGCCTGAATTGTGAACCTTAGCACTGTTTGTGCTCAATTCCAACAAAGTAGATCAGCGAACCTGAGTCATTCCTCCCTCTTCTCTGCCACTGTTTATGACCCATAGCTGAGATGCAGCATTGCTGCGGGCAGAAAGTTGGAACGTGACAGACCTACTCCAGGAATCCTGCAAAGCTACTAAAAGAGCCCTGCTGAGACATTCCTAGGAGAAGCACCTATCATCTGCCTCAGAAATATCTCGTTCACTATTTCCTCTTGGCAAATAAATTCAACAATAATTTGAAACAAAACGGTTAGACACTTTAAATCATTAAAGAAAATGAAAGATCGCACTCTGAAGGAAACACCATTAAAGAGTAAGCAGAAAATGGAGTCCAGGGAGGGATGAGAGGATGGAAGCATTGCAGGCAAATACATCTGGAACACAGTCAAATCATTGGCTTAAAATGCACTTAAATAACCAAGCATTTGAAAGCTTCCTTCAGATACATTACTTCAGTTAAAAAGTACTGTAGTTGTTGCTTAGTTTTGTCATCTTTGACCAACACCACTACTAAATAAAGCCTATTTGAGTCACACAAGCCTCTACATTTATTCCTAAATTTTTCTTTCTGACCTTGACAGGATTTGGGGGTTGGTTTGTTTTTGTTGTGTTTTACCAGGAAGATGATCTTCAGTGTTTTGAATTGTATTATGAAGCAATTTTAAAAAGCCAATGCTGGAAGCAAATTAGAGAATCTGTTTAAGGAGTAGGAGAAAGATGAAAAAGATTGATCTGCATGTTTACAAGGTACTGAAACAAATTACCAAGATAGAGGGCATGAGATGGGATAAAGCTTGAAAGCACAAACTGACCTGGATGTTTCTGAGGCTAAAAATAGAGGGGTTATGCCCTTTTTTTCTCAGAGACTTGTGAACAAAAAAGAGGAAATGAATAAAAAGAAGGATGGAAACACTTTAAAATAGAGCACTGGAAAGATGGTCAGAGATGGACTGGATACTGCTGAGGCAGAAAGCAGTGGAAACTTGCATTCAGAAAAAGCAACGTAATGAAAATTTGCTAGCACAAAGAGGAAGGAGAGAGCGAGCTTCTGGGGCTGATAAATGCAAACAATAAATAGCACGGTGGCTGAGTCAGAAATGTGGTTTTTCAACTGATATTTAATATGGCAGGGAAGGGTGTTACCCAGAATTTTGGTAATAAGTGCAAAATAAAATCAATTATTTTTGTCAGAGCTAAACAGCACGTTAGAAGACCGTGAAAGGGATCCTTGAACCACACACACCGGTGGAAATGGAAGAGACGGAAATGATGACACTATAATCAGTAAAAGACAGGAAGCCTGAAAACACTGAATACCATGTATTCAGTAAGACATCACAGTGATTCTTTAAATGAATATTACTAATATTGAATAAAAAGAGATCAGTACATTTTACAGAAATTGGACTAACCCCACTATGGAAAGGGTGATGATTTCCAAGTCTACATTTGTCATTTAACTAATTATTTCACCTATACCAAACTTTCAGTTGTTTTCATCCAACTTTTATATGTTTTCATGGATAATAATCTACAAAGAATAAACCTACAACTAGAAAAATGGGAGTAACATGTGGCAGAACTACTGAGCTTTGGGAAAAACATTTGGAGAACTTGCGTGATACTCCCCATCTCCCTACAATATTAGGTTCAGTCAGAAACATCAGTTGTAGCTCTTAATGGTTAAAATTTACTCAAAGGTTCCTTTTTTTTTCCATTTTAGAATATTTCAGCTTTAGGATTTTTTTTCCCTTTGAGCAATTTGATCTCTTAAGTGCTCTAAAACATTACGCTAAAAAAAAAGCCTAATGGTATTTCTTATCTAGTATGGCTTACTGATGGCATAACATTGTTTTTCTCAGTTTACAAGTGTGAATATATATTGTTCAATTTTTAATTTAGTTTATCTTCTGCTGCATTCATTGTGGCATCAACGGAAAGTCTACAGGTCAAATACAGGTCTCTTGTGGAATCCCACTGCCTCCTATATATATCAGCTGTCTTCAATGGAGAAAAAGAAGGTAGAATATGTTCCTGCTATTGGAAGAGAACCAACAAATCTCTTCCTAATATTTAGCCCAAAAGACCCAACATGTTTTCTCACAGGCGAGATAGTACTGGAGTTCAGAAAATTAATGAAATGAAAGAAAAGATGTTCATCCAGAAGAGTATCACAGTTCTAAACACACATACACGCACACACACACACAAATTAGAGCAAGCTTTCTGCCCCTTTTTGAAAGAAATTTGCAAAGAAGTGCCCGCTTCTGTTTACTGCCAGAATATTTCTCACAACCAAGAGCAGGAAAACCTTCACACTTCTTTAATCTCAGTTCTTCAATTTAAGGTAAACAAAAATGATAGAGAAGGATCAGTAAAATAACATTTAAGGGACAAAATCCAATGCTAAGATTCGTGGGTTTGTCCCCTAAATATATCTGCTTTTGTCATTAATGTACAAAACCCTTACAGTAGAATTCTCATGTTGGAAGGATGTGGTGTGATATGGATAGTAGCAGTGATGCCATCCTTCAAAGTCAACAATCAGCTGTCCTTTAAAGTGCTTGGCATTGGGATAGCACATTGAAGAGAAGAGTCCTGTTCATAGACATTCTAAAGGTTTTCTAGTTCAAGACCACCTTCATTTTAAGAATGAAATAATCTGCAATTTATTTTAGCTTCCCAACTATCTCAGTTGTTGACAATTACAACTTCTGAAACTTCAAAGCAAGTTTAGGTTATAATATGATAATTTCAATGTAGATTTCAGTGATCAATAATAAACTACCTTGCCCCTGATATAAAGTATTGTTTCAAACAGCTGATAGGATATATGATTCCAGGAAATGCATTCATCTATATAATTTTCCTGTAAGTCATTATAGTCAGACTTTTAAAATTATTTATTTCCAGTAGAAGATGCTATGCAAATTGCTGGGTTTTTCCTAGAATTTCCCTAGAATTGTACTGATTATACTATGCCTTATGCAATAAAAACTTGTCATCCCTTTAGGCAGGCTGAAGCTCTTACTGTCCGCCCCTCCCATCATTGATACTTTCTTTAAAATAATGAAAACTTTCTGTGACTACCTGGCAAACTGAGGACAATCAGTTTAAGGCTGCCTGTCTCTAACTGGCTTTCTTGTGTCTAAATACTTCAGCAAATATTCAAGATCACACAAACCAGGCTCAACAGAATAAATTAACAGGGTTTCAGCCTTGACAGCAATCCTCCTGTTATTGTTTCACATCAGATTCTCAGAGTCATTTTTAGCACAGTCTTTTTTCCTTTGTACTTTATATTAACACATCAGTCAACCCTGAAAAACACAACAGAAAAGTAGGTGCACTTCAAGAATGCAGCACTAACATCAGCCAATATAGCTCAGGAGTTTGACACCATAACTACAAAATAAGCATTTCTGGAATAAGTACAATTTATCAGGTTTTTAACAGTGATAGAAAACACCAATCCATTTTCAAATACTGCAGAATGAGCAACAACAGCTTTTTCAAAGTTGGAATGAAAGGCGGGCAGGTTGAACAGACAGCCCAATCCCTGATAAATTAGTTCAGTGGGAGTCTTTTAAGCACATACCTCAGACAAGCAGCAGAGAAGAAATCCATTTTAGAAAAGACGCTGAAAGAGCTTGATGTCCACCTGGCAAATTTCTTGTGCTGTTTGAAAAAGCAAGACGGTTCAGATTGTGAACCGAGTTATATCTACAGCATTACAACCAGTCCTGATCAGTACATAAATGGAAGTAAGAGCTTCCAGCAGCGTACCTGATCAGAAAGACTAAGGGCAGGGGGAGAGAGAGAGAGAGAAAAAAAGAGGAGGGAGTGCTTTCTTCCTTCGGTAAACCTCAAACATTTGTGTAAAGCATTTAGCCTTAAAGCAGAGCTTCTCTATGGGAAGGAAATCTGTATACTCCTGCAATGCTAGGATTTTGACTACACCATTGCTTGCTTTTGTCCTTAAAGTGTTTTCCATGTGAAGGAACAACATGAACTCTGTTAACTTCTAAACAGTTCAGGGGAAAAATCTTGAATAATAACTTAAACATCCCCCCACCTCAACAAACCGGCAAACACCCGAAAATATAAGGCCAGTGAAATCCATCTGGTAACAAAATACTGTGCTGCCAAAAAGACCTGACTGCAGCTTTTTAAACATTTTTAAAAGCACCAAAATAGGATTTTCTCCTTAATTATATACTTAACAATAACTACAAAGCAAGCATTCAGAAATTATTTTTAAAAAAGGGGCGGGGGGAACCCCATGTGGGCAGCTAACTTAAATGAACTAAGGTCTAGGATTTAACATCCTGCTGGCTTACCTGATAAAACATGAATTTCAAAGGTATTATGAGGAAAAAAAACCCAACCAAAACCCAAGAGAGTGATGATGAAATGCTTGAAATGCTCTCTAATAAACTTGTTCAAATTCCCAGTTCCAAAAGATTACCAAGCATTTATAAATTGCTGCATTCTCATTGGGAAGAGGGGGAAAAAAAAAAAAAAAAGAAAAAAGACCTCTGCAGTATCCTCTCTGCTTCATTCTCGGCTTCCTCTTCTGAGGCTCACTCTATGGTCCCTCATACAAATCAGCAAATAGCAGGCACCCCCCCCGCCCCCCCCCAAAAAAAACCCCCACAAACCCAGAAAGAAAAAGAAAAGAAAAAAGAGCGGGGATGGGAGGAGGATGAAGAGAGACAGAGAGGAGGACGAAGAAAGAAGAAAAGGGGAAAAAAACCTGATACCAAGCCATCACCTTAAAGGACAGCCCCATCTACCGGCAAAAGAAATGAACAGGCTGTAAAAGATGGCTTTTAAAAAGATTTTCTGACTTAAATGAGTCTGAAAATCTACAGCTCCGTTTCCCTTCAGCAAGGAACAAAGCGCAGGGGTTGCCCTGAGAAGTAGATTTCTTTATCCAGTGTTAAACGAGTAAAAGTTTTCATTAATTTTCATTTCTCTTTTGTTATTTTTTTGTCTCTGAAACGTGAGAAGGACATAGTTTGGGTAAAGGTGGTCTGTTATGAAAGCACCAGAAACCTTTCCAGGTCAGCCCCTGGCAAGCCACAGCTAAATGCTACCCGAAAAAAAAGGTTCCTGTGCCAGTGTCATATGACACGTCCATCTATTACAGACTGCATTGCCAATCCCGCAGCCGGGTAAACGACTGACACGTCAGATCTATACATTCCCATGTATTCAGATGACAGCTGCGCAGCCAAATCTGGAACCTAGACAAAAAATGCTCCTTTTTAAAATTCAGACTGCTAAGTAACAGTAACTGCTAATACAACAAACTTCAGCTGCAGTGGCTCAGCCTCAGTTTGAGCTAAATCAGATAGCATTATATAGTTCTCATTTTGCTTTCTTGACCAAAAAAAAAAGAAAAAAAAAAAAAGTGGAAGTGGGATGGCCATCAGCAAACACTTTCGAAAAACCTTAGTTTCAGCCATGCTGGTGGGGGGTGGGTGCAATATGGTAGGAGAGGAAGGGGGCAGTGAGGTGCACAGAAGAAGGGCCAAAAATAATACCGCATTTCTTTCACTGTGTAATACAATTTTGGCATGTAAAGATAGAAGAAAATAAACCTAATTAATATCTGTATGCAATAAGGCTGTCATCTATGATATAACAGATACTTAACATGTTAACCTGTGATTCAGTGACCCCAGGCAGCTATAATGAATTTGATCCCCTAGAGTCAATTCCAGTATTGTTCTGATATGTTCTTTCTTAATATTTTTATGTCATGAGGTTTTGACTGCTTAAATTTTGCTTGAATCCAAACTACGTGAAGCTGAATTTCTCCACCTCCCAGTGGTGGCCTGATATGCTTGGCCCTTCACGACAAGCACTTGGAATCTCTCAGTATAGTACCTAAATTTCAAGCATTTATCAATACAGAATGTTATGAACAATTGTTCTAACAACAAAATCTAATCTCATAAATTTTTAAATATTTTCTCTGCAAATATTACAGTGATTAAAAGAAGACATCAAGCAACCTTATGACACCAACTATTTAGTTAAAACACACCATAATACATCCAAATACTAATATTCAACTGCTGACATTCAAAGGGCAAGACCAAGCCAGATACAAACATGCAACCTGTCTCCTTTGAATGTGCCTGAGCACTGATTTAAAAAGACTTCACGTGCTTTCATGTTTCACTGCTGCCATGATCACCAGTTTTGAATCTAGCTTTTCTGCTGGCACTACTGGTAGGCTGCTAAATAGCTCAGGCAGGTCCCTGCTACCCAAATACAGTTCAATTCTACGACCTTGAGGTAGAAAGATCTATAAACCATTATCTTCTTATTATCAGCTGGTAACATGCTCTTCAACTCTGATTCTTATTTAGGTACGATTGTAAAAGCTGAGTTATCTTTTTTTCATACATTTGCAAAGTTCTTCGGGGTCATGAAGACCATTTGCAGGTCACAAATTACTTTCTAGGGCTAGTAACACCTCTGACTCAGAATCATCCTTAAAATTTTAAATACTAAACAGATGTTCAGATACTGTTGCTGATGCCAATTGATCATTCCCAGAATCTTTCTGTTCATGGAGGATGTTTCTGGAAATGATGAATTACCTGGTGTTTATAAATACAGATTTATCACTAGGTTAAAAGGCAGAATATTTACTCCTCAGCTTGAAGTTTTAATATGACTTTCTCCAGTCTGGGCACGTTTCAAATTTTACAGGCATAGCTCCTGTAAAATATTGCATTTTGAAATGAAATAAACACTGCAAAAGAAAACAATAAACTAGGAATCCGGATAGCTTAAGCAATAAACTCTGCGTAGTAAAAATCTTTGAGATACCTCAGGCGCCTACAGTTTTAGTCCTGAACATAACACTGAACACCCTAGATTTCCTCCCAGCTTAAACGTAATTGTATTACGAAATGCCTTATGAAAGCATACCATTTTCAATAGTCCTATATTGTCCTTCTTTAAGCATCAGTAGAGGTGCAGCGTAGGATGCTTAATACGACCACTGACTTTAAGAAATCTTCAAGTATCATTAACCAAACACTGAAAGCTTTGTTTTAAGCAGCATTTCTCATGGCTCAGATTTCACTGGTCATACTGGTATAACCAAGTGCTCAAGTGTAGCTCTACCAGCTTACAGTGTCAGGAAAATTGATAGGGTTTGTGGTTATCTTAACAGGCTCCTTTGGTGGCTCCTTGAACCAGACTGTCATCTGATATGGGGTCTGAGACAGAAAACTATCAACACCATAACAACTGCTTTCCAACTGCTAAAGAGCTAAATCCCTTGAATTCTTATATTTTTAATGTTTTAAATTTATACATTGCACCACAATTGCAGAAAACAAAACAGGTATAGATTTCTCAATCACAGCTGCTCCAACTGTAAGATAAACGGAAAGTTAGTGAATAAAACATGGTCTCCCTTCCCTTTCCCCCCAAAAATACAATTGCCTTTTTTACTGTCTCTAAACAAATAGGACACTGCTAATAGCTAGCAAAAGAATTTTCAAAACCAAGCAAGTCTAGGATACTCATTGCATTTACTTTGGAAATTTTTGTCTACTTCTTCCTGCAGGTATGGTGGCAACTTCTCCCATCCTGAGTTCCTGAGGAGCAATCATCTTAATGGGCATGGGCTGAAGCAACCATCCAACAGGCCCAAAGGAGAGCATCTCCATGCCCTGCACAGCAGCAACACGGTTGCCAGGTAAACTTCCATTGCAGCCTTGAGCTTGCAGTCTCGCAGATTTCAGATTCTGCAGAGCTGGTAACTTTGCATTAATGGAGATTTATGGTTCACTTGCCCTTATACAAATTTTGACCAGTCCTACTCTTGGCTCTGCCTCAGGAATTACTGTGCAAATGTTTTAAGAGCACTGGTAAAGAACAGCCCAGTAGATTTTTGGCTTAAGTGCCACAAACTTCCTACCCTTAGTGATCACCAGGCACTGGGAGATTCTGGGTTTTTTCAGCACATGAAGGGATTCATCCGGAAGTCCTTCTCTGGTGATCCTCTGCAGCACAGTTCCCTTTCTGCAAGGGACCTATAATGAACTCCAGCTGAAGAAAAAGAGAATGTAGCTCTTCTTGTCAATATCCTGTTTCAGCATTTGTGCTGCAAATGTTATAGTTCTGTACAATCTAGAGAAACCTTTAAAATTAACTTTTAGAAGCTTAGATGTTCAGCAATGGCAGTAAACCATGAAAGCAACAATGCAGAAGGGTGTGTTCTATATACGCAATGAATAAAATGTTAAGAGCAAAATATATATATATATATATTTTTTTTTTTTTTAATGACAGTGTCTGAGGTACATTTTATTTATCAAAACATTAAGAAATCTCCCTTGATTCTCTACAGTATCTCTTGCTAGTGTTCTAGGAGTGAATTCTGTGAATTGCAGTGGGTGTGGAAAAGAGGTAACGGAGTAATTCATCTAATATACAAGGAATGAGCCATTCAAGATCCTCCATGGACAAGCATGGATTATAAAAACTGGTCTTGCCATTATTTACGCTAAACACATTATTCTAAAATAATTTAATTCACACACTTTCATATTGTTTCCAGGCTCTTCAGTTTTAGTGACATTTCCATGGCTATGAAGAGAACACAGAAACTCCCTTGTGGGACAGAAAACTCTAGTACTGTGAGGAAAAGTGAAGAGAAAAGTTTGTCAGAAACTCAAACTGCGTATTGTGATGTGAGGGAACATACAGAATATTGAAAGCAAGCTACCCACGTAGCCGTGGATTGGAGAATTCCAGTAAACCACAGGAAAATACCAGGGGGAGGCACTGACCAGTAACAGTCCATATCCTGCATTGTATTGGGTTGAAAACATACCTTACAGCTCAAATTCGATTTCTCAGACCCGAAGTGATATACCAAAATATAGGATATATAAATACACATAGGAAACACCATTTTCTAACACTTTGTATCCTACTGAAGCATCTGCAGCTTGCTATGCTGAGAAGTACCATGCATAGAATCATAGAATCATAGAATTGTTCTGGTTGGAAGAGACCTCCAAGATCATCGGGTCCAACCATTAACCTATCACTACCAAGTCCCCGACTAAATCATGTCCCTTAGCGCCTCATCTAAACGCCTTTTGAATACCTCCAGGGATGGGAACTCCACCACCTCCCTGGGCAGCCTGTTCCAATGCCCGACAACCCTTTCAGTGAAGAATTTTTTACGAATGTCCAATCTAAACCTCCCCTGGCGCAACTTGAGGCCATTTCCTCTTGTCCTGTCATCTGTTACGAGGGAGAAGAGACTGACCCCCACCTCTCTACAACCTCCTTTCAGGTAGTTGTAGAGAGCGATAAGGTCTCCCCTCAGCCTCCTTTTCTCCAGACTAAACATCCCCAGTTCCCTCAGCCGCTCCTCATAGGACTTGTGCTCTGGACCCGTCACCAGCTTCGTTGCCCTTCTCCAGACATGCTCCAGCACCTCAACGTCTTTCTTGTAGTGAGGGGCCCAAAACTGAACCCAGTACTCGAGGTGCGGCCTCACCAGGGCCGAGCCACGATGCAAAAAATAAAAATAACACTTCCAGAAAACCACCATACATTTAAAGTTAAGCCTGTAAGAAAATACCTCAAGCACCCACACTTGAAATGGGACGGAACACAGTGTACTCATATATAATAGCATAACTATTTTAGAACACTTCAGGCAGCAAGAAACAAAGAATCTGAAGTACATCGTTACAATAATGCGTGGTACCTAGCAGTTTTGTTCTAAGTTCCTATACTATGCTATTATTTTAAGAGTTTGTTTGCAAGACATACCTCTGTATTTTGAAGTATAAAATGGTATCTATAAAATATTATACAATGTAACATACTGCATTGCAACAGAGGTGTTTTCACGATATCAAAAATGAGTCACATTTTCTTGAACTTAACTTCTTTCACAATGTAATTAATGAAGGCATGAGCCTGGTATTTCTACTAAATCACAGCATAGATCTACAGGACTGTCATTAAAAAAAAAGTAATTTAGTAACTGCTCAGGTAAGACCACGATGAAGAGACAACTGACTGCTTGGCAGTTCTTTTCCAGAGAAAGAGAGCTTTTAAAGACGATAAGAAATTGATAAAACAATTCACATCACTTACAAACAAATGTTGAAATTAAACTCATCAGTTATTTCTATAACAGTGTGAAGAACCACTAGTTTCCGGGATGGGGGGGGGGGTGGGGGTGTTGGGGAGGGGAACACATTTAAAGGACTTACACCCTTCCCATTAAATTTAGTTTTACTCTGATATTAACACATAATCTTATATTAATATTCAATCTCATTTTGATTTAAGAAAGGGACCTTGATATTTATTCTTAGAGTGACAGTTACTTATTAGACATGAAAATTCTTTAAATGCCATATTGTCAATAGATAATAATTTTTCATTTTTTATTTTCTGTTTTGACACTCATTAACATAATTCATTACAAACATCACCATTTTAAAGTTAATATATTAAATGAAATCTTGGTAGTAAGCTGTTAAATATAACTGGTTGATACAATGCTGACCAAAGTTTCTCTCAGGTATTTTTACTATAAATTCCCTGATAGTTTGGAATTCATTAATGTATCTTAAATTTGTATTATTTAATTTGTACGAATCGCTCACTCCCATGAAGCAGACGCTCCAGCACCACAGAAGGAAAAAAGTTGCTGTCCAAGGTACTGTACATAAACACGAGCTTTCTAATTAATCTCTCAAATGCATTAAAAATATTTTCAAATGTATTATATAGTAGTTGCCCCTAGCAAAGAAGCTAGCCTTGCTGAAATTCCCTACATGATACTGCAGTATCAGTGCTATGCTGTTACTTTCCAGGGCCTCTTCTGCTGCATTCCAGTATAATCAGACGTTCCAGTACCTGACAATACTCAGTATGTATAATTCGTTTAAGGACAAACCTGTTCTATGTTTTGTTACAGACTGATTTTCAGCAGGGTGTAAATACCAAAAAATTCTTTGAATTCTACACGGTGCATGAAAAAAAGCTGCCCTCTAATATAAATCTAGCTAACATGTACTGTTCTGGCATTCTGCAGAGCAGTCACTAAATGTAATTTTATCTGCAGTATTCACCTTACATATTTCAGAAGCATATAGATTCACGCATTCATGCAGTAAATAGCAAATAGCATCCTGGATTTAATTGCTACTTCAAAAAATAACCAAAGAGTGCAGGAAAATTAAATACATTTTTTTTTCATTTTGTTTTGTTTAATAAAAGCAGCATATTTGTAGTTTGCAAGGCTAAAACAATGCAACAGCCAGGAACTGCAGTAAACCTCTCAGAGCTAATAGCTATATCCAGTAATGCTTTCCCACACCACCTTGAAGCAAATGGATTTCATTCACTTCTTAATCAGTCAAATTAACAATAATCCCCATATGGTTAGAAAAGATGTTTGTTAAACAAACCTAATTTATGATTTAATTATTTGTAAAGTGTCTTAAAGCTGAGATGCGTGGAAGAACTACTACTCTGTTAATTCAATCATGCTGACAGAGATGGTTTCACCTAGCAAATTCTCTCTGCAATTCACGGTACGGCTGACAGCTATCTGCATAGAAAAATAGCACAGTAACCATTTAAATAATGCAAAAACATTTACCCGAGAAGAGGTAGCAGAGATCAGGATCCAGCTTCCAGACCCCATGAAGCATGAAAGCTGATGAAGCAATCCACTAGCTTGCTCAGGCCAGCAGTGTCTCTCCTACACTTGACCTAGACTGCCTTACATAATGAGGAATCAGTGCTGTATCCTGTGTGGAGGAGCAAGCTGAATGTCATCACTGGCAGAAGTAGGGAGAACAGGCAGCAGGCAGGCTGGTAGTTAGCATGGAGATCACGAAGTCTGCTTTCCCTGAGTGTTCTGGGAGAAAACACAAGAACAGCTCAGAAATGCTGGTGTCATTCCTCCCCTGGAACGAATGACCGGAAGGAGTGAGGGTGTTACAAACGTGAGGCAGACAGCAAGTGCTAAAGCTGCATCTGTACCTGCTATCAAGGTAACAGAGTTCCTGTCACGCTGTCTAGAGGACTGCATAGCTACAGCTAATAGGAGAGCAACAGCAAGGCAAAGTAAGGAAGGAGAGACACAGACTGCTGCTGCATACATTTGTCTATATATTACTCATTGTGGTGAGTAGAAGAAAAGCAATGGCATAAATAAAATACTGGGATTAATTTGAAAAGGGAAGTGCTATTCCCTTAAATAAATCTTACTGCATGCAAGTTAGTTTCTGGAAAAATAACCATTTGTTACCTGTTTTACCTGGTGTTACAGAGGTTAAAGTGCTTGTATTACAGAGATTTAATATCTTCAGGAAAATAATGGGTAAGATACATTCCTAGCTGTGAAGATGTTTACAGTAATTTCTGGTATTTCTTTGGTATTTTTTCGAGAGAAGCTTTGGGATATTTCTTAGTTTATTATTGTTTGGGTCATATCAGCACTTCCTCTGTGGGGGGCACAAGAGGAAAAACAAGTATTCAGGCTTAGCTAGCAGTTAGAAACATAGACAACCTTGTTGTTCACAAAAAGCAGCTTTATATTAATTAAAATCACTGCATATAACTTGTATTCCATATTTTATTTCATTTGAATACTTGAATAGTAAGTAAAGAGCCTTAAATACTGATAATGCATATGTAAATTATTCTTGACTGAATATTTTGAATTATATAGTTTCTTCTTACAAAAGACGGCAAAGGTTTCACTAAGATGGGGCATCTTCAGTTTTCTAGTTTTCTTTGAGACAGCTTGATTAGGTACAATCAAGAGTAATTGCAACTGGACACAAATTCCTAATGTCACAGATCAGTGTCACTTGATAATGAATATAGTAACTAAGAGAGAAAGAAAGTATCATTCAATAATATTTAATGCTTCATTTTATGGAAGTACTGCTATATTTGATGGTCCTTCTTGTTTAAATTAAATGGGTTTGGGTGAGTGAGTGAAATAATGGACATAATTTTCAATACAGCTCTGAAACTTGCCAAGTTAAAATCCTGGGCTGCATTAAATACAAGAGGAAAGCGGAACTCAGCAACAACATTGCGGCAACATCAAAAGACAGGTCACTAAACTCACTGCAAGTTTTAGTATCAATGTGGAACATTGGCTGGGTTTTACAGAAGTCAGCTTAGCTACAGGGACTATTATACTTAGTTATGCCCTTAGCAGAGTAAACATGATTTGAGCTCTGATTTCAAATGGGAAAATCAAGGTGAAGATGAAAGGGGTAAAAATAATCCAATTTTTGTTTACAAAAGCTATTTAAATTATTATTTCTCTTTTATAAATAAGCATGCAATGACTTTTCTCACAAATTCATCAGGTTAAAAAAAATATGCTTGACTGTCACGGTTTTTTGAAATATGTTTTCCTAGTCCCTCGTTGAATGATTTTCTTTTTGCTTCCTTGAGAATGAAAAAAAAGAAAAAAGAAAAGAAAAGGTAGATCACTAATAAGTCAGGATATACCAGCTGTAGGTCTATATCACATCAGCAAATAATATTAAAAATATCTTGGTACATTTATTCTTTCACATATTGGTGTTGACTGTTAATGAGAGTCCCTATTAAAACTTTATATAACTTATATGTACCAACCTCTACTTTTGGTGTTCCAAGCGTTAAATAAGAGTACTTGCTTACAAGAAAACTATTTACATACTGGACCCTGGTTAATCAAGAGTTGAAAATATCATGACCTCTATTAGGCTATGAGAGCATACGATGATAGTTTAATTAAGGTGCAAAAGGTTGGTGATTGTGTTGATCGTGGCCCTCAAAACAGCGAAGCAGCCAAACTACTCATCTAAAGCCAGCTCAGATGCCTTCACAACCATGGCACAGTTAATACATCACTAGGATAATCTGCCTACAGATAACCAAATGTTGACTGCATCAGGTAGAAAAAATAAAGTTTACAGGTAAACCAACTCAATACACAGAAATTGAGTAGAAAATGAACAGAAGAGCAAACTTGACTGTCAACATTGCAAAGGCAATATGCAGTTTGCTTGACGTTCAGGCAAACTTGTCTAAGTTTGATACAGTTGATTCCATCTTTGGGCAAAATGATGAACTAGATATTCTTTCAAAGCTTTTCCAGCCTTCTTTTCTATGATATTGCCTGTAAACTGTATGTCCGATTGCAGAACAATGACTATCTCATTATACTCTTGTCATGAGGAGAAGTAAATACAAAGTAATAATTTGTAAACATTAAATTATTGCCATTCAGAATATGCCTGCAAGCGATAGTTTTTTGTTGTAAAAACTGTTTACTTCTCTCAGGAATTAGCCAACTTTTTCTTCCATTGAACCACAAAACTTTTTGGTTTATGATAGTTCTTATAAGCATTTTTCTCTAGATGAACTTGGTCTGATCTGCTGGCAAGTCAAGACCACTTAACACAAATTGATAGAGAAACTGCTGACATGTAGGACTCAGTGAAAGACTGTTTCTGACCAGCTGCACTGATAATGTCAGTAGTAGAGTTTAATACTTGACAGTGGTAAGAAAATAAGTCAAGTTTATACCACTCTCAACTACCAAATTAATTACTCTGATGCTCCAGCAGTTAGAAAGATTTCTGTCAAACAAAATAAAGTAAATGTAGTTTTTAAAAAATTCCTTTAAAAATTGTATTCTTTTACAAATACCTGTAGAATAAAGCCGCTGATAGGAAAAGAAGAATGAGCCAGACTACCTCTCACATAAGGACAGAGATGAAAATATGAATGTTTGAGAGTTTAATATGAGGAATACAAAACAATCTAGACTCTTTTGCTGTACCTGTCTCATGAAGACAATGCTAGTGATGTTTTGCAGAAAACTGTAAGCCTATGAAACAAGTTCTGGAATTTTTCTTTTATGGAAAATTTGGCAGTCGAAGTTAACAATGCTTATCGCTAAATTATCCTTACTGGCTGAGTTTATGTCCACAAGGTTCTTTCTATTCCATGCTGAAATGAAGGAAGCAGTATCTCATAGACATTACTCCTGCCAACAACCTTGAGTAAATAGGATTTTTTTTAGACACCTTGCTCTTAAGATGCCTTGCATATAAATAAATCATTACTTGAGGTTTGCTCATACTAAGATAGATTCCATTTGGGATTGGATGAAACATTAAAATGCTCCAGTATCACTGACTGGAGAGACATCTACAATATCTTGAGGTGCAGGTTTTTGGTTTTTTCCGTCCTTCTCTGACCTTGCTTTCTTTTCTCAAAATAATTTCTCCCTTGTGTTCCTGAACAACTTTCACAAGTGATTCATGCTGAAATGTGTAAACAGTGGCTCAAAGTCTTCAAAAAACAAAACTCAATACCAAATGGAACCCTGTATTTAGACCTGATATCACATACACTTATAAATCGAGGGCAGGGGAGCGGTCCACATACAAGTCCTTTACCCAAGTCTCTCTGAAGACTTTGGCCATTTCTGTGTATGTGCTACTTCTGTTAGCAAAAACAATAAAGGCACACCTCATGTCTCCTTTTTGAAACATGCAGTAAAAGCTTTTAATTTGTTTCTTTGAGTATTATCTAACAGCTCAAGACCTAAATTTACCCTACATGTATTTTTTTTGTTTGACCCAGTCATATCACAATGAGGGTCACTGGAGGGCTAGTCAAAGAGGAAGATTTTTCTTTTAGTTGACTAGACTTCCTGGATGCCAATATTCAAATAAGCAGAAGTACAACTCTAAATATTCTTTTATTCTTAGATGATACCTTACCAATCTTGAAACTGCATTTAAAAGCATTTTACAAAGTAGTAATATTTCCAAACATATTAAATTGTATGTTTTAGTTGTAATATGTGTCAATGTTTTCAAGTCTCCTTTCTTTAGTATTCTACAATATTTAGTATTCTACATAATTACAAGAAGGTCCCTGATTTTCCTCCAAATGCTCAAGTATGCCAGCAATGATAGGTGAACACTGAATTCTCAAATTCAGTGCAAACTCCTCAGATAGGTATCACTAATTTTGTAATCTTGTACACACATGCAGTTTCTGGTATTTAATGTTATACATTATCCTAGGAAATAACTGAAAAATTATAATGCAAATAAGCGTAAAAAATTTATACAGTTAAACTACGAACATTGAATAGGTCAAGGTCACAGTAATCTTAATATTCATGGACTGTTCTTTGACTTCTTTTTGACATCTTTTCCTCTGCAATGGAACTAGCTACAATAGCCTTCCTAATCCCTTTCCCAGATTTTTTGTAAGATTCACAGGGCTGCCTATTATACCTCTGAGTGTGCCTATAAACTGATTTCCCAAGCCACTACTTTTGTACTTATCTCATAAAAAAACCCATCTGCTGGTTTGCATATTACTGATAAAAGAGAATGGCAAAAATAGGAGGAAAGAAAGAAGTTAAAATTAAAGAGCAGTTAATTAAGCATTCAATAAATATGCCTATTTATTTTGAGTAAATGAATGATCTTTATCAACTGAAAATAATCAGTACTAGCAGGCTTTTTTTGCTGAATTTTCTTCTGTCAATTATTCCAGGATGTTGCATTTAGATTTTAATTTTTTTTAGTATCTCCCTAATCTAGTTCTGATGAGCTGAAGAGCAAGAAACAATACAGACTTAGTTTTGGAGACTAAGTTGTTTAAGTTGTAAGTCATCCATGAAAACTTTTCTAGAAATTGTAGTAGCAATACCTTGAACGCCAAGCCATGAGTTATTGATGCCTAAGAACAATGACAGGCAAAACAGATTTATGGTACAGCATAATAAGGTACTATTAGCACTAACAGCAATAAGGCACCCTTTTTTTTTTTTCTTTTTTCCCCCAAAACCCTCCTAAATAGCCCACAGCATGCATCATTTGTGATATTGATTCAACACAGACACAGAACTGCCTAACACAAAGTCTTGAAAGACCTACTGCAATGAACAACTTCACAAGACTGGTCATCCCCTCTAGCAACACATGAAGACGGAATCTGATTTTTAGCTAAAAGGCATAAATTCATCACTTCAATTTCATTCTGAATCCCAGTAGCTTATTTTTGTCTGTCTTCAGTTGACATGGGACTTGGAGCTGTCAAACAAACTATATTTAGCCTTCACTAGGTTTTAATCTCTTCAATTCTTTGAAATGTCTATACTTACAGAAAAAAAAAAAAAATAATCTGATTTGGTTCTTTATAAAACAGTGATACTTCTTGTATTTTGTTTTGCCAGAAATTTTAGAAATATGCTTAATAACTGCACGGTACCAAAGGTGTGGGTGACTTGTAAAATGCTTTCAAAAGGTCTATTTGGTTCCCACCAAGGAAAACGTACCAGCTCCTGGATTCTGTTCCTCTTATTTCCATCATTTGGATGCTTCCAGGAAATAACACAGATTCTCTTTGGTCTCGCTTTTCTTCCCAAAAGGTTCCTAGTCACTTGGGCATAGCTTACAATATAAGAGCTCACAATTGCCTAAAAAAGAAGCCTGTATCTCAGGCAACTTTTCAGCTCTCTAGCATCTGTGGCTGTTTTCCATAGAGGACTTACTGAGAAGTAATCAAAGCTGTTCAGGCTGTGTATGTATTCCACATCCAAACTTGCACAGTACAAGCACTCAAAGGCTGTACAGCCAGAGGGTTAAATGTGGATGATGCACAGATGTCTAGGCCAGATCACGCCTCTGTCTTCAGTTCGCCTCCACCAACCCAAAGATAAAGACTAGTAAGAATGAGACAAGTCTTTCAGGTCAGTACCTTTGACCTAAACATGGAACCTGCATTCAGCGCTGAGAGACACAGTGGTCCAACATGCCACATCTTCCAGATCTTCTGTGTAAGTTGAGGGTACTCCCTTGCAGAGCAGGAGGATTCAGGGTGCTGTCATATTCTGCAGCTCCTAGGTTCTGAAGTTCTCCCGTTCAGCCCTTGGCTGACTGATATGCAATGTATTATTTATTTATATAGCAAGATATATCCTTGCCAACACTCTTTATATACTTAGGTTTGCATACACATTTCACTTACAGTTTAAGTGCTCCCATGTCTAATGTTGAGCTTAGAAGCACTACATATAAGCCTTGAAAAAGATTTGAACACTATCTCATCTAAAGAAAATTCAGTAACTCCTAGAATGCCTTCTTCTTTAAATATTTGTTTTACCTGTCAGAATAAGTTTTTATTTGGCCACTATTAACACAATAATTGTATAATCAGCAATAGTATTTTGAAGCTTACAGGACAAAGAGACATAAAACTGTGTTATTTTTGAAAAGATACATTTTTTGCTTATCTTGCTCATCTTTTTGACGCAGCTGTCTGTTTTTCATTCCCTTATGTGAGCAAGCAAACTGAATGTCCTTGTAAGCCACTGTGGCTTGCTGTCAGGCAGAGTAAAAAAAAATTAACCATAAACTGACCAAAGCAGTGCATAAAATGCCTTGTTTTTAAAGATATTAGCTCTTTATGTTAATCTCTTTTGGACAGATTCCACAGTGTAAAACAATGAGATCTCACAAGAATCTATTGCAGAAGTTCTCCTTTCCTCAATCACTCCTAGTGAGTCATTCTTCAAGATTCAGCTCTAGCTATACTCAAATCACTAAGTTTTTAGAGGGCAATGAGGGAAAATACTTTTCTCTTCCTATTTTTTCCAGGTCATCTCAGATGAATTCAGCAAATTCTATTCTTTATGGCACTTTAATGAAGCAAAATTCTTTACTTCAGCATATTTACTTCTTCAATAGTGTTTCATTTTTATTGGAAGCTGCGGCCATGTGACCTTGAGAAAGACATATCTCTACTCTTCATTCTTCAATCACTTACAATGCAGTATTGAGATGCCTATCACAGTCCCATCAGAGACCATGTTCCTCCCAGAACCAGTATCATAATTTATGTCAACTTTGAATCATTGCCTTGGAAAATGCAGATTTTGGTCTCCTGTGTCTAAAGGTGGACTTGCAAAGGGAATCAAGCAATGCAAATCTATCTGTTCTCTTGCCTAAGAACAACTGGCTGAAACCACCTGAAAGCTCCAGGTCTAAATAGAGTCATTTGGGAAAGTGATTGAGCGCTCTCTCACATGAGATGTGAGGATTCCTGTGGTGCTCAAATAGAAACATTAATAGGACTTTCTGCCTATAACCACACCTCTGCAGTCTCAAACCTTTCTCCGGGATTTCTATTTTGATTCACCGGCTTCCTGGAAACAGCAGGTTTTCCACTGAACTTTCCATACTCCCTCCTTCAAGACTAAGACAGCAGGATCAAGTAATTTTTTATTTTTCCATTTTTAACATAGGACTTCTATGAGGACACTAATTATATAATTGCTGCTCCCCTAATCTTAGGCCTAAGCAGGGTTATTCTGATATTGGTTGTAGGGCTATATTGATATTTTCCTTCTAAACCCGCTGCCCCACCTTCTGTTACTCTGAGTCTGCTAGAGCAGTAATGTGAGTCTAGAATTGGAAGAGTGTGGTACAATCTGCCATTGCTGAGAGCTAATCTTAAGCATTTTCAATAGCAATACAGAAACGAATGCTAATCCCTGATGACTTTACTCAGCTGCACCCACTTTCAGACAGGGAAGTGATTTTAAGCAAAAAAAAGTTGCAAAATAT
Organism: Phoenicopterus ruber ruber; assembly: GCA_009819775.1. Lineage (NCBI taxonomy): Eukaryota > Metazoa > Chordata > Aves > Phoenicopteriformes > Phoenicopteridae > Phoenicopterus > Phoenicopterus ruber. The sequence goes on along the minus strand of CM020220.1, from coordinate 22,685,796 downwards.
AAGCAGCATTGTTTCATAGAATTTCGGGCCTCATGGGCTACAGTGCTTAGTCTGAGCTTTACTCCACTAGATTTAGCTCAGTTACTCCTCTAATGAAACCAAGATTTATTTATTTTGACTGAAATCAGGAGGAGATGAAATAATTGGGTGCCAAAGGGCACAGAATGAAGAGAAAGAAATGCTGCAAATGCCTCCACGAGGAAGTGATTGCTAGGTGAAATGTATCAAGATGCCTGGTCTGCGGAAGAGAGAAAGGGAAAAGCCCTTGGAAATCTTTTTCTGCTGATCTGAACTGTAGCCCCAAGCCCGACAACCACTTTAAAGCTGAGTTCATGAGGAAGATACAGCTGGCACGTTCCCACTAGTCCTTGAGACTACAGGTATATTCCAAAAACTGTCTAATCCCCAGTGGCTCATTTATATTGTCTCAAAGCAATTCAGAGAAAAAAGAATAAACAGAATACAGTTGACTAATTTATGCATCAGGGAGTTCTTTCATGACCTCTAAAGGACATAATTTGATTATAATAATCTTAAAGCAGAACTGTTCCTATTAGTCATAAGAAAATATGACTTCTTTTAAGATGAAGGGAAAAGAGGAATTGTTAAGTTAACAAATTCCAAGATGGAAGTGAACAGTTTAAATCTGATTTGCTCTGAATCTGAATTAAAGGCCCAGACCAGTTCTATGTCCACTGCCTTTTGTATTAGCTGTTCCAACACTTACTTACAATAAACTGCATTTTACAAGGTGAACTCATCTAGTCTCAACTGCTGGTTGTTAGGTAACATTATTCCATTGTCAGATGTGCTGGGAAGTCCCAGTGTAATATCTTCTCCAGCAGTCATGTGTGCTTCTTAATTTTCCCTTCAGCAAGTTCATAAGCTGAGTTCCTTAAGCCTGGTTTAAATCTGTCAGTCCCTCAAAACACTTTTGTGGCTCTCGCACAGTCTGTTACTAGAACTTCAAAATCTTTCTTGAACAAAAGGCAGAATATCCTAAAGAAACCTCATCAGTGCAAGACATCCTAACTCATACCACGCTCATGTCCCTGCTTCTACTCACTGCTCCCCATTCCAGTCATCACAGGATCACATCAGCCTTCTTTCCCAGACCACGCACTTTGAGGTGGTTTTGGCTTTCAAATCTTTCATTCTTGTTTCATTTGAAAATGAACTTTCTTATCCTGTATTCTGAAGTCCCAATTGTTGTACCTTGCTTTTGACTATATTCAAATGTAGTGTTTTCAACTCAAATTTTTAAATCAGACTACCCAGCTTGCCCTGAAATAGCAACCTTGTTAACCTTGTTCTTTTTTCATGTCATCTGCAAACTTTACTACCAAAAACCTTACAGTATTGTTTGTATAACTGACAAAAATACTAATTACACCAAATAAAGAACTTACTCATAGAGGGTCCTTCCTAGAAATAATACCACTCAGTTACATCTCCCCATTAGTAATACCTTAAAATCTATCAGCCCAGGTTGTAGTCCACCTCATATATCCTCTATTACTTCCAAATAAAGTAAGTGTGTCATGAATGCATGGTATTTAGTGCCTTAAAAAAACCCAAAACAACTAGGCTTCTACATTTGCCTTTTTAAACAGATCTATGATCTTGTCAAAAAAAGGAATAATTTGACAAGATTTATATTTGTGCTGATTTCCATAATTACCACTTTAGCCTCTAAATTTTTTATCGCTCAAGTCCAAAACTCTTCACTATTTTACTTGGAATTGACATCCATATAACTAATCAATAGTTCTTCAAAATGTCATTTCTAGTGTTTATAAATTTGGAGTAAGATTGGCAGTCCTCCAGTGCTCTGAATGTCACATTTTCTGAGCCTTGCTGTTAGTTGTGCTAACAATAAGGAATATTATTACTATTGTTCATCAAGCCTTCACTGATTAATCTCATTTATTTCAACTTCTGTTATACAGTAATAAAATGGAGTCCATGCCTGATGTGTCAAGAGACAGCATTCAGAATACCAAAGATAAAATTACGTATTTGTTCGCTCCTTTTCTTCTCATTCATGCTAACAATGTGTTGCTTATCTTTCTTTCTTCTGCTATTCCAGTAAAATGCAATCTACTCTTAAGAGTCACAAGGACTACTGTCAGTGCTGTGAATACTGAGTGTGTATTCACATGTGTACCTTTGGACCATACTGGAAATTCTCTCAAAATATTTTGAGGCTCTCAAACCTTTTTTTAATATAATTTGAGCACATATCTTTACAGAGACAAACTTTTGGGGGTCACATCACTGCCTGTGCTCATTGCATGCCACCCCATTAGGAATGGTATAGCTGCCTTAAATGAAATGTGGCAGTTTCTTAAGATGACAATAGTAGGAAAGTATTTTCTGTACTTTTAGCAATCTTTTAACTGAGATTTGAAAAAGGAAATAAGGAGCAGCAGCAGGCCTGTGCAAGTCATAACATGGCTAAGACATGACTCTTGATAATTTGGAGTTAAATGATCCTCCACTCTCCCAGTTGTATTTGTGTTGCTATTTTGTCAATGTTTCAAATTTTTAAAATTTTCACTACTAATAATTTTTTGAACAGAAGAGTTCTTTTCTAATCTGCCTAACTTTGGGAAAAAATATGCAAAGGTATTGTTCTGGTCCTATTACAAATGCTTGAGTAGATGGTGAAGTTTGTCAATGCAACTGAATTATAATTGAAGTGGTTTTTGGTGCACCCCAGGAATTGCAGAAGAGCAGCAAGGTTTTTTTAATTTCCTCAAGTCCAACACACAACCAGGAGGTGCCAAAAAAATGCCCAAATCCATGTTGTAAAACTACTAAGAGCAGTATAAAAGGTGGTATTCTTTCCTAGATGGCATCACACGACAAAGCACAGTTCCTCTAACAATTTAGGGTGCATCAGTAATGTTTACCTTGATTCAAATGCCTATTTGCCTTGCTTTGCATACGTTATATTTGACAGGAGCCTGAAGTCTTAGAATCACCATTTTCTTTGGCTAGGAATAGCCACACGAATACATTAAGCTTATGGACCATTTCCAAGATTCCTTCAGCATGCTCCCAGACATAGCTTCCTCCTATTCCCAAATATCTTTGCAGTCTATCTGCTATAAATATATGTAACTATTAGAAAAAGAGGATTCACACAATCTCTGGATGAATGGTGAATAATAGACAACTTAATGCAGGTTTTTGTGGTGCTGAGAATTCATCATTTATGTAGGTTGGGATTTCTTGCCTGCACAGACAAGGAGCTCTGCATAGGTATTGTGTGCCAAGAGCTATTGATCTTAATTTTTTACTGAACAGAAACAGGAGGGAGTTGAAATAATTATAGACATATAATGTGACAATATCCCAAAGGATCTTAAGCTTGTAATAATAGCAAGAAAAATAATTACCAAAGATAGTTTAGATAATTTTCAACCAAAATCCTGCAAGCAAAGTGCAGAAAAAATGATTAAATTTGTGAAAGAAAACAAAATAATGATCTTTAAAAAGATACTAAAACCTTTAGTCAAAAACATTATCTGGCCGATTGAAACACTTACCAGTGTGGAAAAATTATATTCCCCAAATAAATCACTTTTTTGAAAAACAGACTAAATAGCTGAATAAAATGCAATATGTAATATAGTATAAAATTTTAACATTTAAACCTTAGAGTTGTATTGGTTTGGGTAAATTAAAATTCCTGCGTTTATTATTTAAAAATACCATTGCATAAAACTATGTATGACTTTTTCTGTATGGGTGTGGCTCAGCTTTCATCTGTATTTTGAAGGTTTTGCTGTTGAAGTGTTAACTTCTTCTTGAGGTATTCCAAGTGTGCACCTGTGTGAAGCTGCCTACTGTTACTGCTGCATTTAGCTTTCTGGATTGCTTTTGCAGGCTGAAGTCTGAAGCCATTACAAGCATGATTTTTAGATTATTATTTTTTTCTACAATTTGGCAGAAAAGAGCACAATGATTTTCAGTAATGAAAGTGAATGAAATATGCTTACTTGCTTACATTAACAATTCTTTTAACCAGTACAGCTGGGCACCTACTATATTTGGGAGAAGACATTCCAAATTGGCCAAATGATTCCTTTTTTACAAGGCATTATCAAATAACAAGCTTTTGCAAAACTTTTTTTTTTTTTTTTTTTTTGTCATGTGACAGGTACTCACATCTAGCTAGGCATTTCTCTGTCACTCTATGCTTACATGTTACAGTTCAGGATTACAAAGCCTGATTTCCCTGCGTACACTGTAGTATAGGAACACGGGAACCAAGGAAGCATTTCTACAACCTTACCTCTTGGTGTTTCCTTGCCTGTACCGGAATGATTTGCAGATAAAACCTGTCTAAGCCATATCCAGATAACATAGCATAGGAGATATGCTGGGAATGGGAACTGTTTTGATCACGAGAAATGAGAATTTATCAGAAACATAGAAATTTTGCGCAGCTGCAATAAAGGCATATGTGTGTGCTTCTGTATAGAAGAGTCTCTAGAGGAAAGCATATATGTATGCTGTGTTATTTACCATAATAACCTCTTCATCTCTCAAATGTGCCTGGTATCTATATTTCTGTTTTCAAGATTGAAGCATTATATATTCCAGTAAGTTGAAAATTAAAGTAAAGGAAGTTTCATAAGATCTTATCCTATTGTTATTCAAAATCTCAGTCAGCAAATATAAAGTAATTAGGTTGATGGATCATCATGCCCAAAGTTGTTTTCTCTAACCATTTTGATGTATAAATATCAAGGAATTTAAAAATCATATTTGTGTGTTGGAATGAAGTCTAGGCCTAATTTTACAAATTGCTACCTTTTAAAGAATTCAAAACTCCCTTTTTTCCAGCACTCTGTAGATGTTGATTGCCTTTCAGTGCTCTGTCTAAATGGTTACAACTAAAGAAAGATTCATTCCCCTTACTTTCCATTTATGGTGCTCAGATGGTATCCAGAATGCTTAATTTTAAAATTGACTACACAGTCAAGAGCTTCGAACACGGAGAACACTTTCAATTATCTATGTTTCTGTCTTTACATTGAAGTTGCGTTTAGTATTCAGTATCTAAGCTAGTTTTGCTTAAATTTGCTGATAAGTGTCTGAAATATCGATCCTAGACCTGTTATTTTCTTCTGTGGCCTATTCTAATGCACTTTCAGAGTTCAATTGTTTTTTTTTCTTAAGTTGATCACCTCCCATTAGCCACATTTTGAAAGAAGCTATACTTGGATCAGCTTGGTATTCCTCCTGGCCTATTCCGTAAAACAAATACGAATTTGTCAAGATACCTTTGGACCACACTTATTGCAAAGTATATGTTGATATTTGTGATGCTTTCAGATTATTTAGAATAGATTATTGATACATAGACTCAAATACCTCTCTGTAAAAGGATCTGAATGTTACAGAAAGAGTTATAATGTCAATGAGGAGTATCTGGTATCCTAAACTGAAAAGCAAAATCATAGTGAGCTGAGTGGCTGTGTCTTAATTTTTCTGAATGGTGCTTACCCAATTCCAGCTGAGACTGGCATCTGTAGGTCTTCCATTTGGCAACTGGATGATTGAGTGGTGACTAGGCAGCTCTGATTTAACAGAAGGAATAAGGTAGCAACAGGAAAAAGAGTTAGAACAGTATACATGGAGTGTCTGTTTGGCTAAAACTTATTATCTCAAGATGCTCTAAGGTCCTATATACTGAACAAGAGGAAGTTGAACAGCTCCAAACACCTACCACCCCTCTCAGAAGACAGTCCCTGTTTTTTGCAGCCAGTGTTCCCATAGTCCTGAAAAGCTCCAGGGGCCTGGATCACCAGGTTAACTTTGGTGGGACCTGTAGGCAGCCAAGCCAGGAGTCTTCTGACTCATTTATTCTGATCTGGTACCTTAACCACCCTCCAGTTAGGAGCCCTCAGACTGACCACTTCCAATCCCTTTTTTTTTTGGTATTAGAATCTGCTGTCCAATTACAACAACGGACTCATTCATAGACCAGCCTACTACAGTATTCAGAAACTATCACATAAATGCTTTGTGTTTACCATGATTGGATGACATTTTTTCTTCTATCTCTACTTTTTTCAGAATATTTTTATTTCTCTCTTTCTCTGCATGCTTCAGGTCACCCACTTTCTCTCATCTGGTTTTTTCCTTCCATTTTATCCTCTCTTTTTAGTTACAAATTTCCCTCTCATCCACCCGCACCTTAACATTTAGTACTTTGTTACTAGTTACAAAGCCTTCCAAAAACTGATAGCTATGCTTGGGATTCTGGAATGAATGGGATGGAGCAAGTATAACTGTGGACATAAAAACCCCAAATGTGTCATGTACTAATTCTTACCTGAGAGGAAAACACATACAAATAAAATCATATGCATTCTGTTTATAATATGCAGGGTAGCGTATATATTTTCTTTCTTCAAGACAATCTCACCTTTGCCTAACATATTAATTCCCCCTTTTTTTTTTTCCTCCCTGCAAAATGATAAAACTTTCTGCCTCACTGAGAAGGGAACAGAGACTAGTCAGAAGCCTTTCCAAGTAATATTATGCCTCTCCTGCTATTCAGTATGCATCAACTCTGGCTTGTCTTCCCATCCAGAGATTCGTTCTTTCTCCTCCCAAGGAGATTAACATGCAATTTGATAGCTTTCCAAAATGGTTTGAAACCTCAAATAAGAAATAAGAGCAGTTGGAACCAATTGTTCAGAACAGTGAAATCTGTCGCACTGCATAAAGCTAAGTATGCTCCGGCAGTTCTTTCACTCTGAACTGGGTAATGTGAAAGACAGTAAAGAAATGTTATGTAACCTGCCTTGAAGCCCATATTATCTGAGTTTTAAAGAATTTGAACAAAACACAAAGAAAACTGTATTTGTTTTATAGGAAAAGAATGAGTTGGTTCTGCTTATCTTCTAAAGTAAGCTCCTCCAGGCAGGGACTGTATCTTTGTACTTTTTACAATATCAAGCGTGCTGCAAGCACTTAACAATTAATAATGAATAATAAGTAAATGCAAAGCTTGTGAGAGGTGCCAGACTGACATCTCTGGAGAATTCTTCTGTCTATTTATATAGAGAACAGGCAGAGCAGCAATGCAGGCTTGTTTACACTGCCCCACATATCACTAATGCATTTCACATAGGCTGCTGAATGACTGTCAAATGGTAACTGCTCACAATCACTAAAATGCTAGAGAGATTTGGACTGCTAGATTCATATCCTAAAGCTATAAGTGGGAGTTGTATCTCATTATCAATCACCAGAATGAAGCAGCATCCTTTATTTTTAATTGGAATAACACTAATCCAGTAAATAAAAAGTTTGTTAGGTACACCAAAAAATATTGCAAGTAGGATTAGAGGAACTGCTATTTGCCAGTTGTCTGTTTATGTTCCATAGTGAGTGAGTTAAAAGTAACTTGTTTGCATTTTAGCCCTATAATCTTTATTTTAGTTAGCATGTCTTGTCATTTTCTGAAATGCTGAGGAACGTAGGCATAGTATAGCTGGCAGTAGGTAAAATTCTTAGGTAATACCTAATCATCCTCTTTGAAATTCCCTTTTAAAACACTAGTATGAAAAGCTTTTTAAAGAAAACCTGAACAAAGTAGAAGAGTACTTCATTCAGTGTTGTACTTACCAGTAATTCTTTGGATGTCAGAGTCCGGAGACAGGAGGAACTTCTTCATGCTGTGCAGAATTAAAAAAAAAAAAAAAAAAGAGAGAGAGAGAGAGAGAGAAAAGAAAAAAATTTCATCTAAAATTATTTCCCTGTGTCTACATCATTCCACAGAACAACAGATTCACCTTCATATCAGTTGCTTTGTAATTAGTAAGCAGCAAACAAGGCTTATCTCTATTACAGCCACCAAAATCAAAATACTGTCTGTCTTATTATCCAAATAATGGAAAAAATGTGCGTAGTAGGGTAGTATTCTGTAATGGTACCCATCTGCTTTTACACTGAGCCCAGGACAGGGCTCGTGTTGAGGCAGGGTAAATAACATCAATCTGACTGAAACGAACTCCTGTAGACCTACTCCCACATGTCTGTGTACTCTGAGTGTAACGGGTTCAGGCGCAGAATGGCACGAATGCATTTAGGTCTAACTATGTCACCAAATGTTGAAGGCACTTGGCTTGTCTAGACACTGGCTTTTAGGAAAAGATGTTGCACTGCTTGCTACCCCCCTACTCCATAGCTGTCACTTCTAGAGAACAAGCCCTGTTTTATAACACAGAAATCTTTGACTCAGGGTCTCTGAACCCGGCATGCCTCCCTCCCCATATGGCAGGTAGACATGAACTCCCCTACAGTTGATTTGCTATGTTAGTTTTTAATTATCAAGAAAATAAGGTGCAAAGTAATGTCTATCTATCTGCTTTGTTTACATGCTGATAACATCACACTTTGCTCAATAATCATGTAGCAACCACAGTAGTGTCTGACCACCCACTACACCAGCCATCAGCCTGCAGGTTTTTTGCTACCATTCTTGGCTGTTCCTCAAGTTACCATGCATTAGCATTTCATTTGATGGTACATGTAATCAGTCCTCTAATTTTGCCCTGAAAAAAAATCATCAAAACGCAACTAATAGACACGTGTCTAGCATTTACCTTGAAATAATAAATTCACAGGCACTATTCTGTTTTTTGTTGTGCTCCCCTTTACTCCCCAAAATATTGTGACAGTGGATATTAGTGAATTTTTTTGAATATTGAAGTTCATTATTCAATCAGTTTACATTCTGCACTTGGAACAAAACCCACAAAAGCTAAAGAGTCACTACCAATCTCTGTTTCTACAAATGTAGTCAATAGCACTAGCAGGTTTTTTATTATTCGTTACAATAACATAGACACTTTCCTGAATCTGCCTAGTGAAGAAGACATTGTTTTAGCCAGTTCGTACCTCTGGACTTCATAGTGCTAATTTATGCTCATAAGCCCCTAAGGAACCAGGAGTTCCTTGAATTTCTCAATATTGTCTTAAAAGACATCAGCAAAATCAGTGGATTTCTGAGAGCACAAACTGCAAAAGCCTGCTGTCCTAACAACACCTGCAAACTGCTGCAGAGCACGCTGGCTGCCTGCTTCAGAAATTTAACCCCCTGCTCAGCAAGCACGCTGCAGAATTAATCCAGTCTCTCTCCATTTTAGCCCCCCAAATCTTGGTACATTTACTGAACCTGGCATCCAAGTGAGTTATTTTTTCCATTTTATTAGGATTCGTGGAGAGACAGGTGAGATCTAATTTTAAAGCCTTCAGTCTAATGTTTTTGCCATACTCTGGAATCTTGGCAGAGAGCCCGAAGATGAGGGAGGATGATTCTATTCATTCGTAGGGGAGTACTGCTTTGATTAAATCCTTTAAAGCTAAGAAAATATATTTTTATTCTCTTATTAGTTTAAAAGGCATATGTAATTACTAGATATAAGTATGAATTAGGTTACTCAATTATTTTCAGATGCATGGCTTAGATATTTATATCAGAAACATTGGTTATTCTAAGAAGAGAATATATGCATGTTCTTTACCAAAAGTTTTATTGCTGCTAAAAGCTGAATTTCTTAAATTTAATGATTGGTAAGGATTTTGAGGGAGGGAGAATTTCTCACAGTTGCTCACATATGTGAGAAAAACCTTCAGGTTGACTTAAAAAATCACTATCTATCTGGGAATCCTTGCATTCAGCTTAGGTACAATCTGCTTCCTGATGGCATGACTCAGGTTGGTAGACTGAGGGGGCCAAAAGTGCTAAAAAGCCATCAGAGGTGGGGTGGCAAGATGCTAAAAAGAAAAAGCACCTCATGGGACATTACATCTTCATACTATTATCTGTCCTGTCAGACATCAAGAAATGATTAAAAAAGTAAAAATCCCTGATTTTGACTCTAAATACCTTAAGAACAATTAGTGTAGAAATTTAAAAAAAAAAAAAAAAAAAATCAACTGCATGGTAATAAATGTGTACACAGCCTATTCTATAGAAAAGTCATGGAGACATTTTGCTTCAGAAAAAGATCTCTGTAATTCAAATACTTATCTTTAATTGAATAAAAACTCTTTAAAAAAAATCTCTTCTGATCCCTGGAAAACATGGCTATGGCGAAGACAGTTATGCATGATGCACTTCCAAGTTATGCAAATCCTGAAGAGGAAATCATATTAATCCCCAGATTCTATGCATTCTTCAATAATAATTTCTTAGGCATGCTCAAAATCCAGAAAGAAACCCAACCTAACACTTTTTTTTTTTTTAAATGAGTCTAAAAATTCACAGCTCTTCATGAAATAAATAATACAGGGAGACACAACCAAAAGATTAAAGTCAATGTGAAAGTGAAAGGAAATTCACTGAATGGATGACATCTTAACCCTAACCCTGGATTTTATACAACTACCACATACCAAAGTTGTCACATCAGTTGTCTACAGTACTTGTTCCCAGACATTTTGTAGCTGAGCCGCAATGATGGTAGGTTCTCCTTCTACCTCACTAGGTCACTGCCTTTGCCTTAACCCATCCACCCTGCTGCTGTCTCACTGTCCCCCTGCCAAGGTACCTTCTCATGTCAGACAAAAATAGAGTTGTATATACTACAACTGAGTAATAGATTAAATTCCTCTGCTTGGAACAGGAGCAGAGTCCTCTTCTTCTAAAATGGAAGTAGCCTGTGTTGGCTTTCTCTACCTCTACGCCCCTCTAAATATCCATTGTCAAAAACCAGTGGGTTTAGAAACTGGAAGAACAAGGATGAGCACATCTTAAGAGGTGGCACTATATTATTTATGGACTGCATTGTAGTCATACTTTTGTCTAATTATTTGTGGCAAGATTGGGTAAGGAAAGGTAACTCCCAGGAAGGGCTATAAAGGATCCAGGTTTAAAAATCATCACTCAGAAGTAAGTGAAGTTGATCGGCTACACATCTTTTATTTCTCTTATGGGTAGACAAAATGACTGGCTGATAAATCAGTAGCTACACATTCAGTAGTCTACTTTGGAGGTGACAAATATAGGGATTAATGTGACTAAGATGCTGAAAGAACAAGAAAGTAGTTTTCTGGCTAGATGAAACTTTGAAGAAAAGAATTCCTGTAGTGAAAGTAAAATGACTGAAAGACGCAATTAAGAAATTTTGCATCACACATTTGAGGCTATAAAACTAACTGCAGCAGAAGGCATGGAAAATAAAGCTATGTAAGCAAAAGCTCCTCCTGAGTACATTTTAATTTTTGTGGTTAAACTTAGAGAAGAACGTAAGAGTTGCTATGAGGGGACATATCTGTACTGCTGACATAGTTTATAGCAATGCAGTATCAGACAATGGTGTTTTTTAAATAATCTTCTTAACAGGAACAGAAAGTTAAATAATAAATTGAAACTTGAAATATTAGCTGTCCACAGACAAGTTGTTCATTAGTCACAAAGCATGAAAGTTCTAATACAATGGTGTTGAGTTTCCAAGTTTCTGTATATTTCTTCTTGGGTTTTTGTTTGTTTGTTTTTTGTGGTTTGGGTTTGGGTTTGGTGGATTTTTTTCTTCTTTTTAATGAGCATCAGTTTATAACTTAGAAATTATGGTAGAGAGAAATAATTCAGAAAAATATAGCAACACACCATATTAGTTGATGTTTAATCTACAAGTCAGCAATCATTTGCATAGAGGCATGGGGCTGGATTTTCAGTAGTATGCAGCAGTCATGCTCCTGGAAATCACAGGGCCATCAGAGGGTGGCGAGGCAGGTTAACTAGTGATACCTAACTTCTGGCCTCTGCTGAGCTGTGGACTTAGTGGGAGCTGCTGCTTCACATCTTGGCAGAATCCTACTGATGAGCAGCCCCTCACTGCTTTAAGAGGCAGCGACCTTCTGGAGCCCATTGAGTTTCTCCTAGTGGATTTAACTGGCAACTGGGTACTATTTTAAATAAAAGAGCTCAAAATAAATTAATCATATACCAATTTCAAAACAAATAGAATTTTGAGAATTTTGATTACTATTATCTCTGTTGATAGGAAAAATTTCTATTTTGGCAAAATGAATTTAATACACGAAGTGAAGTTCAATGGAGATAAAAATGGAATTTTCATCCGTATTACACAAGGGAAAAGCTAGCAGTTTTAGTTAACAAATTCTTTTTTTTAAGAACAGACTGTGTCAAGGGTATAGAGCATTGTAAACTGAACATACACAGGTTTTGGCTTGACCTACATTGCCATTTCAACATAGGATACCATGGGGTCTGAATCCTGATTTTTAATACTCATAATATAGATGCTTTCTTGTTTACTTTGTAATTTTATTTCTCTTCTAGGAGGAAAGGAAAACATCAAGGCTTTGGCTTGAGGGACCACTAAGAGATAGCCAAAGCCATAGTTTCACAAATACCAAATTAGTACAAAAGGACGTTACTTGCCACTGCCTACCTCCCTTGTGTCTACCACAAGCATTTGTACGGCCATATAGTGAATTGAATGGGAAAATTATCTAGGTTAAAGATAAACTTTTTTTGTTCTCACTGAGTTTTTAGTTCTCCAATATAGTTTGCTGTAGGGCAACACAAATGGTTGTGCTAACTTAGGGGAAAGGGAAGGGCAGGGCTTCTTCTTTCACTTACATTGCCAGCTTATGGCAGTTAAACATGTTTGTGAAACTATGACCTAATTTAGACCTTCTCCTTGACAATTAGTAAGGATGATACACTTTCAGAGATGTCAGCTGTCAGAAGTGCTACTGAAACAAAAATCACAGTGAGTCACCAGCACCAGATCTTACTCACCAAAGAGTTCTCAAGTATTTTAAAGGAGGGAAAGAGAAAACCACAGATACATAAAATATACCCACTTAAATGAAATAATGATTGTATGATAACCAGCTTTATAAAAGTTACGGCTGTCAATATTACTCATACTATATTCACACTGAATCAGGAGATTCAGATTAATGCATTATATTTCAAGGAAGGAAACTGGAATACTGGAAAATAATTTGATGTAAGTCTATAAAATAAAAGAATAATTTTTCATTGTGTGGTGGGTTGACCCTGGCTGAACACTAGGTGCCCGCCAAAGCCGCTCTATCACTCCCCTCCGCAACTGGATAAGGGAGAGAAAATATAACGAAAGGCTCATGGGTCGAGATAAGGACAGGGAGAGATCACGCACCACTTACCGTCATGGGCAAAACAGACTCAACTTGGGGAAAAAATTAACTTAAATGTTCTTCATGAACTGCTCCAGCGTGCGTCCTTTCCATGGGGTACAGTCCTTCAGGAACAGACGGCTCTCCAGCATGGGTCCCCCGCAGGGTCACAAGTCCTGCCAGCAAACCTGCTCCAGCATGGGCTCCTCTCTCCACAGAGCCACAGGTCCTGCCAGAAGCCTGCTCCCGTGTGGGCTTCCCACGAGATCACAGCCTCCTTCGGGCATCCACCTGCTCTGGCATGGGGTCCTCCATGGGCTGCAGGTGGATATCTGCTCCACCGTGGACCTCCATGGGCCACAGGGGGACAGCCTGCCTCACCATGGTCTTCACCACAGGCTGCAGGGGAATCTCTGCTCTGGCACCTGGAGCACCTCCTCCCCCTCCTTCTTCACTGACCTTGGTGTCTACAGAGTTGTTGCTCTCACATCTTCTCACTCCTCTCTCCAGCTGCAATTGCACAGGTTTTTTCTCTCCCTTCTTAAACATGTTATCCCAGAGGCGCTACCACCATCACTGATGGGCTTGGCCTTGGCCAGTGGCGGGTCCGTCTTGGAGCCGGCTGGCATTGGCTCTATCAGACATGGGGGAAGCTTCTAGCAGCTTCTCACAGAAGCGACCCCTGTAGCTCCCCCATGCTACCAAAACCTTGCAATGCAAACCCAATACAGGTTGATAATATGCAAGGAATGACATTTTCTTCCTAAATCACTCAACTTCAGGAAAATTCACTTATTTGGTAAGATTTGACCCTAACTTCTCTGTGTTCTATTCACTATCTAGCAGCGGTGTTAATAAGCCTCTTATATAAACCCTGAACATTAAAACTACCTAACAGCACTATAACAAATTATTTTCAAAAACACCTTGACAAGGCTTTCCCAGAATGCCTTTCATGACCGCATTGTGAAAGAACTGCTAAATTGACAGTGTACCCTAGCAGATTTCTCAAGCCACTTAGAATATTCTTCAGTTACATTGGAATATAAATGTCCCTGTGTTTTTAATCTGCTTTGAAAGGCCAGAACAATTTTGGAGTTTCTAAAAGTATTAGGGGACAGCACTGATAAAACCAATGAGGTGACCCAACTGCTCTCCTAGCTAAGGACAACTAAGATGAGGCAGAGGTAGGTAGTGATATGGAATGCTAACTGAAATACACTGCACTATCTGTGATAGTAATAATTAATCATGACATGTGTCAGTGTAATTGACAGTAATAGATCTAGATTATTTTAGACAAATTTGCAGTAATCCCTTAATACATAAACTGATCAGATGCAGCCAGAAACTCTTGAGCATGCATGTTTTATAAATACAAAAAAAGCTGTGCAATTGCTCAATACCTCTTATCCTAAAGAATGCTCCCACTGAAATCAAGTTGAAAAATGTTCATATTTTCAGTGGACTCATGATTTTACTACATCATTTTTCTTAATGCTAAATTAAACAGTGGATTGCCTATAATACTAGTCATAAAACAGTTCAGCTAATTCAGTCTTTGACAGGCTAGGACAGAAGTTACTGCCTAGCTTCATTTTGTTCCTTTCCTTTGTGTTTATCCCTACTCCAGCCACCCCCTTGTGAGCTTTCTGAACTGAGTTGCTTCTCCTCTTCCTTTCCATCTCTTTCTTCATTTCCCTCACCTCACACCCTGGTAAACAGTAAAGAGCAGAACACTGTGATGGAGAAACCCCGCCTCATCCACAACAGAGTTTGCCAGTTCTGCACTCAAGGCTTTCACCACAGTGTGCAGGGTGGAGGAATGACTTGTTAACTGTTGTGCTTTCACAAACAGATGTATCGAAGGATTAAGTGTTGTGCTCCTGTTTGTGGCGTGCCGAAACACAGGATTTTCTACCTGCTTGGTAACTACCATGACTTATCCAGTGCATCTGCAATGAACAGGCTGGGAAGAATCAGAAAGCAATAGATTGGTCAGTCTCTCATCCAGGGAATCAGCTAAGCCTTACACTAGCTTGATAATATATTTGGTAGCTTTTTGGCATTAAAGGTGCCTCAAGGTTTCTCACCACCGGAATGACCAGCAGCCAGTGATCTCCAAGGAAGGTTTTCCAGACCAGTATCTCAGCTGTACTCAGAAAGACTAGAAATTTATATTAGACTCTGCCAGATTCTACTTTTTAATTTTTTTTAAATATACTTAGTGCTGTATAGATTAGCAAGATTTTAGAAAAGTCATTAGGCACCATGAAAAAACTTTTAAAGTGTTGGAGAAGTTCATAGCTGAAATTGCCCTGACATTTAACTATACTCTTGAAACTGTTAAGAAAATGCAGTCAAACCTAAAGAAACTTCCATAAGGTTATGAATAAAGTAGATACTTTCCAAAAGTCCTTATCACTTTCATCAGATGGGACATGTTTTAAAAGGATAGAACCTACTTATGTATATGAAAAAAATAAGTACAAGCAGGAAGTTGGTTATCAGTCTCTAACTATGAACTATTGTCTGCTTCTGCTTACAGTTAAACAGGACATTTTAAGGTAGTATTTTTGTCATGTTTCAAAGTTTTTTCAAATAGCTTCTAGAGTGTCTTCTATCCCCATGAGGGAGGGCTGAGTGCTGTGCAACTGCTTTTCGAAGAATACATACACAAAGCTATAGTTTTATGTAGAATACAATTACCTATAAAACCTAAAAGACTTCAACTTGTCTCTAATTTATTTTTCTAAATAACAATGTCTTCTTTCTTCACTCTTTAACATTTATTCTAATTGCTGCTGAAGTCTATTTGCTAATGTGGTTACCTACCACCATTTGTTGGTGCCGTCATATGTGAAATAACTGCTACAGCTGATCCAATTACTCTTCAGCTCCACTGTTTGAACCATTTGCCGCAACAAATTGATTTCTGGTCTTCCTGCTTGAAAGGCAACTCTTCTCATTTCCAGACTGGGAATAGAGCAGGAAGGAGAAGGAAAAGAGATGGAAACTGCATTATACTCTACTAGAGCTGCCTTGAAATCAGAAAGGAAAAGAACCTATGTCTAGAGGAACAGGTGTAGGCTCTTAGGTGTGGCATTGAGCCCTTCATACCAAATGGGTGCTACATGAGTCTTGAAACTGTTAAAATTTTTTCAGCTGTTAGACATGCATCTCAAAAATTCAGTAATTCTTCACCTGTGCAGAGGAGTAGTATCAGAATTGAGGAAGATAGAGAACTTGTATTAAATAATTTAATCCATTGTTTGGTTCAATTACAGTTGGCCTTCTAATATACCTTTTCACTGGACTTGATACCTAAAACCAAAACTTGGGGACTAAGAAAGAATTTGGACATCTTAAATGGGATTTGAGATGCAGCTTGCTATGGTATACCAATTCCCACTTTCTCCAAAAACAGACTACTCATTGAGCATTTGAACAAAAAGTGCTATACTGTGTTTGAACTCCTTGTTCAACCAAAGGGACACGCATTTCAAATACATCTCACCTACACAAATAGAAACTTAGAGCAGAAGTCTATGAGAAAATTCATACTGAGAATGACACACTTCAGATTAAATTCTTACACAAATCCCTGGTAACTGCTTTTGGTTTTTAGTTTTGGGTGTTAAAATACTTTGAAGTATTTCCTTTACTAGTCTTTTGAACCTTACACCACCTATGCACATCTGCTGCCCTTGCCTTTATAGATAAAGCACTTCCATAAAAGTGAGTATGAATTTCTTAATTCTTAACTTTTAAACTTTGTTGCATGAGTAGACCTGAGCCTCATGAGAAGTTTTAATATTCACTTGTGTTCAAACATGTCC
Source organism: Phoenicopterus ruber ruber (assembly GCA_009819775.1). Classification (NCBI taxonomy): domain Eukaryota; kingdom Metazoa; phylum Chordata; class Aves; order Phoenicopteriformes; family Phoenicopteridae; genus Phoenicopterus; species Phoenicopterus ruber. Next base: position 22,668,793 of record CM020220.1, on the reverse strand, counting down.
ATTTCTCCTGGGCTTTGATCAGGTGATTGTCCTCTGAAAAATTCTACTATTCTGAGATATGGGAGAGAAATAAGAAGCCAACAGATTGTATTTTAATATTTTTCCAGTTTTCACTTTTTTTACTTTTCAGCAAAAAATTAAGTTTTTACATATTCTTTCTCTAGATTTGTTATGAATGCACAGACATCAGGTCCTCAAAAATATCTCAATATAGTTGCTATTTTTGAGGTTCCTAACTAATCCAGTTAGACCTGGCTTCCCAGGGTTCAGGGGAATCTTTTTTAAATGTTCAGACATTTCCAATACATATGAAATCACTGTCAACGATAAAAGGTAAAAGTCAGGAAACTAGGCGAGACAGTAGAACCAGGCTGTGTGCATAATCCGGTATCTAACTAATGTGATGACAATACACACATTGTCTCAATCTTGACCATCATGAACAGCATAGTGTCAAAATGAACTGTTGGTCCAAGCTGACATACTTTAATATTAAAGAAGCATTATCAAAACAAATATTAGCAAAATTAGAATAATATCTAAAAGCAATAAACATTTTTCCAGTATGTGGCACATAATTCTATCCCCTGAAAAGTAACTGGTAAAGATTTTGAAAAGAGCCATTGATAAAAAAAATGAAATCCCTTATCTAAGAAATCTTACTTTTGAAAGAGTCCCAATCATCAGTTGTTGAAAGAATAACAGTGACAACTATAGATATTATAAAAAGCACACTACAGCTTCTGTACACCTTATCTGTCTATTTATTTTCGTAAGAGGCAGTTCTAAAATACTGCCTTGGAAAGATGGGTCTCATGTACTTGAAGTAATTGCTTTCATTTCTCCTCTTGTATTGTCAGAGAATTGACAATAAATCAAGAAAGTACACTAAAATCAAGCTATTAGAGATGCTATACTTTATGCAGCAAACCTATAGATTTTAATGATTTATAATCTTGCAGAAATCTACATTTTATATACAAGAACTGGAAGTCTTAATACAAGAGAAGCTTTAAAGTGGGGTTATTTTTTTGTTTTACGGTAATGTTGGTAAGCAGAAACTAATAAATTCTTCCAATATTTGGAAACCGTCAATGAAATTTGTTTTTAAATTTCTATTAGTTACTCACAGAATAGGCGTAGTATTGTTAATTAATCTGGGTTACCATGCTAATGACATGACAATCTAACCTTGGTAGTCCAGGTGGAGGCTAATTTATTCTTGACTAATTGCCAATGGACTTGATAGCAGTTAGAAGGGCTTATTTACATTCTTTCATACAGAAAGATCCACTAAATATTATTAATGCTTGTCCTATTTCACTAAAATTACACCATTTCTAATAGCTGGCTTTTCCAATATGCCAATTGTTGTTTTCCAACAATTCCAACTATGAACAGAAAAAGCAATATATTGATATTCTATAAACATCAATCATCACACATAATATGAAACAAACTAATTTAATGACTTATGTTTAACCTTAAGTGCAGAAAAAAATGCCACAAAAAGGTTTTTAACTTTTTGTAATTAGAGAGACATTTATATTCATTATTGGACTCTGAAATTCTTCCCATCCATTCCTCTACATGTATGGCTTCCTTCCAGTGCCTCAAATCCCAGGGGTTATACCATACAATATTATTATTATTGTTACACTTCTATATATAAATAACATTTCAGAGACTTGGCTCTTGGATACACATCTAATGAGATTCTCTTAAATTCATTTTTTAAAGTCTTCTCCCTGCATGACTTACCTTGAGATTATAAATCTTTAGGAAATAATAATGCTAAATCTGTAACCTCTCTTATATGTGTTACATAAAAGATGAGTAGTAATGGCATATGTTGCCAGTCTTTGGCAAAGCCGTCCTGAGAAAAATCAACGTCCTTCCCCAATATTGTACTTTTGAAGATATGTCTTGTACTCTTCCTTAGACAAGGTGATAAGGAAGCGACCCTTTTACCATAAGGTAAAGACTAAGAATCATTTTATTTAGACCACAGAACTAGAAGAGAGAAAGTAGAAATATTTCTCTTTTAGGAAATCCGTAACAGGAAACAGTTAAGTCAGTATTATTGATTTAAATTCTACGGAAAGCTGTTGTACAAGACCCATTGTTTCCAGTAGTTTTCAATCCGGATATAATGTTTGAAGTGAATAGACTGAGAAATTAGTTTTCTTTTTTAGGTATAATCGAAAACATATGGCCACTGCTGCTGACATGGCATACTATGGATACTACTAACTTGTTCTTCCTTCCAAATATACTTCCATAAGAACATGGTAAAAATGGAGTCAGAGCTTGTAGACTAAATGCAGCTCTGAAGACTGTTGGGTTTTTGGTTTTTTTTTTTACATTGTATATATGGAAGAATACTGAGGAAACCTTTCCAATTCAGTTCCTTTGACTTAACAGCCCAGAAATTTTAAAAGCTAAGAAATTGCACAAGAGAGTGGTTTTTGGACAGTGTCTTATTGACAAGGCTAGGAAGGCCTACAAACTCAATCTTTCCCTGTCCGTCAGAGGGGAAAAAATATTTTATTTTACTTCATCATATATTTTTAAAAGGAGTTCATTCACACCACTTCAGTCTGAATTGTCATGTGAAATCTTCATGTCACGCAAAGGAATTGATAGTGGAACAGGGAAAGAGAAGCTGGAGTGCAAGTAGGTACCAAGTAATACAGAAAAGTTGAGCCTGCATGCCCTCTTATTACACCTTTTCCCCTTTTCTTTTTCTTAAGAAACTTGAGGAGATTTTTACACTCTAAAATGATTAAAGAAGTTTATATAATAATAGACATGAATAAATAGGGTACATACATGTAGATATGTTTGGGATATTAACAGATGTATAAAGTATTTTTTGATCCTAGGTTTTAGTATGAAGTTTTCTCTCTGATCACAGAAGCAAAACAGATTCACTTGTGTCAAGACAACCATTTCTAATCATACCCTGCTGCAGATTTCTCTCACTGACATGTTCTTTGGTACAATCTTTTAGTTTTGGAGTGCATCAACTTCCAATTAACTACTGCAAAAGATTTTATAACCTTTCAGTAATACCTGCACTGTAATTTCCTTTCCTGTCATCAGTTCTTCTATGTACCTTTTGAAATTTCCTGTGTTTGAAGCTCTCCTTATATGGGGTAGAATTCAAGTGTGAAATAAAGGTTTTAATCCTAAAATGTAAGTACAAAAATCATGTTAACATTTTGTTATGTTTTCTCCATATCTGCCATTGTTTACTATCCTTTCAACACATTCTCACTTCCTTGTTGTTTTAATTTTCATACGAAAGTAACAAAATTCTAAAAGATTGTTGCAGCACGGCAGATAAATGAAATTTCAAGTAAATGCTTTTCAAATAAATGAGAAAGCAAGAGCAGTAAAGCTGGTGAGTTCACAGTGCTCTTGAGCACCACTCCCAAAATAGGTTTTTTTTCTTGGATGTACATGCAGCTCCAGATAGAGGCTATCAGGAGCCTGCATTTATCTGCCCACCTATTCATCACCACATAAATCACATCCAATTTCCAGTCTTATACAGTTAGAGCATGAACAGCTGCTTTCCATCTATATAAATAAATATACTAGTATTTGCAGCAATGCTGCATGCACCTTGATACATCACATTTGACAGCCATCAAGGCCATCAAGAAGTTAAGACAAGAGAAGGGTTACAGGGATTCACAATGCCTATTATTGGAGAGAGTATTTTAACTTTTTGCCTGCCTGAGACCATGAACATGATCATCGCTGGCATAGTCCAGTTTGCCTTATGTGGTGGATGCAGATGAGTACGTACTAAACATTATATACAGATATTAATGCAAGTATTGCTGCAGAATATGGGCATAAAGCTACTGTACAGTTTGGCAATCAGTACCACATGACAGGGGTTGCTATGGTATCTGCAAGCACGACATTTTTATAAAGCAATAATGCAAATAGCAATACAGCATGTAATTCTCTGACTATTTTTGAACATGAATGTTACAGATGCTACTTTGAAAATGAAAACAGTTTATTACATTGTGTTTCAGACACACATTTCCTGAAAAACACATTGTGAGGTTTTTTAATCAGCTGTCAGATTCTACAAAGATTATTATCAAGATTGCTGTTAAAGACAAAGTAACATGCTTTTAAGACAATAGAAAATGCAAGTGCAGAGCATGTCTGGCACTGCTGGTTTTGATTGTTATAAATTGTTTATTAAGTGTCATTCCTTATTTTCATCAAAAGCTTTTCTTGCAGCAGAGATCATGTGTGCTTCAGCATGCAATTTTCCGTCTCTGGAGGGATGAGAATGTGCCGCAGTTTACTTTGCTTGGGTTACACTGCAGTATGATTTTTTTTTTTTTTTTTTTTTTTTAAGGCAAGCACTAGGATATCTCTGTTTCACTGTGCAACAGCTCTCACTGGTCAGCAAGGAAAAATAAAATATGCTAAGTAACAGAGACCGCATGCTGTATCACATAGACAAAACCTAGCTGTGCTCAGAGAATAAAAGAGATGGGTACCATCCCCCACTGAAAATGATGTTGCTTGTGCAGAGGTTTGTGAGCCATTAAATATTCCTACACTGCAGATATTTCAGATTATTTCTCCTAATGCGTTATAAAGCTAGATAAGCCTTTCTGAATATATACTACAGAATGAGTATCGTAAGAATTTTCTACATCCAAAAAAACCATTTCATTTTTAATGATACTTCATGTTATTTATGACTGTTTGCCATGAAAATGAGACAGATACTTTCATATGTGATTCTTTTAGAAGGCTGAGCCTGTTTCATAGGTGCACCGTGCAATTAAATGAATAATGTCTATTAATAAAAGTAAAGCTAAAGCTATCTGTGGAATTCCCCAGTGCATCAACACCCTTCAGCTATATTTTAGTAAGTTCAGATTAAGTTTGGCAGTTCTTAACCAATGTGGTGTCAGCTCTGGATACAGGGCCATATTCCCTACAGGGTACAGAACCTAAATCCAAAACTTGCTGGTTCAGTCGCAAAAGTATTACCAACAAAGCTATCTTTATGCAACAAGACAAATTATTCTGTTGTGTTTTGTAAGTTCACTAGAACAAAACAAGTATAAAATCTATAAATTCTCTAGAAAGCTATAAGCTGTCCCCGGTGCCTGTGACTGCACTTTGTATTTCTCGATTCTTTCTGTGGCAGAAGCCACCAGGCACAGTACCATGATCATCCGGCAGGTCTTTGTGCCCTCTACTGGATGCAGTCAGGCTTAACCGTGCATTATAAATCCCATGCTGCTAACAGCTAGAGGAGAGATGCTCTTTTACTGCATCTGATGTATTTATGGTACTCAGCAACATACATTTCCGCTTAAAAATAATACAATACAAGCAACCCCCAGAACATATTTTAGGCCTCGTTACAAAAAAAGCGAATGAGCAATATCCTATCTCTTCCCCCTGCCATCTTTCCATTTTCTATTTTTACAGTACAAGTAATTTTGTATGCTGGATGCAGAAGTCTTGTCCTTAGAAGTGAAAGAGAGTTTTGTTATGGAGTCGAGCAAGGCCAAGATTGTAAACAACCAGAACTTTTCCCCTTTTATGTCCTAATGTAGTTATTTGGGGGGAGGGAGGTGATGGCACCTTCATAAAATAAAATACACTCAACATTCCTGGGTGGGTAAGAGAAAGTAAAGAAAGCTCGTTTCTGAGAAAATTTTAAAGCAGCCTTTCTTATTGATTTTTCATTCTCTGTGAACTAGGACAGTAAGAGAGTGCAGCGTCCTGTTCTAGGAATTTTGCTTAATGCTTTGCATACTGATATATGACTGACCCATTAAGCTGAAACATCTGTCTTATATCAACATTAAAACATGAATATATTTTATACCTGCAGGTTAAGGAGGAAGACTGCAAGTCAACTGTGTCTTCAACTGTTGTCAGGCATTGGAACAGGCTGCCCAGGGAGGTGGTGGAGTCCCCATCTCTGGGGGTATTCAAAAGGCGTTTAGATGAGGCCCTAAGGGATATGATTTAGTGGGGGACTTGGTAGTGATAGGTTAATGGTTGGACCCGATGATCTTGGAGGTCTCTTCCAACCAGAACAATTCTATGATTCTATGATTCTATGATTCTATGATTCTATTCCATAAAGGCAAATAACTTCCAGGTATACTGGAATAATTTTGAAGAAATATAAAAGGATACAAGTTTATTCAAATATATACACTTGAAACCTGCAAATATATTATTCTTTTTGCAAAGGACCACAAAGTTTAGAATTTGAGCCAACAAATATGGAGAGTGACTTCAGCTGGATTATGGTTTCAATAAACATAACTTTAACAGTGATAGAAATTTCATAGGGTAAAATGATTTTATGAATGACCTCATATACTTCTGCACATTACCAAATTTGTAGAAAAAATATTACATACACATTTCATGCTTATTCCACATAGAATTTTTACGTTAACTATGTACCTATCCAGCACTGACTTAAAACAATTTTGTTCTTTAAACAGCAATTCAAGAGTATGACCAAGATTTTTTAAAGCATTTACATTATGTCTTTGTGTAATTATTGTTAGCAACTAAGATATTAAAACAGTAACTATTCTGGGTTAAAAAAAAAAAAAAAGAAGAAGTTTTAATTCAAATCAGATACAGTTACTAAAAACCTACACATTGTCCTTCAAAGCACAGCATACTTGAGGTTTTTTTCCTGCTAGCTATATTGGCCCAAGTATACAGCAGCTACTCTTCACAACAGAAATGAGAATGGAAAAAAAATGCATTAATTACTCCATGCACAGGTCCACCTGCCCACACCCTGCCCCATATCCTGCCACCTGTATGTAGTAACCTCTTGCCAGGGACCATGCCTGTTAGACTCTGTAAAGGCATCAGTTGCCTGAAGACAGCTGTGGGGTGGCCATTAACACCTCTAACAGGTCTTTTTCCCTTCTCTTGGCAAGCATGGGTTTCTCGAGGGGGAATGCGATTAAAGTTACTCTACTATCTCTCTGTGGGGCTATTTCAGTCACAGATCCCAGACCACTCACCCTAGGGTGAGTAGTGTCTGCTGGATCCGCTGCTCAGCAAGAATGTGGAGACAGCCTCCATTGGACTTGGCCACCAGAGGACACCACTGGAGCTCTTCCTGGGCAACTCTAAAATCTGACAGAAAACCACAATAGTTGGAATGTGATTCTTTTCTGAATTCTAGAAAAACTTCTCTGGTCAAGACAACATAAGCATTTCATTTCATCTCAATGGTGACAAGTTGATATTGATCTAAGTCATAAAGCAACATGTGATCTAGATGTCTAAAACACATTGCCAAGTGGTTCCCCCTTAATTTTACCAACCATTACTTGTTAATCTCTATAAACTTCATACAATAAAAACACAAAGACTAAAACAAGTACATAAAAAGGTTATCTTTATTCTTTTGGGTTGTTAGCAATGTAGTTATTTTTGGTAAAACAACTTCCTGCATGCAGTTCCTTCATCAGTAAACTATGAGCCAATAGTTTCTATAAAAGCAGGAGCCCATCTATATTCTAGTTCTTTTGTAAGAAATGCAAGGTATTCCACTGTCCCTTGCACAAGTTCATTATTCATTCTCATGAAGAAAGATTTTGAACAACAAATTATATTTGAAGCGCTTCTACTGCTGTATCAATCAACAAGAAAAGTAGACAGTGTGAGACTAACACTGGGGAAAAGCAATGTTTCTATGACTAAGATTACCCTGAAAATTGAAAGATAGGATTATAATTTCAAAAGAAACCCTTCTATCTTGTTTCACATACAAAGACCTACCTACCGATCAGAAAAAGAACTGTACTGTCCATTTCTTTTAAAATTATTCCTTATTAAAATATGTTTAATGTAATTAGCAGACACTTGCTATTACCGTTTCACATTGTATCTTAGGTTTCCCAACAGTAAAATGTCACAGATAAACAGCAATAAAAATTACTAACAACATGAAGATATGTGTAGTTTCTTATTATAAGTATAAAATGTTATAAAATAAAACTATTTTCAAAATAACAAGAATAGATCAAGAGATATATATTATAAAAGTTTTTTTCTAGCCCCACATTTTAAGCAATATATTTGTCCTGTGTAGTCTGGTTATTTACTGCATATTTGCTGATTACAAAACTCAAACAAAATAAAAACTACAATAGTAGCAAACTATTGCTTACTGGTATGAGGAATGATGGTCTTGTAGAACAGTTTTTTTCTTTTTACCACTCACATGTCTTCCCATCTTAGACTTTAATAGCTGTAGGATAATAGCAGCAAGCATGCATCAGTTAAAGCTTCCCAATTATTTGGAGTATTACAGAATATATCATATTATCTACTGAAATGTTATAAGCTACACTTACTAGGGTACGTATTTGATGCAATAAATACAGTACTTGGGTCATTGTCTCTTTGTTCAAACAGGTACCACTGCGTAAAACAATGGATTAAATAACAGAGGATATTTTACTTACATATATAGTGTCAGCCTTGATGATAAAAAAAGTCATCTAAACCACAACACAGGACAAAGCTGATTTAAGTACGTCCTTTTGGTCGTCTCAGCTTTCTACGGAAGATTGCATTACATACAGTGGAAACATGACTAAAGTGCCATGGGGGATCAAAACCACCTCTGATGTACATATTTTGTGTCTCTGGCATGATCCATCCTTCCAAAGTATGGAAATTTAAGCCTGAGGTATACATTAAGATAGTATTTGTCCCAAAAGGTACTTTGCTATCAATTTATACACGTAGCTTTGCTTATTGTCCTCAGTGGGATATATTCGTGTGAAATAAGAAGTGTAGAAACAGACTTTGGAATGAAATATGGAAGCTACTCATGAAATTACAGGGTCTACAGTTAAAAAAAAAAGAAAAAGGACTACCACTTTTTTCTTTCAGTAATTTCCTGTAGGTACAATTTGGCATTTGTAGCTTTTCTGTGAAAAGAACTGCTTAAATCTCTCAGGAATTACGAGATGTCTTGGACTCTGAAAGTAACTATGTTTTTTTCATAGTTTCATGTTTTTCAAAACAGGAGTTGTGTGCATAGCATCATTTATTTAAATCACTGTATCTGAAATGGACTGTATAATGAATTAAGAATTACTAAAAGTATTAAACATAAATATATTAAAACCAAGAGATTAAACTACCAACCCCTTTTCTGTGAAAATTATTCCCTTGTTTTGTTTTCTGATAAATTCTCTATCTATACTCTGTTCTTTTTTATCATTTGCTGTTCATTTGATCTAGATCCTGAGGTTCAATAATCTGGAATCTTGTTTTTCTGCTTTTAGAAGTGGCTTGAAGAGAACTATGTTCACATTATGATGCCATAATTACGTATTCCCGACATTTGTGTTCCTCTGCAAGAGTATTTAGGTTTTTTTCTCAGCACAACAGAATTACAAATAGCAGTATGTGAATGAAAGCAAATGAGATCAAGAAAAAAATTGACACACATAGAACATACATAGGAGATGAAATGTACACAGTGGATACACTTATTCCACAAAAATACAGACTTATTAGGACTGGTAATTTTGCACTCCGTTAAGGGTTCCTACAGTCCAAGTAGAAATTTTGTGTCTCCTCTCCATTAGTGCCAGCTGATAATAAAAACTATTCTTCTGGCAAGGTTGTTTCCCTGTTACAGATTGACAGTTTGCTACTGACGGGTCATTGTCTTGGTACAGGCACTGACTGTAGCAGTGGGTAAATATGTAAAAACTTGTAATTTTGGCATAATCCTCCAATAAGAGTGCTATTGATAAAAATGTCATCTTCTCAGGCTTGTGAACATTCATCATGGATAACCTCTTTATGTCTTTTACTTTTTATTTCCTTTTCCGTCTTTCCCCTTGTCTTCTTTTTCTGATTTGTCATCTTCGTATTTTTCTTTTTCTGGTTTTGTTACACTATCATAAGAAGGCGGGGATGTGGTAGATGCAGACATATCCGTTTTCTCTGGAGGTGAGTTTTCACTTAGCTTACCAACAATCGTATCTTTTTTGATAAGCAGATCAACCCCATCTTTCCGATACATAAACGAAAGTTTCTTTACTGACTGTCTTAAAAGATAACGTCTATAAGCACGCTGAATGATAGTAGCGGACACTTCCTCCTGCTTTCGTTTTAATGTGGTTGTAATTGGTTCATAGGAGACTTTTGAAGGATTGGCTGCCATAAACCGATCTTCCATCTGTATTCTGAGGGCGTCCATCTCATCACTTTCCCCCAAAACACGCTTTGTGAAAGCAAACAAGATGTCAAGGCAGTGAATTCTGTCACCGCTTACCATGGGCAGATCCATTGCAATAAGCTGAATTGTGTTTGGTTTTGGTATATTAAGAGGAGGATCCAGACAAGCTGCAAAATCAGACAATTTGCTATATTCTATGAATTGTGTTGCATCAGGATCATATTTTTCCCAAACCTCATAGAACATCTCAAAGTCATCCTCACTCAAGGGTTCAGCGCTTTCTTCAGTAGCAACACTGAAGTTCTCCAAAATCACAGCAATGTACATGTTCACCACTACCAGGAATGATATGATAATGTAGCTGACAAAGAAGAAAATCCCAACGGAAGGGTTGCCGCAGTCGCCTTTCACAGAGCTCCCTGGATGAGTTTTGTTAGGGTCACAGTCTGGCTCCCCACTGTTAAGAATTGGGGCTAGCAAACCATCCCAGCCAGCAGATGTGGTAATTTGAAATAGGCAGATCATGCTGTTGCCAAACGTTTCAAAGTTGAACATGTCATCTATACCAGCTTCCCTCTTAACGTAAGCAAAGTTGGACATGCCAAATATCGCGTAGATAAACATGACCAGGAACAGCAGCAGACCAATGTTGAACAAAGCAGGAAGAGACATCATCAAAGCAAAAAGCAGAGTGCGGATTCCCTTAGCGCCTTTAATGAGACGCAGGATTCGGCCAATTCTGGCAAGTCGTACAACTCTGAACAAAGTGGGGGACACAAAGTACTTTTCAATCACCTCAGCTAGAAACATACCTGTGAAATACAAAATTAAAATTAAAAGGGTACCATTTTATCACAGATTACATTTTCCACAGCAAAGTATGAATAAAGAACAACTCTACCTGTGCAATTAGTGGAAATTATAATTGGAGATAAATTTTATCTGCTACGGGTAATTTTAGCTTTTTTCCCAGCACTCAGAAAAAAAAAAGGAGTATTAAAATTGATACAGAATTATTAAGAAAGTTACTACTCTGAAGTATGCTTTTCATTTCCTAAATAATCAGGAGAAATTAAAATTAAGTATTTCCTCTAATCTGCAAAAGTTGACAGAGGTAAAGCATTTAATACGTCTTACTATATTTCATTTTGAATATAAGACTTTCTTACCTACTATTGAAAGAATAACAACCACAAAATCAAAAATATTCCAGCCAATAGTGAAGTAATAACAACGGAGTGAGAACAGCTTGAAGACACATTCTCCAGTGAAAAGGACAACAAAGACCAAGTTAATCCAGTATAAAATATTTTGCATAAGTTCACTCTGGTCATCTGTTTCTATCATCATGGTGACCATGTTAAGACAGATGAGAACCATAATGGTGATGTCAAATGCTTGCTTTGTTACAATATCAAACACCAGACCTTGCAATTTGTTCTGAGGGGAGAAAAAAAGAAAAGGTGATAGTATCTTGTAGGTAATGAACATCCTTTTCCTCCCTCCCATTTCCTTCTTCCTCCCTCAAAATATACAACCAAGCAAAAGGCTGAAAAATCTAAGAAAAGCGCTGTCCAGTAACTTCTTTATTTGCCAGCTCTAAGTTCTCCCCTCAACACCCAACAGGCTTCAATTTCTTCAGATTCTTTGATTCTTTACTTCCTCAGGCATAACAAATATGAGAGATTTTTCTTGCAGAACAGAAAGATGCACATGTTTCATTTCAGAATGAAGGGCTAACTTGAATTAGGCCAAAACCATTTCAGAGTTAAGGAAGAAATTTTTTCATAGTTAACGTACTGCTGCAATTTCTTCCCAAATGTAGAAGATACAAGAATAGCACACATTCTTACCACTGGTCTAGGTATAGGCTTTTGTGGTTTCTTGGATCCCAGCTTCTTCATTGCGTTGTAGTATTTCTTTTGTTCTTCTGTCATGAAAATGTCTTGACCTCCAAGGTAAAATAATAAAAATAGAATTGATTACAGCCAAGCCTTTAAATCCATTAATTCACAGCATTGCAGAACATGGTTTTTATGAACCATATATTCATTCTTGTACATTGTTACCAAAACCAAAATATACCAATTATATCAAAGATTGTTAAAATATCTGATGAGTCCTGATGGAAAAATAAAACAAATTAAGGAATAGAGAAAAACCCCAGAACTTATATCTGTTATTAAAAAAATACATACCTGATTAATTCAATTAAATATGTAAAAAAAAAACCTTGTAAAAATACACACTCCATAGATACTTATAAATCTAGCATCATAAACTCCACAGTGTAAATCAATCAACCAGAAATAAAAAAGCTTCAAAGGTAGAAAGATTCACTGAGAGCGGATACGCCTTCAGGAAAACCATATGAGGAAAAAGAAATTACTGATGTTACTTTCCAGGATGCACATTTTATCATGTGAGTACAGGTATCTCAGTTCAGATTTTTTTTGCCACAACAACACTTCCACAGTGTATATGAGGCTTGATCATCCCCCTACATTGTACAGAGATCATCAGAAGCATGGGCTTACTCTGGGGTTTCTTGCCTGAGTAAGAGGACAGCATTCTGAGTAAAAGGGTATCTAGACTGATATGTGTAATATGCATATGGAAAGACTTGTCAGAAATACAATTTATGTTAACAAGTAACTTCTTTTTTTTCTTTCATGCATTTGTTTGTAAGTACTTTCCAGGTATGCATGATGCCAAAGCAGTGGCATTTGGAAATGAATTTCAGAGTCACAGGTGATTCTGTGACTTTGTCCCACTGACTTTCAAATGCAGTGTCAACCTTATTGAGAAAGTAATGATGAATCTGGATGAGATGAGTTTGAGTCTTTCAGCTGTGGCTACATACAGACATGAAGATTTAGAGGTCAGGAGATCTCGTTTAGCATGCTCTCCTCACAAGCCAAATATTCAAGTAAAATTCAGTTCTTGGAGAGTAAGAGTTTTGGAAGAAAAACAAGAAATCAATTTGCTGATTATGGTGGAAATGTGATATGACTCTGTCACGAGATTTTACCCAGTGGGAAATTAAAAAAAAAAAGCTATAAAGGAACTGGCATTGAACTGGGGATTTCTTCTGCTGCCTCATTGATGTAATGGCTATCAAGAGCAGAACATTGTCTCAGCGTGTTGTCCAAAGGGAGAATAGTGGTCTCAAGATGAGATACACCTTATATGTGCCTTTGAAGACCATAATGCTTAGAAATTTGACAGCTAGTGGAACATTTTTTTTTTCCCCATGGGAATGCAATAAAAGTAGGATGCACACAGGACCAAAGAAATGCACGGTTTAACTACACAGGGACAGTATATTGCAACAAGAGGTCTTTCCCATTCATATCCCAACAGCATTGCCTAAAATGGAGAGATCTCAGTGATGTGAAGGCAGAACAAAGACAAGAAAAATACTGCTGGGTAGCCATGCACTGCGTGATCTGCACATTTCTACAAGCATGGGTGGATCTATAAATTCAAAAGACAGGCAACTTATGTTTGCTAATTTGCTACACGAAATTGAAGAATAGCATGTAGACAGAATTTTCCCCAGCCTAATTGTTGTCCTTTTTGATATCTGCAGTATTTGACTTTCTTGGTGACAGTTACAACAGCTACAAATGTACAAGGGGTGTATACCACACTGTGAGAAAAAGCCCTTTAGCAGGAACCCTTCTCTGCCTCCTGAGTCATAATGACTACAGTAGACAGTGTCTGCCAAGTGAACTTAATAGAATTTATAATCACCTCATTACTGAGTAAGGTCACCTTGTTACATACAGACTGCCAAAAATGCCAATAGCATGTATATAACCTTAGTCTTCCTCTCCAAGGATAATAAACTGAACCACCTTCCTCTTAAGTACTGGAAGCCCCTGATGTTTATTCCAAGGGAGGTGCAAACATCTTGGAGGATGAAGATGTCATCAGGCAACTCATCTTTTCTATTATGTGGGTCTGCAAATGAGATACTCAAAGGATCTAAAGAAGCAACATATGAAGCTGCATACTCTAATCTCAAGTGGAAAGATTTACTGTAAGTTTCCACTGCAGTAAGTCTAGCAATATCTTTTCTCAGTACACTGAATCAAACTTGACAAACCATCTAGAATCACAAATGAAGAAATTATGTACTGCCTTACTATTACTTAGCTCACTTTTTTTTTTTAAATCAATATTCCAGTATGATTCTGCTCCAAATGTGTACAGAAAAATAGGACAATTGTAGACCTTAGACAGCATTTATAGTTTAAATAGCAAGTAGAATTTAATTTGCCATCATAGTCTGCATTTTAATCTGTTTAAATGCTCCTGTAGTTCTTGACACAATCCTGTGTTCATTTGAATAATAGAAACAATTTCAGTTGAAAAGAAAAACTACACATTTTCAAACATCAACAATTTTCTTTCTCTTGCAAATTCACTAACTCATGAGACAGTTTCCCAGCCCTCTCTAATCTTACAATACAGAGCAGTAGTTCCAGCATTCAGCTTGTCTGTATTAGTTTCTTTGTAATTGAGAAGGCCTTCACGGTACTGCTATATATTATCTGTTTATCAATTTTGATATTTCTAGTTTTGCATATTCTCTTCTTCCCTCTCATCTATTTGCTTGAATTGTCATCTGCATTTTCACATAACTTTGTCACAGCACTGTAAGGGTAAGTGAAAAACAATACATAACTTTCTGATGTACAACATATCATTGGGCTGTACAGGAATGTAGAGAACACTCACTCAGTGTAAGTTTAAATTACTTCAAATGCCCTCAAACGCAAAGCCTATTATTTCACTACTTTGAATAGAATAAAAGGAAATATTTTTCTTTCTATTACTATGACAAATTTCAGACACTCATATTTATCCTTGCATACATTTGCTGAATGCTCAAGAACAATGAAGTGTTGTGAAAATGAAACACGTGATACTTATCTTCTTTTTTTGTTGGTTGAAGTTATCTATGATGACACCAATGAATAAGTTTAGGGTGAAAAACGATCCAAAGATGATAAAGGCAACGAAGTAAATATACATGTACAGGTTGTCCTCATACTTGGGCTGTTTCCCTGTCTATGTAACATAGAAAAACAGCAATACATCACAAATAACAGTTAAGACAAATTACAGAATACCAAGCAGAAACAGAAGTTGCATCCAGCTGGACAGCAACTCCTTGACAAGGGGGGAAAACCAGCTGTTTTGGAGCATACCCTACACTTGCCTTATCTTTGAACTTGAAAATCTATTTAATACAGGTATTTGTAATTGCACACACAGACCTGCCATTCCTCCCCTTTCTGTCTGCCAGTTCCTCTCTAATGACATTTGATGTTTCATGTAATTCCTACTAAATTTGACAGAAGTGTGCAAGTCTCAAAAGCAATTCCGTTCCTGTGGACTTTATGCAAATCAGGAGCTGGATAGAGGAGAGATGCAAACAAATACCAGCATTCACAGAAAAACAGGCAAAATTCAGCCATTTTATTTTTTGAGATCATCAGAGTCTGCAGCTATGGATTAGCTATTGCAGGTGATTATTTATTTTCTTACTATTTGCACTTGATTATTTGGGTTATTTTTGGAGATACAGATTAGGAAACAAGTTTTTCATGTATGATCTCAGTGACACAAACTAATAGGAAAGCAGATTTCATTAGTTTTGTTATTTACAGATGACTTATTAAATTAGTAATACTTTATGTAGATCTACTGCTATAATTTTTTTTTACCTATTAAAACTATATGCACTTAACTATAGTGCATAGATTTACACAGAAAATTTATCAAGGTTTTATATTTTTATTCTTTATCTTTTACTTTATTTCAACTGCTATTCAAGAAGCATTACATCAATCTTATACTTGTTTTCACTCAGCAAATTTTATATTGCACTCACTTCTCTAGAATCAACCGCAGCATACATGATGTCCATCCATCCTTTAAACGTTGCCTAAAAACAAAGTTCGTTAATATTTTCTATCAAGTCTCCAATTTTGTAAACATTCTAAATAAAACACTGTCTTCTGCAATGTTTTTGCACCCACAAAAATAAAGAGGAATATTAAAAGTCTGGTAAGACACGAGTGAAGTACTCACAGAAAGTAATTTACTGTGGAATACTTCTCCCTAATACTTAAACACTGAATAAATTCTGATCTTCATGCAAATTCGTATAATTTCTCTGTGGGATGAGTTGCAATCAATATCTGAGCATAACAGAAAGACTGTAATTTATAACAAGGCTCTCAGTTCTAACTTTCTGACTACCAAAAAACCTGGAGGGGGACTCCAAAAATCAGCCACCATGGGTTGGCATTTTTCAGACAGAATATGCAAATAGTCCTAGAAGAAACTCCAGAAGGTAAGTAGTCCCAAGAAATCTTACGAAAATAATAGAAACATAGAATGGTTTGGCTTGGAAGGGACCTTTAGAGATTACCTAGTCCAACTCCTCTGCCATGGGCAGGGACATCTTTCACTACATCACACACTTCCAACGATCGGGCATCCACAACTTCTCTGGGCAACCTGTTCCAGTGTCTCTCCACCTTATCGTTAAAAAAAAAAATTTCTTCCTTATATCCAATCTAAATCTACCCTCTTTCAGTTTAAAACTGTTTCCCCCTGTCCTGTCACTACAGGCCTTGGGAAAAACTCTCTCTCCATCTTTCTTACAAGCCCCCTTTATATATTGAAAGGCCACAATAAGGTCCCCCTGGAGCCTTCTCTTCTCCAGGTTGAACAACCCCAACTCTCTCAGCCTTTCTTCATAGGAGAGGTGCTCCAGTCCTCTGATCTTTTTCTTGGCCCTCCTCTGGACTCGCTTTAAGAGGTCTATGTCTTTCTTGTACTGGTGGGGTCTCATGAGAGTGGAGTGGATGGGGACAATCACCTCCCTCGATTTGTTGGCCACACTTGTTAAGCAGCCCAGGATATGATTGGCCTTCTGGGCTGCAAGTGAACATTGCCAGCTCATGTCCAATTTTTTGTCCACCAGTATTCCCAAGTCCTTCTCTGCAGCGTTGCTCTCAATCCATTCATCCTCCTGTCTGTACTGATATTGGGGATTGCCCTCACCCAGGTGCAGGACCTTGCATGTGGCCTTATTGAACTTCGTGAGGTTCACATGGGCCCACTCCTCAGCCTGCCAAGGTCCCTCAGGATGGCTTCCCATCCCTCTAAGCATATCAACTGGACTGCTCAGCTTGGTGTCATCTGCAAACTGCTAAGGCTGCACTCAATCCCGCTACCTATGTCATTGATGAAGCTATTAAATAATATTGGTCCCAGTGCAGACCCTTGAGAGACACCACTTGTTACTCGTTTCCACTTGGACGTTAAGCTGCTGACTGTAAGTCTTTGGACACAGCCATCCAGCCAATTCCTTATCCATCTAGTAGGCCTTCCATCAAACCTACTCCCATGAGCTATGATATTAAGTAAAAACAAGGTATGAATGGTACTGGAAACATTACATAGCTGAACAATTCTATGCAAGATACGTTACAAAAGCTAAAAGCACTGCTGTTCTCTACACTGGTAATTTATGCAATTGCCTAGTGCTATTTAGCAATAGCTACTGTTACTCCCTGGAGCAATCAGATGGTAGCCTGCTAGCACAATACTAACTACTAAATACTACCAGTTGGAGATTTTTAAAGATGGAATAATTACCAAGTGCTTATGAGCACAAATATTTTCCCAGAAGAAGTTTGTCAAGCGAACCTGATTAGGAATACATGTTTCTGTCCCATTGGATCCCCTTTACAGATGCTGCCTCTAAAAAAGGCTTGTGCTTAGAAATCTAGCACTAGTAAATTCTGCTACTGCTCACCTAGAGTTTAAAAACAAGCTAAAAACTATCTCCAAAAAATCCACTTGACAATAATAGACAATGACTGGAGTGGGACTAGTAGGAATAATAAAAAGGGAAAGAAGATAAAGAAAAGAGAAAGAGAATTTTTTTATTTTTTTTTTTTTTTTTAACTAGATACTGTATTTCTGTAGAACTCGAAAAGGTACTAGTGGTTGAGTGCAAAGGAACTTTATATCCATCTGGTAGATATTAGATATTCGTCCTCTTCCAAAATGGCCATAGACTGCATCAGATTTTTACCATAAGCAATATTAATTAGCTTCATAGAACACAATTATAAAAATCAAATCACATATCCATTCATATATTGTAAAATAACACTGAAAATTATAGAATTAAATGTTACTGCTACAAAACTAAAAGCTGGAAAATTGAGTTATCAAAATGTATACACTTACTACTTGAAGCAGAGAAAGATAACCAGCTCCAACATTATCAAAGTTTACTTTCACATTTTTCCACCGAACATCTGTAGCAGTGATTGTAAGATTTTCACACGCAGTTACATCACTGACTTCCTCTGGTGAGAATTTCTCACCGGTTGTGGTGTTAACACAGTGATAGAACTTGCCAGCAAACAAATTTACTCCCATGATGCTGAAAATTAGCCAGAATGTAAGACAAACCAGAAGTACATTCATAATGGATGGGATTGCTCCAGTAAGAGCATTCACAACCACCTAGTAAATAAACACAGAAAAACAACTTTTTAAAAATAGTATGTAGAGCAGTAAAAAGATTACTTTTTTCAAATATAGCAAAAGATTTAATGTAAAATATTAAAATACATTGAAGTAATGCCAACAGAAAAAGAATAGCCCATGCAATACAATCAAACATGCTACTGTTGGCCTTGAAAACGGACATGCAGTCCAGTGTTCCCCCATGATTTTATAATTACGCATATTTTTATGGAATTATTTTACAGACTATTTCTTTTTTTCTTACCCTCATGCCTTCAAAGCGTGACAAAGCTCTTAGAGGTCTCAAAGCTCTTAATGTTCGGAGGGATTTAATTGCACTGAGTTCTGAGAAACCAAGGGCATGAGCTACTAAGCTAACCAAGGAGACCTAGAGGAAACAAAACAAAATAAAACAAAAGAACTTTTTCATTGTTTTTTAACAGCCTCGCAACACAAATGTAATGCCTAGAGGAAGAAAACTTCGATCTGGATATCAGAAGAAAGTTCATAAAGACCCTAAGTTTCTAGTAAGAACAAATAAAAAAGAACAAAAAATTTAAAAAAGGAATAGAACGTTGCGTGTAAATTTCAGAACAGTTTAAACAAGGAGACATTAATCTCTGGAATTTTCATCACAGAAAGAGTGGTAGTTCGAAGAATGCACATCATACCTGTGCAAAATGAAGGGCAATTTGGATAAAAAGAATTTGAAAAAAGCTCATCTTCCCAATAAACGCATCCAAAGCCTGAAATGTACTGAAAACCTAATCCCATTCCACATGACACATTATACGATACTAAACAGTGCTCTGCTACAGATGCGTTACTATAGTCATGATAAAATGTGAGCCAGCAGCATTTGCTTCTGCTAATTTGCACTTAGAATAATTCACATAATAGCAGACATATGAATAACCAGTAATTCATATTGCCTGCAGATGGTGACAGACTTGGAAGTGGAATATACTCAGTCAGACACGCGCGACTCCTATCTGTACGACAGACACAAAGAAATACCAACATCAATACAATTACCTAAAAGCAGTGCACTCAAATGCATGGAACAGTAGACAGCACTTTCCTGGGAAGTGGAGTTATGACGGGGTTAATAATTTAATTGTGAGCTATGGCTTGTCGTCTGTTCAGACTACTGAAATCTGGATATTTAATAATCATGATACCAAGTACCAAAAGAAAATCTATGTTTACCTCCATTTGGCAAAGAGCACTGTTTCCAGTGTTTGAACTTCAAAACTGAAGCTAAAAATTCTAAGTCCAAGAATGATCAAGAAGCTGGCATATATGTTTTAGAGTTATCTGCCTTAGAGTATTGAAATAGGTTAAACAATGGCACATTATAAAATACATAGACAACGAGGAGAAACTGGCTATTTTTTTATGTCTTTTAGACGTAGCATGCAATGTTTTAATAAAATCAGGAGTGATTTTAAAAAAACAAGATGCAATGTTTTTTGTAAAGCACAGAAACTAGATAAAACCAAATTAACTCAGGGAACTCAACATCTGTGCAATATATGAAATACAAGTCAGTGATCACTACAATGCCTTATTGTGGGTGACTATATACCTGTATTTATGAAATAACCCATCTAAAACTTTAGATAATTCAGCTGCTGAAGTAATTATAATTAGGCCAGGTAGTTCAAGAGAAGAAAATTTCATTTAAAAAAAAGGAAAAAGGAAAACTAGGAGAAGATCCATAAAAGGAACACATTCACTGAGTTGAATGACCTTCCTTTATGCCACCAATCTGATTTCCTATACAAACTCAACTACAATAATCAATTTCAGAAGACTGTTCCTTCTTTAAATTCAAATGCTAGACAAACGCTTAGCATAGAAAGCATTAATCCATACGAATCCATCAAGACCTTAGGATCATTACAACTTACTTTTATAATTCTAGAGAAGATATAGAGAAAATCTATTTCAAGTATCCCTGTCAGATAACCATATTTTCTTAGATAATGTAGTTATTATATTTGCATATTTCCATTGCAAGAAATCCTCTTCTTGAAAGATTAGCACATCTCTACTTAATGATGCCATAATTTTATCTTTCTTTGGAAACTAAAATACAATTTAACATACTGCTTTTTTCTACTTTCTTTTTTTGGAGGGGAGAAAGGAGAGGGAGGATAGTTCTCAATACATGGTGCTGATGGCAACTAAAGCTTAATTTTTCTGGTACCATCTGTGGATGCGTATGCATATGTATGCAAGCATTTTTTATTTTTTTAATAAATAATTTCCTCCTCTTAGTTATGTATGATCATGGTTTGGACAACTGCTGCTACCAGTTCTGAACTTTCTTCCACATGTAAAAGTGCTAACTGTAACATTTCTGTGATGTAAAATTAGAAAATAATATTATATACTTTCACCAATACAGTAAATTCAAAAGGAGTATTGTAACAAAAAGAAGGGGAAATGTAAAAAACACACTATAATGATCCATGTCAGACAGAATCCATCCTCAGCTTCATTTCAGCTTTCTGTTCTTATAACTACCAAATAGGGCATTTGCAGGAAAGCACATTTGTTAACGTAAGGTGGAAACATCTTACTTCAGATTTGTTAAACTGCTTGTGTTTTGGACAATTAATGTGCCTTGAAATTTATTTCCTCTTTTAACATTATTACTCTCGTGGAAGAGAGGATCTAATCCACAAGAATTTTTGAAACCTTCAGTACAGTTGGATTAACAGCTCCAAAAGCTGATTGTCCTGCTGTTTTTTGGTGAGAGTCAATGACTTGTCCTCACCAAGTCTTCCACTTGAGATGGCTGTCTCCTGTTGCATTTACACCTGAGGAAGCCTTATGCAGATTTCTTTCCTCTAAGGGCAGTTCAAGCAAGCAGTCAAACGCTACACAGTCCCATGTTTGTTCTTTTTCATTATACCCTTTGAACTTGCACACAGAAGGCTGAGCAAAACCAGCATTTGTACTTGTTTTGGGGCTAATTATCCTTTTCTGGAAACACTGTGAACACCACAATGGGTAAGAATTTCTGTTTGTATGCTATAAGTTCTTTCCCAAACGGGACAGCTGGAGAGTTTAGACTGATAGGTACAGAACAGTTTGCCTGAAAAGATCCTGTAAAATGTTGCCTTACTGTGAAACAATTAGACTGGTACTGGTATGGCAAATTTGTTCAATGTTTAGCTGGATAAAGGCATAGGGCAGGCAGATAAAGCAAAGACAGATTCACAGTTAAGGGCAGCACGCTGCCTGTTACCTAAACCAACAAGTAAAATGCCAGCAGTATGAGAAAGGATCAAAGTTGCTTGCTACTAGGTGAAAACAATAACAAGTAAATTTGGCAATAAAGTCAGAAAAAGCTGAGCAGATCACCACTGACTTTTTCAGGGAAGGGGGGGGGGGGGGGGGGGGGGAAGGAGGGGGGAGCAGGTTTACAATACAGGTGGTCAAACACTGGAAACAGATTGCCAAGTAAGGTGGCAGAATCTCCATTCAAAACTGGCTATCACCCTGAGAAGCCTAATCTAACCTCGAGGTTAGAGCTAATTTCTACTTTCAAGACAAGGAGCTAGGCCAGAAAACCTCCAAAGGTGCCTTCCAACCTAAATTATTGTATGATCTGCTGCTATAGGGTCATAAGATGTAGGCACTCCAAGCACAAGATGAAGATGCCTACATGAAAGCACTGAAATCACTGGAAAAAAAGGAATAGCCCATACCTATCCATATGGAGATGTGGTATGCTTTACTAAGAAGAATTTATCTTAAGCACAATTCAAGATCAACTTTTCACAATACAGGCTTATACAAAGATACTAATTCTGAATACTTCTTAAATGGTAATACGTTTATTTATTTACTTTTTATTTTCTTTCCTTTTCACAAATGACAACTCTAATGGACAAATAGAAATTTAAGTATCACAAGGTTCTGGAAACAAGTATCACAAGGTCTTGGAATCCTAACAGGAAATGAGACTAAAGCATGGCATCGACAATTTTATGCAAAGACGACAAAATCCATCTGGATGATTGCTGATGATTTCCCAATAATTATAAAATTGTCATACTTTTTAGTTTGACATTTGAGTTACAATAAAAAAAAAAAAAACAGAAGTCTATGGCATCTGTAAAGAAAGCAAATATTTTTTTTAAAAAAAAATATATATATATTCAGCCTCACTCAAAGACAGTCTTAAATTTTCTTCCTTTGGCATGTTGAAGGTATCTTGTTTTGCAGAATTTATTCTTAAGGAAAGGGGAGAACTTCTTATACTTACCAAGTTTCTTAGAGATCAATACATCTGTTCTGGGAATACATGCTGACTTTATACTCTGTATAAGTATATATTGGGTGTTCACAACAGAAGGAATGGAGAGGACATGAAAGGAGAAAGCTAAAATTGCATTTCCCAGAGAAAACGTGTTATATCTCATTTCAGAGTTAGCCCAATGAGGATTCTGCGCCCCTGCCCCATAACTGATGCTAAAAAGAGAAGCACAGTTAAATGAGGAAGAAAGATAACAAACACCACTTGTGCCTTTCCCTCCAAAAAAGTATTTAAAAAAGACCATTAGTTAGGTTTCAGTCCTATTGGTAGGGGACAAAATTTCTGTCCTAGATTCCACATTCCATTTGATTAATAGAGTTTTCCCCTGTCCATTTATTGAATTTCCACTCAAATGTCTATGCAAAGAGAAAGAACATATCATGCAATGTCACTAATTTCATTAATTTCTTTGGAGTGCCATTTCAACACTACTTTTTATTGTAATTGTTGAAAAACATTAATTCTGTCACCTAAACCTACCTTTTTTTCTGTTCTGTTTCTGAATTCAGAATTCAGAGAGGCAACAAGAGGCATTCTCTATGATCTGAGACAGCCAAACAAAACCAAAATAATTTTGGCTTCCAAAAAAGAATCATTAGAAAGTCATGCATCAATGAAAAGTGGAAGAGTTGCACTGAAATTAGCCTTGCAGCCTAGTACACAGTGAACGCCACAACAACCAAAATGAGGCTTGCAAATGAATGATTCCCACCTTTTTATACTGATCCATAGGACACCGCTTTTTTTTTTCCCTCAATCCTTCTCTTTACTCCAATTGCTGCCTCCTTGCCCCGACCCCTCTTCTTCTGCTGTCTTCTTGATTTCCTGATACCACTCTGCCCTGCAGTTCTTTGCCAGTGATTCACTAAGCCCAGGATCAACTGTCCTGCCCCAACCCCATGTGCTCACTTAAATTTCCCTTTCCTTCCTGTGTCTGCTTCCTTCTTGTTCTCTGTCACCAAATCCAGAAGACTGAAGTCCCATCAGCTGATAGTCCTCACTCAGTGGTTGGGACCCAGCGCAGCAAAACACAGACAGAACACATGGAGTCAATGATAGCATAAATATAAAGACAGATTTAGTTACTCACTGAATAATTGCAATGGAATCTTATTCACTGGTATGTCATTTTCTGTTCCTTTAAACCCAATTTATATTCTTCACTGTATATATATATATATGTATCAGACTGGAGTTACATGAAAGGACCTGCCTAAACAACAGAAATAGGCTACTTAGAAAGTATAGTACCTACATCAACAATCAGGAAGTCCAGCCAGCACCAAGCATTAGTGAAGTAAGTTTGAAAACCATAGGCCACCCATTTTAGGACCATTTCCAGAATAAAGATGTAAGTGAAGATTTTATCAGCATATTCCAGTATGATTTTTACAGTCTTGCGCTGTTCAATATATATATCTTCAAAAGCCTGTGAAAAATAGGTTGCATGTAAATCAGATATTCATAGGTCTTTGCAAACTACAAATTAAGCCAAAAGAACTCAACTAAAACCGGCAAAGTAAAATCACTTTCAACTTTACATATTTTACCTTGAAAAGCCAGCATGAGCAGAGATTACAATTGTATTCTTTCCGAGTTTTAGATTTTATCATTGCCTGATAATGCAATTACAATATAATGACTGAAGTTGCCAAAAAGGTTTTTAGAAATTTCAATAATAGTCAACACAGAATTACAATTTGTCACCCTGAAAGGCCCAGTCAGGCTCAGTCAGAAGGCAGTCTCCCGATTCTAATAAATTCAACTAACAACAGTGAATAATGAGCTACAGTGACCAAGTATTAAGTTGCTGCTGATCTTTGCAGAATTCCAATATTGAGTGTTGATGGCAGGGTTTTGGTAGCGGGAGGCTGCAGGGACTGCCACTGTGAGGAGAGGCCAGGGGCTGCCTTGTGCTGGCTCCACAATGGACTCACCACAGAAAGCAGCTGAGCCCATCAGTGAAGCTGGTGGTGCCTCTGGGAAAACATATATAAGAAAGGGCAAAACACTGCATGGCAATATGAGGAGTAAAGAAAAAAGTCAGAGAAACTCCCCTGCAAATACCAAGATCAGAGAAGAAGGAAGGGACATGGTGCTTCAGGTGCAGGAGCAGAGATAATGACAGTATATACCAAATTGTATGTCAATCAACAACCAAAAAGAACCCCATACTTAGTAGCTGTGTGAAGGACTAAATGTCACTAAGAATAGTACAAAGGAATTCAAGGATTCCTATGTAACAGTCTAGAAATACTGAAGCTAAAACTAAAGCAAAAAATTAACTGAGAACATGATGAATTCAGTACCTGTACTGCTTTAGGGTACAATTTTAATTTAATAGAATAATTGTTCCAGTTATTGCATACATTTCATTTTGTATGATTTTTATAATTTCTTCAACAAGATTTTTAGTGTAATCCTTTTCATAAGCACCCTCACACACACACACATCACCTTGTACTCATCAAAAATTCATCTGCAGAATGTTATTTGATAGCAGAATTTTAATGTCTTATTTTATATGCACTACTCAAAATATTCTGGGAATTTAGTTCCAAGCTCTCTTTCAAGCCAGCTTTGTATTTTTTTTCTTAATGAACACAGATGTGTTATAATACTATCTTTGATAAAACATTTTTATAGAAGGTACTGTTTCTATGGGTGTATGCTCTACTTACCAGAGCACCACTGCTGAGAAGAATCATGAAGACAATGAATGTTTCAAACCAGTTATGTTCTACTATCTTGTAGCAGGTTTTTCGAAGGTTCCACCAGATTCTTCCTTTTGTGCTTTCCATACTGCCTTTACAGCATTCAAAATTCCGTATACAGCCTAATCATACAAATAATGGCAAACTGTTATACAAGAGAATTTTCATTATCTTGAAAAGGCAAAACCACTCTTAACCAGCTCCTGTTTTATGAGGTAGTCAGTGCTTCAAATTACTGCATGCTACTTAAAGCATCCTTACCTTCTCAATTTGATACTTTGGATGTAGGAAGACTTGCATATACAAAATTTTTCTACTGCCCTGATGCTACATCAAGCTTAGAATCAAAAGGAGTCATCTAATTGAGCTAATTTTCATTTATAAACACATTTTCATAATCAGAGAACATATGAGAATTGTAAGGGAGTAGAAACAAAGAGCATAAACACATAGCAACTTCCATATGAACTAGTTTCAAGAGTACAGCAGCTTCTTTTAAGAGTGCTTGTGTCTCTCAGCTAAGGTTCAAACAGATCACACAGATGTAAACACCTTTTATTTTATTACACTGAGGAATGACCTCTGCTTCAGGGGCTGACTAAGGATACCTCTTTCATGACATAAACAACTGTTTTAACTGGGAATTGAGAGAGCTTTTCCATGTGGTACAGATTTGTGGCAACCATCCACAGAATTCTGCCTCACCTTGGAGAGCTCCTTACCTTATCACGGGGCCTCAAGGCACAGTTTTCAATGAATCTCAGTATCTGCCTGGCTAATAGTAGTCTCCTTGTTTCTTTAAAAATGATTAATCACATAGAAACATAACCAGGTTTAAACGATTTTAATGGGTCTCAAAGGCAGTATTCTAGTTTTCCTGTGAGCATCATTAGGTTCATATGTTACAAGTAAGTTACGCTATACTTCATCAGCTCAGATAAAACAACTACAACTGGGAAAAACATGGTTTACCTTACCTTCCACTACTGAAAATGCCTACATTATGGAAAAATTAATCTTATGCCCAAGGATTGATAGACATCACATAATATAAGGAGATAAGGAAGAATTGTAATATAATGTGAAATTACTTGAGAAGTGCACTTTTTTTTTAATCAAGAACTTGATATATTCAATATAGTCCCACATTCCAAAACAATTTTTTTTTTTTAAAGATGAGTGAAATAATATTTCAAAGGACAAGAGTCCTAGCCTACGTCAAAGGTGTCTTCATAACAGTAAATCAAAAAGCATGAGTAGGATAGGAGAGTTAATCCTGGAACATATTTTGTTTTGAATGATTTTAATCATGACTTAAAAGGAAAGTAAAATCTGTAATATCACAAAAATGGGAAATACATTCCTACACAGTAAATTTCAGCAGTCCCCTAAAGGATATAGCTATACAGAACTAAAATAAATGGAAACTTCTAAGGACATGCAAGTATGCTGTTAAGACTTCCTTACTTGAATAAAAACATAGGATCTCATTCACCTGTTGCATCCCACATTATATTTATGCACCTCCTCCCCCCATTAATGGTATAATGTCAAGACAACAACTCTATTGTTTGAGTCAAACTTTCCAAGATCTGACTCATCCACTGTATTGCTTTCTAGCACTATGAAGGGACCATGGGTAATCACATGATTCTGGTTTAAATTTCTCAGTGGAGTGAACCTGGTGTAGGGTTTGGTCTTGCAGATTTCACTACTGAGAATGTCATTTAAATCAACAGGATTACTGATTGCTGAGAATCAGTTTAGAGAGTTGTGCCAAGTGTTTATTTTAAAAATATTATAAACGATCACATACACACATATTTAACTTTGCATCAAACAAATGGCTCCATGAACTTCAGTACAACTATCTACAACAGGCAAAATTAATCATATCATGTAAGACTTGACAAACTAGGATCTGGGACTGCTGTAGCAAATAGCTTCCTTGAACTGCCAATGCTTATTGCAAACAACCAAAATATAATTGCTAACCCTAAATTTTATTTGTATACCTTCTGTAAAACATACCTTCTGTAAAGCATGCCTGTAGCTCTGATGCTTTTTCTGGTTCAGTTTCAGCTTTTTCTTCTCCAAAGAGAGCTAAATTAACTGTACTTCCTTCAGATGAGCTGGAAAAATTTAGCTTCTGAAAATAAAATTTGATAACAGTTATACTTTACTAATATTTACATTTTTAGAACTGTAATTAACTTTAAGCATGCAACACTGTGTGCAAGTAATAAGAAGAACAATAGTTGTCACCAGAAATACACACAAACATCCACATATAGCAGTCAATGCTGTTGAAATGTGCATGAATCATCCACTTTCTACCTAGAGATTGCAAGGTGTTATCATGTAATCTCTCATGGAATTGGAGAATTTCTGGTCTAAATATAATACAGTGTTATCATTCATCAAAGTTTACTACTACCAAGTAGATTTTCTGATACATATTCTATTTATTTTGTTTTCTACTATTATTTTCTTACTGTAATTTCTCTTGCTACATTTTAAACCAATGTCAGTTATACTGTATGCTTTAAGATGAGATATGTTGGTAGCTACTTTCATTAGAGCAGTCTCCTCAACTGAAGACAGCAAATCCTGACAGCAAAAAATGTTAAATTGTGAACTGTCAGGGTTAACTGTCCAAGGGAGAAAATGTAGCAGATTTTTAAGGACTGATTTTAATTCAGTGCCTATTAATCATAATATAAAAATAAAGGGAATGAATTATCAGTTCTTTTTCACTGGCATCTTAAACATCAGCATGATGCAAGCTTACCACTTCTGGCATATATGGCAATTCATAATAAAATTTGGTTACCTTTGACCACAGATACTTTAGTTATTTTTCATTTTAGGATCATTCTTATGATCTAGATTAGAAAATGTTAAAGTAAAATCAGGATTAATATGAAACCTTGTTTCAGATGTGAATTTGAATGTTACCCTCAACACATTGATAAAACAAATTCAGCCTGCCGTATCTTAACCTGTAATTATCACTACCGTATGAACACCTTTTTTTTTTTTTCATATATACTGGTAAGTTTCAAAAAGGAAAAAGTATGATAAATACATTTCAACTGGCATTAATTTGCATTCTTTTTTGCCAATGCACATATGTATTACATTGTGCATTCTGAAACTACCCATTACTCTGGTACACATACCTGTACAGTTAACACCCAGAAAGAAAGGATTTTTTTTGTTTTGTTTTAATAATTAAAATTACGTAAGTCACATTAGTACGAAAAAAATTACTAGTAAAAGAATAGGCCTGATTTTATTTTTTATTTTGTAATCTGCATGTGTATTGCAAAAATCCATAGTCTAGAGATTTTAAAGGAAGATGCGGTGTCCTGTACACTTAATCTGAGTATGAGTACCAAACTAAGTCAAAGTAGTTTTGGTCCCAGCATTCTCTGACATGTTACAATGTTGTTATCAAGAAGTATAAAACATCAGTAATGAATTCACGCAACAATGTCTGTTGGGAATGATGTAAGCACACTTTGTAAAACAGCCTCGGTTTTGTAGAATTAACACCATTTTCATTAATTTAGCTAGACTTGCATGATTAAGAGACATTTAAGATATAAAAGCAGACAAGTTACAGGCACTAGCCAATCAAGCTATATTTACACCTCAAGTGTGAAATATGAAAGAACAGAACTATTTTAGGTATTAAACAAATTTTTTTTTTTGCTATGTTTGTGAAAGAAGACACATTTAAGAAGAAAAAGTAACCCAGTGTTCTGCATTAACTGTTATTAAAAATGATTCAGTAACATTGCCTACTTTGCTGCAACTTTAGATTAAACTTTAGATTATCTGGAACAGAACCCTCAAATTACTCATATTTAATGTAAAGACCTCTTTTCATTTTTAGTAGCATTAATTTTAAAATATCAATATTTACAGCAAACACCTTTTCCTATCACTAATTCTACTGAACCTGAGGACAGCACTTATATACCTCCACCATTTTATTAATATGCTGCTTTCATCATTCCATGACATAGCATATATATTGCAAAATGTTGCAGCAGTGGTGGGTAAACTGAAATAATGAATTGAATTATAAATCAAATTACTAATTTTAAAAATATATATTTTTTAAGAGTAAAGAAGTTTTGTGTCATATTGCTAATAAAAATTAAAACCATCATGAAGTACCCTGGGTCATTTGAACTGTAAGCTACTTAGTACACTGTTTGAGCAGATGACATGAATTAAACTGAAAGAACAGACTTTTATGAATTAACAACATTAAAAGATGAACAACCATAAACAGAAAAGAAACTGAAAAGAATCAACATGTTTAGTACATGAAGTTATATATCTCATTTAATACATGGTAGGAGAATCAGAGATTAGGGAAATTTTTTTATTTTTAGTTAAGAAAGGCAATTTTCTTGACTCTAGAAATCAAATTAGAGGCTCAATGAGCTATTCTGATATAAAGGACAGGCAGCCTGGTTCCCTCTTTCTTCTAAGGACAGTGTAGGATATAATCCTGTGCTCAAAAAGTTACAGATTTAATTACACATTGGTTCTCTTTTTCATGTGGGGTGCTCATATTTTTCACTAAGATGAAGGTATCAAACATCAAAAAAACCAGACGGTAAAAAGCAATATGCATAGAAGAGTTTCCTGTTCTAATTAAAAATTGTTAGTTTCTTTGCTATGTACAAAGTTTGCAGGAATCTAACTGATTTTGTGAATCACTCCAGGAACAGGACTTTTAGGAAAGACAGAAATGTTCATCCTTCACCGTCCAGGGCACTTAGGTGCTGTTCAAAGTTTACCAAACTAAGGTAAGAAGGCCTCGTATATACACTGAGCACTGGATTGAATGGGTCAACTCGTGCTCAAAAGTTGATTAGCTACCTTGACATTTGCAAATCAGCAGCTAAAACATTTTTGTTAGAGAAAATTCACTTAATATAGTGTCTTTTTTCTTTTTCAACTGTTGGCAGTGAAAAGCTATTCAGATTTTGAATACACTAATTTTTTCAATACAAATATCTACTGTACTGTTATAAGGTCAAAATTTGGACCCCATGATTTTTTTTTTTTTCCCGAAGGAGTCAAGGAATGATGGCACAAATACTTGTAAGAATAATGTTACTACTACAAATTGTCCCACTGAAGCCACTTAGGATTGCTTGAGGTAATTAGTAAAGAGTCAATCTTTAGTGAACATCATCTTAAAAATAATAAATGAAAGTGTACACAAAATTGCAGATAATGATTTTAAAAAAAAATTCCTTAAGAGCTAATAATAAGCAGGCCACTGATTATTCACATAGTGCAACCTACAGTGCATTTAACTTATAGATCATTTGCATTTTGATATTCAAATAGTAAAAGAAAATCTGATATGTTTCCCAACCTCCAAAGCAAAGAACAAACATACCAGCAATACAGCTGTTAATACAAGGAATAAAAGGGAAACATTGTCTTGTGTAACTCAAAAAACCCCAAAACAAACCCACAGGAAGATTCTGCTGCATATTCTTATCTTCTCATTTACTAAGGATTTCTCTCTCTCTCTTTTTTTTTTTTGTTAATTTAAGTAGACTGAGTCTCTTTTTGCTGGAGAAGGAGGTAAAGAACTGCAGTAAAATGTGAAAGATGATTGTTGATAACAGCGCTTTGGAGAGTATGTGCAGGAAACTCTTAGAAAAGAGGATCCAAAAATATTACTATGTAGAAATGCAACATAAAACCTTAGCACACCTTTGTTACGCCACTTATATTCCATCAATTTAATATTTTCCTGCTTGATCAGATCTATTTTCAGCAGGAAATACTTCTTCAATAAAAACAATCCCATTTTTCCATTTAGTTTCAACTATTAATTAAACAACAAAAAGGACACAAAGCACATTTTTTATAATCATCATCTTTACTACATCAGCTTGACTTATCACTGAGTATGGTACTCTTCAGTGTAAGCACAGTTGGTAAAGTCACTTTTATTGGAATTATTTTTATTTATCTTTTTCTGAAACAATAAAGTAAGTATGTCTATAAATAAGGCTGGCAAATTATTTACCTTTTAATGAAACTAAAAGTATCGTCCATAGAAAATACTTAGTTTCTTTCACCAAACTAAAACCAAAACCTACCTCTCCTACTCTACGTAACTTAGAAAAAAAAATGGCATGCATATCTATTAAAAAAAAAAAAGCATCGCCTTATTATGCAAAGAAGCTTACAATAAGACAATGTGACATCCAAATGAAAAAGGTACAAGTATTTTTCAGTCAAATGATTACAAGCCCCTGGTTTACTATTTTGCATGCTGTTCTACACCTGCCCAGATTCATGACAGCAGAAGCTTAAAGCAGGAGCAGTGTCACATAAACAATATCCATCAAATCAGAATCATCCCCCCTCACTTAGCACCAGTAGGATGGGATACTACCACATTCTACTCTCCTCTACTTCAGTGCATTTTCTAAAATGGTTTGGAAAAATTCTTAGAAAGATATTTTTCCATTCTATCTTTCTGAATAGCTTACAGGCCCCCCCTGGACACAAAAGTGAGACCTGAAATATTTCCAATATATAATACAGCGCAAAAGAATACATGAAAGATAACGCAGGATTCCACAGCAAAACCATGTGAACAAAATTTGTATTTCAAAAAGGAATACCTCAGTGACTGCTAAATGGCAATGAGCGGAACTGCCCAACTATTCAGGAGAGATCATCAGGAATAAGAAACACATATCTTGGTACAATTAAGGTTTGTTTTATAGTTCTGGAGTTCCTGAGTTTAGAGGTTTTGAAGGGTACTAGTTCCTATTTTTGTCTTTTTAACAATTGTCTTAATTTTAGCCTTACCCTGGACTTGCCTAATTTTTGTATTTCTTTCTTGCTCGAACTTCCTTATTTGTATAGTTTTAAAATACCCAGATTTATTTAGACACCTACATAGAATCCTACATAGAATTTTTGCTTGAAATTATGGTTTATGTCTGTCTAAAAATAAAGCAACTGGATTAAGTTCACAAAGAAACAATTACTGATGATGAAGAGCAAAACTGATATAAATGATTCCCTAACTTCCGATCTTACAGACATACACAAACTTCATGAGTAGAATATAACTAAATTATTACATCCATATTCAAAAGGACTATGCATATGTATAAAAAAGAATATGTTTGATTGTTCCCAGGAGTGTATCTTTCATGCTATATTTTAGCTTCTCTTATATGAGAAAACTGGAATATAAATTATAAAAACATTGTGAACAAACATGAAAATTTATATCAAAAGATATAAACATTTTAGCATACAAGTAATTGTATATATGTAATATTACAAAGGCATTGGTCAAATGAACATGATCAGAAAATGTTTAGAATCACATGACACCTAAAAACATGGTTCAACAGATGAACAGAAAAAGTCAAGTGAAGATTACCTTTCGATTTTCATGAAATCATAGGCTGTTAACCTCTTTTAAACTTCAACAGTCTTGATGCTTAATAATTCAGTTAACAATAATAAAAACCTACAAAGCATGCAGGTTATGCCACGGAAGTAGTACAGAAAATACCGAAGATGTAACAAGGAGAGAGGAACATGTTGGGGTTGCCCTCAACCATGCTGTGACATGAGTCATGGGACTCAGCTTACAGAGCGGTTGTGCATATTTCCACTACATTGCAATGGATGGGGAAAAATATATTGTAGCTGAGTAGCATGCAGGCCAATCAATCTCAAAAGTGATCATATATGTATGATTTGTTTAGGTAACCTGTGTAAACGTGCTGACACGTTGCTCTGCCTGGTTAAAAAGCACCAGATCTGCATTCTTGACTGATCCAGCTTGATTTTACTCCTGTGAGAAGTAAGAATGGTACGCAATGAAGTTAAAACATGGTACCCTGCCGGTTCTTTGAGTTCTGGAAACAGCAGAAGTATGGATTCCTACTTACGTAAAAATGTGTTTTCTAGATATGTCACACATTTTCAAAATATAACAATTATAGCTGTTGATTAGAGCTTTAAGCATATCCAAAGACCTACTGAAAGAAGTAAAATTAGCAGAGTATCTGAAACTCATAGATGTATATCGGACTTGGGCCTGAACTTAAAAAACAACCACCACCCCCACCCCCCCCAAACCTCAAACCAAAAAGACAGACAGATACACCCACACTACATATATTACAGCTTTAAGCATCCTCTAAATGGTAGTAATTAGACCTTTAAAACAACAGAAATGTATTTTTCCTTGCATTTCATTTTCAAGGTTATTCCTGGTCTTCACTACACGCTAAACATGTATCTAGGATACACTTTCAGAAAGAAGCCACAGGCAAAACAAAACAAAAAAACCCAATCATACCAGGTCAAACACGAAAACTTCTGGGTAGGCAATTTCTCCCAGCATCATTAGCTTTTTTAACTGCATGACTTAAAAAAAAAAAGTTTCAAATAGTTTAAGGTGCATTATGGATTGTAACAGATATATAGCAATGTAAAAATGAAAACCCATGCCTAGTAATAAACTTGTAATTTCCTCAAGTACCTCACATCTATCTTTTATTAGTCTTCTGGTATAAATCTAAGCTCCCTTCTCAGCAAAGACTTCTCAAAGGCTCATCAAATAATGTAGCTCTTTAACAACTCCAATATAAACTGCTCCCATTTAAAGGGAAAATCTGCAAGAGCTGAAATAATCTACAAAACGAAACTCAATTTCCTTACTGACTATGAATTACTGTACATGAAATGGTTTTTTGTTGTTAATTTACGTATCTCCTATGGTTGTCTTTCAACTATGCCAATCCTTAGCCACTTTTCCAAATTTGAGTGGGTTACAACTAATACTAGATAATAGTATCTTACAAACAGCTAATGCTGATGTTTAATCTTGAATACCAGAGGTGAGAAGGCATATATTTTGTTACCCAATTCTTAAATATAAAATAGTGAAGAACCAGGTGTTTTTAATTGCTGGATAATTTCCAGGTAAGGGTTAGATTTAACACAGTTATCAGAGCAAGTGTAAATTACCTGGATTCATCAGATATTCCTTCCACAAAACCAAGATTTAATAAAACACACTAAGAAGGCCAGAATCCTTTATTCAGATTAAGGACATTTAAAAGATGTATCAGCTGTTCAGCAGACATTACAGCTTCCTTACAAAACGCAGTTAATACTTTAAAATAAGTTATGAATGTTGTTTGCTTTGCTTTTAAGAGGCCTCTTAGTAATCTAAGGTCTTCTCAACTGAGAGGTCAACATAATATATGGAGTAACAGAACTTCCAAAAAGTAGATGGAACAAATCAAGTGTCAGGAAACGAGCTGCTGAAATAACAAATGAGTGGAATACTATTGAACACTGCACTCTACAACAAAAGAAACACCTAAAGAGTCAGCTTATTACATCTTTCAAATTTAACTACTTATTTTCTAAAATTTGGGAAGAATATGGGCAAATGCATTTCCAGTTCAAAACAACCAAAAACCTAAAAAGCCCACAACCAATCAAATAAAAAAACCCACCAAACCCCAAAAGAAAACAAAACAATCCAGACAAGGCAATCCAGGCTGGAGTACGGCTGTCTGCACAAGCAGTGACACTCCATTAATGTTCTCGTGTCTTCAGGTGCCAGGGGAGTTGATACCAGAACACAGTCTGCACTGGAGCTACAGCACAGCAATCTGAATTTTCAGTGTGTCTCAGGATCCTGCTGAAATCCACGATTTTGCTTCCCCCTGCTGAGAAATGACTACTTTCCTAAAGCTGACCCAGTTTAAGGTCAGGCAGTTGTCTTCGAAGTGACTGGTTCAAAACTCCCACAAACAAGCAAGAAATTGCTATTTTTTCATTCAGTAATTCTATTTTTTCTCATCATTTTTACTTGACATATTCACCTTATAATACCGATATTGTTCCCTTGGCTTTCCCCCCTCATTTTAACTTCAGAACTCGAAAACTGTTGTTATGGCTCTCATTAGCCTGAGTTCGCACCTCTGTTAGATTATCCAGTACAAATAATGCTGATTTCTGTAGAATTCAGAGCGCTTTAAAAATCAGATGCAAAGGGTATTAATATTATTTATTAATACTTCCTCTAATCTTTTCAGATAGTAGTTTACTTTCATCCTTACTTCATGGAAATATTATGATGATATACAAAAACCCACGTCTTTTGTCTCTGTTTATTCTGTACATATATACTAGTTTGTCTGTCCAACTAAAAATTTTGAAAAGTTTGTTTTTCAAAAGCCTTTTACAAATGGGTTCATATATGTTTATACAGTTCTGCCTGGATTTCCTAATCTCTTTAGCTTCACTTTCCCACTTCAGTTTATTCACTCTCAGTACAGTCCAACAATCTCAAATCACATCGTTTTCTATTTCTAAGCAGGAAGAGCCATACTATGAAAGAATACAATTGGTATAATTCAGTCATACAAAACGTAAAATATTTAAATTTTACCTCTTTGCTTTCCTCCAAATCTGAGTCACTGCTAAACTCTTCTGTATTTAGATGTTCAAAATCAGATTCTCCAACAGCTATTGGTACTGTAACAGTAAGGCTTGGGTTGTTTATGAATGATGTATAATCACTGCCACCTATAACAGTGGCCATTCCATTCTCATTTTTGTGATAATTTGTATCTATCCTTATTTCAGCGATGGTACAGTTGGAAATGCAATGGTCTCTCTCATCATTCAACTGATCTGTTGCTGTTCTTTGATTTACAGCAGCTTGTTTCCCCCAACAAGACTTTCGGACACATTCACCTGCTTTTTTCTTCACATAATCTATTCCCTTCTGAATTCTTGCAACAGCAATCTGTAAGTTGTTCATTTCATTATCATCCTCTGTAGGAGAAAGGCTGTCTGAACTAAATGAACTCAGCAGCAACGCCAGAAAAAGGTTCAATACCTAAAAAAAAAAAAAAAAAAAAGACAATACAGCTGAATTTTCTCACTTAAATTCATTCACATGCTTCTTCTATCATCCATTATGAACAACTTAGGCTTCATGTTTTCCTTTGCTGTATACAACTCTGGAAATTACACAGTAAATAAACTGTAAATGCAATTTAAGCACAACACCTGCCCTGTACCCCAACTGCAGGATTTTTGTGGGTTTGCATTGGTGTATGACTATGAAGAGATTTGTAAATTCTTTTTCTGCTCATGTTTGTAGAAGGTCAGAAATTAATGATTCTTTGGTACTGACTGAAGAGATCCAAAATGTTTACTTCTCTGGCATAGGGAAGCACTCTGCAATGGAAGAAATAGTTGATCTGTGCAGAAAATGGCTTTCTTAAACGCCGGTCCAAACTCACACAAATATTTTGCTGTATGCGACTTAAAAAATGTGAAGCACACCCCATCTCCTAACTCCAAGTCATTCTCTTCCCACGACAAGACAAAACATAGAATAGATATCAGTTATACAGGCCAGAGTTTACTAGGAGCTCAAATGGTACTAGGATAGCCAAAGAAGCAGAGTAGCAGCTCTTAAAGCCTTCAGATCAGCTCTTCTATGCAGCTTTGAAGACAACAGGGTAAGACTATGTGTCAGGTAGACAGAAAGACAACTGGATAACAGAGCCCTGAACAGAGCCATTGTTTACTCATGTAAGAAATGCTACTAGAGCTGTGGTATAAAATCAGAACACAGTAAATACTGTGGAAAAATTCAGAGATGGATACTTCATTCCACAAAGTTCTATCTTCTGGTTTAGAAAACCAGTTAAGGAGGATGTTTTGTTTGGTCAACCATTTTCACAGTTTTCTTCATTATAAGACAATAGATTTGTAGAAAAATCTAGACCAAGTGGCTGTGCTAATAGTAGTAATGCATGACTAGTTTAAAGATAATTAGCTTATTCTTGTTGTTAGAAATTTTATTCCTAAAGACTGCCTCCAAGACGGCTAATTTAAAATCTCTTTTGCTACTGACAGTTGCCTAAAGAAAAGATGTAGAATAATAGAGGAAGACTCGGTAGGCAATGCAAAAAGCAGAGCAAAAGGTGGAGCAATGAAGGCCTCAAATACTAGTGAGTTAATAAATGTAAAACATATTTAAAGACAAATTCATACACGGTAATGTACAAACTGGTACAGATCTGAAGCTTTCCTCTGAAAGAGAAAAAGAAGATATAATACAGACTGCTTGAAAAGTGTCTGTAAAAAGCACTTAAGAAATAGGAAGCAAAAAAGTGAAGAGGTGGAAGAAAATGTGAAGTATTTGAATCTGTTTTTTCTGCAGAACTGCTGCCTTCCAATTCAAGTTTCCTTACCCTATTTGTGTAAAAAGTTGGCTGTGCAGCAAGCAGTGCTCAAAATGGCTTAAATTTCAGAGTCTAAAGTTAAAGCAGTCTTTTAGACAGGAGAGAAAAAAAAAAACACCCTGGCTAAGTGTGACTGGAAGCGATGCCTCAATCAGTTAGGGAGAAAAGGCCCTGCTACGTCCTTTTCTGCAAACAGCAAACTCCCATCCTGGGAGCATAATACTTGGGGCACCTTTGCTCTTCTCTCTCTCTCGATAACCAGGAGTAGTCCACAAAAACCTGAACACATGATGGTTCTCTCTTTCACCCATATCCTCTGAATTGCACTCCAGACCCCTGAGGGGGCCCATCCTCCAAGCTGAGGATTCTATATAGGATCAGAAATCTAACAGAGAACTCTATTTCAGAACCCATACTCATAACAAATTCAAAATCATAAAAACCATATTTAAATAACACATTTTATAATGCCTAAAAGCTTCATTACTGATTCTGTTACCATTCTTTCTCTAAATGAATTCTCAGATTATTTTGGCTACATACCACTAGGTTTCCAATCACCATGACCATCATGAAGACTGTAAGGCACATGGGTTGGCCTGCAACTTCCATACAGTCCCACATCGTTTCTATCCATTCTCCACACAGCACTCGAAATACAATCAAGAAGGAGTGGAAAAAATCATGCATGTGCCAGCGTGGAAGTACACAGTTCTTAGAGATCTTGCAGACACATTCCTTGTAGCTTTTCCCAAACAGCTGCATGCCAACCACAGCGAAAATGAACACAATGATGGCCAGCACCAGGGTCAGATTCCCCAGAGCCCCCACTGAGTTGCCAATAATCTTAATCAGCATATTTAGAGTTGGCCAAGATTTTGCCAATTTGAAAACTCGCAACTGAAAAACAAAAATACAGAGACATTA
Organism: Phoenicopterus ruber ruber; assembly: GCA_009819775.1. NCBI lineage: Eukaryota > Metazoa > Chordata > Aves > Phoenicopteriformes > Phoenicopteridae > Phoenicopterus > Phoenicopterus ruber. Next base: position 22,629,697 of record CM020220.1, on the reverse strand, counting down.
TTGCAGTAGTTACAAAAACGCTATGGAAATAAACAACACATTACAAACTAGTGACTCTTAGCAACAACAAAAAGAAGAAACTTCAACATGATTCCAACAACCATAACTTACACAGAAACAGGGTTTCATAAAATCCACACTTTTAAAGCTTAATAAATTTTAGACTTTGCTCTTTTTTTGTGTAGCATATCTGTATTCTTTTGTACAAACAGCACACTGGTTGAATTTGTTCAGATAGTGAATTCTGAACATGGCATACATCTCAACCATTATGTGCAGAAACAAATTAAAAAAACCCAATAAAGCTGAACAGGATTCTACTGAAGGAAAATAAAGGATTCTAAAATCCTCAAAGAATGGGGTCTTCCAAAAGGATGTTGCCTCCAACAAATTTAAAAAGGATCAGACAGATCCACAGTCTGGAAATAAAACCCAAACACAAGCCCTAAGCCAAACATTTCAACTTGTGAAGGGGAAAAAGTATAATTCATACTCTTTCTTACCCATAAGCCACCCAAAATAAAAAAGTTATTAACTACTACTTGTTTTCAGATAAAAGCAAAATTGAAATGCAAAATAAAAAGAGATCACAGGGAAAGAATGTCTCATATTTTATTTCTCTTTTTTAAAATAAAAATATTTTTCTAATAAAATAAAGCATTCCTTTTTTGCCAAGGGGGAAAAGAAAAATCAATCTTTTTTAAATTAAAAAAAAAAAAAAAAAAGAATTTTATAATTCCTACATTTTAAAAGAAAATTTCTAGTCTTTTTGCACTTTCCAGATATAGAAGTAGACAGAAGACTACAAATGTTTTATTTATTTATATCTCTCAATATGCAGTAAATAAAATGTACACTTCACGTGCTTTACTCATCCATGTTAAAACAATTACAATAAAATTACAGCTCTTTCCCTTGAAAAAGTACTTAGTTGCTTCTGAACAATATAATGGCACACACTATTCAGAGGTAACATAAATAATTTTGCAAAACATCCTTGCAGAGATACCCTGTGACACTTAGCAAAAAATAGACGTAATATTACTAAAAAGTGTCTTATTTACATGAGTACAGTTAAAATACAAATATAATGCATTAATTAATGCAGATATATTATCACTAATTTATTTACCAATCTGAATGATCGGAGAACGGATAATCCATCCACATTTGACAGAAAAAGCTCCACCAAACTAAGGGTAACTATAAAACTATCGAAAATATTCCAGCCAACTTGGAAATAATAAAAAGGATGCATGGCAATTATCTTGAGAACCATTTCTGCTGCAAAAATTCCAGTAAAAACCTGAAGGAAGAATGTTTATTGTTATTTTATAGATGAGTATGAATAAATTGAACCAGAAGACAAACAGCAACTTAAGTAAGAAGTAAAAACCCTCTTACAGCAGTATGTCAGTAAGGAAAATTACCACAAGCTGAACCTCACAGAGATGATGAGTGGCAACATCAGAATGAGCTGTAGCATAACTGTTAACTTTAGTTAAACCTGAGATACATTTAGTGACTAGTGAAGAATAAACTATTCCTAACAGGCCTCCAGTTTTCTCCTCATATCTGCCGTCCATCTAATGAAAGGAACTTTCCTCAGCAAGATCCTAACAGTTGTTCTTGCCACAATGGAAGCTGCTTTAACAAAGGTATGTGGAAAAATATGAATTGGTCATAAATCAGAGAGGGATGTGCTATTAAATGAAGTCTTCATGAGAACACACAGATACAGTAAGCATATCTTCTCTTTCTAGCTGCCAAAAAAAAGGCCAATTATGCCGAGGCTCATGTTCGAAGAAAAACTCCTTTCTGCCTCTGATGACTTCTGAAGCAGAAGGCAAACAATGCCTCTGAAAAGGGAGTAAATTCATTGTATTTACTGTAGATGTATGACCACCAGTATCTACAGAACTGCATAAATTATTATCTTTTACTAGAAAGATGAACAAACTTTAAAAAAATCAGGAGCATTTGACAGTCTTTAAAAGACAGTGCTACGCAGTTCAAAAAGCAAGAAATCAACTGCTGAAACTCCACCTGTATAATAGCGGCATTTTAGCTGATTGGGAGTAAACACAAATTCTTATCAGCATGAAGGAACACTTATACTCACACAGCTCAAAATTAGATTAATATTAAGCTACTTCATTACATATGAAAGGAAAAAATGGTTGTGTTTCCTGGGTAAAACATGCAGGCATCATCACAAGACAACCCTCTGCAACAGCTATTGATCCTCACCTATTCGTCTTCCCTGTCTTTCTCCTCAAATATATCCTGAATCTATTTTAAACAGTAGCGTGACATGATTATCTTCCACAGATAATGATCTCTGACTCCAGGTTAAGGTGAAAACATTGAACTATGTCTGTATTGGCTAAAAATATTGGTATATGATTCAAACGTTGACACATTAACAACTCTGGACTTAAACTTGAATACGTTCCCAACATGTACTAAATTTCATATATTCTAATAAATGAATTGTTTTATTATTTTGCTACATCATAATCACCAGAATTGCCACTTACAATAGGCAGAGGTTATGAAGTATAGCAGATAACAGTATCTGTATTATTGCCATTATAAAACCAACCAACCAACCACCCACCCCAAACCCGACCTACAGACTGCGTCCACTAGGGAACAAAACGCAACTGTGTCAACAGACACTGTTGGGGTAAGTCACACATTCTTTGCCTTCCAAATTGTTATGGACCAATCAAAGCAACATTCTTCATGCAAATACAAAAATAACACAAAAAGTAACAGTGCAAAATAATAATCCAAAATAACATCCAACTCTTCTTGAATTATCAATGATACTTACAGTAGAAAGGATCTAATTTGGCTCCTACTTTTCTTGTAATACTAAACAAAACCAAGTCAGATTTCTTTTGGTTTCATGTTATTCGAACACTGGTTGTTGAAAACTCTATTTGCAGAAATTTTAATTTGGAAATCAAACTCTTAAATACAACATATCTCAAATGATATTTTTAGACTATTTTTAGTACAATTAAACTTTTAACATTTATTTTACGGGATGATAACAAAAATAATAAAAGTAATTCTATTTCAATGAGAAACCAGGTTCCAAATGTATCAAGTTATATAGTTTGATGGACTTACCTGATTTCCTATTTTAAGTACATTATTGAAATTGTCAGTCATTGGATAATGTTCCATGGCCATAAACAGTGTGTTTAAAATTATGCAAACAGTGATAGCCAGATCAACAAGTGGATCCATTACAATAAATTCAACTATATTCTTTACTTTTAACCAGGGCTCCCAACAATTCCAAATTAAGAAAGTGTGGGCAAACTTATACCAGCAAGGTGGACATTTTTGCCTGGATTCTTCAAGTTCTGGGAAAAAAAGAAATGTACAGTGAACAAGTTTTGGAGAAAGTGAAGATAAATTTTTGTTTATCTGCTTTTTCAGATTTTAATCTTTATCCCTAGAACCATTACGGATGTTTGGAGGAACCTCCTCAGATTTCCACGAACTTAACTTATTGTTGCTGACTGAAAAGGTTTTAGAAGAAAAATCTCAAGAGTTTTGAGCTAATAATTGAAAAACTTGTCTGTTTTTAATATCATACAATCTTATTTTAAAAAGAAAACTATTTATGCTTACATTAAGGGATAGTTTTCTCAGTGAAACTTCCAACTTCGTAGTTCTCTCAAATGTCTAATTATTTATTTTTGGGAAAAGTAAGATTAATTTCACCAAGAATAGGTTTTTGAAAACTACTCAAGCTTTCTCAAGAATTTCACTAGTAATAATTTCACTGTTCCAAATAATCCTACTACAAATTTCCTTCTCCTTATTAACTAAGGACCGGCTTTTAATTTTCTGTAACATTTTTACAGTATAGTTAGTGGAAAATTTATCACAAAGCATTTCTTCCAATAACTGTATTGCTAAACATGAATAACTAGTATAAAACACATACACGTTATCTATTTTAATTAGAATGTGTTTTCTTAGTTTAGCCTGCTTATCAGATTCTTTCATTTCTTTTTTCACTATGTACACGCACTTTTGTTCTATTATTCAGTTTATGTATTTGCAATGGCTACACATTTTTTGTCTTCCATATTTGCACTGTGATATAATACCTTCAAGCATGTCTAAGACTATGTCAGGAAAGTTCACGCATCTGCAGTTATAACACACCTTCCATTGTATTTGTGATAATGCCAGCTATACTCATGGCTCTTTGCCTTAAATTGGGATCATCCAGCAACTCCATTGGTATTTGATATGAACTTGTACGCCTCTTTTTTATTTCTATTTCTGTAGTAGTGCTCTATTAAAAAAAAAAAAAAAAAGAGAGAGAGAGGCATAAATTAAAGGCAACTTTAAAACTATTGCAAAACAGGTATCAGAAAGACTTCAGTTTCAATGAATTCATAATGTATAAAGCTTTGTATTTAAGTGCTGTTACATTAGATTCTTTTTCCATTATACATATAAGCCTAGTATTTTTTTTTAAATGGCTATTTTCATGTTATACTTCCGAATACTGTTAATACTTATAAAATACTAAAAAAAAGATTTTGATATTTAGTTCCCAGATTACCACTGCATTATAGTTAACTACTATTAACTCCACATTAGACACAAAGAAATTTGGGAGGAGGCCATAGCCAAGGAAACAAGCCAAGACTGTTGCAGCACTGGAATCAGAAAAATTCCCTGTTCCATGCTTTATGTACCAATATTTCACTTCTAAACTAGTTCAATCACAAGATACTTGTAAGTAAGTGATTTATGCTAGGAAGTTTTCTGCAATAACAATTGTTCTCTAAAAGTAATATTTACAGATCAGACTTGATCTCTATACCCATTCAAAACTAATTTAAAGGATATCTTTTACATTGAATAGGTATCATCTCCGATTTATTTTATGAATTTCAACTGAAGAAACAAAAGAAGTCTGACTTAATTGACCCAAAAAACAAATACTTTTTTTTTTTTAAGTATTTTATTAAAAAAAAATTGAAAGCTGTGTTATAGCTATATCATTGAACACATCTCAATTATAAAGAAGTTTTGAATGTATGAGCATGGGTTATTTTTTTCCAGTAAATTAAATAAATGCATGAAAAAGTATAATAAACTGCAAGAAAATTATAACTGTAAAGAATCTGGCTGATAACCGTAAGGAATCTGGCTGATGTACTGTCAGCTGCTGTGACCTGTGCAAAAATTTTTGTTTCAATAAAAGAAGGTTTCTAGGAAAAAACATGCAACAGATCCCTCTGCTCCATTCCTGAAGCAGACTGAGGGAAAAGGGAAAGCTGACCAGAGGGAGAAATGGATGAATTTGCCTGTACTTTGTTTTTTTTAATTATACCCTGATCCTAGGCAGTAAGAAACAGATCATCTCTGAGACCCAGGAGAAAAAGGCTTTCAGAGCTTCTAAAATGTCAACATAATCTTAAAGGCTATGCTACATTTTCACAATACCAAATTTATGGATGGAGGAAAAAAGTAGAACCAGCCAATTACTGATAGAGAATTAGGAAATACATTTAAATGGAGGCTAAAATCATAAAGAAAGAAAAAAAATCAAAACAACATAATAATACGTAGAATGTTTAGAAAGCTAAGCACCCTGTTTTGGGTTCTAAAACAGATTTAGCAATGGAACATTACTAATTTGATTCACTACGTAGGTGCATGCATATCCTTGTTCTGCAAATATATAAAAAATATGCTATTTTGTTCTCTTTCATTTTCATGCTTCAGCCTCTTACTTTTGGGTGAATCACTGTAACCCCATTTCATTACACTAAGATATGCAAAAGCATTCACAACTTCTCAACCATTTTCAAAGCATTTCATTCCATTAAAACATTGTCTGGTGCAATAAAGAAAGGTCACGAAACCTGGAGTAATTTAAAACTTCCTTACGTTGTCATCAGTTGTTGGTTTATCTATTATCACTTCTGGCAGAAGCTGTCCAGTAGGCGACAATAGACCTGGTGGTCCATCCACTAAGGAAACCACCCCATTGCAATCCACAGTGCTGTCCATCTTCCCATTCACTGGAAACACTGTCAGCCTTCTTGACGATCTACTAGCCTGACTAATGTTACTACTGCGACGTTCACCGTGTTTGCGCGGCAAAAAGAGAGAACCTCTTCTGCTCCCATTATCCTCAAACGTGCTGTGCTCATCATCAGCAAAGTCATTTTCAGATCCTATCTCTCTTCCGTATTCTCTAAAACTGAAAAGACTTGTTCTGCTACTACGTCTGGGAGAAAACAGGGAGCCACGAACACTCAATAAAGACTGCAAAGGAAATATAAACAAAATGACCAGCTGAAGATTTTAAATATACAAAATGCATGTCTATGTATTAAAAAAAAAAAAACAATTTCTATTCCCCAGGAATCTGTTAGTGTTATTTTTAATGCAGTGCCTCAGGTAGACTTCAGACACATGCACTAGAGATGAGAGTCATCTGAATGGGTAAATTTACAGTATACCTAAAACAGTTATTGAAGAGAAAAAAATGAACATGCATAAAGCCATAGTAGTTTCTATCTCTGTATTAAAGAGAAAAATCAGGACTTCTAGAAATTCTAATGATTCACGTTGATCATGCATTATGTTAAAAGATACCAATACCCTTAGACTTCTACATTGATACATTACACTTAAATTTTCCTTTTATGAATTAAAAAGGGATTTCTATTTCAAATTAACTAGGAAAATACACTCTAGAAAATAATACCAACAGTAAGTTGGTATTTAAAATAATGCAACATTATTTTTCCTTGGTTGTATTACTTTGCAAAGTTGCAGTGAAGTTTGCTGGATATTACAGTTATCTCACAACCCCCCAAAATGACAACTGCACTATTCACAGTACCTGGTGGGGTGATGTGAACGGCTTCCCATAAGCAAGTCTGTTCCCATCGAAAGAAAAACGGAAACCTTTCCTTCTGATACTGCCATCTGATTCAGATTTTGGAAGCTTTTCATCCTTAATGTCATCCTCTTCTCCAGAGAGCTCCCTCTGCCTTTTTTTCTTCCTTCTATTTCTCCTTTCTTTGGCACTTTTTGAGCTAAGCTTGGATGCTTCTGAAGAACTATCTGAGGGTCCACCAATCCCACTTTCACCGCTGTACTCGGTCATCTCTGCTGCAGCTGCTGCTATTGCCTGCCACAGCAATTATTTAATGCGATGCTTTACAAATCACACCATTTTTTAAAGTAAGCTATAGTCCTTGTTCCTAAGATTTATATCAAATTACTTCTAGATGTGTGACAAAAGCCTAGATGGATTTGTGCAAAACTTCAAATGGAATTCTGTAACATGAGCTAAAACAAAAGAGCAGTTACGAAATTTGCCGTTCAAACGGAGTTCTACTTTGCATCTACATCATGGAGTCAGCTTGCATTGTGTACAGCATTCTGCCATGAAGTTCATTAGAAAATTCATATAAATATTAATAAATTTATTAATTAGAGTGAATGCAATTGCAAACAAAAGAGCTAAACAGAGTCATACTTCAGTCTGTATTAATTTAGTAAACTAATTTTAACTGTTACTGTACGTAACAGCTTCCTTAAGCTGCTCCTAGGAAAAAACTTCGGGGTACTACTTCCAGTCTTTGATTCACTGGTGATAACACAAGTAGCATAAATTAGACAGAAATGTATGGATAAAAACATTTTAAACTATAATCAAGGCTCGACAAGTATTTCACAAGTATTGCAATTATTTCTAAGTTGAGAATTTGGAAAATCATCATATCAGGTTACTAGATACTACCCGCAGATAAGAAATACTTATTTAAAAACTATTCTTCTGATTTGGGGAGTACTTTTTGTTCTCACCTCAGAAATTCAGTAATGCTTTAGACATTATACATTTAAAAAGCAATAAAAAAACATAGAGAAAGCAGTCTAAAGTACTTGTGAGTATGTAGAAGAATGGCTTTTTTTTTCATACGTTCATTTATTTATTGGTTTTGTTTTGAACTAATAGCATGCAAAGGAATATACTAAAGCTCAAACTCTTGTTAGAAAATACCTGAGCTTCTTCTTGCTGCCTCCTCAGCTGTTCAAGCATCTGCTGCAAGTCTGCCTCTCTCTGTTCTGCTTCAACCAAAGTTGCTTGATTTTGTTCTTCATAGGCCATGGCAACAACAGCCAAAATCAAGTTAATCAAATAGAAGGAACCCAGAAAAATGACCAGAACAAAAAATATCATGTATGTTTTGCCAACAGCTCGTAGCGTCTATAGGAGAAGAAAAGATATGATCCGTCTGGTGAAGACGTGCATCAGTTCTGCAGTTCATAAGCATTTACTGAATTGGAAAAGTGCAAAACTATTGTTGAGTTGTTCTTCCTTCTGAAGTAAGATCATACAAGCTTTCTGAACTTATTGCTCTCTACAACTACCTGAAAGGAGGTTGTAGAGAGATGGGGGTCGGACTCTTCTCCCTAGTAACAGACGACAGGACAAGAGGAAATGGCCTCAAGTTGCGCCAGGGGAGGTTTAGATTGGACATTCGTAAAAATTTCTTCACCGAAAGGGTTGTCGGGCATTGGAACAGGCTGCCCAGGGAGGTGGTGGAGTCCCCATCTCTGGGGGTATTCAAAAGGCGTTTAGATGAGGCACTAAGGGATATGATTTAGTGGGGGACTTGGTAGTGATAGGCTAATGGTTGGACCCGATGATCTCGGAGGTCTCTTCCAACCAGAACAATTCTATGATTCTATGATTCTATAAAGTAACCAAAATAAAGGGAGCATTCATGTATGTGAAAAATATGTTTAAGGATCATGCTGCTTTGAGACAAATCTCTTTTAATGCCTAATAATCTTGAAAAGGATGCGGGAACAGAGTAATTAATGTAAATCATACATCACAGGTTAGATGCTTAGTATGCTTAGCATGTATTAGCATGCCTTCCCCTTGAAATAACCAAAAGAGTTAAAGATGGCATAATTGCTTAAATAATTAAAAGATAATATTATAATTAACAGATTTTCACACACCATATAATGAAAGAAAGTAATGGTAAGAAAAGTAATTTATATCATGCATTCTTTTTTATCAAAAATAGGATTCAAAGTACAGAAATTAAGATTCAGATTTTGCTGTCACAGAGTATTTTTACAATTTAAACTCATTATTAAAGTTTTTGAAAATAAGATCTTATGAGGCACAAAATGAAATACACTGTAAAAATAAATAAAGGGTCAAAAAAACTTTGTGTGCCTCTTCAGAAATCATGTGAGATTCTGTAGTAAGTGCCCGTGTCTGCTTAATTCTGCAACTGAATTTGCTTCATTTCCTAAATACTGTTCATTTTCAATTGCTAACAGTAGCAATGGTATGTAATATAAATATGAATGGCCTTTCCATGTTTGATTTGAGGCATGTATGACACTCACCACAATTATTACTATGCACTCACCAGCTGATAAAGATTTTCCCAGTAGTCCTGTGTCATGAGTCGAAACAGTGACAAGAAAGCCCAACTGAATGTGTCAAAGCTAGTATATCCATAGTTGGGGTTCCTACCAGCTTTCACACAGATAAACCCTTCTGGACATTTACTGGGGGGGAGGGGGGGGGAGAAAAAAAAAAAAGTAAAGCAATGCATATAAAATAATCATATAACACTAAAATTGTTTTTAAATTATTGTACCTTGAGCCCTAATTAAGGTTCATTAGATCTAATCTGTGAAGGGGGCTGCTATTTGTGGCTTACAACATTTAAAAATTAGTGAGGAAATGAAGAGTGTTCTTTAAAAAAAGCCAGAAAAGAGCAAACAAGTAAACAGAATAATCTTTCTTCCTGCCTTCTTTCACCATTATACATAAACTAAAACTTATTCCCAAAAGTTTGGTATTACCTCTGCAGATACCTCTTGAATGGAAACAACATATTTACTTAACACAGAGATTCCAAAAGGTGAAAACTTCCATGCAAAAAAAAGAAAGTCAGTACACATATTTTATGCTGAATTTTGTCTGTCAGCAGGGTTGGCATACCAGATTTGTTGGTTTCTTCAGGTTTGTGAATTAGTCAAGTCAAATTAACAAATTCTACCAATTCCTCAACAGCAAATAACTGTCATAGTGATACTTTTATCTCCTGAAACTGTACATATCACTTTTGATAGTAGGTTATCCAATCAGTATCAACTGCAGGCACGCTGTTTCAGTTATGATTCCATTCTTGAAGGGTAGAAGAGGTTCTTGCCTCCAAAACCTCCATAGAAGGACACTATGAAGGTTTCTGTTCATATATATGTGTGTGTATATTAGATGAGTATTTACACACACACAAAATTATCTGATAGTTACTTACATATATACATTAAATGTTTACTAAAAAATGATTTAAGTATATCTGTTTTAAAGACATAACCACCCAAAACCAAGGGATGGACTGGTATATCATTAGAATATAGAACTATGTGATTTTGTTACAAAGAATTGTCACAAAGAGAGAGCAAGACAGTGCCATGCATGCAGTCCACAGACAGAAGAATGCTGAAGATGTCTTCCCAAAAGTTGGTCATAAGTCTCAGTGCCCCAGGCCTATTTTAGAGATGAGAAGTGTCATGAAACCCATGATAAAGAAGTATGTTCTTAAGTCATTGATAATGAGATACCTACCTGCTGAAATGGAATTTTCTAGTTACGTAAGAGTTTTTAAAAGAAATTTACAGCAAAGTATTTTCTCATTTAACATTTTTAATCATTCAAGTGCTTACTTACTATGAACCATGACCACATATTATTGATTGTGAAGTTAGGTAGCTACATTAGCTTTTTATAGTTTAGAGTGATATTTTTTACATTTTGTTTAGACAGGTAGCATGTAATTTTCAGTGTACCTTACCCTGCATCTGAGCTATTGCCACAAAGCAGATAATCCTTTTGTCCTTCTAGGCGATAGAAATGACCTAAAGAAAAAATAGGAAGCCACATGATTACAAATGGAAGCAGGTTTTTTGTTTTTTTTTTTAATATGAGGATGAACCTATGTTCACAGTATCATGGTTTGAATGTTCATAATCTCTCATTCATGTTTTCCCAATAATGGGTTCAAATACTGACACATCCATACTGGTAAGTAAAGTTGCAAAATTAAAGAATAAAATAAAAATACAATGTAAAAATAAAATCCTAGAACAATGATTAAAACAATATAAATTGCATAGTCTCTTCTTGAGTTGTAGCAAACACTGAATATCCTTCCAAAATCTGATGTTCAATAAATGAAAGCAAGCAAGCACAAAGCTTAAAACTCCTCTTATTCAGTAGGTAGATTGTAATCAGACAATTAAAGCCTATCTTATTTAAAATGGAACTATTTACAATGGCTGGCTAACAGTTTTGAAGTCAGAGCAATATTAACTAGCACATCTTGTGACTGAAAATATGAAGGTAGCATTTAAAACAAAGACAGATGTTCAAATGACAATGTTGTAACAGCTGCTGTACTATAAACAACTTCACAGAATTTTTCTTTTCATTATAAGGAGGTAGCCTTCAGAAATAAAGGAATATATTTTGTTATTAATGATTAACAACCATGCTGTCCTTAAAAAATTGGAAAGAAAAAAGAATACAGATAGAAAAATGGTAACAAATTGGAGAAGAAGTTGATATGAGTGAGGGCAGACCCCATCCAGAGGCACCTAGGCAGGCTGGAGGAATGGGCTGACAGGAGACACAGAAAATTCAGCAAAGACAAATGCAGAGTTGTGTGCCTGGGAAGGAAGAGCCCCTTGCAATGATACAGGCTGGGAGCTGACCGGCTGGGGAGCAGCTCTGCAGAAAATGCACTGGGGGTCTTGCTGCAGACAGGCAGCAAGGTGAAGGTGAGCCAGCAGTGTGCCCTGGCAGCCAAGAAGGGCAACAGCCTCCTGGGCAGCATGAACAGAAGCACAGCTAGCAGAGCGAGGGAAGTGACTACCCCCCTCATCTCATTAGACTCATTAGACTGTACCTAGAATATTGTGTCCAGGTTTGGCCTCCCCAATGCAAGAAACACATTGACAAAGTGGAGCAAGTTCAGTAGAGGGTCACCAAGATGATGAGGGGGCTGGAGCACTTGCCCTGTGAGGAGGGGTAGAGGGACCTGACCTTGCTCAGCCTGGAGAAGGGAAGGCTGTGGAGGGAGTTGGTAGAAAGCATCCAGCAACTACAAGGAAGTTATCAAGGGGACAGAGCCAGGTTCTTCTCACTGGTGTGTGGCAGGAGAATGACAGATAATGGGCATAATTTGAAACAAGAGAGGTTCTGACTGGATATAAGGAGAAACTTTTACCCATGAGGATGGTCAGGCACTGAGATCTGGAAAAGACACAGAGATCTGGAAAAAACCCTTATCCCAACTAAACTAATCTTCTGTCATCCTCAATTAGTATCCTCAATGTACCTTTCAAGCTGACAAATGTCTCTGGTTTTCACAGGGTAAAACACTATTGTAGTATTTAAATAGTCAGAAACAGCCCATGGGATGAAGAATATATGAAGATAGGAGGATTCTAAGCCGAACACTTAAATCAAATCTAGTGACGCCAAAATCCTACCATTCAAGAACAGTACTTGTACAATGTTAGAAAAATCATAATCCTATTACTTCCATAATATCTTTAGAGCTGGCCAAACCTCTAAATGTTCAGATACTGATCTAAATGCCAGGTGCCAACACTTTGACATGTGGATCCAAGATCTGTGCATATCTTTTCAAAAAGTAAATCTGGCCTTGTTCCTTAATAAATGAAAATGCACAGATGCTACGAAAAGTGACTAGAGGGTACCACACTTAGTCACAGCTGACCAGCAGATGATATGCTGAAAGAAATATTAGGAGGACCCACAACTGAGCCCAGCGAAATTATAATGCAACTGACGCCTACAAATGATTAAGAACAGGTTATATGAGAAAGGAGGAATACAAACACAACTAGATGGAACTGCTTTGCCTGCATCAGCACTCTGTAGGGACTCCCAGCAAAGTCAACAGTTGTAGCATAGGAAGCAACTGACATTCTGGAAGATTTTAGTTCTGTCTGTTAGTTTTGGATTGCTTAGTGGAAATGGAAATAGAGAATCTATTTACTGTATTTGAAGAGAGAATTCACAAGTGTTTGAGAGCATATAAGCTATCAGCCAAAACTGCCCACAAAGCTGATAAATAGCACTATCACCACTCCATTTTTGCATCCCTTCTTAGGCAAATAAACTAGCCAGAATGATAGATTGCACAGAAAATGTAAATACAGTCACAGAATTTCCAGAACTTTAACAACTCAGAAGTAGAGAAAGAAAATCTGAAAATACAGAAAACAGTAGAGAACTTTAATGTCCATTTTTAAGGAAGGAAGGAAATATGACTCATCAAAACTCAGCCTGTAACAACTGTATTTTCTTTTGCTTTTGGTTCAGTGAGGAGGAAAGCTAGCATCCATTATTCTACCAATTTCTTTTTACTTAAATCCACTACTTCTACAATTAGTTACTGAGCAATAACCTGTAAATCCACTTCCAGCACAGACATAAAAATGAATCAAATTTTTGGCAATTAAAAGTTGTTAAACTACATCTCATGGTTCATTGTGTATTACAACTTTACTGTTGCTATCAATTAAAATGACACAAATAAAAAAACAAGTGTCTGTGTGTTTCTGAACCAGCCTGAATGTTATCAGTTCAGTCTACAGAGATGAAGACTGTTGAAAAATACCTGGATACGGATGTCTTTGTCAGCCCCCTTAGTAACAACAATAGGTCCTACAGACAAATACCATCTCCTTCCCCACCAGAATCTTTACCTGCCTAGCGAGTTCTTTATTTCACAGAGAGCAATTGGTATCTTACCTCTACCTAATAATAAAAGTACATCTTAACTAGGAAATCTCTGATATTTATCTAGTGCTTCTCTGTCTTATTTATAACCTAAAGATACAAAGAGAGGCGAAGAGATTTGGTTTTGTTCAGCCTTGAGAAGGCTAAGGTGTAGGGGGAGCTGGATCTTCATGCTACCTACAAGTATCACATGAAAGACTGTAATGAAGATGGAGTCTGACTCTTCTCAGAGGGGCACACTGGAAGGATAAGAGGAGACTAGCAAAAGTTTGAGCATGGGAAATTCTGAATTGATATTAAAAAAAGTTACCGTGAGACTGGTCAAACACTGGAACAGGCTGCCCAGAGAGGCTGTGGTATCTCAATCCTTGGAGATATTAAAAGCTTGACTGGACACGGCACTGAGCAGTCTGCTCTAACTGGACCTGCAGCTGAGTAGCAGTTGGTCTGGACGACTGTGGAGATCCTGTCCAATCTGCATGTGATCAATTCTGTGATTCTAAAACCAACCTAATCCTATAAATATGTTCTAAGTGCAATTAATAGAAAGAACAATCATGTCAGCATGAGTTTGGGATGCAATACGTAAAAATCCCTACTCTTGTCACCCTATTTAATTAATTTTTATCTTTAGCCTATAGTATGAAACAGTAATCTTGCGTGTGTGTTTGTACACAAAAATGTTAGCAAGTTACAACGGTATTTCTTACTTTCATTCTCAATGTATGCCGTCCAATCAAACACCGTACCATTAAAGTACGGAGCTAGGTGTTTTTCAAAAGACGTTGAATTTTCTGGTGGCCATAACAAGCATTTATTCTTCAAATTGCCCATGAACAGCTGCAGTCCTATTAGTGCAAATACACTCAGGCAAAACACAGTCAAAATCATTACATCTGAGAGCTTCTTCACAGACTGAATTAAGGCTCCAACAATAGTCTTCAAGCCTGCAAACAGAGGCAGATTTTTATTATAATATTAAATAGTTACCTAAGCAATGTGAACTACTCCAACACATTATTAAATATCATGCACAGCTTCACAAAAATAGTCTTATAATTTTTTACAAAGGAAAAAAGTACCAATAAGTCTTATTGTTCCTGACAAATTAATTCGAAAATATGAATGGGAATGAATGGCACACATTCCAAAGCACCTGCTCTTCAAATGAAGAAGTAACTCTTTATTCATGCTCTCTATACATGTAAACTACATGTAAAGAAAATGGTTCATTTTATTTTCTTCTCGATGCCTCTTGCTCCAAACCTTTGCCACTGTTCTATTCCAATACACAATATATTGGTTCTATAACAGCAAACAAAAACAGAACACAATTGCATTGTAGTAGAAATTTTAATGATTGCATTCTGTTGCATCCTATCAACTAGAAGTGGGGTTTGGTGAAGATAGGCATCTTAAGGTAATAAACACATCATGCAATTCCCATGCTACTCTTTATTATCTTATTCCTTTGTCTTTGTCAAGGATTCAACTTTTACAACAGATCGAAATTTTCAATCCCAAATGTCTTTGATAAATAGTAACAACCACATCAGAAAGGGAAAAATGAAAATAATTCATTTTGATCCTTAATGTGGGAGAGAAAATTTGACATCATGAAATGGAAAAATACACAGGCTATGTAATTCAATTTCTCATGCAAGAATGTATTAAACTCTGAGGTTGAGTGTTTTAGAGAATTAGAAAAGGGAATCAAATTGAAGTTAAGACTAAAACCTGGATGCTTCTGTTAAAAACATGAGTTCAGCTTCTGTGGAATTTCAGTCAGCCTCAGTGTTTAACCTCGCTCTCACCTGGAATGACTGATATTGTTTTCAAAGCTCGGAGAACTCTGAATGTTCTCAACGCTGAGACATTGCCCAGGTCCACAAACTCTGTCACATATCTGTAGTGAGGGATTCCACACACAAACACAATGACAGCACACACAAAATTAAACAGAGGTGATGTAGAGTGCCTACCATTCTACACAGTTACTTCTTACCTGGGATTACAGAAATAGTTTTCAAAGCTCTCAATACTCTGAAAGTTCGAAGAGCTGAAACATTGCCTAGGTTTACAAATTCTGTTATATACCTGTAGGATTAAATCACAGTTATTCAGAATTAACGTAGAATGTATACTACTTACCTGGACCTGTAATCCAGACTATTTTTTTTGGAAGGGGCAACTTTAAATGAAAGACTTGCATTCATATTTTCCTGTTTCAATTAAGTTTTCCCTAAGAAACACACCCTTAAGTAATTCCATTGAATGCAAATTAAAAATGAAATGGATTTCCCTGATTTTATTGTTTAAATACTACTTAAAATTGATTGTTCAGTGGTAACTTCTCTTTTGTACTGTAGGATAGTCCACTAATTCTGCTGTGTGCTACATTAGTGTAAAATATTAAAATGAAAAAAGTTGAAACAGAATTCACTACAATTCATTTTAAATAAGCTAAGATAACTCAAAGAAATTATTATAGGTTCAAAAAAAGTTCCAACTGATATTTAACTTAAAAAACATTATATACTTACGCAAAGGAAATTACAACAAAATCAAGCCAGTTCCAGGGGTCACGAAGGCAAGTAAAATCATTTATACAGAAGCCTCTTGCAAGGATTTTTACCAGAAATTCAAAAGTATAAATTCCAGTGAAAGTGTACCTATGAGAAAACATCCAAGTAAAAGTTAAAGATTATCATTCAGTGATACATCATCACAGGCATAAAGGAAAATCACTCAAAAACAGTGATTAGTACGTGCACTGTAATAGCAGTTACAAACTCACGTAAACTATGACTGTTTTCCCACCATTATTCTCCTGTTTTCCCACCATTATTCTGCAAGATAATTGGATTTTTTTTTTTCTGAAACGTATTTTTGCAGTTTCTGTCATATAAGATTTTGAAAATTCAGCACAAATAACAATCGTGACTAACATGAAGAAAATATTTTTGCTCAAATAAAAATTTCAGCATGGTTGCCATGTCAGAAATAAAATCCATGGGTAAGTGAAATCTAGTGTTTACTAAAGTTACTTGATGGCTGACCAGGTAGACTTAAGAATGTCAAACAATAATCCTCAGCAGCGGTATGTTCTTTAAAGAAGGTGTGTGTCCCATTTTTAGATTTTGTTACACAAAATTAAGGTGCTTCATAGGGACTATAGAAAGCATCTTCCACACTGAAAAGCAGTACTTTCAGGTTGAACAACTATTTTCTTCCTTTTTTTTTTTTTAAATAAAAATGCTAAAGGAACAGCTCAAGAGGTAGAATGCATAAAAACATTACTTGTACAAACATTCTGAACAAGAGTATTAATGAGAGTTTTGTTCAAAGAAAAAGATTAACGATATCTCAGCTGCTTTGCTTCCTAGAGCTTGCAGGTCTATGCTGCTTTGAGTTGCAGCTAGGACCAAAATCCAGGCTGGAAAAAGGAGAACAGTGGTATTACACACCAGGGTAAGTAAAACTACATGGTCTAGCTCTTAATTCAGCTTTTCATTTTTAAACCACTTAAAAAATTATTAGCTAGTTTAAGTATACTTACTCTACATTCTTTGTCCAGTCTGGAAGGTTACTCCATGTCATAAATACACAGTTTGTCAAAATAGTGAGCATAATGAGCATGCTGAACAATGTTGACTGCAGTTAAGGAACATACTCTTTTTTAATGCTGAATTTGCATCACACAAAACATGAGGAATTGACTATAGAATACTGACAACATATATGACACACATCAGTTTGCTATCACCAGCGATGTCGTAAATAATGCAAAGATGTTGGCTATACCACTAACTCTGTAATCTAGGTATACATGCTGTGCATCTCTTCCTCTGAATTTAATCAGAGGGTTAAAGTGACAAATCTTAGCTCTGATTCATTTTGAGAGAAAGAATTAAGGGCAGGAACACATTTAAATACGAAACCAAAAAAATGCAGTGTTATTAAATATTAAAAAAGACCGGTAATAATTTTTAACAAACCACTTGAAAAGGATATGAATGAACCAAAATCTTAATAGCTATTCTTCTAATAATATTGAAAGGAGATAAAAGGTACAAGGCAGGTGTGGCACTGAACCTGAAGATTGTCTTCCCTTTATTCAATACTATAAAAGTCTTTAAAAAAAACAAGGGGGGGATAAGAAATTAAGGTTACATGTTAGCAACCTTGCCATAAATAGAGTCTGCATTTACACAGATGTAAGTAGCCAAATTCATTTTTGTCAGTAGAATTATGCAAGCAAATATCAGATTCTAAATTTTCACGTGAGCAATGAAAACTGAACACCATACATTCTTTGTCTCTGTGCTCTTAAACAAAATCTGCATTTCAGCATTCTCCAGGATTATGTAATTACATTAAAAATAGAATTAAAAATTTGTCATTTTTAACTTAAAAAATTAATACAGCTATATTACTTGCACTTCAGATCAAAGCCGGCAATGCAAAACAAAGCACCTAATTAAACATTTTTGGACACTTACGAGCAACTATTTAACCATTTCAGCACTTTAAAACTGCTTCTCAGTTGAGACATCCTTGGCTTTTAAAGGCTTTACTGCCTTTATTGCCTGTGCAGTCATGACTAGTACCATTTATGCAACCATTTTTGATTTTGACTAGGAGACACACTGAAAATGTCATCTAATGAAATCTTAATTCAATCTATATCTTACGATTATTCTCCCGAAAGGCTAATATCCATAAATAAGCAGGTTTTAACATTGAATCTTTCTGTTTTCTAATGATATTCTATTGTAAAAGAAATAGATCATTTGACAGTACCGTTCATAAAGTTGAAACAACCAAAACTAAAATAACTAAAAGAATTACATCTGATTATTAGTCTTTAACATTCTGTACTAGAAAAAACACTGGCCTAACTTAGTTGCTTCTTACAGAGATAATATAGCTCTTTGGTCAGTTAGTTACATGCAAGAGACTAATCTGTTGATTATCCAGTACTTCATATTTCAAGAACTTGTTCTTTGTTTTTAATTCAACAACCATTTTATTGATTTACACAATGAAATAACCACTCACTGCTTACTTTGTACTGCCTTTTTAATGTAAACTCAATTTTGCTTTCATTCTGAATATCACTCCACTTCTCATGCCTATATAAAAACATCTTTTCTTCATCTGTACTTGCCAAAGTCATCACTTTGTCTCTTTTCTCCTTTTGCTATCATTATATCTATAAAAGTAACGGAGTCGCATTACAGTACACATATATAAATTTAGATTTTTATCTTCAGGTCTGTATTGGGCCTATAACATAGACCCAATATTGAAACACAGTTTTAGTCTTTACACTCAGTCCCATGTGAGAAGTGAATGTGGGGCTACTCACATGAATGTTATTTTTATACTGTTTTGCTGAACTGATACTGAGCCAGAAATCCGCTTTGACGTTAAACAAAACCACAGCATTTGTATAAAATTTCTGGGAAAACTTTGCCTCTGTGCAGATGCAAAGTGATTCTAAGAGGAATGATGTAGAGACTTGCTAGAACTTCCTTGCTCTGTAACATACTATTATTAGGGCATATGACCTCAAACTGCCCTACCAGTGTACTGTCTTCATGTTCCTCATGGAGTAGTGTGGGGAGGGATTACTTGCTGGGGAATTGGTATTAAAATCATCAGGAAAAACATAACTGGCCAGAAAAATAAAAGCCTCCCCATGAGACTCAGAATGGTTGCCGTGGTCCTGAAGCAAACTCGAGCATAACAAACTCACGTCTGTAAGTGACGCAAGCCGTTACCAATCCACAGAAATCACATCACATGAAGCTGGCAATATGTGATAGTATTTTGGCTTTTTACTTATGTTCCTCCCTAGTCAAATAGAGTTTAACATTCAACTTTTTGTAAAACAAATATTTCTATGAGATTTCAAGGAATGTTTGACAGTCGATCATTTTGGCAGATGACTGAACAAGCACTTTGTCCAAAGACTACTCTACTGAACTAGATCTCAGGTACAGTCTGTTTCGTAGAAACCCCAGGAAGAGAATAGCCAGACATAGAGGAAGTTTTCAAATGCTTCAGCATTCAATCAGATTTGAAGAGATTAAAGTACACCTAATGCAAAATCCACTAACTCAAAATATCATCATAACAAAACCTTAGACATTACAAGAAAAGTTCTTTTAAAAAAAGGCAACTTAAGCAGAAAAGTTAGTCATATTTATAGTGTATTCAAAATAATTAACATGATATCACATACTGCATAATACTTTCAACCAGGGCTTCTGACTACCTCCACACTTTATGACTTTATAGTTCAACAGGCGTGTTCTAATTACACTCTTAATATAAAACACTTACTTTTTTATTCATATAATATGGATCCAGGTCCTCCAGGGGCTCAGACACCATTCCTGGAGGAATATCACCATAAATAAATGGCAGTGTCTTTCCTGCCTCCAAGTCATTACTTGGTTTTGGGTGATTTTCTTCATGACCACCATCATCTTTATGCTCATCTTTGTCACAATGAGATGTTTCATCAGCAATACGTTTTTCAATAGCTGCAAGAGATTCTTTGGTGAAATAGAAGAAGCTGTCAGATCCTGGCGGTACCAGCATTGCCTGTGCCATCTTTTCATTCTGCAAATTTTAAATGCTTTTAGGCTCTTGGGCAAGAGGATCCTAGGAGAACATGAGAAAAAAAGAAACAGAAAATAGGGGGTAACAGCAACAAAAATCACCAAAATAAAAGCTTTTGGCATAGTTATCACCTGCCTCTTTTCTAATTCTAAAGCACTGTAGCAAGAAGTATTTGAATTAATTGTCAGATACTTAATAGAAAATTAGCTACCTTAGTTTTCCTAAAGTGAAGACATGGCAAACAGATACAAGTTATGAGGTAAAGAAAATAATGAAGGGGGGGGGGAAAGAGAGGTGAAGATCAAATTTGTATACAGTTTGTCAACTCAGGCTAATACAAACCTCACAACAAAAAAAAAAAAAAGGAAAAACATTCTCGCTTTCCTTAGCCTAAACACTAAGTTAAAACACACCTTATTGTGAAAAAGAATTGTGTTAACACAGCTATATGTTCTGCAGTCAATGGTTACAAATTCTAACATATGAATTTATACATCAAGTTGGGACAATACCTTAAAAAAAACTTGTAACGTATTACAAAAATAGAAAGAAAAAACGTGCCCTTTCTATTACTCTCGTCACTTCTGCTGGCAACACTGCTCCATCTAGTGGCTTACACTATGCTTGCTAAACTAACGTTTATATTATACTATTAGACAGGTACTACGTAATACATACACATACTATATTTAAAGCCATATGCACAAGCAGAAAGCAATTGGGCTGAAGTTTAGTCTTTCCCTTTTAGGGTTTCCTGACTTGCATCCTCCTGATTTTTAATGGTAACTTTGGTGGTGCTATGCTCCATAATTAAGGAAGTTATGATGGATGAAGGGTTTTAGGTTTATACAAAAACCACGGCATACTCTCCCCAAAGTTACAATACTCTCTCTGAGGCCAGATATATTTTCAAAAGACCTAAAAATAATAAATTGATTAAATTACAACAAACAATACGTTTTCAACAGATCACTTCTTCCTAGGTTTCTGTTTTCTACAGTGAGAGCACAGTTAACACCCATGGGTACAACATCTTCAGAATAAACCAACTTTATGAACAGAGACAAAATGGAATCCCATCCTGCTTGCTGACATTGGTAAGTGTTGTAGCCTTTGTCGACCTTGGTCGTGTGCCAGACTCCCAGCCAGCTGCTCTCTCACTCCCGCTCCTCAAAAGGAAGTGGGGTGGGGGAGAATAAAGTGAAACAGCACATGCGTCGAGATAAGACAGGGAGATCACTTACCAACTACTGTCATGGACAAAACAGACTCGCCTTGTGGGAAAATAATTTATTGCCAATTAAAATAGATGTGGATGGTGAGAAACAAAGACAAAACCTAAAAGAACTTCCCCTCTCCTTGCCCCTTTTTTCCAGGCTCAACTTCACTCCTTCATTCTCACCTCCTCCCTCTCTGAGTGGCACTGGGAGGACGGGGGATGAGGGGCTGGGGTCAGACCACTGCAGTTCCTCTCTGCCGCTCCTTCCCCCCTCACAGTTTTCCCCTGCTCCAGCATGGGTCCTTCTCACGGGCTGCAGGCCTTCAGGATAAGACTGCTCCAACGTGGGCTCTCCATGCCACAGTTCCTTCAAGGAATATCCACAGCTCCAGCGCAGTGTCCTCCACAGGCTGCAGTGTGGATATCTGCTCCAGCATGCTCCTTCATGGACTGCAGGGAAATACTTGCTTCACCATGGCCTGTCCCACAGGCTTCAGGGGAATCGCTGCTCCAGCACCTGGACCCCCTCCTCCCCCTCCTTCTTCACTGACCTTGGTGTTCACAGGGCTGTTTCTCACACTTTTTTCCTCACACTGACCTGTGGCGTTTTGCCCTTTCTTGGATGTGTTTTCCCACAGGCGCCATCTTGTCTGAGGGGCTCAGCTGTGCCCTGTGGTGGGTCCGCTGGAGCCGGCTGGAACCGGCTGCATCCAGCACAGGGCAGCTCCGGCCTCTCCTCACAGAGGCTGCACGTGTGGCCCCCCCACCAAAACGGGTGGTGCCACAGACACCCAATACAGAAATACTGTGAATACTGGTCAGGGTGCTGTGAGGACTAATTCTCAAGAAGAAAAAACAAGGGATTTAGATTAGTTGCTCCATTTGCTATAGGCTTCTGTCACCAAAAATGTCACTGACTGAGCCTGTTCTACCCAGGAGGTGAGAGCTGGCTAAAGACATAACTTCTTTTCTGATCACAGTGTGAGCTCAATAGTAGGGGTGTGCCGGGAAGGAAAAAAATTGATGACATACTTTTTCATGAAGTATAGCAGCTCCAAAGTCAATTAACACATGACACCATGAATCCCAGAAATCTGCCTCTTCTAGGTCAACTTTTAGGTAACTTTTAGCTCAACTTAATGTTAGTTGAGGTAATTTTCTATTTTTTAACAATTTTCCAGCAGAAACTAAATTCTCATGGACACGCAATCTAACCTTACACAAGACATCTCCTCAAAATTAGCCACTCAAGGGTATGCACAGACTTCAAATCCCTGCTTTTTCAGCTGAGCTACAACAGCTGAGTCCTCAGAAAATACTCTTTACCATGATAAAAGACAGAAAAAAGGGGTCTTTGCACAGGCTAGTAAAGAGCTGAGAAATTTCCTCATAAATAGCTATAGAAATGAGACATTTTTCATGTCAGCCACAAAGCACTTTAGCAAAACACAGAAATGTTTTTTCTCTGGAAGAGAAGCCCAAGAATGCCAAATCTTCCCATATTTATTAAAAAATGAATAATTTTATCTGTGCCATCTTAAAGTGATTCACCATTCTCAAATGAAAGGTTTGATTTTTGTTCAGCTTTCTCAGGAAAACCCTTCTCAAATCCATAGCACTAGTGACCCTGAAGAACTGCCCAGCCATGCTTGGACCGAGAATCAGCTGTGTCTCCAAAGGTACTTTTCCTTCAGAAGCTGGATGACAGCTGTGGCTCTAAATACTCAGGGAACATGCACCAGCAAAAAGGGAGAGAGATCTGTCTTACAAGGAAGGACACCAGGATCCTTTTCCATAAGCTTCATTTTTACCTAAGAGCTAAAGTAAGTAATGCAAGTATTATTTGGTACCCTTAGGTCATTTATTTAGCTTACAACTCTGTTTTTCAGAAATAAAATGGGGGGAGGTGGGTGTTACCTGCTTCTTTATTTGTAAGCTGAAAATTCACAAGGATTTCCTTAGTGCGAGCAGTCATGTCTATTTAAATTTTTTTTTAAGTCAAGGAAAGTTCTTACTAGCAGGGGCTTTCTCCTACACCAAGGTGGTAGCAATATTAAGTTAAATAGTAGGTTTCCCCCCCCAAAAAACATTCCTATATGGTATATTAACCGATACTGTATGCATTGTAAGCGATTCTGAGGACTGCACTTTATCTAAAATTTGCCTTTTCCATATTGAGTGATGCAAACTACAGTTAATATATAGGCAGCTATATGTGATCATTCTACACACAGTCAGTTATAATCTAAAATGGTTAGATGGTTGCACAAACTCCTTTAGAGTCTGAAGAGACAAGACAGCAAGATCTACAGCCATTAGAACAACTTCTATCCTAAAACCAAATAAAACAGGAGCTGTGCACACAGTGCTGCCCTGTTACAGTCATGCTCCCCTTTATGGGCTAAATACAATACAGGTTTTTCAGCACATCTACGCACCACTGACCAGTCCACCATGCCTACAAACAAGTAGGGGAATACTTGGCAGTCTAAGAAATACTTATGCAACTTTACGTTTTGATGACTATCTTCAGAAACAAAACACGCAGAAACAAACATGTCAACAAAAAGAAAGGGGAGACACTCTCGGAGAATAAGACAAATATATACCATAACATTCAGCTAGTCCTTTGGAGGATGTTCTCATTACTTGGAGAAAGACTTTACAAAACTTTAAAAATAGTTTTCTAGTCAACTTTATGAATGTAGACTCAGAAGGTGATGAATATGATGCCTGCAGAAACTACTTGTTATCAAACATGTACTTGAAAAATGTCAGTTATGTCTGCCTATGCATGTAGGCTAAATTTAATCTTTAGAAGTCTGTAATATGTAAAACTAAAAGTTCACGACTGTTCATTTTACCAAATACCACTACGGCCTTATGGCAGTTTTTCTGAGTTGTTACAGATGTTATCAGAATGAACACCAATCTTTCCGCTTGCATGTTCATATTCCACTGGTTTATTCAGCAAGGCTTAAGTGGCATCCTTAGGGATGAGATGAACTCCAGTATTTCTCTCTAGAGACACCATAGACAATGACTGCACCACATCTCTCAGTATTAGAATAAAACAGAAAAAGATTCTTTTCCAATACATAACAGGAATCTCTTCTATTAACAATTGACCCTAGCAGCCTCATCACAACCCATGCTTGGAAAAAACCCCACCCTTATTAAACACATCTTGAGTTACAGTTCAGTGACCATATTTTCTTGTCATGACTGTTTTAAAGTACTGCAAATACATAAACTCTGGAGCATTGTGGAGCAAACTGATGCCACTTGTATCATTACGTCATGGAAATCAGTTTATCCAAGAAAGAAATGGAGTGAAAAAAAATTATGAAGATGGATGGACTGATTTAATGACTTAAATGTTCTGCCTCTCTTTTCTGCAATCTTGATGGCTTCTGTATTATAAACTAAGAGGTGACAACAAATCAAATCAGAAAACAAGAAAGAATGTGAATCCTGAAGAAACTAAAACTGACACCCCTTACCCTCCGAAAACCCCACAAAAGTCCTTCTGAAAGCTTCCGCTCCCCCCCCCCCCCCAACAACATTAAAAGATCCACCAAC
The DNA here is from genome assembly GCA_009819775.1 of Phoenicopterus ruber ruber. Classification (NCBI taxonomy): domain Eukaryota; kingdom Metazoa; phylum Chordata; class Aves; order Phoenicopteriformes; family Phoenicopteridae; genus Phoenicopterus; species Phoenicopterus ruber. The sequence continues at coordinate 22,604,387 of CM020220.1, read as the reverse complement.
AGTGAGAAACAAAAACCAACACACACACACACACACAAATGTTTTCTCAGCTACTATAAAGAAATAGGCTTCTAATCCAGCATGGCTATATTGTGCATGTAAGCCTGAATAGAGACTCTCTCCATCAAGCAGGACAGAAAAAGCTATTTATAAATGAAAGATTACAGACAACTGCTGCACACCGCTGACTATCTAGTAGCACAGCACTAGAAGGAAACCCCTGGGTCCAGGAACGAGCCAGTAACAACATGATACTAATGTAAACATTAATATATTCTTATGGAATATGGTTGAATGAGCAAGTGTAATTTTTAAATGCTCTTTTAAAATACATGTTTAATATGTATACAAAGAAAAGGATCAAGGTCATATTTATGTCATTTTAGAAACAGTACATCTCTTACTACTTCATTTTCTACATTTGACACATAAACGGATTGCTGCTCCAATACATTCTCCACCAAGTTGTATTAAATCTAATCTTATATTATTTTACAGGTAGAAGTTTGAAGTTTTGAGCTTGAGTCCACTGGGCTAAAAAAGAAAAGCATGAACACATTGTTTATATTTTCTATAGGACTCTACAAAACATTTATTTTATCGTTTACAAAAATAATGGTCAAGCGTAGACCCAAACCATACAGCAACAAGCCCTCAGTCCTGAGGAAATGTGTTTCCCATACAGACATAGTATGTTTGTCTTCATATTTTTCAGAGTCAGAAACAACACATCTGCTCTTACTACTCTATATTCCATAACATAATTTTTTACAATACTATTTTCAATGTTCTCTGTACTATGGTACATTTCATAGTGCTATTTGAATAACTTGAATAAAGTTTTCAGTATACTAAAGAAGCCAGGTAAAATTACGAAGTCTCGATAACCATGTAATTCTCACGTGTATGAAAATTAATTAAAAATAAGAAGCTACTACCATGACAGTCAGGTGAAGATGTACAGTGAAATTCAATCAGACAAATGATCAAATTTGATGAGTTGTAAGCAAACCTACATATATTTTCTTCTTTATGCTCTTTTTTTGTGCATGTGTGTATATAAAAGAATATGGCTTTTTTTCAGGGATATTGAATTTTACTATATAAATTAAGACTCACATTATTAACTACTATATTGTCATTATTCAATGATGCAGCCTTCAGACTGTTACAGTTTCTACAGCAAATAAGCTCCTTTTATTCCCGCTACTTCAATATTACTACTCTGTGACTGTTTACAAAACAAAAAGCAGGCTATAATACAAATCCAGAAAGTTCTTAGGAAAATGGGTTAATCTAGAAAGCATCTACTGTAATCAACAATTAAAAAATCTCTCTAATAATTTCCTGTGTAGATGCTAACAGTACATACACTATTTGTCCACTTACAATGCTAAACATCAATAAGAACTAAAACATTTCTGAATTATTAATTGCTCTGAGACAGAATAAATTAGACCTATGGTACATTTCACCCCTGATACCTCTTGGCAGGAGACTGTGGCAATAGAATAGGATTAAGTGGGACAACTAATTTTAAACAAAAGATTTTGCCATGTCCTTCATTTATAAGTTGTTTCTTTATAGCTTGTTCATGAAAATAATTTTAAAGACTAAATCAAACACCTATGGAAGACAGACTGAATTTCTGTTCAGTTCTAGGAATTCAACTTCTTATATGCAACTCAGATTACATGACGTGTATCTATTCCAAACTAGCTATTTTCAATTCAGTAACTTCTGATTTCAATATATGAATTTATAGTCATACCCAGAAAATATCTGAAAAATATTAATATTGCAGGAAAGAAAAATGTTTAAAAGGTAGAGGACGCTACAGCTGATCTTAAAAAAGAAAATTTCCCTAATACAAGTCCATTTTTAGAATCTGCAACCACTTAGGCAAACCGATCTGCCTCTTTCCTTTATGTCAGAAAATGTGGTCATGAAGTGCAGATCCTGGAAATTCAGTCCTCACAAAACAAGCAATCTAATCACTGGTGTATCAAACAGAAAATCTGGAATACAGCCAACATATAGCAAATACAAAACTTTGAAGGTTTTTTTATTGTTGGCCACAATGAAAACCAGTGAAAAACACGATTTACATTGTCAGGAATGTGACACGCACACATTTTTATTCTAGCAAGTATGATATTTCTGGCATTAACATGAGTGACTACTATGACATTTTTCCAGACCACAGAAATACTTCTCAAAATTTCAAGACCCTGCTTCTAGTTAGGTCCGAGTAAGTCATGTAGCCAAGTCCCTGGATAATAATCCTAATTTAAAGCTTCCTCAAACTGTTAATTCCTTTTAAAATCTAAAGACAAGTTTGTATCAGATTTGCTCCTACACTAAGTCTATTCTTCACTTCAATAGCCTGTCCACCACTGGTGCTTCCTACTTTCATGTATTTACAGTAGAAATTCTCATCCCTTAAATTTTCATCTGGTGATATGAGTTCAGTGAACCTTTTCTTTGAGTCAAATAAATTATACCAGTCACTGAAACTTACTTTTACATTTTTTGTGTTCATGTTACTTTGTGGGACAGATTTTCTTTCATAAATCCTGGTGTTCAGTCTTGCAAGGTTTCATTATCAATGTGTTGGGGTTTTTTTCTCCTCAGTTCTCCAGATTCCTCCTTCAACTTGGTGCTGTATTTATGTGTCATTAAACCAGTTTACGTCAAAATAAGACTTCATGTGGTTTCCAACAGAAAGCACTAATAACGTGTGCTGGGTGACCTTTGCTCCAAAACACTTCTCTTTTATGACACCAAAGATGATGACATCAAGTTAATTACATTATGACCTTTACCTTTGTAAGTTTGGATAATTTTTCTGTATAAATTCATAGCAAACACAACTGTCAAAGTTTTTAAATACTATTTCTATCTGTGGACTTAAATGAGCATGCACCAAACTCCTTGTTTTGATGCTTAAAGGATAAACAGAAAAAATAAATATCTTCATGGATACCACATAATAACATAGTGTAGCTGCTTAGAGATTAAGCTATGAAACAATACTCTCTATACGTATTTTCAAATAATCATGGTACTTGCACAGTGTTTAGTTTCCACGTATTCATTAGCTGAAAGAGAGTATGAAGGAAGGGCAACCATCACAGAGGACAAATTTATTTTCTCCACACAGAGTACTTATTACACAATAATTGTGTTCAGTTACAAAACTGAATACACCACTTAAACTTGCTTTAGCTATATGAACTCTTTAGGCTGTAACTGCCAGATTCCCCAAATGATAATCCAAAATGTATTTTATCCAGCAATTGTATGGACTTGATCCTGTATCATTTAAGTCCTGTAAGTTTTTGCACCAAGGGAAGTTAGTGAAAACACAGTGAAAAAGAACTTTTATTCTTGTACAACAGAGAAAATAAAGTTTTAGAAAAGGCAAGTTTAGCAGGATGTTTAAAAGGAAACTGAAAGCAGTCCTCCAGGAGAGCGTCTGTTTCCTTAAGCATTCAAATTTAAAGGAAGGAATAAAAATGTTTTAAAAAAGACAAAACTCCAATTAAAAAAAAAACAAACAACAACAAAAGATTTTTCAGAACTACTTACTCTGGCTTCACTTACAGAATAAGACCTCAAAGGTACAAGGAAAAACAAGAATGGCAATGACAACATTGCAAGTTACTTTTCAGAGTTAGATTTCTCTTACATTACAGATTTGCTGCAGTGATTCCAAGTCAATAAATAACATTTTCAGAAAAGAAGAAAGCACTACAATACTTCTAGATTAACTTTTCAGCAGCTCTCTGGCTCAGATTTCACCTTCACTGAATGAATGCCAGCTGAAAAAGAAAAGCACATATCCTTGAAATGAAATTGTGAAGAATTGCTACAATAGGCAGAAGTATTGCTTTAAAATATTCTGCCTACATAAAATCCAGACATTTACAAAATTCTTACAGATTGCAGTCATGGCATCATCACCAGCACATGTGCCCACTTCACATTTTCTTGGATAATGCAATTTTTAAAATGAGTTAAAAAAAAAAAACCTTTTTGCTTGAAAAGAATGTTTTTCCAGGAATAATCTTTCTTTTTTTGTGAAGGGAAAAGAAGTAAATAAAAATGAGGGTTTGGTTTTTTCTTTCAAATTTGATCCTGACAAAGCTGTGTGTGGTCCTTAGCAGGACTCTGATCCATAGAATAAGAGCTTCATATTCACATACATGTACAAAGAAATCCAGAAATTGCACTATTAGAAATTGGAAAAATGTTTCTTTCACATTCACAAGCTCTTTATTATCTGTCAAATGCTACATTACAACAAACTTAAGACACAGAATTTGGTCCGAGTTCTTAAGTCTTCTTATCTGATTTAGCATATATACGAGAACCGAAGCTTTTCACATAATATCTAAAACTGATTATGCAGATGCTCCTTACATAATGGCCCATTTATTGGAAGGCGCTCAGCTACTCTGCTTTCTTGCACAGCGAAAGAATAAGCAGAATTGTATACAGCATTATGTGACATGACTAATGTTAAATTAGTTTTATCCAAAGCCACTTGCAACTTCCATTAACATATGAAGGAGATTAAAAAAAAACTCAATTATGTTTAAAGTGGTTAAGGTCTCCCAAACAGCCTTTGTTATAAAGAGCAAACATTTACAAAGAAACTACATTTGGAAATTATAAACTTGGAGACAATAAGCAACATTTATTTTCTGAACTAATGGAAGAATGATAACTTTCACAAGAAGTGAATTTGCTTTCTATTACAGTTGCATATAAAACCAGGATAATATATTTTAACATATTAAGTGACGTGCTTGGGGAAGAACGTGTTAAATGAAAAGCAGATGCATTTTTCCACGCATAAAATGCAAACTTCCTGCAAAATAAAATGGACAGGGGGACAAGATACATAACACTTGGCCTACCATCTACATTCTGTTGCAAGAAGCCTCATTGCAAAACCACAGCCATGATACTTCTCGATGTTAAATATATTCATGTTGAGTTCAAAATCCAAGATAGTTTTAAGCTTGGGTGTAAACTGTAGTGTCATCAGAGACCTTTTTCACTATTGCTTTGTCAAATGAAAACCAAAGGACAAAAAAACCCCACAGCTACTCTACCAGTCCTACGCCCAGCACTACATTATTGGAAAAAGTTTCTGTTAAATCTCCCAAAAATCAGGGCTGTGAATAAAGGCAATGGACTGAAAACACTCTGTTTAAGACTGAAACATTAATGAATAAGTCAGAGGCTCTTCCCAAAAACTGTCTGAAAAAAGCTGAGCATCAGAAATCTCTAGGCATCAGTCAACCTTACAGTAAATTACCACCTTCAACAAAGTCACACAGAGAAGGCCAGTGTTATATTGCAACCAAAGGCAACCAGCCAATTAAACCAAAGAAGTTCTGAAATATCTCCACTTCACTGAGAGCTTTAATTCTGGGGAAGCGTACCTACAAACAACAGCAAACATATTAAACAGCTTAGACAAAAGGAACATGCATTTCTTCTTGCATATAGAAACTTCTATACATTTCTACATGTAAGAATTTTCTGGTCTCATAGCAAAAAGCAGCAGTATCTGAAATAGCAAATCTAATGATCTCTGCATCCAAACAATTATTATTACACAAGAGGTTTATGACTTCCCACTTAAGAATATTATTTCCCCTGAAACAGGTCACTGCTTTAAATTACCCATATTCTGCTTTTCTTCAGAGAGACAAATGCAGAATTTCTTAACTCCAGCAGCTGGCACGTCATATCTATATAATGCAAGCAAGCAAGGAATTAATTATCTTTCTAAAGAAATACATCATGTACCTTAAATTTTAAATGACTTGAACTTCTAAATGAGTCTCCCCTGAGAGAGGAGAACTCAACATTAAGTAAATTTAGGAGGAGTTAGGTCATACTGCACACCATGTCAGCAAACATGTTGCAGTGAATGAAAGGAGTTGAGCCTATCTCAACTATGTGCATCCACTCCTTAAACAAAAGGGCATTTCAAGTTAATTCATATGATGCCAGGCTTTAGTTAGACTAGTGTAAGACCATTACATCAAACACAGTAGCAATTTTCATTAACCTATTTTCACAGAATCACAGAATGGTAGGGGTTGGAAGGGACCTCTGGAGATCATCTAGTCCAACCCCCCTGCCAGAGCAGGTGATGATTTGATTTTGATCAAATTTTAATCATTTTGATGATTAACTATTTTTCTTTCCTTGTTATACAGTGGTACTGCTAATGGCCATTAAATAGATAATCCTCCCTTTAAAGATGTTGTCACTGCAAGTTAAAGGATTTAGGGCTGGGAGGAAGGAAAGAAGTTGAGAGTTTCTTTCGCCTTTTTATAGCTAGGTGCTGGAATTTTCACAGTGAACCCACTGCTGATCCATTAAAATACAGGGTTATCCTGGGAAGAGTATAGGGACACTGCCCAGTTGTGTAGGGATGGGGTCAGGAAGGCCAAGGCGCAGATGGAGCTGAACTTGGCAAGGGATGCAGAGAATAACAAGAAGGGCTTCTACAGGTACGTCAGCCAGACAAGGAAGGTCAAAGAAAGCGTACCCCCCCGATGAACAAGACTGGCAAACTGGTAACAACGGATGAGGAGAAGGCTGAGGTACTCAACAACTCTTTTGCCTCAGTCTTCACTGGCAACCTCTCTTCCCGCACCTCTTGAGTGGATGGACCACAAGACCTGAGGAATTTGAACATACATAAGTCTATGGGGCCTGACAAGATGCATCTCAGAGTCCTGAGGGAACTGGCTGATGTAGTTGCCAAGCCACTCTCCATGATAGTTGAAAAGTCATGGTGGTCAGGTGAAGGCCCCGGTGACTGGAAAAAGGGAAACAGTGGACCAGCATGGCTTCGCCAAGGGCAAATCTTGCCTGACCAACCTAGTAGCCTTCTATGATGGAGTGACTACATCAGCAGACAAGGGAAGAGCTACAGGTGTCATCTATCTGGACTTCTGTAAGGCCTTTGGTATGATCCCCCATAACATCCTTCTCTCTGAATTGGAGAGATATGGATTTGCTGGGTGGACTGTTCAGCGGAAGAGGAATTGGTTGGATGGTTGCATCCAGAGGGTAGCGGTCAATGGCTCAATGTCCAGATGGAGATTAGTGACAAGTGGTGTCCCTCAGGGGTCCGTACTGGGACCAGTACTCTTTAGTATCTTCATCAATGACACGGACAGTGGGATCGAGTGCACCCTCAGCAAGTTTGTGGACAACACCAAGCTGAGTGGTGCGGTTGACACACCTGAGAGACAGGATGCCGTCCAGAGGGACCTGGACAAGCTTGAGAAGTGGGCCCACGTGAACCTCATGAGGTTCAACAAGGCCAAGTGCAGGGTCCTGCACCTAGGTCGGGGCAACCCCCAGTATCAATACAGGCTGGGGGATGAAAGGATTGAGAGCAGCCCTGCCGAGAAGGACTTGGGGGCACTGCTGGATGAAAAGCTGGACATGAGCCGACAATGTGCACTCACAGCCCAGAAGACCAACCGTATCCTGGGCTGCATCAAAAGAAGCGTGGCCAGCAGGTCGAGGGAAGTGATTCTCCCCCTCTACTCCGCTCTGGTGAGACCCTACCTGGAGTACTGTGTCCAGCTCTGCGGCCCTCAGCACAGGAAAGATACGGACCTGTTGGAGAGGGTCCAGAGGAGGGCCACAAAGATGATCAGAAGGATGGAGCACCTCTCCTATGAGGAAAGGCTGAGAGAATTGGGGTTGTTCAGCCTGGAGAAGAGAAGGCCTCTGGGGAGACCTTATTGCAGCCTTTCAGTACTTAAAGGGGGCCTATAAGAAAGATGGGGACAAACTTTTTAGCAGCATCTGTTGCTATAGGACAAGGGGTAATGGTTTTAAACTAAAAGAGGGGAGTTTTAGACTGGATATAAGGAAGAAATTTTTTACAATGAGGGTGGTGAAGCACTGGAATAGGTTGCCCAGAGAGGTGGTAGTTGTCCCATCCCTGGAAACGTTCAAGGTCAGGCTGGACGGGGCTCTGGGCAACCTGATCTAGTTGAAGATGTCCCTGCTCATTGCAGAGGGGTTGGACTAGATGGCCTTTAAAAGTCCCTTCCCCCAAACTATTCTATGATTCTGTGAAAATATATCCTCTCAAAGTTCATTTACTATCCAGAGAGACTGCCTCAGCAGCAAATCAGAACTGCTCTGCAATTTTTTCAGACCTCATAATTTAGTATTAATGAATTATTAATACATTAATAAATAAATTACATGCACACAATATTACAAAGTACATAAGCACTGTGCACTGCAAAGAAACTGTGCACATCCACGTACATGGGATTTTTCATTAGTTTGGCTTCTTTAAGCATGGAATCAAGAAGTCATCTGTTAAGACATGTGCATCAGAATGCTCCATGTAAAGTTTGTACGTGATACTCAGACATCGCAGAAACATCTCCAAGTAAGTGATTTATTCCAACTCGTGCAGGTGTAGCACTTGCTATAAATTTTTTAGACTTTAGACCGTTACATGGTTCAAAGTTTTGTTATCATCATTCCAATAAATTTACTGTAAAAATGATTTAAAAATAAAATTATCTTGAAGGCGTTACCTCTATCAGGTTAAAGTCAATGTACTGGGATCCCTCTGACTGACAGTACCAATGCCGTCTTTATATCAATGAAACTTTCATTAATGCAGAAAGTATTATTGTGAATTATGACCGATTTCATGAAAGTTAGAAGAAAACATTGGATTTGGTTTTTCCAGGCAGGAAACATGTATGCCATGTCTGAAGTAGAAGATTTAGTTTATTTCAACTGTAGCTAGAGAAGAAAAATATATGTCAATTTCTGATAAAATTTTTGGTATTGTATTTATAATCAGTTATGTAAAATAAGATTACAGAAATCAGAGACAAAAAAATAGTTTGGGAGGCACCTTTGGAAGTCAGATAGTCCAAACTCCAGCTCAAAACGAGGCTAAGGATACCTACGTTACATCGCCTACGCTAAGAACTCAGTAGGTTCAAGGGGTCTGTTCCAGGTTGCTTCCTCATGCCCCTTCACTGGGTCTCTCCAGGATCTCCCAAGGTGCCTTAGCAGATCCTCCACCCACCATATTCCAACCTGCTCCTCGTGCAAGCCCAGGCTTCTCTTACCAGCTCTCTATTAGCCCTCAGCACCATCTGCCCCTCCAGCTTTCTGGCTTGTGTTCTACCAGGTGAAACTCTGGAATATTTGCTGCAGGTGTTTGCCAGTCTGTCATCAAGTTCTCCTTTCTGGTTTTCTGCTTAAGTATTGGGCCATCACTAACACAAGTCACCACTGCAAAGCAACAGCAATAAATGACGTCAAACCAGCACAGCTCCCAAAAAACTGCAGCTAAAAGCTTCCCTCCTGAACAATGAAAATGAATTAGGAACTGAAAGAGAATGAGGAATGAGCTCTGTAAGCTACCCCAAATCAAGGTTTAAAAAACAGAAGACTTCTTTATATTAGGAAAGTCCTCTTGAATAATAATAATTTTTTAAAAAAAAAAGGCAGAGAAAATGTAACAAAAACTAACAGGATACAAGTTAATAACATACTGCAGAACCCAAATCTATGTTTCACCGTATTTGAAACAGTAAAAAATAATGTTCTCAAATTCTTAAAATATACACGGACCCTGTTTTTTATCTATCGGAAAGCTCAAAACATTGTTTCCATTAGGCCATAGCAGCAAAGCACATGTCTACCTATAATACAAAATACATTTTTCCATTAACTGAAAACTGCTAACATTCTGAAGCAATCTTTAAGTTTATTTGCTGCTATGGATAACATTGTTATGACATAATAAATGTGATGAGATTTTTATTAGGTGTTTCTAATGACTATTTTAAAAATCAGTAATTTTGTTGCGCTTTGATTTTCCATGTAGTAAATGAGGAGTTCTGTAAAATAGTGAGAGAGCATAACTGAACAGACATATCATTTGAAAGATTTTAAAAAGCAAATGTGCTTTGTTAGTGCTTTGTCACAAGCTTTATAGCCTGCAACCACCAATTGCATCAGGTTTTCTCTCTCAAACGTTGGAAAAGAATAAGATATTTTTTTCATTTTGCAAATAAGAGAATACAGGAGAGAAGGAGGGAGAGGGAAAAAAAGCAACTACCTCGCCTCCAAGTAAATATACAGAAGGTGAAAACTGGCTACAGAATGTAAAAGACATAAAGCAAGGAGTACAGCCAGACCCCTTTCAGTTCCTCATTCTGGCCAGACAGGCTCCCTATACTTCACTTAATGGGCTCATTAGTGTAATCTGAGTCTACTTTTTATGCCTGTCTAATTTCCTAGTGAGGCTCAGCTGCTGTTCTGCAAATGGATACAGGCTGGGGGTGATCCATAAAACCTGGCTCGGGTTATAGTGCTTTGGAGGCAAAATTCCCAAATCCATTCTATGTCTTTGTGCAAACACCCTGAAAGTGGAAAATTGCATTAGCATACATCATTGCAGAGATGTAAAGCAGGATCTTGATCAGCTCTTGAGAAGGTTCACCTGTCAGGTTCAAAAAGGATTTAGCACCTCCAGTATATTATTGAATTTTTATATGTATCAGAAAAAACCTGTTTACTCATGACATCCATTAAAAAGCCACAGAAGCAGAATAAGCCTGTAAAATTGAGATGAGCGTTCAATACCAATTATTCCTTTCAGTTCAACAGCCTAAAATGCAGTGCTGTGCTGCTACAAGAGATTTTGAGGCTGTCAGCCACATTGGTAAAGTTCACTATCTGCTTCCCAATGAACGTGAGAGGATGAGAAGAAAAATCTTGACACCATGATGGGAAATCACAGGAGATAAAGACCAAAGCACACATGTAATAGAAATTTCATTCTCATGACACCGCCTTGCTAACCTACTTCCAGCTAAAAGTTCTGTCCACAGTAATGAGACATTTTGGAGTGACACTAATGCCACCGTTTATACTACATCCAATCCATACATGGAAAGCTTTACTTTCTAAATATTTGAATCTGCACTAAAAAAAAATCCCAACAAACTGCAGAACAAATGCAGGTTTTAATGCTATTTTTTAATAAATCAGCAGCAAGAAAATGCTAACATACTTTAAGAGTTTCATATTCAGTTCTCCACAGAGCAGTGCCCTAAGAATAGCTGTGTCCCCTAAGTAAAGCCAGAACACAGGAGCTGGTTGGAATTCTATCAACGATGCTGGTTTTCCCAATGTCCCACTTGGAGGTAACTGACTTATGGGAACAGAACAGCGACTGCCATCAAAACCTGCAGAATCTTGACAACATGGGGTCTTAGAAAGGACTGGAATGAAAGAGAAGCTCGCTTATTTGGCAATCTCAGTTACCCTTTTTCTTTCCCCTCACCCACTAAGGCAGTAGAAAGTCTGTTTATATAAACTGCATCCCTAAATAAACATGCATGAGTAGATGTATTTATGAAATAAGGAAATACAAGTATTACTAATTTCCTAAGCTTGTAAAGTAGTTCATACGAAAACTGCCAAATAGTAAGAATATTAGACAAACACAGAAGTCCTTGCTAATCTGTTAGTAAAAAGATCTTGTTTTGGCTGCAGTTAGAATATTTGAACTCACATTGAAGCCTTAACACGACCTAGGCTTTGAAGCTTCCGGGATTTTGGTAACATCTGAAAAGAACACTATTTGACATTTAGTCCTGGGTGGTCTATTTAGATAGTTCATTCCAAGATAAAAATGATAGCTAGCTTTTTCTCCAGAAACTACAACCTGGCTTCAGTTATAATTTAGTAATTAATCAATTATATAATTTTTGAAACAGAAAATGAACGTGCTTCCATAGTTGAACAAGAAAACAGATATTCACAGATGTATAGGAACATGAATTGACACACAAGAGGCAGGAATTTGCAGCAGACTAATCCTGGAAACTAATTACCAACTCTGAATTAGCAGGTCTATAAGCCAAGTAACTTTTTTAAAAGCCTAAAATATAAAACAAAATAGACTATATAGAATAACTGTTTGTGTATATTGTAACATTATTTTTTTAGTTTGAATTTAAATCAGTGTTTTGAATCAAAACCTATTGACCACAACCTTTGACTTTACTAAAATTTTATACCAAGCTGGAACTGTTGATTAAACTTGGATTTCAATTATTTCCTTCTCTTTCTACAGTATTTTATTATTATTGATGCTATACATATTAAAAAAAAGAATCACAGTTACAGTCAACTCCAGCTTTACTGTCAAAAAGCAATATGATCTACAAACAAAAAGATAGTAAATATAAGGGAATTAATCCTGTCATTTGCATATTCTGTCCTGACCGATTCAATTAGTACAGCACAGTAATATTAAAGATTCACTTACATTTGCGTACATTTCTGTGAGTTTCCAAAACCCACTACGTATTTATAAATACGAACACTAATGTAAGATCGTGCCTTCTCTTTGACGCTGTAGCTGGGGAATATCCACAGGAATGCCCATCAAGCAAAGGTGCCAGGAGAGTCTAGACAAATCAAAATGTGTTGGAGCTTCAAAGAAACTCCTCTGGCTGAAGCAGAAAACATATACAGGAAATCTATATATGTATGTTAGCTAACCAGCAATGTAGAAACATGCAGAACATGGTAACAGATTACAAACACCATAGCGGTTAGAGTGGACATAATGGAATGAGAGGAAGCATTGATGGCCTTTTTCCTCATGCCAAATTTATCTCAAAAAAAGAAAAACAGGCACCATCATTGTTTTTAACCCAAATGTTAACCAAACTATTTTCAGTATTATGCCAGTGGCTGAAGTAAAGAGATAGGACACGTTTCCTTTGGTCCATTTTCCTACACTTTCTAACAGTCAGACCTGTTTAACTACAGAATTGCTTTCTATCACAAGTAAAAGACAAAGGGAAAAAAGAGTGTGAAAGAAACTTGGAAAACAAATTTCTTGAATTTGAAGTGTCAGAAAATGTTATGGTGAGACTAGGATGATAACCACAGGTCTCTCTCACAATCAAGTAAGCCCTGCATTTGTTACACTCCATCTGTTTTGCTCAGTTTTGTTCAGGGATGTAATTCTTTTTAAAAGAAAATTTTTCCCTATGACTAGTGAGTCTTTTCTGTAAAAAAATGTTAATTCACTTAGTCTTTATCAGTCATTTTCAGACATTCATGTGATCATAAGCCAGAACAATGGAACTTCAAGGCAGCTTTGGCAGTAGTTTTCTCTGGGGCTTGAATCGAAAAGTCTTTGTATTTTCTGAAGTATTTGTCCTCCTTCATCCCTTTTTTTTCTTGGCTTTCCTTTTTACTTGGCTCTATATTGTGAGACAGGTCTGCATTAAAATTTATCTGACAGTACATCCAGTTGGCGAGAATACAACAGGAAACCTTTCTCCACTTGCACAGAACCATACAAAACCCTCACCACTGAAGACTCTGCAGGACACCTGGAAACATCTCTCTCGTTTTCAATTACTTTTCTTATTTACTTGCTTTTGAAAAACTACTCCTGTTCTAGATTGTGTAAACAATTATGGACAACAAAAAATTAACTGGATTAGATTAAGTTATTCTAAAACAAAACCCCAAAGTTAATGCTACCCTTGCACCTGCAGGGGAAATGATGAACAAATAAACAGATACGACAGTATCCTCTAAAAGAAAACAAATTCTGCTGAATGAAAAAGGAAATGCAGATCTGAAGGAGTCATTTAATTTCATAATTATCTTCTTTCCACTGAAAATGTTTTGCCCTCCACATTTAAATTTAGAGTTTCAAAATCAAGGTTGCACTGGCTGATATCAATTGCCAGCTGATATATGAAAAAGAGGCAGCAGAAAAATACTATACCACATCGGATTGTTGACAAATATTGAAATATTGATAGTTATTAATGAAGCATTACTGTTGATAATATCAGAATCAAACCACAGAAATACATTCTGCAACCAATTTACCCAATTCAGAGTCCAATTTAAAGGATGTCACTGCTATGCGCAATGAGAAACAACTTTCAGCAATTAAGTATAAAAGATTCTTGAAGATCAGCGAGAACAGCATCAGCTCCTATGAGCTATTTCCTGATAATCTGTAGACAAAGATAAAGCCTGTGTTCTGGTGCAATCCACTCTACTGGTCGTTGACAACATAAAAAGAATTCAAAAGAAAATTACTTTTTTCACCTCCAACTAGTATGAGAGAGACCCATATTTTCCCAAACATACTCAAGAATTCAGTGATTAAGACTAAGGAGACAAATTGGATAGTTTCACTGACCTAGCTCTTGATAAATTCTGAAATACTCAAAACGTTTGCAATCATTGTATCAGCTGCATGACTACATAAAAAAAAAAAAAAAATCTGCCAAGTTCACACTGTATTATCAGGGTGTGCCACTTGGTAGAAGAAAAAACCATAGAAACGTGTCTGCCAATAATACCTACTCAGAAGTCACAGAACCATCTACTGGCTTGGAATCACCAACTTCCCCTGCCTTGAACCCGGCGATTCACAACCCTTCTGAACAAGCCCGCCCCGGGCACTTGGCGTGGTTCCAGGAGTCAGGTTGCACGGGGCTCTGAGCAACCTGATCCAGCGAAAGATGTCCCTGCCTGTCTATCACAACAGGCCTGTCTGCCTGTCCCTGCCTCCGATATAGAGGGGTAAATACCCTTTTGATCATTACAGGGCCCACCTCACACACATGAAAGCACTTCACAGAGTCCCACTTTCATTAATACAGAGTGATCAGCACAGGAAATAGCCAAATTGATTTCTCTGATAGTTATCAGTGTTTGTTCATTATCAAATCTAGAGCCATTAGGAATACTTCTGGAAATAACATGTTAATCATTTACTTTGCAGCACAAAGCACTAGATGAATATGGGCAACCTACAGGCAGATCTCTGAAAACACACCTACAGCAATGGTAACTAAAAGTAGTCATAAGCATATAGGGGACAGACATTCCCTCAATTCTTCCAACTCAGATTTGCAACTGAAAAAGGCAGCTATATCACAACATGCCTTTAAAAAAATGATGATTTAGAGGAACATAAAATGATATTCCAGGTAAAGGATGACTGGTAAGATGACTGGCAGCTCCTTCCATAATACTGGGTCAAATTCATTTTTCATGCAATTTTGTCATTTTAAGGGAGGCTCTGGAATCACCCTAAGGCAAATATGCAGTTGAACGAAAGGGTCTCGCTATAAAATCTGGAGTAAATGTAGAGTAAAACAAGCAATTTAAGGGCTTTTTTTGCAACATTTGAAGGAATGAGAAGGACTTGAGAGGCCGTATCTCCACCCCAACCCCTACACCAAAGCTGAGAGAGCAGAGGGCAAACGGTGTATCCACAAAAGCTCTTGGGTGGATTCGAACACGAAATTTAATGGAAACTATTAGAAATCATCATAATATGTTTTCTTCATGTGAAAATATTCTTAAAATTAAATACTTGTATTATAAACAGCTTTTACAAACTCATTGTGAAGATTTCAAACATACACTTCAGAAGGTTCAGCAACATAGCATTTGCCATCCTGCATCTTGACATCAAAGTATTGTATTATGGGCTAAAGCCTCCTGTATTGACTACCATTGCTTAACTCATATGCACATTTCTAACTTTTGTATGCAGAAGAAAATAAACGATGTCGAATTGAGAATCAGAAGTGCCAAAACTCAACCCCCCCTATCTCTGCTGCCCCAGTGGATTGAAGACATCTTTCTAGATGGCCATGTAAAAAAAAAACCAATCCCCAAAAAACCCAAAACACCAACCAAAAAAACCCAAAGTGTAATTTGGTACATGGACTAATCTATTGTTCCTTGATGTAGGCACGCAACTTTTCTTAATACGCATGCAGTAGCACATAGTTCTCTAGAAACAAGGGAGTCTTTGCCCCAAAGTGCTACCTTGCTGCAGAAAGCAGTGATTATATTGCACAACTGCAGTATAATTAAAACAGAATTGCAAGACATTCACAGAAAACATTTATTTAAAAAAGCACTATATAAAGTGCAGCATTTGGTTTTAAAAAGTAACTTCCTTTTTTTACTTAATTCACCACCATTTTCTTTTTCAGGCAAAAAGAAAGCAGCTGTTTCAGACCAGATCACTGGGGCCACTGTACTTTATCAGCACTGTGGAATGACACTGAGCTTCAAAACCTTCCGTGTTCTTTCCTTCCCAGTCATACAGTAGGAATAAATAATTTAATCAAGTATTCATCAGGAGACGGGAATAGCCTATTAGTCTGTGCCTGCATTCCTTCCCCCTCACTGCCTTGCATCTCTTAGAACTCCAGATGAGGTGGAAGTGTACGTCTTTCTTTTTATCTGTGTACTTTATAACTTAGCCAAAAAACAGCTCTATGAGCTTAAGAAAAAAAAGAAACTTCTGTGTATCTTCAACTTCATGCACAGCTTTCTAAAATTAAAAGTGAGTAAAGAACAGAATGTTACAATTTTTGGAAAAGAACCAGAAAATTCACACTGCACAACAAACTACAAGTATGGCACTAAACCAATACCACTTTTAGAAAATCAGTTACCAAAGACTTCTTCAATGCCCAAAATTAAACACTCATCTCCTCCTAAAAGATACCTATGAGCACACATCCCCGTAATGCAAAACCATGAAAAAGGCAGAGGGTTTTGCGGCTAGCTCATTTGCTGGTAAACACATTTACGCTTCATAAATTACTTACGAAGTACCAAGCTACTGTCATTTGACACATTCGTCCAAAATGGGAGGAATATTGTCCTCGCTCTGACTGACCAGGGGCAGATTCTAAACAGAAAAACTTAAACATCACCCTTATTTATTATTATTCCAGTCCATTTGAGCTGGACTAGAATCCTCATAAACAACAAATACAAATGGAGTAGCAACTAGTGTCCTTGTCGGACACCCTTGTCCCTCTTCTAGAGTTTTTAATGAATGTTTTAACAATGTAAAAGCTTAAGAAAAAGATATCAGTATTGCTCTCAAACATACAATACACCTGTGTTTGGCCCTAGATAGGATGGCATTTGCTTAAAAGAATGGGAGTTGCTGTTCTAAGGCTTAGAAATGCTTGATGCTATTTGCCTTCTGTTCTATCTGCCTCTGTGGTTCGGTTCCCACACTGTCAACATTTCTCTAAAAAGCAAAACCAAACAGTGATCACTCCCCTGAGAACTAGAAATTTACTTATTTACTTTTTTCTTACAGTGAAAGCTAATGGTATGGTATGGAGGCTGTAAAAAAACAAAACCAAAACAAAAACACCTACAAAAAACCTCACCAAAAAAACAAACCACAAACTCTTAAAAAATGCTTTACAATATAAGAACTTGAGATTCATTTCTAGAATAGAGTGACTGGTTTCAGTGCAGAACACCCTACTTCTATATCTATGTCCCTCAGCAAAATTCTGAGACAATTGTTCAGCATATCCATGCAGTACTATTTAATTTTAAAGTAATTCCTATGATTCGTCACCTTAGAGTTGTCAAATTATTTTTTTTTTTTTTTAGATAAATAGAAACACTGTCACCCTCTGCATGCCTTTAAATGACTAGGCAATTGTTTGAATCTTGTGGGCCACTGGTCCATTTGGCCCTGTGTCCAACTCAAAGAAATTCACAAAAAGTAAGTAAAGCATTATACAGCAGAAAGTGCATAATTTACAACAAGTTAGAAAAGCAGTATTTCTGAAAGGCTCTGGAAAATTTTTGGAATCCACAAAACAAAGAGGCGGAAAAGCACCAGGCTACCATCATTTCTGTACCCCCTTTTCATAATAGAGAAAACTTCTCGGAAAGCAAGTGTCTGAAGACTTCGTCGAGAACTGAATCAACTTTCTACAGCAGAAAACAAGAGACACTCTTAGTTTCACAGTGCCTCACCAAAGTCCATTTCAAGCTTCTGGACTTCTCTGAATTATCATCTCAGATATATTGGTGCACATGTTTCTTCAGAACAGTATGTGTCTTATCCCTAAATAGAAAACCACTGTGATTATTTAGAAACAAAATAAATGCAGCTACTTTTGCTAAGAAGTGTAGATCATCACAAATCAAATCTCTGCTTACGTTGTGCAGCAAAGCCTCTGGAAGTCATTATTTTATTCCTTTTCATCATCCATGAAGTAGTACATCACCACTAGATGGAAGGAAAGAACTCTGCTTGAATTCAGTGAAAGGACAAAGACGCAGCAAGATGAAAATAAAATGTGCCTCTAGGGATCGGGAGACGGAAGGAGAGTGAAGGAAAGAAAGACAAAATAAGTGATCATGGCTATTCGGCGCTCCAGACAAATGGACTCTTCTTTCATTCAATTTATTAAATCTAATTAACAGAATAGTCTTTTTTAAGCCACAGAAACTGCTACACAATATCATTAAATATCATCTCTGAAACATCATTAAGTATTAACCACAAGTATCTACACCATGAAAGCTTTAAAACACGTCTTCTGTATGACAGTCTTCGTCTTCCAAAAAAGAACTGAAAATTGATACATCACTTGAAGGACATACAATAGATTTAAGTCTTTAAGATTATAAAGGTAAAAAAAGTAACAAATCTCGTTGGGTTTACTTACTTATATATTCTCTAAAAGTCCTCCAAGGTGTCACTCTAATTCTGAAATACCTTTTCCCACCTAAAACTGAGGGTCACGTTATTAATGGAGTGAACAACTTGAGAGTAAGTCAAGATCTCTTTTTGTAAAAAGAGCTGTACACTCTTTTTAACATGGGAAAATACAGTAAATCCTTCTTAAAAATACCTCAGTTAGCCTGCAAACAGAAAAATAAGCTTCCGGGAATTAGGATCTATTATTGAATCCAAATGTCAGGAAATTAACATATTTTTCTTAATAAATGTGGTATAAAATGTAACACTCAAAATTATCTAACACAACGGTCTACTATGTCATGTAGTTACGTCCTTTGAAATCTCATGCACAGGCTACAGAAGAAATACAGGCTGTGTTGATCAAGAATTTTGAATCCGTGAGTGACAGGACTGACCGCAGGCAGAGGTCAAGCAAGCTGCTACCTTATATCCTCTAAGACAGACAACAGAAATTCAACACAATCCATCACCACCACTGCTCTACACAAAAGCTGGAGACCAAGTCCCAAGACAGAAGTATTGTAACAGAAGAAGAATTGTATTTTTATTGGGATAGGAGAGAAGAAAAAATAGATTACACCATGAAAATCAGTGTCTCCTACCCAAGAAGCGGCTCTGTTCCTGGACGAGATCCCTCTGACTGTGCTGAACCTGAGGTCTCTATTTTAAATAAAGATCTTTCAGGTTTTGATGGATTGGTAAGGAAGGCAGTCACCTTCATGGCACCCTTAACATGAGATGACTCCAAATATGAAGTTCTTTCATCCCCCACTGCTCTTTCTATAGCCCTGTGTACCTAAGCAGTGCCTCCACCTACTATTTTCCTCGGTAAGTATCACCTCACTGTGACTGTTTTTAGAGCCCCACTCTCTCCTTTCCCTTTCCTCGGTTGGCCTGTATGTATTCAAAGACAACCAACACTAGAAATACTCTATCTGGTAGTTTCAGCTCCTGAATAATGACCCTCCCCTTCCTCCTCTGTGCACCAGATAAATAAATCCAGTAAAACTTGTAGAAATCAGAAGGTTTTTTTCAACAAAACACTGCAAAGCCTTTATAAGCACATTGTAGCTACGCAATATATCGTAACTGCTTTCCTCTGCCTGTACGGATTAATCTGGCTATACATATTAAAAACTGAAGATGCTGCGTATCTTCAAATCATTAAATTTATTCCAATTCCTTTGAGGTTTTCTCCTTGAATATAAACCTTGCTGTTAGAGAAGGGTTCCCAAAAGAATCAGGACAGAGATACGAGAGCTGAGCAAGCACAGAAAAACACACCACTTGCAGGCCAACCACAACCTCAATGCTGAGGAAAATGTGCAGCTCCCCGGCAGCAGGTACCAGAGAAGCCACTGATGGATTTAGGGCAAAGAAGCACAAGCCCCTACGAGGTGGCAGACCTCCAAAACAAACATTTCCTCGCTGGCAGGCCAGCTGCTCAGAAGGCACATTTCTCACTATTATGAAGTATTTGCATTCCAGTTGATCAAGCCAGATGGCCAAGAAGTATACGCACATTAATTAAGCATTTGGGTACGAGAAACAAAAAGCTCCTTCCTGGCTGCTATCCGATCAAATATCAAACATTTCCTCTACCCGGGGCGTTAAACTGCCAGCATCAGAGCTGCACAACTGTGTCTAACCCGGGAGGGCAATCATCGTGGGTGAGGGTGGCGGCAGCAGCATGAGAGTATGTCAGAAGGGAAGGCTGGAGACACAAGGGTGGCTGTGGTAAGAAAGATGAGGCGTGAAATGGTCAAGAATTACTAACGGAAAGAAGAGAAATGCAGCACATACAGCAGGAAGGGGAGGATGCAGCCTTTATACAATCTGTAATAGCCTATCCACTGATCTAGAAGTTATTTATACATAGTAAAAATATTTGGGCAAAACACTTCTCAGGGATGTTGTAAATATTCCAAGGCATACACTATACATTCAGGAAACCTGGAAATATATTAATGAACACAGTAGGATTTCAAATTGCATACTTAAGACACAAAAAACCCCTTGTCAATGACATTGTAGCAAGGTAAATCGGTATCTATAGAAGTATTGTAAAGTTATATGCACCTTAAAATGAGATCAAAGTGGGTTTCAAGATTGTGTTTGCTATTTGGTTATTTTTCCTCCATAATATCTTTTCACTGTATTATTTACTCATTTTCATACCAGGATAATCTGTACAGTAAACTGCAGTTGTCCAGATACAAAGCCAAGCAGTGAGTCAAGTGCAAAGGGCTTGCCTAGCTTTTTCCAGGAACTCAGGCAGCAAGACTTGGTGGTCTCTCAGAAGCACCCACAAGACACACCAGAACTAGAGACAACCTGCCTGCTGCTGCTTTGGGTGCCTCACAAATGGCATCAGATCTCTATACCCTGGCAAGCATGCTGGGCATAGTACCAGTCCCTACGGCACCCCAGCATGCAAGGAACAGCCACTAGAGAATATGTGCTCCAGCTCGTCTGCAGAAGCAGGTAACGCTGCAAGGGCTCAGAGGGACACTTGATGTCTCTCGGCTCCTCAGTGCACTCTGTCTAGGATATGGGAATTTTAAAGAATAATTTTATGTCCAAAAGTTCAGGATAACATCGAATAATAATTCTGCAAATGCATCATCCACGAAAGATACCACTTCAGGCTAAAAGAAAAATAAACTAGATCTATATGTCAATAATCTCATCAACAGAATAATAACCCAAGAGGATCAACTAAACATGTAGATACAGGAGGGATTCCCATTTAATATCTGTTGCAAATATGTCACAAAAGTGCATATTCTCAAAGAGGCTTGCTGGAGCAGTTGTTGTTGTTTTCCCTTACTTTACTTGTGCTGGTTTTGGCTGGGATAGAGTTAATTTTCTTCACAGTAGCTAGCATGGGGCCGTGTTTTGGGTCTGTGCTGAAAACAGCGTTGATAATACAGGGATGTTCTTGTTACTGCTGAGCAGTGCTGACACAGAGCCAAGGCCTTTTCTGCTTCTCACCCCACCCCACCAGCGAGGAGGCTGGGGGGGAACAAGCAGCTGGGAGGGGACGCAGCTGGGACAGCTGACCCCAACTGACCAGAGGGATATTCCATCCCATATGACGTCATGCTCAGCGTATAAAGCTGGAGGAAGAACAAGGAAGGGGGGGGATGTTCGGCATGATGGCATTTGTCTTCCCGAGTAACCGTTACACGTGATGGAGCCCTGCTTTCCTGGAGATGGCTGAACACCTGCCTGCCGATGGGAAGTAGTGACTGAATGTTGTTTTGCTTTGCTTGCGTGTGCGCGGCTTTTGCTTTACCTATTAAACTGCCTTTATCTCAACCGAGGAGTTTTCTCCCTTTTACTGTTCTGATTCTCTCCCCCATCCCACTGAGGGGAGTGAGTGAGCGGCTGCGTGGTGCTTAGTTGCTGGCTGGGGTTAAACCACAACACTTGTTGAACTCCAACCCCAAAGAAAATTTCATGGTTTGACTTCCAAAAGAGTCCAACTTTGACAGAGAACTTGACACAACTTCTATGGAAATAACTGTATTAAATTTACCTGCTCACATATGAAAATATATTCAAATTTCAGTTGTGGCTGTTTTTTCCAGAATGCAACAATTGCACGCAAGACGGTTTAATTTTTCTCTTAAGCTTCTGCTCTGCTACTGAATTTCTACAGTGGATTTCTTCCAAGACTTTAAGAAAACTATTTATACTGAACTTAGTACATCACACAGGAAAATGCAACCTGTATTCAGAAATGGGAGAAAGGGTTTATCTCCTCTCTGGAAATCAACTATTTAATGGTGACAAAAACCTTAACAAGAGGAACAAGACAATTCATGGGAAATCTTCCCTGGTAACAGACCAACGTGCTTCAACCAGCACAACCACTCAAGGTTAAGAATGACTCAACTCTCTCTAAGGAGCATGACATCTGTGATTATTATTGATAAATACATCCCCGTCCTGGGCTGAGTTTACAATTTATTTCAACAGGAGGGAAAAATCTTTTTAAGATTAAATTATACCAGTTTTCTCTCCACGTGTTCTGGATTGTATGCACATATGCAGTCCCAAAGGACATGCTGCAGAAGGCATCCAACTTGGTGTCCCTATAAAAACATTAAATGAGGACATATGTGCTTCAAGGATTGGATCCAGGCATAGTATGTTTCCTTGGACTGGAATAAGGTAGAATGTCTTCTACATGCTGTCACTGCTTATTAGTAGTAACAATATATTAACAATATAGTAGTAATTTAGAAAAGTATTAACAAAAAACAAAGTATTAACAATAGATCAGGTTTACTTATATGAAGAAAAACAAAGTATTTATCTTTTCAGCATTACCTCAAAGGTTCCTCTTTGCCTCAAACAAGAGAAACGAGTTTTAAAATAAAATATTGAAAGCAAAAGCTGTCCATATCAATATTGTACTGCTGGTAATAAAACCTTAGATTAACAAAATCTATTTAAAAGCCCAGGAATTTGTTCACGTCTCTTACTATTTATCTGCGCTTTGCATTTCTTTTAATGTGTGTAATTTGAAAATCAACAACCCGTTTCACTCATTTCCGTTTCTTTCTGTTGAACTTCAGCTGCAAATACTGAATAACGTTTTAAATACGAAAGGGGCAATGCTTGCTTTTGTGTCTCTTAGGAATAATATAAAAATATCTATCAATGCCAAAGATTTATGCAAATCTTGTATTTTCATCAAATCTGCGTTGGAATAAACTTCTGCTAAATACACCTTTAGAAGACCATTTAAAAAACACAGTAGTTTTAAAAATATGTAAGAAAGAAGAAAAAAAACAAGGGCCTAGATGAAACTATCCTCTTGAATCCCTAACGCAGACAGGTGGCAGGGATGGAGTGTGGGTGAAGATGACGTCAAACCCCTTGGTCTGGCCGATGGCCAACCTGGCCCTGGGCAAATATTGCAGCACCCCGTGCACACCTCGGCCGCCCCCAACCTCAGCGTGCGATGCAGGCAGCAGAGCTCTGCCTGCCCACCCTGACACACCCTTCTCCATCAGGACCGGCCAAGGAGCCGCCGGGTTTCTCACAGAGAGATATGAGCCAACTTACAGCCAACTTACATCTTCCTATTTGCCTGCAACAGCTGTGTTTGGCAAACGATGACAACGACGCAGCAACTGATCAGATTCTAACAAAAAGTAGATTTTCAGTCCCCTTAGAAGCTAGAATCCATTCCGCCACGCACACATGATGGACGTGAAAACGGCAGTGTCAGAACTGCCTTTCATTCCATATGAAAATTCATACCTTAATAGCGCTGTGCTGTGCATCAAATGGTAGACACGTCATTGCAGTAATTTATCTTACAAAATACTAAGGTTTTGGGGCTTTTTTGTTGCTAACTAACTCCCACGCGTGTGTTTGCTCTAAAACAAGTTCAACTGGGGGGAAAAAAAAAAATTTCCCTTCCACTACTTAATTTTACTTTTTGCATCCCACTCAAATTAGAAGTCTTTTTAACATCTTCCAGAAACAATGAGATATTTTGGTAACAAACAAACATCATATAGATCAGAGTCCTCAAGTTAAACAGCAAAATCTGAATTTACGTAAGTAGGGGAAATGTGTACTGAAATTAATTTTCTTGATGAAAATCTTCCCACTGCATGACTTCATAAATCAACCCTGTACTTTTGTATAAGGGTTGTTCCCATCATTTGTTTTCCTACCAAGGTTTTTTTGAGGTTGAAGCAGTAGCACTCACGTGGAAAGCACGAGGTGCGCTTTTCTAAATTACTACTCTTTGTATAAAAGTCACGACAAACCAATTTGGATAAACAAAATAACTTTGCTCTAGCTGGAGTACAAGATGGGATGCGAGAAGTTTAGAGTTAAGGTAACAACTCACATAAGAACAATTAATGTGTTGGGTTTTTATTTTCTACACAAATACCCAGCAGATAAAGCTGCCCGAGATGAGAACACGCTGTTCTTCCTAGCTTTTCCTTTTGCTCTCTCTCCTCTGTGTGCTTCTTCCATCTTTCTACAGATGTGGTCACCACTGCTTAGCAACCGAGGGACCTGATGGCACAGAGGAAAATCCTCCATCTAGAGCTCACCCTGCTCCACCTCCACAACTATCTTTCACATTAACTTAAGAATATGTTTTCTTTGTTGCCACAGAGATACCAGGTGGGACCTCAGAGGTAACTTGGGGTGAGCTGAATTTTTTTTCCTCAGTGGGTATATGGGGGAGAATTTAACAAGCTGGAGACTACGAGAACCTGAGATTTGCCGGTAAAACAGCTCCCCAAATGCTAATGCCAGTTAACAAAAAAAAAAAAAAAAGACAAAAAAAAAAAAAGACAAGAAAAAGCCAGATGCCACAGTGATGGGGAAGAGAGAAGCAATGGAAAGACAAGGGAATCGAGTGAATACACCACCTACTTTTACCCAGCGCTCCAGCCGTCCTCCAGGGCGAGGCCAGGCGAGGAGGGGGCAGAGGGACTCGCGAGCGGCTGCTAAGAGCAAAGTCCGGGCAAAACCCCGCAAGGCGGACGGAGGAGGAAAGGCGATACTCACCTCTCCCATGCCACAGGTAGGTGCTGGCTGCGCGCTGCAGGGCGGCCGCCGCCTCCCAGCCGCCGGGGCCGTCTCCGCCGCACCCCACCCCGTCCCCGCCGCTCCGCGCTGCAGCCGCCGCCTCCCGCGAGCCTCGCCCGGCCGCGCCAGGGAAGCGGCCGCGCCCGCCGCCGCCGCAGCGCCCCCTGGCGGAGGCCGCGGGCCGGGCGGGGCCGGAGGGCGGGGCCGGGCCGTGGCGCAGCCCGGGGCGGCGGGGCCGCGGCGGCGCCCGGAGGGGAGGGGGGGTCGGTGCACTGGGGCGGGAGCTGCCCGGCCGCGGGCGCGGAGTAGAGCGAGCGCGCAGGGGTCCCCGCGGGAAGGGGGCACCCGGCGGCGCCGTTGGGGATGCCGCTGCCGGGAGGCGGCCACGTAGAAACTTCCCGGCTGGACAGCGCCTTTCCTCCAGGCAGCCGTCCCGCTGCCGCCGGGGCGCGGCGGCGGCTGCTCCTGGAAGTCCCACGGGGAGCCGGAGCCCGACAGCCGGGGGCTGCTGCGGGAAGGGGGCGGCCCCACCGCCTGTGCCGGAGGGCGCGGGGTCCGCCGCCCGGGGCGGGTGGAGACGGCGGCCCCGAGGGCCCGGGGCGGGGGTAGAGCCGGGGCGAGGGAGAGCGGGGGGCGCGTCTCTGCCCCGCAGCTCTGGGAGCGCAGGATGCGGGCAGCGCCTCCCCGCCTGCTCACGCTCCTCGGGCGGCGGCGCGTGGTTCGCGGGCGTGGGTCGTTTCTTGGAAACGCAAAGCCAAAGTAGTTCTTAGAGCCGTTCTCTTTCCCTGTTCTTCATTCACATTTAACGCTAAATGGGTTTCCGAGAGGAAGTCATTCCTTGGTCTCCTTGGGCTGTAACATTATACGTTTGCCTAATGAGCTTTTAAAAATACTTAGGTGCGTTTTTTCTACTGCTGGCTAATTGTAATACCTTTTGGAGAGCTCTTGGAAAGCAAGCAATGAAAAATAAGCTAGTCTGGAGCTCAGTGCGAGAAGAGGTGTTTTATGTGTTATTTTACTGAAGGAAGTGCCTCACGGTTGTGTCTTGCTTAGACAACAAAAACATTCTCTATGCTTTTGGGTGTGGACAACAGACAATAATTCTGTATAGATTTTGGGGGGAAAGAGGCACCTGAAGAGCGCTAAGCACTGAGGCTCTACAGCTCTATTTCTTACAGTGTGTATCTAAACCCGTTATGGATAGCTAGCCGCAACCAAAACCACAGCTGAGCGAAAGTCAAAATGCGAGCCCACCTAGGCTGCTCGGCACTTTCACCATCAGTGGTTCGTACTCCCGAGGGCCTCCTGCTGTGGCCTGGGTGCGTTGTCTGTGCTGATTCCCCATTCTGATGTTCTTAGAACCTCAGTGGATCTAGAAGGCTCTATAAATGTCATATCTGTAGTTTTTGTCTGTGGTCATAGCGTAAGACCATGAAAAGTCACTGGAAATACCTTGAATTCCCTGCTGCTTCAGAGTGGGGAAGGGCAACATAGGATAGTTTTGATGTCAGGGTATGAAAATTCAGCGTATACCTGTCACAACAGAATAATAATCTAAGTAATAGCAATTGATTTCTTTATCTTTAGAAATAAATCTTCACCTTCTTTAGAACTATGAAAAATACATTAACAAAATTCACAAGCATAAATTTGAAAATGTTCTTATGTGATCTGTCTTTTGTGCTCGCATGTGCTTGCCCAAAAGCTGTCACTTTTCCTGATGCCACACCAGCACACCAGGGCAGGGAGGAAGAGGTGCGAAGAGGGCGTTTGACCCTTCGCCTCTGTCATTTTAGCACAGGTCACGTGTTTCTGTAGCACACGTAGCCGTTTCCCCAAGTTGTGTCAGATTTGGTACCAGCCTCCAGCCATGTGGAGCCTGCATGAAACAGTATCCATATTGTCCTGTCCGACTGCCAGGAACCAGCTTCTTGATTGTGTCTAGTTTTCTCTTCGTTTTAAATAAATTTTAAAAAATTAAAAATGGCACTTACTCCCTGCAGTATACTAACAGTATTTGATAGCTTCGGTCTGGTTCCTCCGAACAACATGTATTCTAAGAAGCTGTAATTTAGCACAGGGGACAGTGTTACCTGACTTTGGTGACTACAAATTAAACCCTTTAGATTTCTGTCTGCGTTTAAAGTTGAATGTTAAACTGGAAGAGATCACATGCAGAGGGAGAATTTTCTCCTTATTTTCTCCTCTCTCAAAACACAACCCAAATAAAGGGGCTTTTCCCCCTTTTTACTATGTTCTTTTAAGTTGTTTCCAATTTTTTTCTTTTCCTTATCATTTTGACATTTTAGTGTTGATGTACACTTGCTTTCTGAATGCCTTGGCTATGTTGAAATCTGTAATATTTCACTATCCAATGTTACTGGAATAGTCATGTTTGTCTTCAGGACAAGACAGGTCTGTGATATTCCAGATAATGATGATTATGTAGTTGCCTAATAATGACAGTGCTTTTAAGAATTACTGTGCGTTATACAACCCATAGATTTCCTTATGACACAGAATGCTAAATTAATATTAATTGAGTAATTTGTTACATTAAATTGAAATAGGTCATTCAAAAGCATCCCCACACAGCCGTAGCGTTTTTCATCTGTTTATATAACAACATCTACTGCAATGGGATCTGGATACATTACTAGGCTGCGATTACTCAGTGCTCGTCGCACAGACAATGAGTACAGACTACAGCTAATTTACTTATTCGGTCCCTGTTTTCACGCAAAGTCTTAGTTATGCCCCATAATAATAATAAAGCCATTATTACTATTTAATACAAGTAATAGGACCATAACTGTAATTGCTAATTAATAAGTGAAGTGATGGGGTTTGTCAGATGGTACAACCTGTTTCCAAGGAAGAAGATAGAGTGAATTGCAATAGTTAATATTGTAGCACCACGCAGTGTTCAAACTGGATATAGCTTCGTAATCAGTACATTTCTTAACAAACAGCTGCATTGCCACCTGAAGAAACACAGTGATCGTACTATTTATAATCTCATGAATCCTATACGTATGGCAATGCGCAGCTTACTTAAGGTATACCATGAGAGAAGTAAAGCATGGATACAAACATGTGCTGAATATAAACATATTTGAAGAAAAATGTTTAGTACCTATCTTGATATAAATGAGCCAAATGGAAGGATTAACGGAATGGAAATTGCTACAGTTACCAGCATCTTTTCTCCAAAAGCTAAGAAAGAATTTTTGACCCGTTTAGTCTTTTTGTTTCTTATCTACTTTCCTACTTACAATAGATCATCCTGAAGAACAGAACAGACTTACCCTCTGCCCACGCTTCCTGCCAAATAACGTTATACCATATAATGCATTACTGTGCTAACTTTTCATTCATGGACATGATTAGCAAGGAGACGGTCGATAATTGGCTTCAGAAAGTCTAGCCTCTTGCATCATATTTCCAGCTTGGCATTGGGCCATGTTAAAGTCACAATGATTGTATTAATGTGATGGTTTCCTCACAAGGATTGGATATATGTGAAATTAAAATGATCCTATTTTCTTCTCCAGCAATCCTTGTTCCTGTCAGTCATGAAATATTGCTGTCTCAGGGGCTGCCTCACTAGTATCTCTCCAGTGAGCCAAGATCGGCAACTTCCTCAATGCCTGTCAACAGTCAGAAACAATGAATTGTTATTTGGGTTTGTTTTTTTTTTAAACGCATATTTATATTAATCTTCCCTTCCTCTTAGTCAATAGTTGCCATTTTTCTTTAAAAATTGTACCATCAGACTTCACTACTTACACTGTCCAGTTAGGTGTCTCCTTCTGGCATTATATTGCCTACCTTCTCCTGGCTTTTCTTTACCATAGCTCCTCCTGTATTTTAAGATAAGCTATTCAGATGGCACCCTATAGGAGAATTGTGATGTGTGTGAACTCATTCTGCCATGACAGTGGTCTAAGAATTCAAGATCAAATTCAATGCAAGATGGGTTTTGATGGTATGAGTCAATACTGGCATAGAAAATATACATGTCAAAATATGCACTATTTAAATAAATAGTAGTAAAGTAGTAAATAGTGGTAAAGCCAAAAGGAGTGTGTCATGAGACACTGCTGCAGCAGCCTCGTGAACTGCAGGTCTAGCTTCAGCTGATTCTGAACTGCTGTTGCATCAAACTGCTCACTAATTGTAGAAGGCAATGTGTTGCTGGCTCTGTGATTCCTCTGCTCTTCCACAGCGTATCTGCCATTGGCTTGTGCCGCAGAACTAGTGGACTATTATCACTGAGGTATTAAGATCTTTCAAAATCTGCTAACGAACTAGAACATGGCTATGAAATTATCTAACTTAAAAAATACTGGAAAAGTAAACAGCAGTCAAAATTTGCAGTTAAAACTTTTTGTATAGTACATCCTTTTCAGTTTAAGCAAAAATGAATTTCTTGCTATGTAAAGCAAGCCAGAAGCAGAATCTGAAAGGTCTCACTGAGCTGCAGTGTCGCTGGGCTCAGAGGCTATACAGAAGACACTGCTTCAAGACAGTGAGTTGAATTAAGGGAATTAATGTACTGCTTTTACTCTTTCACCCTTTTTCAACAGCCCACCAACAGTGGTCTCCTACTTCTTGCTGAAGACTTGCATATTGTTTTTTTTCTTTTATTTTAGTGGAATTGTCATCCACAAAAACAACTCGTTTACAGAAGGTTGAGTTCAACTTCTTGTTGACTGTAAGAAGTTTTAAAGAAAATTAGTATTTCTAAAACACCTTTTGTATTGCTTTTTTGTCTCAATATGAGTGATTGAGCCAACACTGTAGAGAGATCAAACTAAGGATTTAGTGCAAAATCTCATTGGATTGCTCGACTCTTGCAACATCCGATTACCAGTTTTACATTGCAAATACATTCTTTTGCCACTTCATTATAAATACCAGAACAGGTGAAGTGGATGGAAAAATGTATTTTGTAGAAGTGTTATAACTTGCATTCAGTGAGGTATTTGAAGACTGGATCCCATTCTGTCTGTTCGAAGTAGAGCCATTATCATCAGTAATCTGAAATACCTGTAGACCAGCCAGTTCTTGTAGACGAGCTCAACAGACAGTTCTTCAGCCACTTACCATCACACGCATTTTCCAGATTTCAAATTATTTGTTCTGTTATTTTCTTACCCCCTTCCAGTTTAACTCTTTCAGCTGTGAGGGCAGTAGAACTATTTTCCACAAATGGTCTCACTAAAACTGCATTTGTTTGTTACAGTAACTCCAACTGTAGCTTTCTATTTCGCTTCTTAGAAAGCAAAAGGTAAAATGTGCTACACAGTGATAAGCAACAAAAAAGACAACATCAGTGACTCAAAGAGCTCCTCGGGCAATTCCTTTTGCTCTTGCACACAAGCTATTTAGATCTTTAGATTATTAAAAAGATAAAAGCTTACTTTCAATGTCTAATACTTTCAATGTTACCAGTGAACACAGATGTTTAAGCCTTGGTTAAGCAATTCATTTAGCACACTAACATCTAAACCATTCTGCTTAATTATGAATAATAACAGAAGTATTAATACAGTATTTCTGTATCATAGCTGATTAGTTTGGCCTGCATTATAGCATCAGATCTCACCTGGCTTTTGCGTGTATCTTTCCAGTCACACTATATTGACACGTCCACATGAAAAAATGTCTGCATTGCTGCATATGCCATTATACCCGTGAGGATGGAATATGAAAGACTGGAAAATTGTGGATAGTTGAAAAATATTAATAGTATTTTAATTGCCATTTAAAATGCATTTTAATTAGAAAGGAAAAAAAAGAAATATATTTTTAACAAACAAGTTTTTAGTAGGAAATGAAGAAAATATTTCTACTCATAAAATGGTTTGCCTAAATCTCCCTTTCACAACCACATCAATGTAAGCATTTATCTCAGTTTCCAACACAAAAATACACACAGTAATACAGAGAAAGTTGGATCTGCTTTACATATATGAAATGTATACCTGTATTCTGACTTAAAGCCTAAATAATTGTTATTAAATTAATATTGAAAATTAATGTGGCCAGAGATTAGGTGCTTTTAAAAAATTATTTATTTAAATCAAGTCTTTCCCCAGCTATTCACATTTCTTAAGTCTTTTTTTCCCACAGGTTGACTAATTTTTCTCTCCATCGGCTTTAATTGTATTTGCACAATTTATACCTGTGATTGAAAGAGAAATCCAATTGTTGTTGAAGTCAAAGGCAAAACTGCCCTAAAGAGAAAGGTTTTCATAGGAATGTACTGTGAAGAAACTAAGTGCTTATTTCAAAGAAAGTCTCTACTTTCTAAATTACATGTTTTATTACTTGTCCACTTACTGTAGTTTATTGGCTGTCCACTACGTTGATTTGTAAAAAAAAGCATGTCTACTAAGCCCATAAAAAAACCCTCTTGAAAACTTAAACAAGACTTTGTGCACACAGTCTCCGTAAGAGGGCACCCTTATCTAACAGCTGAATTTTATACAAAAAATAAAATACATTAAAAAAAAAAAAAAAAAGGCCTTTCTAAATGCTTTAGGAGGGGAGAAAACCCTATGGAGAGTTTAGTGAGAGACAAACCTATTAAATTATTGTAATTATAATTTTAGTGCTGATAAGGCAAGTCTAACTTAAAGCATGCATTGACTCTATATTGATGTTTTCCTAAAACAACTCTGTTGAAACTTCCTCATAGTCTAAAAGTTAAAATAAAGTAATTAGGTCACCAGAATTACAAAGCTTTTTTAGCATTGTCTAGTAAAATAGGTTTATTTAACCAAGACAGGCTTGCTAGCAGGAGCAATGGAGTCTAGCTAACACATCCTCAAGCAAGAAGAACATTCCCCTGCCCCCTTTGTTTTATCTTCTATTTTACCACGGTAAGGTCAGGTTTTCTAATTTTGTTGACAGGGAGCCAATATTGACAAGAGGGTTAGCTACTATGTCCACTTCAATTACTACTGATATGGGTGTGATGATGTCAGTGACAACATTTACATAGTAAAAAGTCTGTAAACAGTGGATAAAATGATTTCATTTAAAAATTGTCATCTTTAAATTGCCATGAAGATACCTATCCATTTGCTAGCGTGCCCAGAAGGAAGGAACACCATTTAAAAGTGTCAGAAATGTATTTACAATACGTATGCATCTGTTGCAAAAACCTATTGCTCTGCCAAGGAATTATAACATTTTCACTCATCTGCTCCCCTACTACTGACAACAAAACAATTTCCATTTACAAGAAATTTGCACTGGTTCTAACTTCCTCTGTTGACCTTTACATATCCTAGGTTTCCCTTTTGTTACCAGGATACTTATGATAGAGTTTGGGTACAGTGGATTGGACTGGTAGTAGGATACTTGTTTCAAAAGCATTTTTAAGATACTGCTTTTGACTGCGACTTAGCCAAGAGGAAGACTTGGTATTTTTACATGTTAAAGCAGTATGGCTGAGTCCCTTTTCTGGAAAACTATGGTTTGGAACAGGAAATTAAAATTCAGACAGGGCAGACGGTCTCTGAAGATCCACTCAAATTAGATGAACAGCAGCTTTTTTAAGCAGCAGCTTTGCATACTTTGTATATGGCCATCATCCACTCCACATTGCCAGCTTCTACAGTACTTTTCTCTGCTTTAACATAACTTAGTTATATAATCTATATTAAAATTTCATACCTGAAGTCTTGGAAAAAAGTACAAGTTCTGTTATCTTTTTTACATGTTATGTTCTGCTGCTTTAAAAACTGAGGTAATGAAACAATGGCTGTTAATCACTCATTGAATCAGAGGACTAGGAATATCTAAATATAGTGGTTGGGATCTAATTTGTGCTCATGCACAGCTAGTTAACAGCTGCTTTTGAAAAGTATTGCTGAAGTTTTGCTTTGTGGATGAACCATACAGATTGATTTAATGATCAGAGGAGTTCCAGAAAACTTTTGTCCTGCATTTCACACATACCTCTATAGCCTTTCTGTCAACCTATTGGAACTTAAACACAAATGAAATACATTATCACTCATCATCCCCATAACATTTTTACTTGCAATAATGGTTGAAAGAAGATTGACGAACACCGTCATACAGAAAATGTACTTTGGTTAAAAAGATAGGGCTACTGAATCTTTAACAAAGATGTTTACTATTTAAATATTAACTCACCATTAAATTGCGCTATATACCAAAAAAATAGAAGTTGTCTTTTAAACAATTTGTTTTAAAAAACTCCTTTGCTGGATTCATTTCAATTTCTCATTTTACTAGTTCTGAAGATATCACACATTTTCAAAAGGCAAAATATATGTGAAATATGGTTATGTTTGGAATGGGGAACTTAATGCAGCAGTAAGATGGTTATATCCAAGACAGATGTTTAACAAGATGAAGATTCTAGACTACATATTTCACAAGTCACTTTATGCAGAGTACTATAAGGGCAATGGCAACATAACCTAAACAGGGGCCAGTAAATTTCAGTTTGTGCAGTCGTCAAGAAAAATACTAGTGACCATCACATTTATGCAGAAGGGAAATAATCAGCAGAAGAACTTCACCATCAGACCTTAAGCTATCTACACACTGGTTTTGTGCCCTTAGAAAGTGATTTGCCTCCCCTTAACTCCTAAATAATTTTTTTTAATAATAATTTTCAAATACTGACCTGTTAAGAGTATTTCATGGAGCCAGTGACACTCTTCTGCAGCTGTCCTTCCTGGGATGACTCTGGGGCACAGAGAGTGGTCTGAGAGCCACATGAGTTGCCGGCATTTACATCAGATTGCTTCCTAGCATTTTGGAAAGCATTGTGCCTGCTGCAGCACTGTGCATGTTCAGCATGAGCAAGAGCTGTGCACCCCACAGAAAAGATGGCAGTTACACATGGTATGCTGCTGTGCATTTCTTGTCTGCATGTTCTGCCTGTTACGTCGGTCTCCCTAGGAAGTACCAGATTTGCTGGGCAAACTCAACACAGCAAACCTGTTCAGACCAATGGGACTGGGCTTCTGCAGTGGGCACAGCTGTAAGGGACAGGCTGCAGTGTGCAATCTTCCCAGGATACTGGCAGAAGCTGAAGTAGTCTTCCTAGAAAGGTTGAGCACTGTTAGTTTCCAGCAACAGATTTGTTTATATGAAGGAGGCAGAGGCTTTTGGTTGGGGGGGGGGGGCAGGTTTTCCCTATGGACTTGTAGTTTGACTAAGTATGTTTTTTCCCCACTCAGGTGTGGTCTTAGCAGAGGCAGTTTGAACAGACCTTCTAAACTGGCATTTCAGAGTGTTGCAGAACAAAAGTTTCTTCATGTGCTTGCAAACTCTGTCTTTTGCATTGTCTGGCTTTCTTTTGTAGTTAGCTTTGACTACATGTAACCAGGGACTAACTTTCCCTGTCCCCAAATTTAATGTCTTTAAGATCAGACATCATTTGTTGTTATCGTCTCCTGAGTACAGTAACGCAAATGGGCAGAATCCCTGGAATAATGAGACAGGAACAAGCTTAGCACCAAGATAACATGAATTGCTAATAGGAGATTAGCTACAGCTGCCTTCTGACTAGGGCTGTTCCTTCTAGCCAGATGGGTTTTTCTTCCACTTCTCAGGATTCCTGTTCTCCTTCTTCCTGTTCTCAGGATTACTCCTTGAGTCTGAAGTTGTCATCCTCCTCTGAGGAGACCTACTCCTTGTTTGGGACCTGTCTACGTCATGGGTGCAGAAACACACAAAGCAAACAACTCTGATGCAGTGTTTTGGCTCACTACATTGGTAAAAATCTCTCCCTACTCATCTGTTTTTAGAGGATGAAAACCATTAGAGAAAGGACATAAGTTGGCTACCCTTTCAGAAAGAAGGGTTGGAGGAGGCTAGGTAGAAATGTCCCCAACACCCATCCCAAGGGTGTAAGACATGTCCTGTTCTAACAAGGGAAATTGTCACAAGTTTCTACTGATCAGTGAAAAGTATTTACCATCTTTTGCTATACATAACACTGAAGGCAAGACAAGTTGTACCATTCCTTTGTTACCAAACCAGTAAGCACATTTCCAAACCCACTGTATATTAGGTCATATCCAGGATTATATACAAACGTACACTTTTTTTTTTTTCTGATTTTGCAAATCTATAGTTACATATGCTTTGCTCTGTGGCCACTGCATTTCTGTTTCTTTCCTTAAAAGGAAGTCTGATCTGTAGCCACTGTCTTGGCTATCTCCCTGTACACTCAGATTCTGATCTTAGTTACAGAGATAGCTGCACTGAAGAGTACATTATTACTCCTGATTTATGTAGTGTAGCTAACATTTGAGAAAAGACTTCAGCCATTCCTATGAAATACTAAGGGGAACCCCTCTGAATCTGAATCAGTCCCTGGACCACTTTTGTTAAATAGCAGTAGTTCAAAGAAAAACATCACTGATTTAAGAAGAATAAAATGAAAAAAAGTGACAGTCATTTCCATGCCTTAAGTCACAGACATAAGTCACAAGAGAGGAAACTTTAAACAGTCTATGTAAATAGAATGGTAAATGTATTGAAAATTATTTTTAAATGAGAATGAAGGTAAAGTTGGATGACTTGACCTTGAAGTGTAAATTAATTTTTAATCATAATTTTTAGTGTCACAGATTATTTTGTATTTGTTTTCATAGAATCATAGAATTGTTTTGGATTTTCAGAAGATGCAGGTTGTCTCTGCTGAATTTCAGGAATAAAGTTATCGATTTCCAAAGGAAAACCATTTTCATTCACTTAAGGATTATTAATTCCAATAGCTGCAATTTACTGCCTGGAAATCTATCAAATGAGAGGAACTTCATGTCCCTGCTGTGTTGAGCTGAGTAACAGTTTCTTTAGATGTCTGTTTTACCTTTTCTCACTTTTTCTTTTTAAGCAGAGTACTCTTAACTACTTTTTTCTGCCTCAAACTTTACTTGGCCTGATTTCTTTTTCACATTTCTCATTAGACCAAGATGCACATCAGTTATTTTAAATGGCCCAAATCCAATAGAAGTGAAAATTGGAACCATTCGACTCACAACTCTCTCTGGTAAAGAAAACTGCCACTAATGTTTATGCGTGTGTATTTGTTTCCTTAATTCTGAGACTATCACCTTCCCTAGACTGGTTGACAAGTTTTTCCCTCTTCACCATATGCATACATAATATACAAGCTAGGGCTGTCCTTTCAGCATCCAAAGTAAGTTAGTTTTGGGGAACTTGGAGTTTTTAAGGAGTATTTGAACTATGAAAAAATATGTACAATGCAAGAATAAGGCCACCAGCAACTGACAGCCGAGACTGGAGAATCAGTAGTAGCTGACATATTGTATTTTGTTCCCTTCTGTGTATTTTATTTCCATCATTTTCCTTGTTACATATTTATGAAAAAATACAACTATTAACAGCTGGGAGACAACCACATGTGTAATACAGTATTTACATTAGCAGGACATAAATACTAATAGTCTAACAAACTTACCATTACTAGTACTATAAATATGAAACAAATTACTTGTTATACAGGGTTTTTGTTTCACTTTCACTCAAGAAGCAAGAATTCAGGAGAACATGCAAAACACTCGAGTTACCCACGATGACAACAGACAGCAGTTGATAATCTACTTCATTTACTTTTATCTCCACAGAGCTTTTAGTAGTCACGGAGGGCATTGAAGTGATTTTCCTGGAGATAGAAAACTCTGATTTACAGCAAAGCAAGCTTTCCATATCTCCAGGATAAGGGGGGACCTTGGGGAGGTGTATAGTTCAGTCTCAATACTCATTCTAACCAGAGATCAGAGAGATAAATGGTGATGGTGCTTTTTGTGTCCACTGGAAGCTGACCTGCATTGCAAAAGTAGTGGCACTACATTTCTCAATGCAGCAGCAGGTTGCAGTGATTATCCTATCTATCTTTAATGTTACCTTGAGTGCTTCCACGTATGCATTACAGCTGACAAGAGTACAACAGCAGAGCCATAAGGAGAATGTCAATAATCATAAAAAGCCAAATTTGACCTACTTACCCAGAGATGAGTAGCATCCTGTTTTCAAGCAGAAAAAATGGATGACACACCTTATGTACATAAGCAAGACAGATAAAAATAATGGGAACTTGATAGGCGAGCTGAAAGGGCTTCTGTAAAATTTGAATTTGGAGGAAGGTGAGAGAACAAAGACAGTGAAGAGGTAGCCCTTCGCTTGGCTTATGACTTTCCTCTCTCCAGCACTGAACATTCAAAGTTCTCACTTTGTTCCACTCTATTCAGGCAGTAGGACAGGAAGCCTTATGGCAGGGTGATTGGCTAAATAGTGCCTGTGAGGCTTTACTGACCAAGAGCATCTGCCAAGCGTGAACTTTACCTTCCCTTATGTGCCTGTCAAGTATACAGTATTACATTCTGACAAGAGTAATTATTCTTATCACACCACTAGACACACACGTTGATGGCACAACCATTCTGGTTCTAACAAGGTTAAAGTACAACTGTGGTATTTTTGTTTGTTTGTTGCGCTAATTATTCCAGCCTATTCAATATTATCAAGATAAGAGTATTCACCTTCATATAACAGAACTAAGCTTTCATCTGTACAGCATCCCTCCTTGCTTTTAGGGATTCTCAGCAACTGGAAATCCCAAGTACACTCATTTACTATTTACCTGGTCTTACACTTTCAGAGAGGAACATAGAAATAGATGAAGAGCAGACTTGCAGGCCATGAGACAAAGAGGGTTCCCACATTAAAGGAACCAAGAGCAACCAAGTCTGTCTCATAAAAGGATTATGCTTTTAAAGGCCTAATTGTAGGAGAGTTGTGAGCTGTTTTGAGTTTTCTGCTGGTAACTGCAAGATGAAAGTCTTGAAGAAACTAATGAGACAGTATTTCTTAGCAGTCATTCTCCAGTAGGGATTTTTTCAGCAAAGGCTTTCTAGTCTAGCTTTTGTTTCAGAGGCTGAAACCAAACAGAAAAAATGTAGCATTTGCGCTATGAATATAAGGACAATTAGATCTTCAAAGGGGATTGCTGTGTTCCTGGAGAGCCTATCTTTTATCTGAGCATCCAGATTAATATCAAAGGATTATGATTGCTGAGGTACAGTTAGCTGAAACCAGATGGGTTTTTTGTTTTCTGTGCAGAAAGTTGCATTGAAGCATTCTGAACAGAACAGTAATAATCTTTGATCTGTTTCGTAGACTTCTGTCACACACAAATCAGAGAGTTCCCTTACTGGTACTAGACGATAAATTCCTCTGATCAGTGAAATTGTATTATGTTCACAGAGAGAACTATACAGATTTATAAGAACATAAAACTAAACAATATCACTTATCATGCTTTCAATACAGTATGAAAATTTGATTACATCATGAAAGAAGGAACAAGTTGCAGTTCTCTGGCAGAAGGCAAACTGTATGGAGCAAGTTTGAGGGGACAAACCAGGAGGAAGACTGGAAGGAAAAGGAAAGAGTAATACACAATATTTTTTGTAGGAAATAGAAGAGATGAGAAATCAAAAAAAAAATCCATGTAATTGGGAGCCTTTTTGACAGCACACTTGAGGAAGAGTTCAAAATAGATCTGGTCAGACTTTTCCAATTTCATTCTGCTGGGAAAGTTTTCATTCTGAATCAAAGGAAACATCCAGAAATTGTGAAGCTTTGCATGGGTAGGAAATTTAAGTTGTGTCATCTCATCTCATCTCATCCCATCCCATCCTTGGAGCTCCTTCTACTGATTTGATTCCTGGCACCCATGAAAATATACTAGCAGAGTTTCCGATCTGGAAAAAATGCACTATTGAGCTCTTAGTATGGCTGTGATCCCTAATCTGCAGAACACTGCATCTACAACTACAACCACATCACAAGCAAAACTGCTAAGACACCTACTGTGAAGAAGGCAGCCTAGAAATGGAGAACAAAAGATTAAGATAAGGCTAGGGATGCAAGAGTCTTCACTCTAAGATCATGGCAGCAAGAATCTTCCAAGCACGAAAAGTTCTGGTTCAAGCTTCTATGCTGGAAAAGTTCTTCTTGAGTTTTTGCAGTAACTTTGAGTAGTGGTACATGCAGAATCTACTGAGCAGACAAAATGCAGAGCTACCTACAGATTTACCAAATAAGACCTGGAACAAAGGAAAAGCACCCAATCTCTGCAGAAAATAGTACAACTTAATTCACTCTCAGTGGCTCTGATAAACAGAATATAATCATCAGTTTTGTAACAATGGCCTCAGAAGATAGGATTAACCAGTTTCTTACGAGCCATATTATTTAGCATCACATTTTGATCATGAGATTTCGCCCCCGCAGTAATTCAGGCTGCATAACATCCACTGTCCGTTTAACCAAAATGGACTATCTGATGATGGATACTTTTAAACTGAGTTAAATTGACTGTGCAGCTATTGAAACACTGAAGGCACTCAAGTGACTGCTTAAGCCATTATTGCTAGAGGTACTGCATTCTGAATCAAACTCTAACTAGGAAAGAAATTGTGTCTTTCACACGATTTTCATGAAACATACACACTGAGACGGAGTTACAGGGTAGGTACCTCTGTAAATATGGTTTGTAGAAAAATTATTTAAAAATTATACATTTTAATTCTCTTTTGGATAACATTTTCCCCAAGGTTTCCAGGTCTCTGTTGTGAATTTTTCATAATGCCTATATTGGAAATTTAAGGAACGTGATCTACTAGGAAAGGAAAGAAAAAAAGTAAATAAAGCAACAACAACAAAACCACTAGATTTTACCCTGCGTATGATGTCACATTCTTCTAAAACAGTAACGGGCGAGGTGCTTTGACAAGTTCATTGTGTTATTTGCAGAAAGCAGAACTATTTTGAAGCAAACCCAGTTTTCACTGAAAAGCATTCATGTTGGTTTATTTTTCTCATGAAAAATATCGAAGTTAAAAACTCTGTTTAATTTGCTTAGAGCATAAAGAACAGAATTTTGAAAAATTTCGGCACAAACTTCTCAGCACTTCTAATATTTTGAACTTCACCCTGGAAATTCTAGATGTCATTTCTGATTGTTCCTTTTTCTTGGTTTTTTGGGTTTGTTTTTTGCTTTTTGTTTGTGTTTGTTTTTTTTTTTAAACCAACTCCTGACTTCAGATTGCATTACCTGCATGATTACGTTCAAATATTTTGTGGAGGAAGGCTGCTAAAGTAGCTTTTAATCTCCTTTCTCCCACAACAATTCTTCCATTATGCTTTACATAGCAGGGCCACTTATGCCATGTCACTTGACATGTAGTGAAATAACCTGACAAGGAAATCTTGCAAGAGAAGGAAGAAACCAGGAAGACCAGTCTTCTCCTTTGAAGTCAGGACTAAACTCATAGCCAGCTAAGAAAACAGCCTGTATATTAAGTTTAGCAATACTATTAACAGCACATATTCTTGAAAACAACTCAGAACAAATGCTGGTTTTATTACCTTCATATTCCTCACAGGAACATAATGATACAGAATTCATTCCCCTACTCTCTGATATAAATGATGACCATTCATTAATCACTCAGTTTTACAAGTGTTTTTGCATATGGGTAAACTGCACAATGCTGTTTCTCTGGGAAAATTATAGTTTAAATAATAATGAAACAGCATTTTATAAAAGATATATTCTCTTGATTTGTTTTAACTGTCATGAAATGGCTGAGTACATGGAAAATATATGCACAGTTTGTCAAATTACTTTCCTGTTTCAAAAAAATGTAACATTCTTTCTGATTATTGCAATAACAAATATCTTTGCTTTTAATCAGCAGGGGTTATCTAGGGTTTAGCTATAAGGACAATAAGCGGGCATGCAGAAATCAACTTTCTGGAGCAGCTTTGTAAATGTTCAGTATTTGAATAACACCTTTTTTAGATTAAATAGTTTGGAATAGAAATGAAAATCTCTAATATGGCATCTGCATAAAAACTAGTATTCTTGCCTACAAAACACATATCCTTATTTCTTATTTTTTTAAGACTTGAATTCACTAAAATACAGTACAATTATAAGTAATGAATATTAAAGATAATATTGACAATTTCAAGTTTGAAATTGACAAATTTCAAAATTTGTAACATTGTCAAATTATCAATTTGTCTAATTTGAAATTGTCAAATTGTTTATTATTGGTGGCATGGTCAAATGGATGTGATGTGAGCTATACAAAGTACTTTGTATTCATCGTGTACTTGGTCATGCACCATAACTTCAAATGGAAAAATGGCACCTCGGGTAGACTGAAATATTAAGATCCGCATTGAAAATGGAATAAATTTATAAAACTTACCGTGCCAGTCTCATCATATTATGTAATATTGTGCCATTTCTTTCTTCCCTTAAAATCTTTGTCACAATAATGAGATATAATAGTCTTTAATATACAGAATTGGTAGGATGCTAGTCAGTCCCAATTCAGTCTCAGAGGCTTTTATGAAAAATGAGGCAAGAAAAAAATCCATCATTGGCTTTGGCTTGAATTAGCATTTTGAGATCTCATATAGTATGTTGGAATATGGTGGTACCTTCTCACAAATAATAGTTGTGAGAATGACAGATGTCACAGACAACACTAATTTGGTTCTTCTTGCATTCTGTAAAGATGGTAAGAATGGCATGGGGGGAGGAGGGCAAAGAAAAAAGAACTTGTTTATAGATGTCAAACCTTTCAGCCTTGCAATCTGCTTTCCTATAA
The DNA here is from genome assembly GCA_009819775.1 of Phoenicopterus ruber ruber. NCBI lineage: Eukaryota > Metazoa > Chordata > Aves > Phoenicopteriformes > Phoenicopteridae > Phoenicopterus > Phoenicopterus ruber. Next base: position 22,562,459 of record CM020220.1, on the reverse strand, counting down.
AGACCCAAAGCAGACCAAGAGAAACTGCTTTGAAATGAGGTAAATAGTACAGCAGAAGTCTTAACAGCTTTTCAGAAACACACAAAACAGCTGCAATTTGGTACATAAAACTAATGGTGCACTATTGACTCCCAGCTGCAGAGCAGACAGATGGCAGCATACGGCCATACATTTGTGAAATGAAGTAGAATTTCAACACTGACCTTCTGAACCAGGATCCCAGGGGCTCACAGAAATTCCATACAAGTTTGACAGGGTGTCTCACCATGGCTTCATTGCCTACTTATGGGTACAAAGAAAAAAAAAAAAAAGCTGTTCACTGTCTTTACTGGTGCCTTTTGAGAATAAAAATATAGGTAACTGGAGAACAGACTACAAGAATGAATGATAAACCTGACATAAAACAAAAATGCTGTTTATAATGCCCCAGATACATAAGCACAAAGATATATTTGTTATTATTTTTTTTTAAAGTGGGATATCTGTCTGCATATGGTCTTATGAAAAACAGTTACAAATGTAGACTAACATATGGTTTCAGTTTGAATTCATACATTTAAAGGGTTGTTTTGTTTTAAAACTTTTGAGTGTTGATACTCATACACATGCAGATTTCACACATTTAAAACAGGAATTATATTCACGCCGGTGACTTTCCAAACAAGCTGGACATGTGCAAGCATGTTGAGGAACATCACAGAAGACTATCAGTCTCCAGTAGAATTTTGGCAAGAACTTGCCACAGAAACTATTGATAACTCCTATATGAGCAGATACAATACTTTATGGCCAAAAAATTAACTGTCATTCTGACAGCAGAACCCACATTGTTTAGAAATTACTTAAATACATGAGGTTCATCATGTAAAGCAGATGAACAGTAAAAAATGGAAATGACAAAATTTAGGTCATTGTCCCAATCTACCAAAGAAATACATCACTTGAAGAAATACATCACCACTTACTGGAAGATTCCTCACTTCATGGCCTGCCTAAGAAGAAAGTTCATGCTGGTATAACTCGACAGGAAGGATCTCTGCAGCAAGGATTTCCTGGTAGAAGCTGTAAAGTATAGGAGGGGTAAGGAGGGGGTTATAGTTCTAAAAATCTACAGATTGAAGTGGAAATAGTTATCCTGTGTTGTCAAAAGACTATCATCTGACTGGAGAAGTAGGGAGAGTATTTCTGGGTTCTCCTCTCTCTGTTACTACCTAAGTCCAGTCACACAAAATCCATGCAGGAAGGCAGGAGAAAAGGCTAAATTTCAGTTGTTTGTGCCAGTGCTGTTTATGTTGCACAGAATGTTTCCTTCATATGCACAGATTACTTTGGTTCAAAGTGACTGAGTTTCACAGACCGAAGGGTGTTATTTCTATCTAGTATAGGAAAGTATCCTGTAAACTGCAGACAAATGTAATATTTACTTCAGTGAACATATATGCAGAAGTTGTTCCTCTAAGATCATTAGTTATCAAGGAGTTTTCATATTGCAGACCCCCTTTTTGTCCCCATCTAACCCAGCACTCAGTCTCTTCTCCAGTTTAGTCTGGGAATAGCTGTAAAAATGAATTCCATCTCCCTTCTTCAAGGGAGTCCTTGTCTTCAGTAGGACAAGTAGCATGGGGAATTTGCTCAACTTTGCTACATCTGGAAAGACCACAAAGTAGATCAGATACTTTCTCTTCATAGCAGTCAACAACAAATGTTTAAAAGCATCACTTCCTTTCTCCTGCCACTGTTAGCAAGATCACTGGGGCCTCCAGCAACATAAGACATAGGGTATTAACTCCCATGTTAGAGTGTGTCATTGCAAGAAAGTTGTACTGCATAAAGGCTGTGTCACCCAGAGAACACAAGGTAAAAAATTTAAGATGCATATTATTTTAAATGCATGGCATTATTTTAATAAAACAAAAAAACTTAAAATGGAAAACCTTTTAAACCCTCACTCTTTAAAAAAAAAAAAAAATCTGAAAAAAAGACAGAGTCACAGGCTCCCCCAAAAGCATCCTTCTCGAAGCGTAGTCCTTGCCCTACTGGGGAAGAGATAGGGTGAAGGGGGAAGGAATTCTCAAACCTGCATTTCCCAAGCCTTGGATGCACAGCTTCACAGGTTAGACAGAATTCAGCGCTTGCTGAGCAAGCAAGCAAGCCAATAAGAAGAGATTCTTGTGGTCACCAGCAGATGAAACCACAAAGAAGGGAGTCTATGAGTCAATCATCATAAGTAAGGGATAGGCTATGGAAATATGGGTGAAAGCATATTGCTAGCACCTTTGTTTTCAGGCTTATTTTTTAAGGATATTAAGAAATACTATTCACTAGAGTTTTTGCTTCTGTGCCCTTCTCCCAGTGATTTTTTAAACCCATTGACTAATGTCAGCCAGATTTGATAAAAGTAAGCCTGTTAGCTATGAAGAGGCTAAAACTTTCAGGCAACTAACAGCTATGCAGAAGGGACAGATGTTATTAGTGCCCTCAGTGAGACAAAGGCTGGAGCCTGTGCACAAGAGTTATTAGACACCAGAGCATCCAGATGGGACAGAACTGTTACAAGTATTTAGTTAAAGTTTGCATCTCATCCAAAGGCAAAAACAGAGAAAGCTGTAATAACTTAAGCTCCATTATTTTCAGTATTCAAAAAAAACTACTGGAAATGTCCTTTTGATGTTATACAGCTTTTTGATATTGAACATGGTTTACATGGCAATAGGTATGTAAGTATTCACATAAAATAAACATATGATAATTCAGATTTCCACACATGGAGTGCACAACAGACAGCCTGAGATTCCTCTTCTGAGAGGAATCTTCACAAAAAGAAAGACAACTAGAAATACTATTTTCTATTCCATCAGTTCTGGTTTCAGCCCAGTGACCTGGCTGTCTCTTTAGGCACTTAAGTCTATATATAGTCTATATATACAAATATATTCTGGCTTATTGGGCATGGAAGAAAAGAGAAGACAGACTCTCTATGACCTGTTGCTACAGCTGTGTAACAATTAAGAGGAAGAAAATTGGGTTTCAAGTCCACAGACTACAGTGGTTTACAGCTACTGTGCTGTTTAGGAGATTGTCTTTGGGAATAGACCTGTTCCATGTTTTTGGATGTCAGGATTAAATTACTTCTATTGCTTTGGGAATCTTCATCCTTAGATGTTGTGCAACTGTTTCGCGCTTGCATAAGGTTTGGAATGAGTCCTGAGCTAATTAGTCATCATGGTGTCATTCAAACTATCCAATTGAATTTAATGCTAACTAAAGGCTTTGCCAATCTGTTTGCCAGAATGCAGGCAAAACACAGGTAGCAATGTTCAGCAGCTGGATTCCTGTATCTCGTTAGTTGATGGGCTGGGTATATTTTTAAGCCCGTTTTTTAGCTCATGATTTACATTATAGGAACCAAAAGATATTTCAAGTACTTAGCTTCCAAGTTCTGCTATTCAAGTTGCCCTTCCTAAGTCAGGTTTTTCAAAGGTAACTGCTGTTGCCTTCTGCTTCCCACAGACATGTAGCACAGCTAGTTTGCTTTTCAAAGCTTTTCCAGCCGAGCATGGGGCTCTGAAAGCTCTTCATAAACGGCAGTGTAATGTTTCTAGGCTGCCCTCTCCTACTGACAGGAGCATGCTTGGAAGAAATCAGTCTCTGTGGCTACCCTGATTTCCAAATTGGACATGGGTGGCCAGTTCTATTCAAATACATCTCTGAAATCAATGTGTCTCCTCATCTCTTAAATAGACATAAACTCTGACCTGCAGGATGGGCAATTCAAGTGCACAGTGAAATGGGTTTAGATGATAGGAAGAATTCAGCTGAGGCTCCTCCAGTATTACCTTAAATGCATAGACAAAAATGCCTGTTACACAGACTGATGTCATCTATGTCCATTTCTACAGTAGTAGTAATTGCATCTTTGCAAATTCTTGCCTTTTACTAATGGCATGACTTCAGAGAGATAAAGCAGGCAAGGCAGAGAGGTAGGGAAGCTGCCTGTATCTCCAGAATTGCAGAGGGGATGGCATGGACATACACAGAGGTGAAATAATGTGACAGAACAGAAAGAAATCCAAAGCTATTAGAGCATTAGTTGGATTAGTCATTAAAATTATTCACAGTCTGTCCTGTTTCTATCAGCATATCTGTGTAAATGAGGGATAGAAAGATGGTCAGATTTTCTACAACAAAGCTTGTACATTCACTTCCCAAATATCCTTTCTTCAGGCCAGTTGCACCGACTTAGCAGGGGGGAGGGACTCTGTTTTCCTTTGCAGTAAGTGGAATATGGAATTGGTCAAGGTGACACTTTGCATAGAGCTGGAATTCTTTAGCATACATCTGATAAAGTGCACAGTATAAGAAAACAATTTCAATGTCATTTCTCAGGTGGCTGCTAAATTATTTCTGCCAATCAGACTAATGAATGCACTGGGTTACATTTGTAGTCCTTATTTATGTAGTTAGATTTAGAATCCCCCTTATAATCCTCCTTTAAATTAATCCCCATTTATGTCCTCATTTTAATTGCGTATCTCGCAGATGCCTATTTTGTATTTAAGAGAGCAATCCAAAAATGAACCATCAAAGAAGCAACAGCACAGAAAGAACATTTCACAAGAGACTGTTTTGAAACATATTAGTGAAAAAATACAAAAGCAAATTTTTTCATGGTGTAGCTATCATGCTGTATGTAATTCCTGCATGAACTGAAGATTGAAGCAGCGTCTTTATGCTCTGTTATGTGAACTACCCTAATTCTCTTAGGAGGGCAATGCCATGGTTCAGAATGATAACACTGCAGTATCTTTGCTTAACTTCTTATGGTCATCCGTAAAAATGTTTAAATAATAAAGTATATTTTAAAGTAATTGTGCTGATGTGTCAGAGGAGGATAACATTACCTAAGAACTGTACCAAATCCCTGAAGCTGGCGCTGCACATAAGCCAGTAGACTTTCAAATCTCACAGGCCTTTTCCTTGAGTTTGACCGATAAGCACGGCTGCAGTGGCAGTCATGCTGTGGCAGGATACACAAGCTGTCTGAGCAGCGTGGCCAAGAGGCAGCTGAACTGAACTGGAGCAGAAGCACCTCCTGGAGGGACTGGGTCACCTGCACAAAAACTAAAATGGTGCTTTCTGCCTGATTTTTGTCCCTGCGGCCATCCTCATGATAACATGCATTTTTTTTAAAGAAGCAACATTTTTGGAAAGAAGCAACATACATATTTACATATATAGAAAAGAACTTGTGTTCTACAGGTTATTTTGGGTATTTTAACATACCTTATTTGCTTCTTACTATTCCTACTTGACGGCATTTCATTATCTGCCTGGCGATACTGAAACACTGCTGCCACCTTTTGAAATTCTCTGAACTGTAGGCATCTTCCTCTATGGGTTCGTGGCCAAAGCATTTTGTACTTGAGACGGTAGTATGAGTCTACATCTATATTTAGGAATGAAGGCATAATGGTGTAATACCTGTGCAACCATTTTGTTTGTAGCAGAAATGCTAGTATGTAAACTACAGGACAAAGAGATAAATTTAAAATTAAAACAAAGGACTGAATTATTTGGATAACTGCAGCACATATTACTGCCCTAAGGAAGTGGGGTAGAATGAAGAAGAGTGCTTTCCTTCCTTTGATATTGGAAATTATACATAATATCGTTTTAAAATGGTAGAATCACTCAGCAAGTTTCGTTCTTCTGGCTGTGTCAGCTGTTTTAGTGCTTTGGCCTGAAATCTATTTTTACAATGTATTTAAGTGAAGAGGTTGAGTGATGAAGATCATAGATGAATCTGAAGACAGACTAACAGCCAAATGTATTTTTCCTGAATGAGTAGTCACCTATAGTATTTGGTTGTATTTTACTTTATAATCCCTTAAAGAGCTTCATATAGCTAGACTGGATTAATTTTTTTTTTTTCTGTCTGCCTTCTTATTCTAAGTTGACACAGTCTCCTCATGTTTTTGGCAACAGTTCAAAAGTGACCTAACATTTTCAAGATATATGAAAAAATACAATTCACATTTTGTATATTTCTTTAAAATTTTTCCAGTGAATGAGATTATTATATATGAATGTTATAAAAAATTTAGAATGCTTTAAATAGTTACAACTGGGTGGAGAAGAACTTCCTTTTAAATTCCCAGTATCCTTTCCCCATCCCAGTTTAATAGGAGAAATATTTTCTCCAGGATATAACTTTTTAGCCTGCAAACTATAACCATTTTTGAGATTTTTTCTTATTTTATGTTTGGAAACAAATAATATTATGTAAGTTATAGTCATCTTTCAAAACTCAGTCTATCATCCTGTATAATTATATCATTCTGATTATCATACTATCTAAGATTCTGTTTAATAGTAAAAGCAATTATAGACTACTCATTTGAAAAATAGTATATTAAAAATTCAGTTAGAAAAACTAGTGAGATACAAACTCTTAATTTCCTATGGATTTATTTTTTTAATTATTATTCCCCTAGCTTTGTAGTTTGGTAGTTACAGAAATATTGTAATTACTGTAAGCGTCCAATAAAGCATTTTTAAGTACTTTCTTGAAACCGAAAATCATCTAGCTTGTATCTCAAAAATTTCCAAAGGAAGGTGAAGAATAAATGCAGTGATTCAGAAGTTATTTAATATTCACTTGTGATATTTTGGCTATCAGCAGGAAATGCTTCCAAATTACTCAGGGCATTTCATAGTTCTTTTGCAAAAGTGCACACTTTCAATTTTAAAGATTCAACATATTTGTGAACAGTGGTAATTTAAAATAACCTTTCTGTTTCAAATCATCCATATTAATTTCATATCTAGTGTTGCATGTGTCTTAACCTTGAAGTAACGGCTGTTGATAGAAGAGCTGTAGGACGTGAAGAAAACGCAAAGCCATCAGGGTAATGTTTTTAGGCTCAGGCTTAGGCTGTGCTTCACAACTATATTTCTCTCAAAAAAGAAAAAAACAAGTACTTCTTGCTGCAATCAGCATATATTTTCCATCTTGAACAAGATACCCCATTTGAATTTCATTTTTGTGTGAGTACTATCACCAACACCCTCCCCTGGGTACAGAGAAAACAATAACTTTTTGTATCACAATTTAATGTACAGCTTTGTACTAGTATAACTCTACATGGTTATGATTAATGACCTACCTATTGCATTTTCGTAAGGGTTGGAACTTCAACGTATCAGGAGCCTCATTGAAGTGAATAACACAATTCCCATTCACTTAAGAAGTTTCAGGATTTCATCCACTGTCCTTTGATGTCACATTGTTCTTGATTATTCATTTGTTTGAGTATTCAGGAGATATGATATGAGAGATTAAAAATATGTATTTTTATCTGTTCATATTCTTTTAGGTAAGCTGCAAACAGCTGTTTCTTAAACATACATAAGTGTTCTTGCTATGCACAAAGAAATCTGGATTTCAAGTATCTGTCAAAGTCATGTGAAAGCAACACACTGAGTTGATATTTATCTTGTAATACTTTAGATACATACACAAATAAATGTACATACAAGTTTCAGTAATTATGTAGTCATACATTTAAACATAAAAATGCATTTTGAATATTTGATTATGCCATGACCTGAAGATTAGAAGTTTAATTTTTTTCTAAGCCTGAAAATTCTTTACACACTCTACTAGAAATCACAGATCAAAAATAGTTTTCAGTTCTTAAATAAATAATGGTTCAATCACTTTTCCACCCCTAGTAAATATGAAAGTCTAATACTAAGTAAAAGTAAATCTAATACTAAGTAACACTAAAAGGGGGAAGAGAGATAAAGGGGACAGAAAAGGCTTTTCAGTGTGTTCTTTCATTTGGCCCATTGTGGTGTGTCAGTGTTGCAGAGCCAGAAGCAGGGCTGTATGGACAGAGCTGCTTTCTCTGGCAGTAGTATTCCCCTCTTGCACGTCAGCATGGTTGTATTTATTGTTCACTCTCTATGACAACATGGGCACCAAAGACACAAATTATAAAAATAAATACCAACCCCAACTTGATTCAACGTTACTACCTGATGTTCTGTATCCACTAAAGTCCTTTGTCTTCAGATGTTTCTGTGCTATTGGATTCTTATATTTGCCTCTATTAACTGTACTGGGTTTCAGAGTGATCTACTTGATGTGGCAGTGAGTCCTACTAACTAAAATGCCTAATTACAAAAAAGATTGCCAAACATGAAAAAACTAAAAAGAAAAAACAAAAAAAATACCACCTCTAAGACACGGAGAGACAGGGTTTATGCTTAAGATGAGCTCTGTGACTTCATTTTCTTATATGTAAAACCAGCATTTACATGCAAACTTACTGTAAAGAGGTTTTTTGAGACTCAATATCTCAATATCTTGGGTGGAAGGGGATATAGAATTATCATAAGATAATATTAATACAACTATGTAAGGTATTACACTGGTAATAATGTCCAAACTGTAGAGCTGTATTAGGTTGTAAGGAAAAATCTAAGGAAAAATTAAACACAAGCAATTAGATAAAACTTTGATCCCATAGAGAAGAGACTGACTGATCCTAAATTATACTGTACTGTAATACAAGTGCTTAATAGCATCAGAGCATCAATAAATCCCTGCTGTTTGACTACACTGAACCTCAGCAGCATTACCTAACGTATCTATTTCTGTCCCTAGTACATCAGTAACGGTTGGTTCAGTGCTGCCATCAGAGGAAAGGTACCAGAGCTGCAAAAAAGATTTTTACCTGCACAGCATGATTGTATCAGGATTTGAATGCCTGTTCTTCCCAATGAAATGCTGGATTTGTCAGGAGAGAACCATGTCAAATGATGGGCAGAAATGTATATACGTACCCGTGCAGTTGACCTAGAATAGCAAAACATATAAACAATAATTTGTAACTGTAACTATCACATAGAGTAGATTAGCAGCTGAAATTGTAAAAAGGCATACTAGAACCCTGACAGCAGTCTTAGAGAAGATATCCAAGGAGGTTTGCAGAATCCCATTTTATGCTTTTACTTGAGGAAGTATGAACACAGAGATAAAAAGCTGGCATATTTCATCTTCCCTCCAACCTGACCAGGACTAATGAAATTCTGGCTACCAATAAAAAAAAAGGTGATTGAATTTTGACACTCTTCTTGTGAGAGTGAATAATAAAACAGAAAACCTTCATCTTTGACCATGGTCCAAGAGAAACTCCTCTCGCATTTTATGTTAAATTAGTATTTGATGTCATTCCTTTTAAAAATTGGTGATATACACTATCATTTGGTAATAATAATTTCCTTTCAATTTGATTAGATGTGCTTCAGCTTATTGTCATATTCATTAACTACATTCACTGCAATGGGAGTGTAACGCTAATCTGTTCGTTTGCATTAATTTCCCACAGCCAAACAACCTGGGAAGAAGTTAAGTGCTCTTTCTGGGTTTTATAGATATGTAACTTGAGGAAATCTAGCTCTGAATCAAAAGTGTGAACTTGAGATTACCGTCCCTGCTGTTAACATAGGTATAAAAAAACCGAAGTTCCAACAAAGTGCCAGGCTAATGGTACTTGCCATTACTTACCGTGATTCACAAATTGATTTTCTCACCTTACCTATCTTTAAAAAACAGTTGGGCTTTTTAAATACCATCATTTTTCATAAGCTGATGAGTAAGACTGAGATTTAGAGCCTCCCAGCAAACATTCCTGCCATGATCCAATTCTCAAAGGAACACATTTACAATATGAACTCCTCAATTTTGTTTTCCTGCTGTATATTGTTTGTGAAAATCCTTGAGACTCCCAGGAGCGTTCTTTTCCTGTATTTCTGTATTCACATGAAGATTCTCACCCTTCAGCATTTCTTTTGCAACTGAAGCTAATATGACTTTCCTTTGTAAGTGCACAGGGAGTATGTATCTGCATCACAAATTATGTCAGTGATTTTTTTTTTTAGTCAAAATATGAGTAAAACTGATCATAGGATAACCTTCTCTCATCCTTTTGAGATCTTCTGCTTAAATTTCTCTTGATTCACAATACAGACTGACATTAAAATGAAGTTAAATATTATAGGTGGCCCCAGACCCATCTACAAAACCAGACATGAATCCTAGGCTACTCAAGTTTCAGTACTGCATGCATAGGCTTGAAATACCACATGCCTGGGTGAAGGAGCACTTTAAGGAGAACCTCCTGTACCTCAATATCTTATGATCTTAAATGCTCAACTCAAAAACCTGTTAGGAAAGTAGTACCTTCCCAGTCTGAACTAGCCATGATCTTACCAGAGGGTCATTCTGAAGGACTCCCAAAACAAGAGTCAGCATTTAAATGTTGATTACCTTGAACTTACGTATTTCTGTGTTGAACTGAGAAAAAATAGCACAGAAAATATAAACAGAGGATGTTTGGATAACAAGATGTAATGTTTACCAAAAAAGTTAAACATGATCAAAACCATTCTTGTGAATTCTTGCTCAAACGGGAATTATTCCTGAGCTTGCAAAAAGGACTTTAAATTTTATGAAAATTATTTTAAAAACCAAATGCTGATAAGAAAGTTTAATTTTAGAATAACAAGCCTAAATAGAAAACAGTGGCAAGTTGTCTAATGATAATATATATTTTAATTGCAAATTGACTTTACCAAAGTGTAACCTGATCTTTTCAGAGAAGAGCACCATAGGGCTCTTAGTACTTTTATTACAAAGCGGCAGCTACATAAACTCTTTTTACAGGCATGTGCACTTACTCAACCACCGACTGCCACAAGGTGTCCTCTCTCAGTAACTGTTCTCTAATAGAGCCAGGGAATAGCACTCCCCTTTCAAATGGCTTTTTTCCATTAAATTACAATCTCAGTCTCTGAATTTAAGTGACTCTTTCTCCTCTATTATGCTCATTTAATTCTACTATGCAGGTGTTTGAAAGAGATTTGGAAAAATACTTAGATGTCTGAACATCTGGAAATACGATTTATACATTGCCATGTTACCATTATATGGTCAGGTATAAGCGGCTTTTCCAGATTAAAAAATGTACAGCTATACCTATGTAGATTCTGTGGAGTTTACGATTTTAAACAAAGGCATCAAACACCTTGTTAATATAGGGGTCACTAGAAGTTCAGATTTGCCATAATTTTTTTTTTTTCCCAGATAGCCATCACTGCATCAATGATACTTTGCCTCTACTGGGAAGGTTTTCTACTGAGCCAGGAAAGCCAGTAATCTTTCATGCCTCTGCTTCTTTTTGTTGTTGTTTCAGTATTTATCTAAGTTCAAACTGTGCAAAGTGTGCTGGGTCTCAGTTCTCACTGTTTGCTTTGACACCCTTTGTTTGAACAGTTCAGGCCCTATTCTTTCCCCGAACCTCTAGGGATCTCACAAAGTAAGCATTGCTCAGGACTCTTTTACTTAAAATTATACCCTACCTAATAAATTCAGTCATTATGCAGAATGGATCGAGCATGCTAGGAAGGTTCTTTACAAACCAATATTCAGTGCAAGTAGAAAAGGGACAAGGGGGAAAGAGAAATCATGAAAAAATCTGTAGGGCTTTTAGTGAAGGCAAACAAGAATTCATTCAAATTCTTATTCTAGCCATAATCTGTTCCCAGTGGTACCTAAGAGGGGAGAGTAGGAAAGGAGGGATTAAATGTCTCTAAGAATATACATTAAGGAGAAAAATTGTCCATGCACATCAGGCCTACTAACAGCAAGAGTAATATCATTTTTTAATATAGGCCTTGCTATTCAGATTAAAATTACTCTTCTGCGTCACTCTGCAGAAGACTCCCACTGGAGACTGTAAAAGAAGAAATACAGTCATTTCTTCCTGTCTCACCTATTTTAAGCCCACTGGCCAACAGGACAGAAAGACTACTAAAAGTACATGTGAACTCATAGTTGTTCCTTGGTATTTAAAAAAAATATACCCTGAATTCATAAAGGAAATTTCTCCGTTATGAATTTAGCTAAATAAATGCCATAGGGAGTGAGGGCAAGGGTAAACACACAAATAACCAGCTTCCTAGCTTCTGGTGGGCCCAATGACTTACAGCAGTATCTTTCAAGTTACAGAAAATTAAGCTTTGAGTTACAGTATTTCCTTCACAGTCATTAACAGGTGTTTGTACTTTGAGTTTAAACTGCAAACTGTTTAATGTAGGAAAAAAAGTATTTCAGTTTTTCCATTGTCAAGGGACAATACTAAGACATTTTCTTAGGCCTCCTGTGTATTGAGTTGTCTGGGGTGCAAAATGGGGATGAGTACCTACCATTGTAAAGGGATCTTGGGATGCTAAGTGGCAAAATAGCAAATCTAGGGGCTTTAACGTCATGAAGCCTGTTGCATACAGTCACTCTGACACCATAGTTATTGTTATTACAAAAGTCAGAACCATCCTGCATGTCAAGACCAGTCTTCTATCTAGAATTAGAAAAAAAATGTTTGGTTGCATAAAGGTTCTGAACAGCAGCCACACAATTTATTAGAGCACAGAAACAGGTATCTAAAACCAGCAGCTTGTCCATTGCGATCATTTGTCTAGATGTAGATAGACTACAGAGCCAGTTCCTTAAAAATGAGGATCGTGTCCTGTAAAGTCAGATATGGATCTTTGCTGCTGTGCTTTGCTTTCCAAGTTTGTTCTGTGTAGCCAACACCAAGCAGTGCCTCATTCTGTTGATTTGCAGGTAACAGGTTGAAGTATTAACATGTGGAAAAGTCAAACCTTCAAGAAAAAATTAAGCATATTGAAGCCTCTTGTCTCATGTCACTTTCTCAGTTATTCTGTATCTTAGAAAACAGTGTCATTTTGTCAAACATTTTGTGTTGCTTCTTATGTCTGTATCTTGAAAATTTCAAGGACATTTGAATAGTAATACACAATGATCAGACAGACATCTGTCAAGCCCAGACATACCAGAAGCAATGATTTCCTGTAGCTGGTTTGGGATGGGGTGATTGATCAGATACTCTCTTTTGCTGTGACCTCCTGTAGAAGTCACAAGCAGAGTGTTTGCAGACTACATCTGCTTATTCATCCTCAGCCAAATTTGGATATCTTAAAATTCAGAACAGTCCTACATGCATAACAGAGAAAGCTACCATGGTAATACAGATCCTGGGAAGAACAACAGCCATCTTTTTTAGTAACAATATCACAAATATATTGCTGTCGTGGTTTAACCCCAAATTGTAACCCAATACCACGCAGCCGCTCGCTCACTCCCCCCCTCCCTGTTGGGGTGGGGAGGAGAATTGGAGAGAAAGGAAAACTCGCAGGTTGAGATAAAAACAGCTCACCAGGACAGCAAAGGAAAAATATGAAAATATATTAATAATGATAATAAAGATAATATATATAAGGATAATAGAATACATAAAACAAACGATACACAATTTCTCATCACCCGACGACCGATACAGCCTGTCCCGAGCAGCAGGCAGGGAGCAGGGGTATTCCCCCCCCAGCTATCCCAGAACAGCAAGTTCCAGGGAAAGCAGACGAGGGAACAAACAGCCGAACGAACAAAAAACAAAAAGGAAAAAAAGGGAAACCAAAAGCAACCCGATGGGAAGCTTAAGGATTAAGGCAAGTTAAGGGTCTAAAAGCCTCAAAAGCCTCAAAAAATCTAGTGGCCCCCCCTGACCGACCCTCGCTTATATCGGGCATGACGTCTATGGTATGGAATACTCTCTTTGGCCAGTTTGGATCAACTATTCTGTCTCTACCCCTCCCAAGTTTTGCATCTGCACGTTAGCAGAACCTGGAAAACAGCAAAATGTCCTTGGTCGTTCAGCAGCAACCAGCAACATCAGTGTACTATCACCGTTCTTCTCACACTAAAGCCAAAACACAAGAGCTGCTGAAAACAAAACTAACTCCATCCTGGCCTAAACCAGGACAATTGCAAAAGTAATTCCAACACTTAGGCCAATATTATATCATTAAGTATCAAGTGCAGAATTTTCAGTTTTTCCTTACTCTGGCAAAGCTTTTAAAATCTTATCCAACATATCTCATTGTGTCTTTCATTTTTTACAGTATTTTTCTCCTTGCTGGTATTGTTGCAAATATGAATCATAAAGTGTGTTTGCATAGTATTGGGGTTTTGGCTTTATTTTTTCACATGCAAAGTCGAACCAAATGCTTTAATTCTAAAAAAATTAACTATTAAAAAATGTGACTCACTAAATCCTGAACCTCTTAAGCACTTCAAAATTAGCTCATATACTACTTTGGACATTAGAGATTATGGGAGTCAAACATTATTTGTCATTTACCTTAGTGGTAATATGTCAGGTGTCTAATATTTGCCAAAACTGAAAGAATGCGTGTCCAGGCTACTACTCTTAGTGAGGTTGTCATTCAGCCATTCATTTGGGCATACCTCTAATTTTAGACATGGACACACTGAAACCAACTCTTGCTTGAAAACGGCAATGTTAATTCAAGAGCTTGCTGAATCAGAACCCAAAAGAGGTTCATTTCAATCTACAAGGGCAGCCATTAGAGAGACTCTAGTTTAAACCACTTACAAATAAGAATTTTAACATATTTACATCCTTTCTGTACTTCTTGTACCTAGAGACAAATGATCCCCAAGATACAGACTCCAGCATATTGGAGCCCAAAACATTAGCTGACTTGCCCAAAGTCACGTTTCAATTTAGTGGCAGAAACAGGAGAAAATCTGGTTTCTCAATTAATATCTGTGAAAATATACCATCTCCTTTTCTGTTATCCTTCCCTTCCATTTCTTTTCTCTCCTGTCACTCCCTCCCACTCCTTTCTCCTGCAAAAAGATTAAACGAAAAATGCACAGAAAGGTCAAGGACAGAGAGTTTTGTTACTGATACTTAGAAGAGGTTTACAGTGAAGTACTGGCAAGTACAGTCAGGAGTCATCCAGTTATAGTCACTTCTCTAGAAAAGAAAAAGATGAAGCATCCACCAGCAATACATACTATGGCCTTAGTATATCCAATCGGTGATAAGCTATTAAAACAGCAATGTAATGTACTACCCTTCACTACTATCCTTTGTCTCACTAAACATTTGTTTCACATCTATCAAACCATTCAGTATTACTTTCTATTTTATATCATACTTAGTATTCCTGGAAAAAATAATTTATTGCTCATTGGTATTGCATATGGCACAGTCAATAGGAAAACACAATTTCTGGATATTTTACTTCTTTATGGGCTGTGTTTGCCTCCATTTCTTTTCCTGCAGCTCCACTCACAGGCTTTGTACTCACAACATCACAACTGTTGCATTTACAGTGTTGCTCTCCAGATGACTTACTTTTCTTTTTTTGTCAGTCTCTCTGGATTCTTTAATGAATCCGATTGATCAGAAGACAATAGAGCTGACACTTTAATTCAGCACTACCCAGTCTATGCTTCTGCAATTCCATAGAGTGCACTGAAGTTCCAAAACATCCTACTTTTGATTAAAACAAACCCCCAAACATGTAAATTTGACTCTAAAAAGCTTTCTTGTTCTCAGGTTTTGAATGCATCTGAAAACAGGAAGGGGGAGAAAGGAAATATTAGTTTAAAAAAACACACACACTTCCAAATCAATATTATTGTTCAGCCATACTACAAAAGAAATTGAAGGGAGGGTTTTGAATGAAACAAGGATCAGATGTTCACATTCTCCACAAGCGAACATCCCGATTCCACCTAACCACAAAATCTTGCACGATAAACCCACCTCCTTAATCAGGCAAGGATCTGGGGGGAAAAAAAGGAAGTGTTAGCAAGCTGAGCAGGTTTTGTCCAGGTTGAAAAAAAAGCTCCACATGGTCCTAGTAGCCCCAAACTCTGCAATCCTCAGGCAATAACTTCCCGTGTCACAGAAGCATCCAGGAACTTGAGAGTGAGGAATGGCTGGCCATTTATGACAAATGCAGTCTTGATCCAATTCCTTCTGAGATTAACAGTGAAATCACAATTTCTTGTAATGCTGAAGGAAATCCTCCACAACTTAGTCTACTAAAGAAAAAATAAGTCCTCCCCAAATGTACATATGTAACATTTTACAGTACTGCTCCTTCAGACTTCCAAATATATAACTTAATATATAACTTATATAGACTTAATAAAATATATTAAAATATCTATTATACAAATGCATGTTATATCAAATGAAGCCATGATACATAATTGGTTGGATGTTTCATCTTTATTAAGCTGTGGTTTTCATTACAAACCTACCCAAATTTACCATATTTCATGCCTTTGCAATGTTTGTCTTTTTTTAAACAAGAATTTTCTCCCAATCTCAGGTATCTTTTAATGTCCTGTTTTGAAGAACTTTACATGATTTCTTCAACAATTTCATAAGTCTAGTTAAGGCATTTATTAACACTTGTTAAGAAGGTAATTCCAGTACATGGTGGAATTACCATGGTTTCTCTTGAGAGCCAGAGAGGTCCCAGCAATAAAACTTTCCCTATACTTGGAGCAACAGGACTGCAACATTGCCCTGGAGAGCTTAGGCTGGATTTTTTAATTCTGCAGGGAAACAATGTCTTTATTCTTGCTTTAGACATTCAGATTGACTAATTAATAAAAAATAGAATCTGGACTATCACCTGACCCTGGCAACAGAAGTTTTTCATTTTATATCTAGCTTTCAGATTGCTGTTATCATAATGAATGAATCGGCAATGCATATTGCAGTTTCAGTCAAACTTATGGATTGGCTACAGTCAGTACCTTATTATGACTAGTTTTCTCTAAACAAAAGTTTTTTCCTGAGAAAACTGTAGTAATGTAAACTATGCGCTTTCATGCACTTAGATTTTTTTTAAAGGAGTTTTAAAATACTGAAAGGACTATCAGGGGCATTCTAATTAACCCTGAAAGCGTGAAAATGGGAGGAGAAACATTTTGAACCACTTGTAAAAATAGGAGGTAATCAGATTTTTTGTTTTTAAAGCTTGGATGTCCTCTGTGGAAGTCTGCACTGCCTTAGAATGTGCATTTGTTGAAAATTATTACTGGTGTCACTAGACTGTCTTGTCTGAAGAAATGGTCTCTCCTGTATTTTTTGTTTACATATGTTGTCAATGGTGTGCATAGCTGTTTGAATAATACTGTAGACCTACTGGATATGAATTTGCTCTCTCACTGGAGAAAATGGGAGCAACTATGCCAAGTCATAAAAACATGTTGGTTTCAAATAAGTTTAAGGGCACACTCAGGGCAATATAGTGTTTTTTAATAAAGATCTCAATGTGATCAATAAATAATAAGATATTAAATCTTACATTCACTCTATGGTAGATAGTACCTGCTTTTAAAAATGAATGAATTGAGCACAGAATTGTGGCACAGTTGAGATATATTTCAGGAGGAAGTATGACTTGTGCTGATGCACTGAACTGGGACTTGAATGATCTTGGATCCATTCCCAGCTCTGCCCTCAACTTCACCTAGAGCCATATACGCTTCTTTAGTCAACATTTCAAAGGTATTTATATATGGGAAGATGCAGAGAGGTGTCTACTAAGGTTTTGAAAACACTTAACTACACTAGGCAATTATATCCTCTTGACTTTGAATTGGAGACCTGATCTTAAATGTGGCCTGTACACAAATGATAAATAGCATAAAGTCCTTGTTCAGCCAATACCTTATCTAAGACTCAAATTGATCATCACACCTCAGCAACTGAATCACAAAGTTAAGTCAACATCTCCTCACTCCTGGGGACAGTTCACTTTCAGTAACTGCCAGAATTTGAGTTGCTGTGATTTAGGGCACAGTTAGCCATCCCTAGGTCTTCTGAAGATTTCCTTCCCCTCCACCTACTGTGATCACTAAGTAGAGAATTTGGAACAGATATACGCCCTTTGGTTACCAGAATAAATCCCATCATTTAACTATGGATATCAATTTTTGGTTGAGGTCTCTTCATCCTTTTTTCCCCCTTAGCACTGCTAGAGGATAAATGTATTAAGGTTCTCTGAAGAGATTCTAACTGGATCAGACAGTGTCATAAGAAAACTGTGAGCAGAATCATTTGTCATGCTAAGGCTAGATGTACTCCAAGAGAAAACAGAATGCAATTTCTTCTCTGTATAAATAATTGGAAATTCAGAAACATTTTCATTTTATTGTTTACTCACATAAAGATTCTAATTAGTGCAGATCACTGAAGCCCATGATCATCTTACACCATTTGGAAAATCCACTGACAGTAAGACTCACTCATTTTCCTTAACGCTTCCTGGTTAAATAATTTAAAGTCAATCTAAGTGACAGAATAGATAGGAGTTATACTCTAACCTAAAGTCTGTCAAGCTCTAGAACTTAAGGTCCAGAAGAGGGAGTAATTCCCAGAGGCAAATTTTTTCTAGTGGGAATAATGTATACGTTTATCTTCAGGACAAGTGCGATAGCTTGTGCAGGATATCTTAGCTGCTTTAATCAAAGACTTTCTATGTAGCTAATGCACTGGGCTACACCTGGAAGTAGAAGGGAGGAGGATGAGAACAGCAGAGGATAGAAACTACAGCTATTGATATGATAAGCTCAGGATGGGTAACTCCACTGGACAAATACACTGTGTATGTTGATGTACTGGGTGCTTTCCAAGAACGGTGCAAAACAGAGTGCCCTTGCAGCTTTGAAATAGCACACAAGGTCCACATCAGCATATAGCAAAGTCCTCAGACACAGCATAAAACTGTTTGGGAACTAATGACTATCTAGTCATGGGTAAAGGAATAGGGGATATGAAATCTTTAAGCTCTCTGTTCCACCTCATGGAGGTGAAGTGTAAACTACTCTGTTCACTAAAAATCTCTAGCTTCTGATTACGTATGAAAAGTCTCACCGTTGTCCTTGTAGAAGTCATGAAAGAATCCTCAGGTGCAAAGCACCAGCCAGGCTGGTTTTCCAACAGCTTCACAGACAGAATCCTTGGCCTTCAAGTGCTCTTCAGATCACAATCTGATTTCCCCCTAACTAAACCTAATTGTCGAGTATTCTTGATAATGGTTTCATGAGTTACAGCAATGGAGTACAGGTGCGGGCCCTAAAACACTCACTGAAAACTCATAAGCATCCAGTAATATTTAGAAAATTGCAAACTCACCAAACAACATTGCAAACTTTTTTTTTTTTTTTAATTGCAAAATATTTAGAACATTGCAAACTCACTCATGAGTGTCTACTATCAACAACATACTACACTGTGAATGCCAGTAGGGGAGAAGGAATAGTTTCCTGTTAGGGGTAATGGTAGAAAAGACTGCATTCTGTTCCCTGGCTTTTCAACACACATGCATATATTATTGCAGTAAAATCTTAGGAAGATATTAAAAAGGAGGGGGGAAATGAAGATTTCCACTGCCAGATATCTTTCAGTGACTTTTAGGCATGCTGCTAACATAACACTATTTGTTACAAATTCCTGCACAATGCAATGGGACAGTTAGTGGGAGTAGAAACCATCCCTGAATAGTCACTGGCTCAAAAAACAGCTTGTATGTAAAAATATGATGCCCCTCAGTATCACAAGAGAAGCAAGCTGTAGAGGTAGTAGCTAAAAATTGAATTTATGGTATCATATATTGTTCATGAGGCAAGGCAAAATAAGGGAATTTAAGGGAAGATGGTTTGAAGGATTTCAGAAATAGTTTCTGACGCTGGAAAGGCAGTCAGACATATTGGAAGGAAGTTCATTCAAACTGGATGGTAAAATGGCAAAGACAGTATAACATTTCAAATGTGAAAGAATTTGATATTTTGATAGAATGCATACTTAAGCTGCATGTATATTTTAGCAATATAGCTTGGAAAAAGTACAATGTTTGTGGAAGTCAATTAAGTTGCTGGATATTTTTGATCTGGAGGAAATTTCAGAAATTAGTCCATCAAGTTGCTCCCTCATTATTCTCTGAACAGTAGTAAAATACTGTGAATTTGGAATAATATAAATGAACACTGTGTATTTAATCTGTTTTATCTGCAGAGAATTTGTCCTTGCTGAAATTCAAACCATGCTGAAACTAATCTGCTCTGATACCTTCTGCCAAAGTAGAATATGCTGACTTTCTGTAAGGAATCAAGTCATATGTGGCACCTAAAACTTCTCATGCTGTAAAAGGAGGAAAATGCTTTCTTAGAACCACTAGATGTACATTACAACTCATGTTACAACAAGATTTAGTAAAATGAAAGCAGATGAAGCCAGAAATATAGTCTTATTGAACAGAATGGTTCTTGTCACTTCTTGGGTGACTAAGTCACATGAAAATCAAAGTATTTGGAGAGCTCCTCAAATGACCATAAAATCCTATTTCCACCCACTCAGCAAGCAAGCAAACATTTCTAAAGTGGCCTGGAGGACACACTTGTAATACATGACAAGAATACATGTGCCAACTTACACTGGTAGGCAACAAGAAAATCCTATTTTTTTTTTATCACCGACATTTAGAGAAGGTAGAACCCTTCACCTTTAAGCACAGATACTACAGTTATATACACAACATACTAAACATACCATCTTTGTCCTGACCCAAGGTTAATACTATCCTTTGATCAGGAATCCTAAAACAAACATAAAAACAGCTGGACTGGAACACTGCAAAACAAAAGCTGTCTTTCAAAGCCACTGAAAATATAAACACAATAACCTTTAATAGATAAAGTAGATAAAATTTGTCTTTGAAAATTTCAGCAGAGATTACCTCTGCCTTTTGCCAAAATATAAGCATCAGTTAAGGTTTTGAGCTGCTTAAAAGATCATGCAGGGTTTAGTTAAAATTTTGTTGGGTCAGCTGGCATGGATGTGAGAGCCACCTCATCTTTTTCTAGGAACATAGAATGGAGATGTTTTTCTTTCCATCATCCTCCCCTTTCAATTAAAACTTTTTCCTGATGATTTCTAGATACAAACAGACTTTCCAAATGAGCAACTGAATTTAATGACTTTTCATGTTTAGAAAGGAACTGCAGCTTTCACACTGGAATGGGTATTCAATAGGAGTTTCTACAAGGTTTTTGTTAGCAACAAAGCAACATTAATGGAAATATACCTCCAGAAAAAAAACTGTCAATCTCTAATTTATGTATGTTTAAACAAGTACAGTTGTACAGTTGGAGCTAATTTTGAAATTCAAATTAGTTTGTACATACTCCTAGCCTGTCTGGAATTACCGTAGCTATATTTAAAAATGATAAAAAGAGACATGAAATGAGCATTGAGTCAGAAAGCTCAAATGATTGAATCTCTTTCTGAACACCAAAGTTAGAAATACCTCTCCTTCATTCAGTAATAATCTAAAATAACTCACAAGAAGGTTGGGAAAGAGCACAGGAAGAAATCTTAAAATCATGATCACTGAATGGAAATGAAAGCAAATAATTGCTCGAAGATCCAACTCAATGAAAAAAGTTAGTCTCATTATTTCAATAAAAGTTTATGCAAAAGGTAAAATAGAGATACAACATACAAAACAGAAAATGCCTTTAGAAAATAGCAAAATATTTGAAAACCACCAGAATATTTACACTAACCTCTAATGTTTATCATTTAAAACATTGTTGTAACCTTTGAAAGGAGTCATGGCTCCAGCTCTCCTCAGTGGGTAGGACAAGAGAAAACTCTCACAATATGTGATCACATTATATATAATTATGCAGCTATACAGTCACAAATGCTGCCTGCGGGGATCTTACTCCACATTGTGTGGGTACAGGGCTACTAATTTTAATTATTCTTACTCCAGATTCACGAGAAGAAAGCCTGCAGTTCACTGCAAATTTATTTATGCCTAGTGGCTTGCTCTTAGGAACATCGTAAAAATGTTCAACACATCTGATAAAAATGTGGAAAAGGAGAATGTGTGTGTATCTACCTCATGTTTTCCTCTAGGAAAAATAAAAAAAAAGGACTGTCTCAACTCAGAACTTCTGTCTTTATACAGTCAGAAGATCTGATTCCCCTTTCATTGAACAGGTAGCTGATAACCACAAGCCACTATTCCACAGGCATTAATAATCACTTTGATTCCATTTTTACTTTCATATAGTTGCTACTGTCATATGGGGGGGGGGGGGGTCGGGGGAGGGGTGTACTCTTTGCCTTTGTCAATATAACCCTACTCTGTAAAGATGATTCCCAATTTGAGTGTGATATTCCTAGTAGTGTAAACCAGCGGAAAAGCTGTTTCAAAACATCTGCCATAGTATCTAGGATGTCAGAACTGTCTAACCCCGGGGAGTCCCACTGTTGCTAAGTCCATGACCACATCTAAATTCAATAAAGGGGGACAAATTGGGGTAGCCATAATAATCCTTAGTGGAAAAGGATGCCCTAGTGAGAGTACATTAATACATTGAGATGACATATTACTGCATTCTGGGAAGCAGTTACCAAAACATGATATGGTCAAGGAACTTGTATGCTCCCAAATACTGCACACATCATCCCAAATGTTGGGATGATACTTGCATATAAACACATACATATTGTCTGTATACAAAATAAATGAATAATTAAAATACATAAAGAAAACAGACTAAGTTGTTTGTTTTGCTATTTAAAACAACAGGCTTACACAGTGCAATAAAATATTTATTCACTGTGTTTTCCTTTTGCTGATCTATTTTTCTGGATTGATTACCTCTGAAAGCTTTCCTGACATGAGCTTTTGTACACTGACAAAAGGGAGATGAAGCGAAGCGTCTTGATTAGCTACAATGCAGATCAGCTTCTAGTCAAACTTACCAGAGCAGCAAGAACAGAGAGCATGTGGTCAGAAGACTGCATCTATCATAAGTCAGGTTTAATGGGGAAGAGTAATCCACCCTCACATTTTCACAGAAAGCAGAATAACTAGCAGATAATACTGACAGCTGAGCTTTTAAATTGGCTGGCTCACTTCTTTAAGAAATAGTAACAGAAAGAGCGGTTAGATTTGATTGTCGTGCAAGCTGTAGTTGTCATAACAATTAATATGCTGCCTCATAATCAGTGGGTTTCAAACAAGAGCCATGCCTTGAGCCACGCCTGGATTCCTAAGGTCATCTGCCCTTAGCAAACTTTGATTATACTCAGCTGCAACTGTGTCAGCGTACATTGTCTATTCAAGTGTCCCTGAAAAAATATACTTTTTAACAAAAACCCTCAGAAAGGTTTTTATGACTATCTACTGAACTTAAAAGGCAAATAGACTTGCTGAACTACTTCTGCATAGTATATTAACATCCTCCAAGGGAGTATAACGTTTGTCCTTCCCATATATGAGGATCTAGCCCTACTATTAAGTTCAACCTTCTAAAGCCTATGAATACCACTGCTTACATTGTGCATGAAGATGGAGAAAGATGTATCTACACCAGCCACAACTGTTAAGCTGCTATTTTAACTAGCACTAACCAGGCGCTTTATCTGTGCATCACTAGCTTGCTTTCCAGTTGAACCCACTTAATTTTTAGTAATTGTTCTGACAAAGATTATCGTAAGTAGTATGTGTTACCTGCCAGTGAAATAAATGAGACCTCTTTATTTCCATGTAAAGTTGTGCTGTGATTGATTAACTAAGCCCAAAGTACACATAGAAGTTATTCCATACATTCTTGTTATTCAGTTGCAAATCTCTTAGGATTTCAAAATTTGTTTCTTTTTCTTTTTTTGCTTTGTAGGCAAAATGTAGTGAAAACAGTATTTCTAACAACCAACCCATTACTGAAATTGTAGTTTCATGGGTTTACTATTTCCTCATTATGGAAAACATGTAAGTACTATTAAAAATTATTACTAAATCCTCTAAGAAGTCCACACTGACTCCGAACAATAAGCTTCATCAAATAGCTATATTATATTCAAGAAAAGAAAAAAGAAAAAAACCACAAAAGACAAAAACCCAAACAAACATGACACATTTGCATATATATTACAGATGTGCAAAAAATTTGTGCTAACATGAAAAGATCACCATTACAATGATAATCCTTGGTAACTACAGTCTGCATGTGTCAGTGCCAACTAATTGCTGGACAAATTAGGGGGGACCTGGAGAGGTTTTTAGGCCTGATCAGTCTCTACAGTGATCTTGAATCTTTTGCGCAGGCCACAGATCTTGTAATTTAGCTGCCTTACAGTGACTCCAATTTATGCTGTGACATGGAAGATGACACAGCCTGAACCCAGAAAGGTGAAAGTGAAAGGGTGACAGGATCAGTTTTATGCACCTTCTAACACTCCTCAGCTACGACTAAATTGAGATCTAGCAATCACTTGGTTCTTCCTAAATGAACTGTTGTTCTCTGAATATATTATATCCTGTCATAAAATCCTTAAATAATTCTTATTTGCTACACAAAGCAGCAATCCTGTCCTAACTTTAACTCTGCTTACAGTTGCCTATGTAATAATGTATGTTGAATGAATTATCAAATATGGCTGTGAATGAAATGAAATGCCAGACTTGCACGGGTGCATGGTAGACAATTAAGTTGCATTATATACCATAGGATTTGTATAATAATTTCTTCCCTTCACAAGAAGTGCCCCAAAAATGCCACAAAGGACTGATTAGCCCTTTTGCATTGCTTGTGTTTCAAACATGTCCCTTATATCTAGTGGTGTGTATTTTATACATGCTGATTGTTTTGTGGGCAGCTTGGGGGTTTTTGTTTGTTTGTTTTGGGTTTTTTAGGAAGGGAAATGCTTTTCTGTATTATACCTCCCTGGGCCGCTTGCTTGGGAAGAAAACAACGTAGGGAGGCTTGAGGACTCCAAACAGTTTGCTCAAAGGCTATTTCCTACCACCCAATAAAAAAGTAAGTATCATTACTCCAGCTGTGTCTGTCTCTCCGGATAATTACAAACAGTATTCATTGTGTCCTCTCTATTACAGTATCCATGAAGATAAGGACCCTGAGAATTCAGTGTCTGACACCTACTCCCTTTTTGCCAAACTGCAAAGACGACTTGAGCATGCTCCTGCCAGCGTCAGTCATCTCGGATCTGTATACTTAAGCACCACAAGCTTTGCAAATAACTACTCCTCTGCTGTATAGTAAATAATTCTTATTAGGTACATATAATTCTTTAACAAAATAATTTATAAAATCCTTAGCTTTTATTACACACAGGATAATTTGCAAAAAATTCAAAGAATTCATTAATTCTTAATAGTATTAGTAGCAGAAGTTTAAAAGGAATACTAAAGTTTGATAATTCATAACAGAATTAATTAAATACCAAGTAAAGAAGTTGCTAGTTTTTTACTTTTTGACCATTATGTTTTTCACTATTAATTTCAAATCTATAGAGATTTCAGCTAAATGAATGTGTACTCACTGCTTGATAACTATTTGACAGCTTGTATCACGCAAAATGCATCAAAATAGTTTTCTTATTACAAGACAAAACACATGGATTATCTGATTTTCCTGTCTGCATCCTTAGGATGCAGTTTAAGAGAGATGCAGCACAGGGTAAGGATGAGGTTGAGAACGATATCAGACTTGTCAAAGCATCAGTGGAAGGGTCACAAGAGTCATCTAAGCTCTTCCGCCAAAGTGCTTATTTCAAATTCTGGTGCTCAGCTAAGTTGGACTCTATTATTCCATTCATGTTTCTATGAATATTACAGTCCCTTGTGCATGATAATTTGGCTTCAAAGCTTCCCACTAAGGTGAAGAGAGGAAATGCACACCTGACCTGATACTATTGCGGTTTGTGGCTGAAAAAAAAGCACTTCAGCAAACCACTTATATGTGTATTTAACATTTCCTAATGCTGCTTTGCCATTAGTAATTTTTAGCAATTAATCCCTAACAATGGGAATAGATTCTTTTAAGTTACATTCCCTACTACCAGTAAAACAACCTAAGAACACAGGTTGACTGCTGTTGTCATCAATACATCAGTTCTATTTGCATGTGTGTACTGCCACAAGCAGAAAGGACAGAAGCTTGAGGGTCAAAGAGTACAGGGAAGCCCAAAGGAAATATAATGTTGAATTTCTATCCATGCTTCTAGGAACATAAAAGATTATAGTCTGAACGACGTTATCTTGTTTCTGCATTATGGACAGTTGCAAATATTCTACATAAAATGCTACACCCTTGCAACTCATTCGCTTTTGAAACCAATAATTTCAATGACAATTTATGATCTCTGATGAAAAGCAACTAATTCTTAAAATGATTTTTTAATGAAAAAAAAAGAATATGCAGTACAGATCTTTAGATAGGCTTCTTTTGGCACACATCCTTAAGGCCATAAGTTATTTTCATGCTTTTTAGAGTGTTCAGTATATTTCACAGAAGTACAGGGACACTGCAGCTACATGTTTTCACTAATAGCAGCTTCCAAGAGAAAAAGCCAAGAAATGAGCCAATGATAAACATTTTATTTTCTAGCTGAGATACGAACTCTGAATTCATCCCAAAACATCCAAAATGTTGACCTTTGCAAGCTGCGAGTGACATACAATCTGAGGGAAAAAAAAAGTAAAAAAATACTATGCTTTAGGAATCTGAGCAGAACTGGAACGTTAGAGCACCTTCTCTGGTTAGCAAAATGCACTTCCACTGCAGGTGTGAGAACTTGTGGATTTTGCCAGGAATACAAACAGAAGCTGCCTTGGCAACTGCAGTTTCACATGGGCAGGGAAAGTTTCTCTCCTGAGTGGAAAGATAACTGGATTCTATCTTAAGTTTTATAGTTACTGCTCTTTCCCTCCCATATAAAACAAGCGGTAACAAAACATCACACACACATATTCAATATGGTTACAAATATAACATATGAGAGTAAATAGCCCTCACACATCTGTCTTAGCATTTGGGACTTTTTATCAGAAAAAATCTAGAGTAGGAGCAGAAATTTATACTGCTTTACCATGTAAACACACAACCCCTATAAAGTTTTGGTGCACCACCTTATTTTATGTAATGACTTCATTTTCTGGAAGTATTTGTGCAAAAGGCAACACAAAGACCTTGCGTTAATTAAAAAATTAGGCAGTATTGTGTGTTGCATCCATTTTGAAAGCTGTACTACTAAGATGAAGAATCTGTTATTAGAATGCTTTATAGCTCTGCTGTTAGGAATGATTTAAAGTAAAATTTCACATACAAAGCTCACAATGAGATTTTTCCTATATCAAAATTTAATTTAAGAGGTATATGCTGCATTTTAATAAAACATCTCACAGAATTCAAGTATATTTTTATGGTTCTCTAGAGAAAATGGAGCAAATTGTATTTTACATCCACCGAAGTTCTTTTGCTGATGCTTTAAAAACTATTTTCTGGTTTTGAGTGCCATAGTATTTACATTTTCAAATTATCTGCCAGTCTATATTCTCAGTAGTTACTCTTGTTATGATTATTTTCTCTTTTTACCATATGTTCACTATTACTCAATTGTTAAAGGTACTCTGAAATGCATTCTATGACTGAGCATCTAATCCAGGAAGAAGTTATGTGTTGATATGTTCCCTGATCATTTTCTCAGGGAAAGAATAGATCATTGATTAGATTACTTTCCATACTGTATACATATTATATGGCTTGGTTTAGCCTTAGATTTCATAACTGGTTTTGTACAGACAAAGTATTTGTATGTAGAGGGCTCATTAGATAGATTAACTAATGTGTTTTCCTGTCAGGAACACCTTTAACGTCACTTTCTGACTTCCAGTTATGAACCAGGAACTGGGTATGACAAAACGGGATTAACACCCAACTATTTAATTGAAACTCCAAAATCCAGGATACACTTCACTGCATGAGACAGAATGACAGATTATTCTTCTGTCCTAATTTTCTCCATTCAGGAATAGCAGAGATATAAGAACTGTATACTTAGCACAGAGCTAAAATAATTCCATAAACATAACAGTGAAAAAAGTCACACTCAACTCACTGAAATCATAATCTGCAGGTAAGCTAAATTTCCTGAGCCACCTCAGCTTTAGCATCCTCAACATCTCAATAATGAGAAACTTCATTATTATCACACTTGGAAAAGAGGGGGGAAGGGGGGAAGGAAGGAAGAGGAAAAAAACCCCAAACACCTGTATAATAAATAATAATAATCCCATCTTTACTTGATGTAAAATCTCATGCACGATATTGTACCAAATTGCCCTTATCCTTGACAGTTCCTTCTGCCATTGCAGTTCACCTCCAGATGATACAGTCCAGATAATTTAGCTCTTTCAGGTAAATTGTGCCAAAGCACCTGTCTGACAAGTTCTCTGCATAATTGTTAATAATTCGTACATTAAAGAAACAAAAAAAGATGCAACAGGTGACTTCAGTATTGCTTATTAGCAACTAGAACAAACTTCTGCAACAAATTATTTTTTTTTTAAATTTTTTCTTTTTTTCTTTTCAATAAATACGAGAGTGTGTTATCATGCCAATTTAAACATAAGAGGTGAGATGTACTGCGGAATCAGTAACAGTGTATGAAAAATCTTCTAGGTGATGATCCAGAACTTACTAAAGTTAACAGGAGGGCTTCCTGGTGCTCAGCTGCAAACATATGTGCACCTCTAAATTTAGTCTCTGACTCAGTGGCACATCTGAGTGACTATTTTGTTACTGGTGTTGCATTTACAACCATATGTACTTAAAAACTATATTAATATTGAAATTGTGATGCCCTTCAACATATTGGAGCAAGTTGCTGAACCTAGCACTCCTGCTGAACTAAACATGACAGTTCATGACTGTTCACCAAACCTAAAGATGCACAATTAAATACGTATTAAGTGTAATTGATTAATTAACTGGTGTGCTTGCAGCATAAAATATGTGTTAGACTTAAGTAAAAGAGAATATTTTACCTTGCTTCATGAGGTGGTTTGACTATTGTCTTCACTGAAGAACAGACGTGTACTAACAAGCTCCTATGGTAGCATTCAGGTACTGCTGAAGGGTAACCGAAGATCAGAGAAGCATACCCCTAACTAGAGGGTCTAGTAGAAAGTATATTACTGCCCAGCTGTAAATGGGAACTCCCAAATAACTGCATGGCCTAAGTGGCATATTAAACTTTTAGAAATATTTCAAACTGGACAGACTGAAGAGATTAATAGAATATTGAAAAAGAAGATACACAGCAGGAAAACACTTGTAAAAAAGCAATACAAGCAGAAGGAATATTACAAAGATACAATGTAAGAAAAGCTATACATAAAGACACCATCTGCAGATGAGACAGACTGATTTCAGTCTGCAAAACAAAACAAGGAAATAAATTGTATAAGGAAAAGTATACAGAGATCAAGTTGATACAAATTGATGTACATTAAGCAATTAACTGTAGTGATCAGATTTGTATGTTGTGGTCTCTTATCAGAAATAGACAAAAATGAGACAGTTGCATTTCTGTAGATTCAAGGAGGAATTCAGTTGACTAAAATGCCTTGCAAGTTCTGCTGGAAAGGAAAGTGTAGCATAAGAGCACTTAGGAGATGCACAGACAACAACAGTGCCATGTGAACATGAGAATTCACAGGTTCATTGTCTGCACCAGAACACTATTTGGTTTGTCCAATGGAAAATCCAGTGGAAATTAAGTCTTGCGGAGCAGGCTAAGTTGCAAAGGGAGATTCTGCTTTATAACCTTCACAATTATTTTGTTCATCATTCAACTTATGGTAGCTCACAAAAACAGCATCTAAGTTAGACTAAATATGTATGAAAAGCAAATCAAGGGCATTACTATGTCTACAGAAAGGAAACAGTCCTTGCAAACAGAAACAGAAGGAGGAAAGTATTAAGTAATTCATATAGCTAAGCACTTTGCAAAAAAAATGCTCTCTGTGAATTGCGTATGGATATCTGGTTTTATGACTGGAAAACTGATCTTGAAACTCCAGAAAAAAATTTCATGTCACTAATTTTAAATTCAAAGCAATATGGAAAAGAACTATATGAAGATCAATAAATAACTATAATTATTGAGAAAAACTATGAATAAAACATTAAACTGCAGGCTGTAAGCCTCTAGGCACTTTGCACCATTAAATATATTTCTATTTTTATATCTCAGCTCTCTCTGAAAAAAGGAAGAAAATGAAGAACTTTAAAAGAAAATGATGATTCTTTTACTGAAAGAAAAAGAACCTTGAACACCTTCTTTGTTATGAATAAAAATTACTTTGAAATGAAAGTCAGCTTCCAATGCCATATTATTTAAGTAGAAAAGAGCAGGAATTTGTTCAACAAGAGAGAAATTGCAGGGTAGACTATTTCCAATATAGAATGTATATTTTGGGGTACAATACATATATTCTGATGTACCAAGTTTTCTGAACATTGGCATACAAAAGTGTATCTCAAGAAGGTAAAAAATTATTCCTAGAGATTCAACTGAAGCAGCAATTACAAACAATTAGTTTCTCTTCTTGTCGGGAGTTCATGGTCCCTTGAAAATTTAGTTTGAAGGTCGCTCTGATTTCTAGATTAATTAGATGAGAAAACTGTGCAATCTTTTGATGTTTTCCATTTTACAGCTGCTGTGTAGACCAAATAACTGAAAGGTTTTTCCATAAGAATCTATGTTGTATACGATCTAAAATAAATTGTAACTGAATTTTGTGTATTTTTGGTGTAAACCTGTTTTTGGTGTCATTTTATGTCATTTCATTACGTAATGACTATTGCTTCAATGAGTATGTTATCAGTGCAGGACTTCTGTTTTAAAGGTATGTGGTGTAAACTGCATTAATCACAGAACTACTTCAGCTTCGTAACGTAAACAATGTTTCATTTCTTTGTAATGGTTCTGTTTAAATATTTATACCTATCTCTTTTGTTACAGTGCAGAGTTTCTACTTTCTGATTCTTGTTAAAAGCTGATGACTTTTTTTCTGCCCTTTAAATTTGTGAACTCATTCATTTTTAACTTACTAAGTAGTCATTTCCTTCCATTCAGTATGCCTTTTTCCAAACATTTATTTTGCAAGTATTTAGTATGTGTCATTGCAAGTTTCTGCTAGGTGGTCTGCATCACTGGCCTTGCACTCCCTTAATTACTAACATCCAAGCATTGGTCAAATGCTTCCAAAAAACAACTAGGCTGCACATGCCTCAGTATGACCTTGATACTACCCAGTGTTCAACACTCTTCCTCTAATGCAGCAAGACATAATAAAATAATAATGTGCTTGGGTTTTTAATATAAAAGTAGTTCTATAGGTGAATTAGCCATATATTTAAAATCAAGAACAAGGGAGGTAAGTCTGCAACATACACACCACATTATTATATTTACTATTAATTATTGTGAGATCTATGTGTTTTAATTTTCAGCTTCATGAGCCCTTCTCTCCTAGATCCAATCTCTTTCATCATTTTAGCAAGCTCTGTCCTGATGCAAGATGTTGAAGTTTCCTCACCCTCTAGGCTATTCCACAACATTCAGAAACCCTTTTCTGATTTATTGTCAAATTTATTCTTGACCAATAAATACAAATACGATAACACATCCAGATCTGATTCCGTGTCTGTCAAAGCTAATGATACCTCTATACTGAATTGAGTAAACTCCCCAATTGGCGATAACTGACAAAGGAAGCTACAGGTTTTGTTTCACAATTAAGACACTCTTCTATGTTTATTTACTGATAGAAAGTTGGCTGCACTGTTACTGAACCAAAAATACTGACTGGATGGCATAAATACAAAAATAACCATACTTTCAAAGGCCAGTTACATGCCATTTACTTGTAACTTGTGAGGATCATCAGGCCAAGCCAGAAATGTTTTAAGTTCAGACCCTTGAAATAGAAAATGGGTATTACAAATATTGGACGGGATGATCATTGAACCCCTTCTCACTTCACGCACAACATGCGTTACATGTATTCCCAACATCCAATGAGTAAAGTAATACTGAAAAAAGCCTCAAAAAACTACAGTTACCAAAGGAAGAGAGCAGGAGAGCTCCAGAATACTAACAATCCTAGAACTGTCCTGGATCAAATTGGATACTCGGAAAAATTTCTTCACCAAAAGGGTTATCAGGCACTGGAACAGGTTGCCCAGGGAAGTGGTGGAGTCACCATCCCTGGAGGTATTCAAAAGACATTTAGATGTGGCGCTAAGGGATATGATTAGTGGTGGACTTGGTAGTGATAGGTTAACGGTTGGACTCGATGATCTTGGAGGTCTCTTCCAACCAAAACGATTCTATGATTCTATGAAAGGTCTGTCACGTTTATTTTTCTGCTTCACACAATAGCCAAAAGATGACTAAGGAAGACTGGAGAGAAGGAAAGAAATCAGTCTTTAAAGATATTAAAAAAAAAAAAAAAAATCTCAGCAAGAACCAAACCTGTTTGACTAAGGATTTAGTCAACTGCTTAACTACAGTTTGAAATCATTTTCTGAGTCATATGTCATAATATATGGATTAAAATTTAACACCGGAATCTGACGGCAATCTCTAGCCAATGTCAAATTTCAGGCTGGAGCTTTAGACAGAACTTTTGCTTTGTGCAATGACCAGCAACAACTCAAAAAATACAAGATGAAGAGGGAAAAATAGTAAATTTTCGTAGCTGTTTTTTTTTTAATTGCACCTTCATGTAGGGGACTAAGATTTTAAATATTCCATAGGTGTGGCTAAATAACTCCAAAATACAAAACACTTGGTAGGACTGTGTTGTAGTAGAGCAGTGTTTATAAATGTAGGTAGTAAGAGTCAAGTTACTACCTACATAAGTGATAGGTTTATCACTGAGCCAATGCCACACACTGAATAGTTCTAGAAAAAAAAAAAATATTGCCTAATTAAAGGGACCATAAGGCTTTAAGAACTGATCTTAAAATACAAGAGAAACAACAGGACACGATTCATGTTACGCTGAACCTATTTCTGCATAATTAACATTAAAAAATAGTATTTTCACAGTAATTTAACTATTTGACTATCTTAGTATTAAAATAAATTATATATCTACTGCTATACCAGTTTGATCAGAATAAAATAGCAAATTTTAATGAATCCTTGCATTCTGCTACAGCAGAGAAAAGCTAATGCCACTAGACAGCACCAAAGTAGGAACAAAACCAGTATTTTGAATAGTTACTGACTGTAGGGTGACTAAAATTGTTTGCGTAACAGTATCTATAGTGCACTGTAGGCAAAAATAGTAGCACTAGAAAAACGATCACGATTTCAGAACATACACATTAACTACTGCATGGACAAAATGCCCTTTTATAATGACTGACGCTTCTCTAGCCTCTGTTGTGCCAGTGTTGATACTGCACTAGAAGGTAAGTGCAGTGAGCCCTTCAGATCTGCAAGTGAGCCTCATAGAAGCCAGAAAAGCTGCCTCAAATTTTGGAGCAACACCCTTGCCCTTTTGCCCTCAGGAAAATTTCAGACTGATCAACAAAGCAGAAATTTTGGTGATCACAAGCATGACCCATTAAAGAACACATGGCCTGACTCTTGGATAACCCATATAACGACCCCTTTCAGAGAAAACAAACTACTTGGAGCCATAATGAATCAAGTAATCTGTCCCACTCTAAGAAAGCTACATATATCAGGAAAGAAGTTTTTCAGCCTCTAATAGCTCCACTGTCTCCCAAACCTATGGACAACCTGGCCTAGTGAATTAACTGAACCATGATTTTTTTCTCCCTCTGCAGTCTTTAGCAACACAGAAGACTTGGTCATGATAATATATTCACACGTGCATTCAGAAATAAACAGGACAGCATAGTGAAGGACAGTTTATCAGACAGAAAACAATAGTCTTCTGCACCTGCTCCCTGTAACTGTTATCCCTGCCTTACGAGGTAACATGCAGTATTATTTCACTTCCTATTTCCACATTCACACTAAGCTGTCATCAAAAGTGTATCAATGCTGCTACACCTCTAGAAATCCATTGCGCATAGCCCCCCCAACATGTAGTATAGGCCATTTCCATATGCCTCTTTGGTCGTCTTGTGCTCAAAAGAAAAAATTCTTTTGAAAATCATTCTGAAATTCTTTTGAGCACAAGATGACCAAAGAAGCATATGGAAATGGCCCGATACTACACATTGTAAAAGAAATTCCTGTGCTCCAGAGAGCTCAAGAGTTGTACTGGTACATGACTGCAAGCTACACATGGAGGTGGCACATTTGTTACCCTGCATTCTTCTCTCAGGTCAGGCACACAGTGAGGATGCAAAGTAACTTGCATTCTAATATATTATCTTATTAAAAAAAAAAAAAAAAAACCAAAAAAAACCAAACAACAAAAAAGTTCATTTTCAAAGCAATTTTTCTGGATTTGAAACATCTTCCTGGATGTTTATGGTATAACTCTGGGAACGCAGAAAGTGAAGATATCCTTCATTATCTGGCTATTAGTTTTCTGAAAGCATGATTCCATCAACACCTCCAACATCTGTTTGTAACAATATAAGTTATTTAGATCTCTGCATGCAAGTGAGATGTAATTTTACTATCATCTTGCATTTCAAATCAAATTGTGCATTCTAAATTTCCACAGTTTAATTGTAGTATTCTCTTTATAATTATTTGCAAAATTCTTGAGCTTTGCTTCTGCGGTGGAAAAATCTAGGAAAATACCTCTCTTCTTTTTAAGCTTAGTGATTAAAGAAGCCATATAAACTATATTTCTTCATCTTTTCTGGTGTCAGGGAGTGTGCTGACCATCTGGAATCCTTGAGGTTTGTTTCTGAATTGACAGATATTATATCTAATGATTGCATACCTTTAAGCATCATGCCTTTGAGAAGAAAGGAAACCAGAAACCCAAAGCGTGGCTTGCCTCAGAAAGAAAATTTAGATACATAATCTAAAATAAACTTTGGTTCAAATGAAATAATTTATATTTACAAACATAACACATTAGCAAAACTACATATTATAGTGTATGCTGATTAACAGAGATTCATAATACATTCACCTAATCTGCAGTATATTTCAAAAGGCAGGTTTTTTTAGAAATAAGTGTTAAAATTCAAGTTCAAGCATTTTATATTTGGTATGACTCACTCAACAGGTCCTTATTTGATATAATAATTGGGATGTGTATTTGTCTTCAAAGACAAAACACAATGCTTGTAAAACAATAGGTAGATTTTTTGTAATGGAAATGTCTAGTTAAGGTACTGTTAGTAGAACAAGACAGTTCAGCCACCTGAGGTACAAAATGAATTATATACAAAATAAGTTACCATTTTACTAAATCTTACCAAAGGTGAATCATTAAGCTAAATAACATGTCTTCCAATGCATCGTTCTGTGCGGCACTTTAAAGTGCTTCTCTTTTCACTGGAGTTTGACAAATCGCTAAGCTACACAAACACTGGTTGCTTGAATATAGCCACATATGAAGGAAAAAAATATTTCAGACTATAAACTGATAACTTCTGTATGAGAAAGTAAATTTTTATCCCAAGTAGTGCTACAATGACAAGTTCCTATAACTGGCCTTCTGTCTCTAAAGTCAAATTTCATTGCTGAACAACTTAGCTGGGTCCCAAAGAAGTGTTCCAAAGGCCCTTCCTTTCCTCCTTCCCTTCCTTCTTTCCTTCCCTTCCCTTTCTTTCCTTTCAGAGGCTTAAAACCAAACCTGTTGGACATACTTGTGATTCAGAAACAAAACAAAAAAGAAGCAAATATATTTAAACCTGAATTTAACCTCATAATGCTGCTCTCAGGATCACCGTTAATCATATCACACATCAACAGTATAAGATAAATTGAACACAAGTCTATTCAGTAACTGCAAGGAATATTTAAACTGTTGATATAATACAGAAGATGAGATGATATTTTAGTAGTTAGAGAAGGAAAGCACCTACAAAGAAGAACCAGTTTTAGGTTGAATGGATATACAAACATCTTGCACATTTCATTTTTATAGAACATGTAAATAGCAAAGCTAACAATCCCCTTTCCTTCAGATTTTTATGCATGGTACTTTCAGACTGTCTCTTAGTGTGCCTCACCTTCTATTATTAATGACTGTGAAACAGTATGGGAATCCTACACATTAAAATGTTTCAACAACAGTTTTAGAAACTGCATTCTAGACTCAGCTATTCTCTCTGATAAATGTCTTTGTTCTTTACAGGTGAGTTCCAATGTGATGTGCCCCTAGTGTATAACTCCTGCTGTAAGACCTCAGTGAGAATGAGTGAGTCATGATGCCTTCATTGCTCCCTAATCCCATTATCCATCTATATCTCCTCTACCTACCTAAATAGTTTTATTACCCTCCTGATAGATTCACTCAGAAGCAGGAAATCAGCCTAGAGATCAGCACAACTGTAACAAATGTCTTATAATGTATCAGCTACCTAAATTATCAGCTACCCTGCTTGTAGTGACTCTTTAGAAATTTGTCAAATAACAACTTCATATCTTGGTGAATTTTAAGCGGATAAGTGGAATAGATCTAAACTTTTACTTCCTCCTCCATGGATTTCCCCATCTATTTCCTATAGAT
The DNA here is from genome assembly GCA_009819775.1 of Phoenicopterus ruber ruber. Taxonomy (NCBI): domain Eukaryota; kingdom Metazoa; phylum Chordata; class Aves; order Phoenicopteriformes; family Phoenicopteridae; genus Phoenicopterus; species Phoenicopterus ruber. Next base: position 22,525,967 of record CM020220.1, on the reverse strand, counting down.
ACATCACATCACCTGTTATTCTTTGTTTTTTCCAAATCCCTAAAAAGTTCTGCTTTTATACAAGAAACATACAGGCACACATGCATATACAAACATACATATACATGCATATCAAATGTTCATTTTATTTACATGAATATTTGTGCAAGTTCTTCTCACACGACTAGATGCATGCATAGTATTAAACCTTTATCACTTTGTTTTGTCAGATGCAGCTTGTTAGAACACATACCTTGTTCTTGCAGAGGCCAGACTGAGCTTCCATCTTCCTTTTTTTCTACAGATGAAGAAGTAGTTTTCCAGTAAGATTTCTTGGCCCAGGCCAAGTTCATGTACAAGAAGTGGCACTTTTCTATAGATCTCCATTGACTCTCTCCTTCATGGTCTTCAGCTCAGACCACAAGATTTTCCAGTGTCATGTGCAACTTCATCTCTCTTCGGACACAATTGTCTTGGAGCTATTTAAAAAAGAAAATATTTCTGTTCATATTTCTAGTAGTTTGGGGTTTTTTGGGGATTTGGTTTTTGTGGGGGTTTTTTGTTTGGTTTGCTGTTGGGTTTTTTTACAATTAGAAAATTTTATTTACCAGAGAATAAAATCATTCTGCATTTCTAGGGTATTTTAATCTTCCCTTTAATGCCATTTCTCATTCAAAATCACCATGAGGTTTAAAACATACATTCTTTTATTTAGCTGGTAGATTGACATTTTTATGTACAATGGATTGCTTACTTTATCATCTTATAAGGATAGAAAAATAACTGGAAAATTCACTTTATCGGGACACCTCATGAGAGACAGAGCTACAAGTACTTAACATTTTTTAAAAAATGTAAAAAGATTTTAATTGTCTTGATCCAACAATCAAAGAAGAATTAAGCTAATTATCCAAGACACTTCAGTTTCTGAGCAGTAATTGGAGGACAAACAGCATGTATATTTAATACCAACATGCTAAAAAAAAGTACTTGGGCTTTAATAATTAGCACCATGAAGCAGGGAATTAACAATGAATTCTCCATGCACAAAATAACTGCAGTCTGTTGTGTGCCTATAAAATGTTATCCTAACAAGAAAAGTGACAAAATTTCAGATAAGGAATTAGAGAAGGGTGCCTCTTGCCCTTGCTTTCAGAATGCACATTTACTTCCTGTTTCACCTTTAAAATAATAATTAATTGAAGAAATACTTTGTGATGATTACTGTTACAGAGGGAGAAAAACAAGAGGAACAAGCAAAAAGAGAGATGGCATACAGAAGCTGATTCACAGACAGGTCATCATGTTCAGTGTTTCCTGTTTGCTATAGCTCCCTTGACAGCAGAAATACTTTGTATACCAACTTTTGATTAGCATGAGTAAAAATATAGCATTAATTCCCAGAGGGCTGTTAGACAATCAAGGAGAGCAGGCGACTGATCATACAAACAGCAGCAGACAATACATTAATAAATCAGCAGATCTCCAAGTATTTCCAGGAGTGCCAAGTGACATAGTATCTAACTTCACAATATACATCTTAGTGATGGTTTTGCATTGCCAAAACCAGGCAACAGTTCACTCATATATATCATATTTTCTACTTTAGTAGATTCTTACAGTACTTCTACTATAGCCAACTCAAACCACCGTTTATCTTAAATATACCTCAGCTGTCCAAGATTTCCACCGTATCTTGTAAAAATATCTTTAATTTTCATTATGATCCTTTTGATATTGAAGTAATACCTGCCTACAATAAATCAACACTGCAGCTCAAAACATCCTTAAATACAGTAGAATCCAATGAGATGTGCATATTTTCTGAGACGACGACAATTGGCACTGAGTTTACAGAACACCATAACTGATGGAGAAGCTGTTGCTGCTCATGAAATAGTTTAATATAAAGCCTTGTCGAGGTGGCTGGAAAACAGTTTCACTAAGGCCATTTATATCAGATAGCACAAGGGTCTCAAATCATGTACAAATGATTCTTGGTAACCACCACGCAGATGGTCCTCTCTCTCTCGGGGTCCAAAAGGATAAGGGAACAAAAGTATAACTTGCAGCAGCCCTCAGATGTCTACAAAATACACCAGAGAAGAGAGAATAGGAAGGGGGAAAGGCAATCACTTGCAGTCAAAGAACAAGTGCAAGGTCTTTATCACTCCCATTTTTGCTTATAGCCTGAGTGCCAGAATGGGTAAGGGACCAAGAAGAAAAGCTGTGGTATGAAAGTCTTTGATCCTCTTTTCCTAGTAGGAATCTACATTGGTAGTCAGCACAGTAATGCTGCTAAGTTGGAGGAACTACAGAGGCATCACATCAGACAGTCAAAATAAATCCATTATGTTTTGACACACTGCATAAATTATGTCCTGTTATGTACTACCACAGAAGAATGATAAAGAAAAACATGTTAAACCTGAAGCCAAGTCTCTAATACCTCTGGAGTACACCGCAACATCATCCCATTTGGCATATTCACCAGGGAGATGAGTGAAATCTCCACAGTGATCTAATACAGCTGCTTGCTTGACACTTTTAAGGTAAATTCCTCAACTTAAGTTCAATTCAGGTCTTTGTCACTGCAAGCCTGGAGGCTGCTCTAGTAAAGAGCTGTTTCTAGATAACTAAACTTGAAGCTCAGCTAACCAATAATGTCTTAATCAATCAAAAATTTGGTCCAACAAATAAGCTGGTACATTCCTCTAAAGGCAACCATATGGTTAACCTGACAACCCCAACAATGATTTTGTCAATAACTCATAAAAAGTTACACAGTATTAAGCAAGCTGCTGGAGCTCTGGCAATAAAGTCATGTTGGACCAGCTCCTTTGTGTACAGGCCTGGATTTAATTCCAAACAAGATAGCACAAAATGCATCAAATATATATACAAGAATAAAAATCTCAGTTTCTCCAGTTTGTCTGCATCTCTTTGTGTTGCTCTGGCCACATGGAGACCAGAAACCAACTCAATTTCCCCAGCCAAGAACTTCCTTATGATTGCAGAACCGGTACAGAGCCCCTCTGGCAGACACAAAGCTGGCACTTTTACTCCAGCTCCCAGCCCCAGTACAGGATGCACAAGAGGCACTGCTGGGCTTTCTCTCTTCTCTGCTGGCAGGCAGCTATTTAGAAGCCAGTTGGAAGAGTTCAGAATATTTCCAAGACTGCTCTAAACTATAGTGGGTTGGCATAAAACAGTAATAAGGCTGGCATGAGCAACCTCACCAACGAGAGCCAGTATGTAAGGTACCAAGTCCAGGTCAGGGCCAGAGATGATGGTCAGGATCAGACACAGTTTCAATCACCCAGCAAGTCTGTAGTGATTAGGCAGGACTGTTCCTTGCCAGGAAACTAAAACTGTTCTGACTCTACCCTAGATGATATAACGGTGGGATTTTCTGCTTATGAAACAACAAGAAATGGATTTCCCCTTCTACTGACCAGCAGACTTCTTTACCTTAGAGAAGAGACCGGCCACTCTAACACATGCTGCCATCATGCACAAAGCAGAACATTGCTATCACACTGAGGGCAATACTAACATTACAGGGAAAATGCAGTTCCTACAATGGATGAAAATCCACATATCATGCACAGGAAACTCTGGGCTATCACTTTCATGTGATTCTAGTTCCTATCTCTGGAGTCAGCCTCAATATTCTGTGTTTTTAATAAAAATTTTAAATTTGTAAGAGCCAGGATTTTCAGGGTCTTGTTTCAAAACCTATGTAGATAGTTATTATCCAGAAAAAAATGATGTGAATGGAGAAGCCAAAGTCCAAGATCTCCATTCACCATGAGCCAGCAATGTGCCCTTGCGGCCAGGAAGGCCAACGGCATCCTGGGGTGCATTAAGAAGAGTGTGGCCAGCAGGTCGAGGGAGGTTCTCCTCCCCCTCTACTCTGCCCTAGTGAGGCCACATCTGGAGTCCTGTGTCCAGTTCTGGGCTCCCCAGCTCAAGAAAGACAAGGAAATACTGGAGAGAGTCCAGCAGAGGGTACAAAGATGATTAAGGGACTGGAGCATCTCTCCTATGGGGAAAGGCTGGGGGAGCTGGGGCTGTTTAGCCTGAGGAAGAGAAGACTGAGAGGGGACCTCATTAATGCTTACCAATATCTCAAGGGCGGGTGTCAAAAGGATGGGGCCAGACTATTTTCAGTGGTGCCCAGTGACAGGACAAGGGGCAATGGGCACAAACTGGAACACAAGAAGTTCCGCCTGAACATGAGGAAAAACTTCTTCACTGTGAGGGTGACAGAGCACTGGAACAGGCTGCCCAGGCAGGTTGTGGAGTCTCTTTCTCTGGAGATATTCAAAACCCGCCTGGACGCAGTCCTGTGCAGCCTGCTCTAGGTGAACCTGCTCTAGCAGGGGGGTTGGACTAGATGATCTCCAGAGGTCCCTTCCAACCCCTACCATTCTGTGATTCTGTGATCTCATCCTAGAACACTTACAAGAGGGTTAAATCAAGCAGGGATAATGGAAACAAAATCAGGTAATCAGAATTTTTATTTGCTGACAGGAAGGACAATTATGAAAGAATAAAGGATGTAAAAGAGACAGTATTTGAAATACCTACCCAAGCAGCATTCTTACTGTACAGATGCTATGAAATCAAATATGAATAGCAAAAAAAAAAAAGAAAAAGACCCCTTAAGACATTATTAATGCTACCTAATCACACTGACTCATACTAGACCGACAAATCCATTACAAATACTTAATAAGGATAGATAAAATGAGTTTCTTCTATACTTAATTCCATACACGCATTTAAGGCTGCCCTAAGCCCTTCATGAAACTTAATGGTGTCTTTTAGCCCTTTCCTATTCGATTTATTAAAAGCTGGAGAGCTTAAATGTGAAAATCTGTATTAATGATACATTAGGACTGCAGAGTTACATGAAATAAATCAGAAATACTTATTTCTCAAATATACACTCGAATGACCTTGACATGACATTACTTTTTGCTGTGTGATACAACTCTACCTTTACATATATAACAACATTACTATCCCAAGAACCATACATTTTGAACTTTCTGTTTTTCAAAGGCAATCTGAGTTCTTACCATTGCATTAATACAGACTTTAGACTCCTTTAATTATTATCTTCTTTAGACCAGAATGAAGGAAAATGTCTTGACCTATGTTTGAAGAGACAAAATAGCCTGAGAGAGCGAGCTTTTGCTGCAGGCTTTTACACGATTTCTATTTTTAAAGGACAGTTAAAATACACTCCAAATAAACTCAGGAGAGTCATTATTATAGAAGCAGAGGCTGTAGAAGAACCACTCAGCTTGATATCAGCAAAGGCAAAATGCAACTAGAGCTGGACAGAAGGATTTTATGTTGAATATGTACGTAGATAGGAACATCTGGAAGGAGAAAAGACTACACAAGAACTAATGAAATTGCTGCACATTATTTTTCCTAAGCAATGAACATTACAGGTAAAAAGTCTGAACTGCAGCAAGAGGAGCAGAGACTGTCTGCAGAAGTCATGACTCCTAGAATGCTGACAGTAAAATTTTGCTAGAGGCATTTCTGTAATTTAGTATTTGTTTTGCTTTGGGGGGGGGAAGAGGAGGTGACATCAACAACAAAGAGATATTTTATCTCTGCACTGAAAATGCATTCAACTTTCTAAACAGGCATATGCTTTAGCCCTACCATTCTTTGCTGTTCACAAGAAAGCTAGCAGATGAGAGAAATCACAGAACGCCACAGCACTGACAGCTGCCTGTCTCTTAACCTGGAGCTCATTAATTGACTTTCTCTTCTTGGTCCCTGTTCTCCATATTTGAACTGCTCCTATTGTCTTTTTCACACACACACACCCCCCACACCCCCACCTTGTTAAGCTCAATTTTCCTAAATTACTTATTTTTCTCCAAGTAGTATCATTTTGCCTGACAAGATGGTTTGGCATAACTTTTTGTATTACAAAGAAACACTTTCCTTGTTGACGCAGAGACAACGCCAGAGCTAATGACTCCTTTGGCGGAGTAAGGATGATTAATGCTGACCAGAAGATAGAATGTTTTCCTCTCACTCCCCTGAAATTATATGAGGCTCTATGTGGATAAATAAATAATTAATATTTCAATAGAAACAAACCCATAATTTCTAAATCCAGATGACTTTTAAGTATTATCTACATGGATATGTGAGGTGAACTTTTTCCTTTTTTTGAGTTCTTCATCAAGCAAGGACACAATCTAAAAACTTTTCTAAAAGCCAAGTTTTTCAATAATGTAATACTGGATACGGTGTAGGGTTCAAGTTTATTATCCACATGAGATCCATAACCTATGAATACAGTACTATTAAATAATGTCATTCTTCTCATAAAGTATATATTTTCCAGTTGGATGCAAGTTAAAATAGTTTGATATTTATGTTCTTGTAAGACTGAAGTGCAGATGGACGTAAAATTTGTCATGGAGCCCCGAAAAAAAGAAGTCTCCAGGTGGCTTTTTGCTACCACAACAGTCACGTACAGTTCAGTATGTGCTCCAGAGCATTTAGTTCATCTAAAAAAAGTGTCAGCAAAATTTCTGGGTCTCTTTCCTTAATATTTTAAAAATTTTAATCAGGCTGAAACATGAATGTTCTTTAGCAAGAAAGCTGTATCTCACAGCTGAAGGATTAGCAAATGAAGAGAACAGCAGCACTGAGCTGTAGATAAATTGATTCTAGCAATACTTGTATTGCATACCTAACTGGATCAACATTTTACTAATGGAGTTAAATTTCAAGCATTTAAGGAGCCTCAAAGTCCTGACATTTTGGGGTCTCACACGGAAAACATGCACATTGCTGACATCTCAAGTGAACTGCTGATGGTAGAGCTCAAAGACACTGTCAGAAATCTGACTACAATACTGTTGCCTGAAGGATATCTCTCTCTTTCAACAACTCTGGGAGCTATTTCAGAGAATTCCTGGAGTCTCTGAAAATTGAGAGACTTCACAAAAATGAAAGCACTATAACTTAGAAAAATAAATTTATAAGTTTTACTTTAAAAAGCACCTGTTACACCTCATGTGTTTAACATAAACCTGCTGCTAAGGATGTTGACAAGTCCAGAACACAACAAGCAGTGGGGCTTATGCACAGAGCATAATGTATGATATGCACAACTCTACCAGACCAGTATAATACTCTATTTCTCATCACTGTACGGCAGTTACTAATGTCAATAATAGCAGCATTATTAAAAAATGTTGCTGTGGCACACAGAACCTTATGATTCTTATTTTTGACTAAAAAGAAGCCCCTCTTTTCCTCACTGTCTTTTCCCCTAAGGCATATTAAAGTAAAATTTTGAATTTATGCTATGCTGTCCTTCTCTCCCACTAAACTATCTAAATACAGGAGCTCAAATTAAGAATTCTTTTTTTCTTGAAAAGACTCTACACATAACCTGTTTTCAGTTTTTTTTCTTTTATGTAAGAATTTTCCTAATGTGACAAATATGAAAAAAATGGACACTACCTATCCATTGATAAAACAGAAAACAGATATTGCAGGCAGGTTTTTTCTGTTTGTGCATCTCGCTCTCTTGAAACTAACCAGAATTTCTTTTAGCAGTCACATGCTAATGGCATGTTTACATTACGAATAATAAGTTGAATAACTATGCCTGTAAAAAGACTGGTCCCTAGATTTCACATTTCATCAGTCTCATTTTATGATTTTTTTTTTTTTTTTTTTTTTATTAAAACAACAGCAAATCCCAGAAACTCCAAGGAGACTTACAGCACTTTTGCATCAGGCTCTTTACCAACATTACAGAAACACAATCTCCAGGGCAGAGAGCTTATAATCAAACACTCTGCTCCTCGAGGATTTGGGCACACACGCTGTAAGCAGCCCAACTGCTGTCAAGCCTGACAAACAAAGTACTTATTCAGATAGATATAAATGGATTTGATTACAGTTTCACTGCACTCATTTTAAACCACCCAAACTCTCTGCATTTAAAAGCAGAGAAGTTCTGGGCTGACAACAACCCCAGCTTCCCAACGGCTTTGCAGATGGAGGTGTTTCAGGAGTTGCTGGTAACAAAATGGCTTTACCATGAGGCGCTGGGGCCTGTACACATGGGAGGGGATGAGGTGCTCTGTTCCCTGGGCCTTCATGGTTTAGTTCTTACAAGGCAGGATATGTCATTTATACCAAAACCCTTAGCCAAATACCATACCAGTCTCCATCTCGGTCTGGCTGGATAATGTACATTAAAAAACAAGCAATCAATCCTTAGAGAAAAAGCCTTCTAGCACCACTCAAAGCCATGTGGGGAATGACGCTGTCAAAAGTGGCAGCCTCCCTGTATGCTGGGACTGGGGCTCCCTCTCCTGACGTGCTGCTGCCCGTGTGGGTAGGGGCGGCCAGTCTTGCCAGCCAATCACTGGAAGAGACGTGGGTTATGATGGAGAACAAAATGGTGGTGCCCTGCCATAAAATGGCGGACCCATGTGTAACTAAGGGAAGGGCCTTCCAGATCTAATATACTCTGAGTAAGCTGGTAGGGTTTTTTTCATTTAAAAATCTGCACCTCCTTGATTGCCAGTTTGGCTATGCCCCTATGTGCTGGTTTTGGCTGGGGCAGAGTTAATTTTCTTCACAGTAGCTAGCATGGGGCTACATTTTGGATTTGTGCTGAAAACAGTGTTGATAATACAGGGATGTTTTCGTAATTGCTGAGCAGGGCTTACACAGAGTCAAGGCCTTTTCTGCTTCTCACCCCACCCCACCAGTGAGGAGGCTGGGGGGGAACAAGAAATTGGGAGGGGACACAGCTGGGACAGCTGACCCCAACTGACCAAAGGGATATTCCATACCATATGACGTCATGCTCAGCATATAAAGCTGGGGGAAGAAGGAAGCAGGGGATGTTCGGCGTGATGGCGTTTGTCTTCCCAAGTAACCATTACACGTGATGGAGCCCTGCTTTCCTGGAGATGGCTGAACACCTGCCTGCCAGTGGGAAGTAGTGAATGAATTCCTTGTTTTGCTTTGCTTGTATCCACACAGCTTTTGCTTTACCTGTTAAACTGTCTTTATCTCAACCCAAGAGTTTTCTCCTTTTTACCCTTCTGATTCTCTCCCCCATTGTACCGGGGGGGAGTGAGCAAGCGGCTGTGTGGTATTTAGCTGCCAGCTGAGTTAAACCACAACACCTTAATAGGGCAAATGTTGGTCACACAAATACAAGTCTAGGAGTACATAATACAAATTATCACATTAACCTGAAAATATTGCATATCCATGCCATAGCTCTCATTTTCTTTTAAAACCTTTATTCTGTTACATAAGCCAGACATTTATTTAAAAGTTCTTAAGAGAAATGCTCTGGTGTATTCTCCCTGCCACAATCCTTAGGTAGCTACACACCCCAGCCTGTGAACAACTTACCTGGGCAACACAATGCTTTGAGCTAAAAGGAAAGACATACTGACAGAATTATTAGCCTTTCCTTATTAGTATTTTCCCCATTAGTTTCCTTGTTGGAAAAGTGTTCTGAACATAAACTTTATTAGAGAAACCAAGGAAATAATTTGTAAGTATTCTGTAATAGGTTTGTGTGGATGCCAACAATATTTTATTTTTCCAATTAATAAAATAGGGACTGTAGCAATAAATAAATAAAATAGGGACTGCCTACCACAGTTGACAAGGTTTAGGAGACACAGTCAAAGTACAGCTGCCCCAGAACAATACCACTGCTGCTCTGTATGGCTTGGGAAGGCAAGGAAGGACCAGAAGAGAAGCTCTGAGATAAATTAATCAGATACACACTAAAAATCCTGATCCTGATATTAAACACTTCTTGGATGATGTTTAAGGTTTCTTTTGAGTACCAAAAGTAATGCCAATGTCTGAAATGATGTCCCCATGCACTCTAAACAACAGCCCTCGAATTTTAAACGAATTCTGAATCCTGGCAGAACTACTGGCTCCACTGTGGTTATTAACACACTGTAGAAAACTTATCACTTTCTTCTAAAATATTTTTCCTCCATGAAAGCAAATGCAGAGCAGGAGTTGAAAGCAAAAATACCATGGACCGGCAGTAAAAATGCCAATAAACAGATTGTGAACCTCTGCACACAAAAATTAGTTCACTCATCAAGCAATTTTAACTTAAGCATATATAGTCACTGCACTGAGTCATGCATCAGACAATTTTTGTATTTCAAAAAACAGGAAAAACCATTAAAGACATGGAAAGGAACTAATTTCTGAGAAAAATGTAAAATACCTAGCAGCTTGTAATCTTGCTAAAGGATGAATGAGAACACACATAACTGACAGCATGAACTGGACAGATTTAAGCAACAATTATAATGTATTTAGAAGCTGTATTACAAGAAGTAAGAAAATACAGCTGAAAAAAATCAATATTTAAATCGGATACCTAACTGTGAGGTGGGAGGTCTTATGGAAAATCAATGAGACTCTGGGTATTGCTTCATGACCAGGCTAAATGAGCATGAACCAAAAGTACTGCTGAAAGGACAGGCCCACTATTCCCTCTACCCTCAGTCCCCAAAGAAATATTTATTCTGAGTAAGCAGACCAGAGAGCATTCATGTCTTCTAATGCAGGCCCTAGATAGATGTTATGCCCTAGATCTACTATCTCCTGTTATCGCTGTCCTTTTCTTGTAGAGGCTGGGGAGGCTGCTCTATAAGGGCTTACAGAGCACATGCTTTTTCTCCCTTCCCAGCACCTTACTTATCTTGTGGTTATACAGAATGAACATTTCTTTGGTGAGCTAACAAAAGTCAATTGGCCATCATTTGGATTAGTAATCACAAAAGAATGTGTCCTCTTAAGAGGTAAGAAGTCTTTGTCCTGCTGTATTAAAAGAAAGAATACAAAATTTATGATTGCCTTTCTTGACAATAAGAACACATTAGGTTTAACTGAGGGAGGGGTGTAAGCAGCTACTGAAGTTACAAATGAAACTCATTCAGAAACAATATCTTACATCATTGCATATACTGGAAAACAGGTCCTCTGTTAGAGCAATGGCAGCGTAACAAATATACTGTGACTTACAATGAAACTATTCAATGAGGAAGAAGGTGAAAGGAGGGAAAATGCCTCATTGAGGCAGGAAAGTGGAACTGCGGTGGCATTTCAATCTTCAAATCTCTTCCCATAGCAAGTTTAATGGAAAGACCTAGAAGACAGTGAACAAATAATAATCTCCCCACCACCATCTAGAAGGTGCACACCACAAACCTCGTCTCTTCCAGTCAGGCAGCCTCAGTAATGAAGCAAATTAAACTAGATGCATTTGTGCCTAAGGAAACATTCCTCTTAAGGGGTAGGGTGGTGGGGGTGCTCTGGTTCTAGAGAAAAGCCAGTTACTATTAAACTCTGTTGGAAGCGGTGCTATGGCATCGCATAGATATGGTAAAATTTGTAATTTCATTTGGCATAAAGAGTCAGGGATAGAAATAAGCCAAGACAAGTTAGTAGCCCACATATTTAGCCACAAGAATGTAGGTAAGTCAGTCAAGGCTCACAAGAGTAGTCTCCAGGCAAAAACAAAACAAACAAAAAACCCCAACCCTTGTTAAAATTTCTTACTCTTGTTAGTACTTCAAGTTGCACATGAGGAGTCAACCTGCTTTTAAATGACATTTTCAATAAAAAGCATTGTATTTCTATATGAAAGATCTTCTTAACAAGCATTCATACCTAATCAACCTGAGATTTTAGATGCACATTCCTAAGTTGCAGTTGCAGTGTGAGCAATGTGACTACCCAAAGTCTAAATAAAATGAAGGAACAGTTTACTTCAGATAGATATAAAAGAAAGGATTTCATTGATTTTACAGTTCTCATGGTCACATTTAACAATCAGAGCAAGCCAATAAAAGGACAATCTCTTCAACCATTCTGTCCTTATTATAAGGTCTAATCCCCCTCTCTGCTGGGACAAGAAATGAAACAGTGCACTAGAAGGGCTCCACAAGCTGTAAAAAGAAAGCCAAGAATATTTAATTTCTTCTTTTTATTGTTGGATTTGTAAGCTTATGTTTCTGGGTACAACAGAGATTAAGAAAAAGGTATAAATAAAAATGCAAGTTACGTTTTATTTCCCAGTGCTACTCTTTACCACTTACCTATATCTCATCCATAAAAGTGGAAATTTTATGGGAAGAAAGAGACAAAGCTAAATAAAACCCACCACCAACACCACCAACAGAAGAAATTAATGATTTCTATGTGTTCTACTCAGCAGTGCTTGATGTATGCTTTTCATTGACTCTAAATGTCAGGATTTTAACTGTTTCCAGCAGCTCATCACTGTAGGGCTATAAAGTCCTACTGAACAAGGATTCTTCAAAATTGATTTAGCTATGGCTTTTTCTGTTCAGTTATGTGATGTCCTGTTCACTCCTTAGTAGAACTCCTCCAGGTTAAAAATTACTCGTATTGTTGTTATCTTCATTGATAATGGTATTTGAAATGTCTTCCTCCCTTCAATTTTTCCTTCTAAAAGCCCCATTACATGTGCTTGTTACTCTGACCTGTAGAACTTGTGATAATCACTCCCTGAAAACTTCTTGCCAAGTTTCTTTCACAAGATTCAGTAATTTCCTACAACCTACTGACTCTGTGTACATAACTGAAAACTGAACAGTACAATACGGATGCATCTGAATGCAAATGTAACAATCTGAAAAAAAAGAATATTGTGTTTCACTCTAGCTTAATTTTGACTTCAGGTGCTTCATAAAAACTATCTGGAAAGATGATGTCTCCTTTTTTTTTTCCTGCTTACTCAGCAGTACATCTGAGAAAGTATCAAGAAATTATTGTTCTCTCTTCAGAGTTTTAGACAGTATTAGCAGTATTGCTTTCCAGGAGAAAAGCATTTATTTCTGCTACTATTAGTAATGAAATCTCTTCCACTGTCAGGGTGAGAAGTGTAGCCCAAAGACAAGAAGATGACAGAAGCAAGCAGTCAAGCTCAGTTCTTGATGCAGAGGAAAAGAGATGTATTATGTGAGGCACTAAATGCTATCATCTCCTTCTGATAGTACTCTTGCAAATCCAGTGGAGACAAAGGATAGAGAGAGGTTCCTTGCAGAACACCCTGGCAGCAGGTAAAGGCAGCCTGCAGTGCTGTTTCAAGTAGACCATAGAAACTGCATTCATAAGATTGAAAAAGAAGTAAAGTGGTAGACCAAAACTGTTCCAAGCTACTTTAAAACCTAATAGCTGTCAGCAATCCTGAATGCTTATATCTTTTAAATACAGCTGTTTTCCAAGTTAGTGTCTGCCAGTCCTGAGGCTACAAACCTGTCCCTTGACTAAAGTATCCTAATTCTTGCCTCTAGTCTCTATGGTAAGGCTTATCTTGTTACGCTTATTACTTTGGAAAAGGGCTGTAGTTTTCTGACATATCTAGCAGAAGAGCAGATGAGAGTTATCTGAACTTTCTCAGCAGCTTCTCTTTCAGAATGCCCTCTAATATCATACTCTTTAAAGTTTGTTTAGAAAATTTTGTTTAGAAAATCCACTGCTAGTACAAAGCGACTGGACTTGCTCTGCAGTTATATGTTGAAAATAATAATTATTCCAAAGGTTTAAAAAAAGAGAACAGATAATTTACTCTATCTGAAAACTGTGTAAGTTGATGTGCATTTGAATGGAGTAAAAAAAGGAAAAGAAAAACATCTCAACAGTTGATATCTCCTCCTCAATTCTCTGCACACCCAAAAGAATCACTGCACTTGGGAGAATATGTGGATATTCAAGGAGTGTTTGGAGTTCAGGAGGTTTTAGAGCATGCAACTGTCCCTTTTAACTTCAGAGCATGCTTTCATTTGATCTTGTTCTTAAATTTTAAAGATTTTTAAAAAAAAAATCCAAACCTGATACTTAACAACTCTCCAACTGTTCTCAAAGGTCCCACTCCCACAGCTATTTTTCTTCTCTAAAAGAAAGAAGAGATATTTTGCTTAAGTCTCTTTCTTTGTGTGGAGGGTGGGTTTGAGGGTTTTTTTGCCTTACTGTTCACAGTAGCGAAATTACATCTTTCTGCAGTATCAGTTATAGTTGAGTGTACTAATATCAGACTGTCCTCGTGTATCAGATACTACACTAAGTAGAATGAATAAAAATCCTGCATCAGTATTTTCAGAACTGTAACAACTTATTTATCATGCTTTCTTATTAAGATGCCTGCTCCCCAATTAATCATCTAGCACCTGTAAATCAGGGTTCAACCATTCTAAATTATGAAGATGTACTGATCACAATGCACAGAAAGTGCAAGAATCTTTTATGAACCCTCAGAAATAGATATTGAAGATGTCTGGAAAATTACAGTGCAACCAGGAGAGTCCCAACTTTGACAGAAGTATTTTGCAGTATATATGTCATCTCAGGTCCATTTTTATACGGATTCATTATTTGTTAGATCCTCCAGAGTATGGACTGGTGAATCTTTGAGGTACATAAGCAACTGTGAGGTACATAAGCATGTGTCAATCAGAGAAGAGAATTTCTATCTTTCTTAACTCCCTTCCATTTGTCTTTCTCCTTAACCTTTTGCAATCACTTGTAAACAAAGATGTGCAGACATTTACAGCAATATCCTATTCTATGAGGTCCCAGAGTAAGTACATCTAACAGCACAGGTTCAGGTATATATGTCTCACATTTTATTTACTTCCCTATTTTAGTGGGTTTTGTAAGGCCTGTTGCTTACACACTAAAATAATAACATCAAAGAACCTATTTGTGCCTCTTGGGCATAAGACTTCATCGAAAATAAGATATGTCTTACTCCAGTGCTCCTACTGTTTTGTGGAGGAACAAAAGCAAAAGAAAAAAAATCCCCCCCCACCCCGAATGCTCTCACCCTACCTCATCCTTTTTTTAAAAAAAAACCTTTTTCCACATTGTATTCCCAGTGGGAAATTCCTGTACTTAGGAAAGACCCCAATCACTGCTATGGATACTCTCAAGCCTTCTCATTCTCACCTTAAATCCCTACTCACTATACTAGTCAGGTTATATACCCTTTTTCTGTGCACTGAGTATCTCAAAGTACTGCTTCAGCCTTTCAGCACTTGCCTTTTTCCTTGACTTTGTCTTTAAGGTCTGTCTTGATACTAATACTTCATTCAATTCATTTTTCTGTTGCTAGATGTTACCCTATGCACCTTGGACTAGCCTTAGTCTTTGTACTCAGCTTTTGTGAGTTGATTAGATCAGCTCAGGGCCTGTGCATGCACTTGGTGTGATCTCTGCTTCCCTCAACAAACTGGGACCTTTCTCATCTCTGTTTCATATATAGCATCAAATTTGAAATCACCCAATCATTTTCAAATTGTTTAATACTGTCAAAACAGACATCCAAGGCTACATATGCCAACTGTCTTGACTGATTCCAGCACGCAGGACTCTGTTAACACACTGAAGCTCCCACATGCTGTTGCCCTCTCAAATGCTTTTTCCTGCCTGTATGCACATAGGCCACAAAGCAAGAAAATAATATTTACAGTAGAACAAGAAAAAGAATGAACCTTTGTACCACATCAGAGCAAAAAGAAAGAAAGGTTAATTTAATATTGCCCAGAAAGCAACTACTGAACTACAGGGAGAACAAATGCAAGATGCCTATACTTCCAGGAGATATTCCTATGTTCATCATAATAATGTGATGTAGTTATAATAAATATTCATATATTCACTATAATCATAACTGTTCCACTGAAACCTTTGTTTTCCTATATGAAGGCATATGGCAAACTCCACCTATTAGAAGAACAGAAATATACTTAAACAATATACTTTAATAATACTGTTTTTTATGTGGGAAAACTTGACCAGAAGTCCTTCTCGTGATAGTCTCAGAAAGATGGTAGACATAACTGAAATATTCTTGTTTCATGATCCCTTAGTATGAAGATCCTTGCTGGCTTAGATACAGCAGTATAATGCTGAAAAGAACATTGCCGAGGCTTGCTCTGTTCACACGTTCACAAAATGATACCGCTTTCTGTGCTGATTCATATGTTCCTGCCAAGATGGAGCCATAACAGTTACATGTGGCTGCAATTCAGAGCTCCCAGAACACTGGCTAAAGTGACAAGGTTATAAAATCCTTACTTCCATTTCACTGACTCTATCTGTGTAGAAAAAAAGCAGAATCCTATTCTGAAATACATCATCTACTCAGTAATAATTATTTAAACTCAAGCAACAGGTCTTTGGTTAAAACTCAACATTAAAATCTTTTTTTCTGCACCCTGCTCCTGCAACATATTCCCAAGGACATTGATTAGCTGTCAGCCATATACAAATACAGAACAGATGGTACCCTAATGTAGACAGGTAATGTGCATCTCCGAATCACCTTTTAACATATCCATGAGCTCTAAGTTACTTTATTAATTCCAGTTATGCCATTATAATTACAAACTTCTGACTTCCCAATTCTCTCTCTCTAAGAGCAAAGAGGTCTGCGTAGGATTTCTCTCTGAATTTCCCATTGATAAAGAATAGGTTAACCAAAAAAAGAAACTTCCAGAGGACTGTAGTGTACATCAAATAGCCTCACAATGGCTGTGCTTTAAGTAAGAGTTATCAGCAATGATGATAAGCAGATAGTGATCAAGTAAATTCTCATTTTAATACATAGTTCTAATTTAAAAAAAAGTTTAGGAGAGGTTAACAGATTTTCCAAAGCAAAAGCTAAATGCAATAAATTCCTCTAGTTACAGCAGTTAGACTGTTCAGTTATAAGAGACATTTTACAAGTATATATAAGCATTACACTAGTTCACGAGGACAGAATTGGGGGAGTTAGTGAGACTTACGGAGGTGTAGAAATGAGATGGATGAGTCTCAGGACAGGGATTTCATGCTCAGCAATATTCGCCATGAGCTTCCCGAACCTTCAGTTTAAAACACACCATGAAACACAGGGCTTAATTCTCTGTTGCCTTGTAGTCATTTAGCCATGATCAAACTTGAGAGGGGGAAAAAACCTGCATGGTGATTTGGCAATCCTGTGTACCAACTACACAGAAATACAAATAACTGTCAAGGGCAGGATAGAGGAGATTCTGCACACATATTTAACCACCTTTCATTAAACACTAGACTGAAGCATGGGTCATGTATAATCAACTTGCAGCGCAGTAAGTTTTATTCCAGTATA
The DNA here is from genome assembly GCA_009819775.1 of Phoenicopterus ruber ruber. Lineage (NCBI taxonomy): Eukaryota > Metazoa > Chordata > Aves > Phoenicopteriformes > Phoenicopteridae > Phoenicopterus > Phoenicopterus ruber. Next base: position 22,508,767 of record CM020220.1, on the reverse strand, counting down.
AGCTTTGTTACTATTTCAAAGGTAGGGGTGAAAAAAACAGTATTTTGTAGGTATTTTAAATGACTTTGTTATTTTGTACATTTCATGGCCTGCAGTTTTTAAAGTAAGATTCGTGTCATTTTTATGAATTACAAAACATGTGACACAAGAGTGGATGCAAGAGGGTACCCTTAGTGTACCCTGTACTTAGCTGAAGAGTCCTTTAAACTTTCTATTGGACAAGAAGGTTTAGCCTGAAAGTCAGAAAAGTCTCCATTATACTACAGAAAGAGAGAAAGAAAAACAAGTGTAAATCAAAGAAAACCAAACATGGCACACCAGAGCTGGTTGAACACTTCTGCCCAGTTGGCTATAAAGAGAAATCTGAAGTTAGCCAAGTAGTTGAGAATAACAGTGAAAAACAGGTGCTGCCTATGTTTGGGTATTTTTATTATCTGCTGAATAGCCCACTCAAAAACATGTCCCTAAGGACACCAAGTCATTTGGGGAGAGGTTACAGGACAGGTTCTGTCCCTGCATGGTCCTGGCTTGTCTCTTTGGAAAAGAGTTCTGGGAGGCCAAGTTGGTTGTGCTGACTTACATATGCCCACCCATGAAGATGGTGGCCCAGCAACCCCGGAATTTGGCTGTGTTTGCCCACAGTGGCGATGGGCAGGTCAAAAAGCAATGCCTCTTGACTGCAGTCTTCACCTGCCAACGTGCAATTGTGACAGATGCAGACTGAGGACTCTCTCAAAGATAACGAAAAGACACATAAATTGGGAATAGACACAGCTGTATATGAAGAGAAAAAAGGGAGGTAGGACTAGAGTACCTACAGAGGTCCCAGCCAAATGAAATTATTCTGCAACTCTAAACTGGGCCACAAAAAGAGTTTGCAAACATTCACTCTTGCTGTTCATATATCTGGTGTCAGAAGTGTTGAGTGTTGCTTAAACGGATTTTGAAGAAACAGTCAGAATTGAGTAAAGGGCTAAATACTAGAAGTACATTTTCATTTATTTATGGTTTGTAATACAAATGCTGGTGTGTCATAACCATGCAATTTTCCTAGCACTTAAGATTAGCTGTAAGAGGACTTTTTAAGTGGAAGCTCTATGCCTGTGAGTATTTGTGTCTGACTTTCCACAAACACGTAACAAGGGATGGAAATACACAGCTTACCATTAGCGGAAAGTGGTGCTTCTCAGCATTTGTCATACAATTACCATTCTCTATTAAAGGGTAAAGAGATGTCAGCATTGCCTTTATAAGATGCTTGGCTCATGCATCAGATTCTAAGATTTGGGGTTTTTTTAAACTGAGCAGGAGTATCTTCCTCAATTGCAAAGTTACCTGCACTTTAGAAGTTTTAAGATTTAAAATTATTCATTTTATATGTATTTCCTTCTTTGAATTAATTTGTTCTAGCCAATAAGCAGTATAGACTGGAATGCTAGCACCCATGCTATGGTAATTCCCTTGATGGGAAAAATAGCTAGAAAGGTCAAAAGTCTCCAGAGATTAATCTAAACAATTTGATTACAGATGGGGGGGCAGGGGGAAGAAAAACAAGAAGTAGCAGTCCTGTAACACAGCAGACAAAAACAGAATGAAGGGGGGAGGAAGATCTTTGAAAACCCTTCTATCTTTATTTTCCTGTGTAAGTTATAATATGTACTTTTGGTCCACAGTGAAACCCTTGAAAAGCAATTATGTTTATTATTTAGAAAACGAGCTGCATTGGAATGTGGTATCATTATGTGGTCTGAATGATACTGAATGTACATAGTACTTTCTTATCCTTTTGACTTATGACTTATCAATTGTACTTTTTCTCCAAACCTTTCCTAAGTACTTAAGAACCAACTATTTTTTAATGGAAGGTGCTTTGTTTCCTGCCAAAGAGCACTGAAACAAAAGCTGTTGCCTCCAGCCTTTGCCACTGCTAAGCAGTGTAAGGTGAGCACACACAGCACAGCCAGAGGTATGGCAGAAAGCATACTTTACCTCCATGCCTCACTAAATAATACATTGGCAAGGCAAGCACATAAGAGATTTGGTGTCTTGTAACTACTATCAGACGTGTGTCTATCAAGCTTCATGTTTGTTAGTCAAATGAGACCAATGAATTAGAGAACATTTAAATTTGTCTTCCTTTAAACAGGCACACGATGAATGCAGCAGAGTCACAACTGGAAAACTTGACCGAGAACACCACAGTGGTAAGATAAGCTCAGCACAAATATGCAATTTAATGTTTTGTTTTGATTTTTTTTTTTTAAATAGGCTGTCTAGTGTGGGGCCTGATACTGCTCATGTAATAAATGAGAATGAGGGGATAAAAGGAAAAAAAATAAGCATGTCTTTCCTCAGGTCCCATGAATATGAATAATGCGCTTTCTAGTCCTCTCTTATTAGATGAGAAAATGTGTTGATTTTGCTGGTGAGATACGAGAATCAGTGTTCCAGTGTGATTTACCTCAAAATACCGGAACATTGTTACATTTGCTGGAATAGGGGTCTGCCATAATTCAGAGTTGCAACAACATTTCTTAAAGTTTTATTATTTAGCTATGCATATTTTGTATCAGGATAAAGGTTGGCACATTAAATGACAGCCCAAATTAATCTATTTTCTCAAAATATGACTAGGAATTTGGAAGTGCTTTACATTTTGTAGTAATCAAGAACTATTTTAGCTCTTTTCATGAACTTGTCTGAGCTGCTTGTGTTAAGAAGTGTCTGAAATGTAAATGAAGAAATGTTACAGATACTTGAGGCTCTGCTTACCTGCAGAAGAAACTGCAAGCTTTTCAAGCAAGGGTGTCAGAAGTGTGCATCTAGCTATCCATGTGCACATTTAAAGAGTCCTTAGGGGAGAAGAGATTATTTAGTAAAGTAGCCAGAGAATATTGCAGTTGGACTAGATGACTGTTGTAGATCCGTTCCAACTGAACTATTTTATTCTATTATTGACTAGATTTAGAGGAGAACTTAGGCAGCTACTGGTCCTCTCTTTCATCCCTCTGCCTACCTTCCCAGCATTGCCCTGAAATAAGGGGTCAGCTGCTTTTTGTTCTGTAGCCTCCTGTGGATCCTGGGGGTTGTTCTTCAGTGGTTTGGAAAAATTCATTGGGTTGAATGAGATACAGTCTTCATTTGCAATGTGTTGGTCCTTCTCTCATAATTTATCCCAAGATGGCCTATGGATCCTCATGCCAGGGATTCCCAACAGTGCAGATTAACTGGAACCAGATGTCCAGGATGGGATAGAAAGGGAGCTGTCAGAGGCAAGAGTTGGATGAAGTAGTATGGGAGATCATGGAAAGGACTTCTCAAATCCTGTCCACAAAGGAATTTTGGTTTGGGTTTTGGTTTGGGTTTGGTTTTGGGGGGGTTTTGTTGTTGTTGTTGTGTTTGGTTTTTTGGGGGGTTTTAATTGAGAAGGAAATCCAGCTTGATATGCAATGGCAAATGACAGCTGTTTGACAACAGACTGTTTTCTACTGTCAGGAGAGGACTCACCAGTACAATATGCATGATTATATCATCCCATGGGTATACAGCTAGATGAACATACCAACACTATTCACAAACAGTTCTACAAATAAACTGTATCAGTTTACTATTTTTACAATTTCTATTTACATGTTTGTTAGTGAACAAACAAAAGAGTTTACATGGAAGAAACATTTAAGATAGCAAGAATATGATGAAAATGCAGTAACCATTTTGGCAAAGGAATACACAGCAGAACTGATACAGTTTTTCTCAACAGCTCTTTTAATTGCTTGCACAAATATACTCACCTACCAATTGACTAAATAGTCTGCGAACAGTAGAAGAAGGCTTATCTCATTTAAAGCACAAGAAGAAAAATACTATTTCAATGATCCTACTGTGAGAACAGATTTATCAACAACTTCAGGTTTAAAAAAAACCCCTGACATTTACTGGATATCTACAATTCAGGAGTCTACAAAATCTACAGGCCTTCCTATAGCTTTTTGCTCAGGAAAAGTATACATTTATCAGATTTATTACATGCAATGAAGAATTACCGTAGGCCTCTTATAAAATTGGTGGGAGAGAGATCCAAAAGATCCCAAAGAAGAAACACAAAAAAAGTAAAACCTACAGTTTGATTGCAGCGTTTGAATCCTCTGCTATCACTGGCCTCATAAAGCAAACACATTCACGCAAAAGCTTTACAGGTAGCATTCACAAAGACCTACTTTTGAAGGATATATAGCATTTTAGGTAGTTCCTTCACAAAAATTCCACCACGAATTTCTGCCAGAATGACTGCTCATAATCTGTTTGGTACTGCAATCTTCCTCTCTCCAACACATCACTTTTGGCCACAGAAGCACACCTGAGTCTCCCAAATCAAGGAAAATGAGTGGGCAATGCTCCCTGCAGAGTTTTAACCTAGCTGAAACCTTTATCCTATCACATTGATTTTTTTTTTTTAAATATGTTGTTCATTTTTATGGGCTGTTATTTGACTTTTATGAGCATGAGTTTGGTGCAATGGGACTGAAAACATGAGTGTAACAGACTAAGTTCTACCTTGCCACAAGTCCCATACATGGGCAGGTTCCTATTCTGCAGCTCTTGGGAAGAAGATAGTCACAAACCCACAGATGTGAATTTGCCTGCAATTTCAGCAAATTGGATAGTGTAGTAAGTTTATTGTCGCTATGAGAGAATAAATCAAGATAAGTTTTGGGGAGAAGTGAATAGGCCAGAGGACAAATATAGCCAGATAGCTGAGAGCTAAAAATAGCAGACACAAAAGAAAAAGAAAAAGAAAAGTTTTCGATAAAAGCAACAGTATCTGTTCTCCCCTTCACTTAAATAAGATAATTTTACAGGTGGCCAGTAAAAGTTAAAAACTACAGTCAGCAGAGTCAGTGGGAAATGATAATAGTGATTTAGGTAAAAGTCCAAATTGCGCTTTTCTTATTTCCTCTATTTTCTTCCTCCATTTTCATAAAGGCTAAGGCTCTACAAATCTCAGGAAACAATTAAAATAACTGACAATTTTAGATATGCAGTATTCATCAAATATTTTACTTGAAATAAATTCCCATTAGTATCCTACAGTGATTTAAACTACCATGAACAGGTAGGGAGGGAAATTAGAAGATCAGAGACCGGTTTTGGAGATAGCAGTAATAAAATGTAAAAACCTCAAATGACCTCTAGGACACACCAGATTCCGGGGGGTTTTTTTTTGGGGGGGTGGGGTGGGGGTGGTTTTTTCCTGCCCAAGTTTCAGAGAGAGACTTTCATTAAAATATATATCTTTAGGAAGTATCTTAAAGTCAGGGTTAGGCCTACATTCAAATTTATTCCTGACACAAATGCAGATGTTACAATGAAATCTCTCTTGGGGAGGGGGGCAGGAAGTGCAGCAAATCACCAACTTTATAAACCGTAGAATCTCCACACAATTTCACCTCGTACAAGCCAATTCATGCATGCAAACAAACCAAACGTGTTTGCTTTATCTGTTCTCTAGCAGCCATAGGTCCCACACTAGACGAGGGTAAAAGAAGCTACCATTCTTAATTAAATCTATTTTCAGAGCTGCGAGGGAGAAGGAGGTGAACTCCAGACTATTTTTGAATGACAGCATACCACCTACCCTGAAAACCACTGAAACCAAAGGATGCACTAGCAATGAAGCAAAACATAGGAGAACGTGGATATTGCATAAGCACACTCACCTGAATTAGGAAAAGCCTGCTTCACAGTCTAAAGTCAATCCTTCAATGCAGTGTAAATCAGAAGTATTTCTAACATACATCTACAAGTTAGGTTGAATGTTCTCACGACTGGTGAATTTAACAGCTATTCTTAATTTAGGTTAAAAGTCAGACCCATTTAGAATCTTTGATGGAACCAGACAGCTTCAAACAACAGGCACATGTAGTAGGGGAAGGAAGGGTGTTACTCTTTTGCTGGCAGGAAGAGGAGAGCATGGGAGACAGCTTGCATCAGTCAAGGGCAACTAGCAGGATGTTAGCCATAGTTACAACCTAGTACTGCCAAAAAGCTAAAGGAGAGAGAAGTCTTGGGCCAATTTCTGGTTGGAAAGAAGGTGAAAGCTATGAGCCAAGAAACTCTTTCCTGTTTTGTTCAAGGAAGGTGGACTTTGGGTTGCCTTTTAAAAATATTCTTGGAGTGCATCAAACACCCAGTGTTCCTGTGTTTTTCCTCCAAAGCAAAATATTACAGATCACACTAATTCTGGTTTAAAATTGACTCAAAAAACCCCCAAGCCCAGCTCCCAACAATGCAAATTTAAGCTCAATCAAAGGTAAGCATGTTCAAGGACAGTTAAACACATAAAATACTCTCTTGCCAAGAAGGGAACGGCTAACAAATGCAGATTTTAGCTAGTAGTTGGGTCTCACGCCTTGTTAACATTTCTTTCTCTTTACTATTTTAAATACATGTTCATTCTACTCAAACTCATTTTGAATGAGAGATGAAAACTTACGTTTGAGTATTTGTTACAGGGCAGAAAAAACTCAAAATCAAACCTCTTAGGAGCTGATTTCAGGAAATGGGTAGCAGATTTCAGCAACTGGTGCAAAATGAGAGAACGGCAATTTTCCTTCCCAATCATACTGTAAGAAAGAGGAAGTAAGCCTTTGTAAGAACACAGTCAACTGATCAGAAAGATTTGATATCAGCACTTAGTAATTTACCTGCCAGAAGAGTTACAGTGCAATTAGGAGCACTGTACTGAGATGTGTTTCCAGACTACCCAAGTACTCTCACAGTTAGTGCAGTAGCCCTTCTGTCTCTGGCTGCATTAAAATGCTGTGACTCACTCTACAATACTGACAGCTGTATCAAATCTAAAAGAAACTAGCAGTCACCTGTCACAACACCTTTCAGTGCAGCACACACTGATTACCAGGCACTTATTCATTAGCCCCACTTTGTTTGAAATTCTCTCTAATTGTGTGCTTGCTGCTTTTCCATTCATGATAGACAGCAATTCTGCTGGCAAGCTTAAGAATAAAATATCTGAACACCACCCTTAATTCACTCTTTAATTAACATATTCTTGCTGTCTGAACACACTGTACCCTTTCACTGACTCTTACTGGATCTCACTTTCCATTGGGAAGCAGCTTCTCTGCCCTGGCCTGTCCCGTGACCCACAAGGGCTCCCCAGCTGCCCCATGGTGGCCTTTGCTGGTGTGGTGCCGCCTGTCTCTGACCCCAGGTACATGTTGCATTGGCAGGGCATGCCGGAGCTGACAGACTTTCCCCTGCAGAAGGGCTCCGTGGAGCTCCTCAAGCAGAGATGGGAGTCCACCAATGCTACCAGACCTGGCTTGACGCTCCAGTGCTTGCCAGCCCCACAGTCCCTGGTGCCGGGTAAGATCAGCTGCAGCAGCACTGTGGAGAAAGTGCCAACAGACAGCAAGAGGGCAGATATGTTCAAGGAGGAGACCCTAGGTGGCCCTCAGCAGATCAAGCACTTCCCCATCACTGTGGAGGAGCTGCGGATCCACTTTGAGGCCCTGGGTGGCAAGGAGGTAAGTGCCGGGGCTGGGCGGACACCTCAAGGGAATGGAGGTGGGCCCTAGGGTTGCAGGGCGGTTTCCCCAGCCTCACACCGCCCCTCTCCTGTGCTCCATCAGGGATGGGCAGCACTGGCCACAGCTCCCATGGATGTCCTGTGGACAATTTGGATCAGTATGTTAATACTAAGTGTTCTATAGCTTTCCTTATTCCGTAATGTTATTGGTCTGGATCATTTTAATGGGTGCTGACTGGCACTATCTGCCAACCTGTGAGGTAAGTTAGTATGCAGTTGTGCTTGGCCGGTGCCTTTTAAGGGGGGAGAAAAGCAAGATATTATGGCCTGAGAGAACTCCCAAATGAAACCAGTTGCAAACACACTAAAACTCTGAAGCAATTGCTTCTTATTTGTAGAACGCTATTGACTCCCTTTCACCTAAGAAACCTGCTGTCACTTCACCCATTGGCTTTCGCTGGCATAACATGACAAGCCTGGACAAATTGCAACTTTTATTTGTCATCAGGTTTTTGTCTGAGAAATGTCTGTGATTTCTTTGAACTATCTGGGGAGAAGCTAGGCTTTTTTGAAGCTTAAAAAATGCTTCAGAGAAGTATAGGATACTGAAAAGGTTATTAGTAATCTTAATTAGGGCAACTTCATTTGTTTTTGTGGCTAAAGTGTCTTTCACCATGCTTTACATCTTCTGCATGAAAACTAAAATGTCCTTGCAGGTTTTGGTTGCTGATGGAATATTTTATACTTTCCACATTGTAATTCCTCACTTCTTGTTCAGTTATCACATTAAAAAAAATACATAAATAAATAAATAATCCCATTTGAATAATTTTTACCCCGCTTCTCAATCAAAGATATATTAAAACTTGACGTCACAACGCTGTGTTCTACCACCTTCTAACTGCTGCAGGATAACTCTGACAGTCCATGTAGTCAGTCATTTACCTATCTAATTTTAATGCCTAGAGTGATTTAAACATGGCTTTCTGGTCCAGAAACTGGAGTTCAGAATAATGCATGCTGACCGTGATATAATTCATACACAAAATCCTGCTATTAAAAGATATTAGAAAGCTTTTTTATGTGAACAGTAAAAATTCATGTGATTCATGAAAAATCTTTTCATTGGCTTTAGACACATAACACAAAAGGTAGCAGGTACCAATAAAATAAAGGTTAAAACTTTATGGGATTGTTGAGCACTTTAAAGACCATATAAAATAGTCACAGAGTGCTGTTAAGTGGCATACTCAAATGATTTTAAGGTGGAGACCTTTTTGGTTGATCTAACTTAGTCATTTTTTAATAATAGCAGAATAAACTTTTTTCCCCTATGAAGCAGTACATTCAGTATTGCAGACATGACCATTCTTGTAGGAGCAAATTGATTCTTTTTTAATCTTATTGATACGAAGAACTCCTTATTGAGTGAGAAAGAACAACTTTTTGGACTTAAACAGCATTCTTCACTTGACAGGATTGCAGACCTTTATTTAAACAATAATTACCAAGAAAGTAAAAGAACTCCTTACTCCCAGTCTCAGAACTGTTACACCAATTAAATATTACTTTGTTAGGGTTTCTTTGCAAAATTTGCTACTGCTCCACCTGCAAATGCTTTGAATTCACGTGCAGCTTAGAATCTGACCATTAGTATTATTATTTCACGGATATACTTTATAAAAATTATTTCCCAGTTTATCTCTTTTTGCTAAGTTGTTTTTTTTTTTCTTTTTTCCAAGTGAAAATTTATCATTTCTCATGCAAAAGGGAAGCAAAGGCTCAGTAAAAAGAGTGGGAGGTGGGGGAAAAAGAAGTCAAGAAGTGTTACTTTCGTCTTCCTTATCATTTGTTTGCCAAGAGCGCTGCATATGAAATGTATTTGAGTAGAGCTCTAGTTAAAATCAATTTTTTTCTCTGGCCAGTCAGAAGTGGAAAAAGAGGTGTACTCTCTACAGAACATACCTTCTTGCTAAGTCACTGAAACTCATGCAGGAATTGCAACTGTTAAGAGCAGTATGTTGCAAAGAACATTGAAAAGCAGATGGTGCTTATAAACTGGGAAGTGACAAGGGGTGGAAATGCATGAGGAACAGGCCCTTTTTTCAGAATTCAAGTGGAAAAGCTTGAATCCTGTTATCCTGTTCAGGTAGCTGTCTTGGGAAATAAGATTTATGTTGCCTTTGAAGATTTATTTCCCCAGCGTTGTAAAACATCTTGAGGTTTCCAAGATACAATCAATATGAAATGTAGGAAAATGGAATCTGCATCATAGAAGACTTTCACAATGTAAGCATTACTTCAACATTTCCACTTAAAAAGAAAAATTTGAAAATGAGTCTACAAAAAACGTAGGCATTCATAGCAAGGGTTTCTGATGCTGAAGAAGTATGGACACTTGAAGTCAGGTCATTCACTTACAAATCTTGGCAACACAGACCAAAAGCAGGACAGACAAGGTTTCAAAAAAGTGTGTGAACTCCATAGGCATAGGAGTTGTGTAAAAGGACAGATTATTTCAGTAATATGAAAAGTTGGTGCCAAACTGATGCTGGTGCTAACAATGGCATCAACATCTATGTCCAAGATCTAATGGCAGAAAAAGTATGTAGAAATTACTGATTCCTCCACTGGTAACAGTGAATAAGCATGAAAAAAATAAAATCATGTGAGATAAATATGATCCACAGCAATCTCAAGCTTTGCATGTATAAAGCCTGGACTTTGTATCATATTTTCAATTGATATACTGAAGGTATTTAAAGGTACATATTAAGCATTTGGTGTGTATCTGGTTAATGATAAGGGCCCTATATGTTAGAGGTGATAAAGGCATTTATTAATATTGATGAATGTTAAGTATTTTAGTAGTTAAATATTACCCTATGAGATAAGATACTTGTCATGAAAAACAATAGCCATTTAGTATGCCTTCAGAAGATACATTTCGACTATAGTTCTATCAAGTAATCAGTGATACAAGAAAATACTTATATCACAATATAGTGCAAGGCTATGCAAAGGTTTTAGCAAACTGATTGCTTAAGATTCGATCTTTTTCAGCCATAGTACCTTTCCATGGGTAGGAGGAATGAAGGATGGGGAATGAGCTGATGCATTTTCCTTGCATTTTTGTAGTGGTTTCACCCAGAAGCGATAAAGAAGGTTAGAACAAAGTTAGAAATGGCTATATGTAAAACTAAATCAAGGCCATAGAAATCACAGTGGAATTTTTAAAATTTAAACAAAATGTCTTTTAAGGCTCAGTACCAGCTAACTATATTACAGTTACCTTATGCATAAACGAACGTGCTCATTAGCCTTATGCTCAGAAAAAGACTGCCAACTGTTGTAACCCTGCTTAAATGGACTATTTCTTGACTAATCAGACTTTCAAGACCAGGGCCCATCTTATTACATTATTCCATAGGAAAAATAGATTTTATTCTAAGAAGGCAAAATACCGCTGATTAAAAATTCTAAACGCTCTCATTCAGGTTGCATTTCCATTGCAGTGTTGTTATTTGTATGTGTACAAAATCAATCGAGAAAAATAAGGGCAATTAAATAATGTCAAACCATAAAGTGACTTCTAAACAATTAGATCAATCATGTAAAGAACCCTCTGCTGGTTCAGAAGTGGAAGACATTATTATAGGCAGCTGCAGACGTATTTAGACTTTTGGCATATTTTTCTTCCTGGTGACTATATGGTGAACTATGCCCAATACTAATTATCTGAATAGAATTAACACTTCATATTGCAATAAGAGAACAAAAAAAAAAAAGAGTAAATAGAGTCAGGGACTAAGTTTAATAATTTTGAAGCTAAATCACTTGGTGAAGTCAAATTACATTTGCCTGAGTTTATCCAAGTGGAACTTGGATGTGTTTGTTTCTTAGGAGTATTAATAAGTTAATAATTAAGTCTGTTGCTGGAGTCTTTTAATGAAAACCTATAGTATCAGGCCTACCCATATCTTTCCATTATTTAGGAATAAACTGATGTCCTATTCTGATAAAATGAAAGCATTTTCCCCTTCCCTATAGGAAAAAACTGTTTCTTAGGAAGTAATAATATATTAAAACATTAATTTACTGTACTGACTTATCACTCCCATGAAACAATTACTTTAGTTTAATAGCACTCAAAGGCATTGGAATGTTAAAGCAAGTAAGGCCTGTGTTTGCTGGAAAGTGATTATGTATGTTTTTCTTCAAATATGTTAAAGCATCCCAACTGAGACAGTAATTTCATGCTTACTTTTTAGAGAAACCTATTCAAAGAACTCATTAAAACCATTCATTTAAATAATCTGGTATATGTTCATTAAACTGTGTCCTTTGCAGAAAACATATGAACTGCTGCCAGAAACTAAATGAAGGGAACAGATGTTTAATGTAAAAGGTTAGACCTTCATTAAAATTGTTTAAACAAGCAGTATCTTTTTTCCCTTAACACTCTCAGAAATGTTTATATTAATTTAGCAAAGCCGTGCAATGCAGAAAAGAATAGAAACCCCACAACAACTGCAGGTCAGTTTTGTACCCTGTTAGCACTTGCGTCATTTGTATTTTTGTTATGGATGATTGAAAGCAAATAGTGAAGAATGCATGGGATGGCCAAACCCTTGCTGAAAAGCTTGATATTGAAGGGAGTTCTATATGGCCAGCCTTCTGGATTTTGGCTTCAACTCTTTCTTAGTTCATTCTTTTTGTGACGCGATGCATTCCTCCCCTTTGTTTTCATTTTTTTTTCTAATGGCAAAAGATTCCACAACAAGGAAAGGCCACATTGTCTATGGGACTTGAGTTGTAGATCATGAAGAACAGGCTTTGGTAAAACATTCACATTGTTTTTTTTTCCTTAAAGGAAAACTTTTCTTCTGTGCTTTTACTTTCTCAGCAAATATATCTCTTTACAGGTACCTTACAAATCATCTGAAGAAACAACACTCCTCCCACTTTGGTTATTCTTATTTAACTCATCTCTGAACTGGACTGGCTTTTCACAGTTTGGAAGATGTATAAAATTTTTGCCTTTCTAGAAACTGGACATGTTGACAGAGTTCTCACTGATCTCTACAATGTTTTACACCAAGAAAAGCAGCTGTTCCAATGGTGGGAATGGAGCTTTCCAAAGCTCCTTTGTTCATAAACAGTTCCATGAACTATTGCAGTACAGTGTACATATATATATATACACACACACACATATATATATAAAGGTCTTCTATAAAGTACTGCTGTTCCTTCCTGTTTAATCAGTGAATTGGCAGTGATTCACATTCCATCCCTGTGTATCACCTGTAGTTCTTCAGTCCTTCTGAACTATTTTCTCTGTGTTAGTTACACCATTATACTTTCACTGTATGTACACCCATAAGTAACTATTTTCTGGAGAGTGCACCTGCCTTCCTCAAGGTGTTACGCAAAACTGGATTTGAAATCAGCACAAATGATTCATACTTGTGACAACATTTCAGACCTTCTTCACCACGCCCCTGTTAACTAGTTTCTCTAGTGGCCTGTGCCACTAGTTTCACTAGTTACCTAATTATTAAGTAACTATGCTTAGGCCAAATATTTGAATGTTTTCCAAATAACAAGTTATAATATTTTCCTTTAACAGACCCTTGAGAACTCTTTTATTCTTCTGCCCTCAATTCAGCTTTACCATTTTTTGTGCTTTATTTGGAGATGTGTACAGCAGAGGAAATAATCTGTAATAGGATCTCACCTTAAAAGGGTAGAATCATCCACTTCTCACAGTAAGAGATGTGAGTGTTTGAGCTACAGCAATGAGGAAGCTTGCTAGAAAAAAAAGTAGGACAGATCGGTTGGAAAATTGAAACTTGTGTGTCACCAGTTCCTTATAAGAAATTAAATCTGGGTTTAATCTCATTTACATATAAAGTACTGTTGAGCAGGCTGCATTTTTATAAGGAATGGGATGGACTATAGTCATATGCCATCAACTAAACTTTCCAAAGGAAGTCTCCTTTGTGCTGAGATTTAATAGATACGTTTCTTGCTTCGCAATGTTCTTGTTGCTTACTGCTTATTCAGAATCCATGAAGATTCATCACGTACCATGTGCTGTGGATGAGGGTGGCTTATTTTTAGGATCACTTGTCCTCAACAAATTGCAATGATTTCAGGTGTGGGTCTCATTTTTGTCTGATTATTGTCTGGCTCTATTCCCTATGTTCTTTCTGCCCTACTCTTAAAAAGACTTCTAGCCTGTTTTTTTGGCTGTTATGATGAGTCTTTTGTGGAGTACAGTTAGCTAATAAAAAAACGTTTTTGACAGTGCATCAAATGCTACTTCCTAGGATGACTGACTTTCCTAGGAAGGGAGTCTAAAAATCTGAAAGTTCTTTCTGGAACAGGGAAGCATTTAAGTAGAAGCATTTGAAAAACACAAAGCATGTTTTCTCTACAAGATTAAGTTCAAATATTTTTTTATGCTGTTGAACACAATCATACTTCCATCATTACATGGTAACAGATATCCCTAAAAAGTTGCATATATACACAGCAGTTTAACAGGTATTGTAAAAGTCTAGAAAGTGAGAAAAGTGCATAGCTAAAAAGACTTTTAAGTAATACAGGGCTTCTGACAGTTTTTGAGATATTTTTAGGACTTCTACCTTTATCACTGCAGATATGACGTTGTCTTGCCTTTAGTTCTTTCAGTAAAGACCAGTGAAGTTAAAGAGAAATATTATTTTATTTTGTGCTAACTGAAGTTCTGCAGCTGAGCCTGTAATTTGGAAATGGAGTAAACAGAGGAGAATCTCATTCACTTCAGGAAAACTGAAAGAACTAAAAGCATCAGGTTGGGTTTTTCCTTTCAAAGCGCTAATACTGTAATATAAGGCTATTTGTAGTAGCAGAATAGAAGCATCTATGTAGGTTTGTATATGCAACATTGAAAATGGCACCAAGAACACTAAGGTGTATGGAAAGAAATACAATGTTTTCTCATCTTGCTCTCCCTCCTTGTTTTTTGGGAGGACTTAGGGGAGTGTGATTTTTTTTTTTTTTTCCCTTACTTTTCACAGTGCACTGTAAGCTGCAGTGGTTACAAGAAGAAATTAGATTTTGAAAGAACCTGACTAACTTCATTTTTTTAAGCTGTTAATTTTATTCTGAACAGATAGGAGATTTGATATTTTTAATATTTCTTTAGGGCCTGATTTAGCAGAAGTTACCTTCTTGTAAATTCAGGATTATAGCAGACTGACTAGTCTTTGGCTCAAGTCTCCAGAAGGCGGAGCAAAGCAGAGAAGCTCTGCCTTCCATATGCGGATGCTATCTCTAATCTGACCGCGTGCTATCAAGCAAGCACACCAAGAGAATGGAGAAATGAGGAAAGTGTCCCTTGGGGCTTCTTACACACACACTTACACACTTACACACACACACACACTTACACACACACACACACACAAAAAGTCATGAAAGGGTTCTTCTTTAAAGATATGGTCACGTAAAATTACCCAGAAATTGACTGTTGTAGAAATAATCTTTAACATTTTAAAATCTGCAGAGATCAATAAAGTTAAAACCTTTTAACTCAGAGAGAAGTTGTATGTGATGTCCATTGAGTTTTGTACAGTTTCATCTTGAGGGTGAAGAATTGTGCTTTCTGGGTCATCAAAAAAATTACCTCTTCTCTTTCCAGACACATAAGCCAGTAAAGACCTCACTTTACCCAAGTCTATTTTTGTTGTATGGTTTCCAACCTATTAGCCAGCGCCATCAGAGCTTGATAACCTCTGTGGGAAACTGACCATAAAGCACTTGGAAAGGCACAGCTCCTTTCCATGGTCAGTGGCCAGAAAATGGCGTTTGGAAAAGTATGTTTCATTTATAACATGTTCTTTAACATCATCTCTGCATTTAGTTTAATTTTGGTTTGCAATATTTTATAAACAATACTTCTTATCCTAAGTAACTTCTTCTTAAGTATTTGTCACTTGTGGCAGAAAGCAACAAATCTTAAAATATTTTCACTGTCATTCTGTCTTCTGGTATTTGGAACAATTTACCAGCCTGTGGCATCTTAATCAATTCTTGAAGCATGAAAGTGATGTGGAAAGATGGGAAGTAAATACGTCCATTACTAGCATGTCTTGGGAAACAGCACTTGGAGGGAAACATAACATCTGGGTTAAGTTGATTAGGAAGGAAATAAGCTTGTGACATAAAGTCTGAGAAATCCACAGGTGGTGGTACGCAGGGGAGAGCAGATCCATAAATTAAATAGGACTGAAAGAGACATTACTTGCTGTTGCAAAGTACAATGTGTAATATGTCAAATGAACAATTTCAAGTTAACAATCAAATAAGCACCTGCACCAAAACTTACTCAGAATTACTGACTATTTCAATAGGCTATTAAATATGTAAAATAAAATCCCCAATATGTCTATTCCTGTTATCTTTCCTCCAACCTCTATAATGTTTGTGAGAACAAACTGTTAACAATTCTGTTATTCTCTGATAGTATCTAGTAGAAAGAGAAATGGACTCACCATGTTTTCTGAAGTTGTTGTCATGAGATTGAAGTAAATGGGTCCGAAATAACCATACTCAAGAGTTTCATGTTCTGAATCTTCATGAAAGCAGAACAATTCCTGGGTTTTCAAAGATAAGTACAGCATAGAATACTTTCCATCTTTGTATGTCCAAGGCACAGGTAGTACCAGTATATGGGTAGATGCCAACATGGGCCGTTACAGTACAGAAGGTACAAATGACCTGCTAAATACTATATCAGCTGTCTTAATAGATATTGAGATCCTTCAGGGATCTTTTTCACAAGATCTCTCACGTGCTTCTGTTTGTGCTCATTTAGCTCTATGTCTTCTCCCTTTTGTCAGCTCTTCTTTTTGCTCTGTTGTCTCTTTCAAAAAAAGTTCTATAAAGATGGGATCCTTTTTTAGATGTTTGCTGCCTAGATTTAAAGTAATATGGCATGTTATCTTAAAGCTCAACAGTATCTAAGCATTTAGCAAATGGGAAAGAAAAATGAAAAGAAGATACCATTTTCATACTTAACCCTGTTTCTTTTCTCTCCTGTGTCACGGTGTGATGGTATGTTTGTTTCAACTGTAAGCCTTGATTAATAAGATTGGAATAGTAGATGTTACTCAAGATTAGGCAGTTCATGAACTTTGTATACCCAGGAATGTTGCAGCTATGGATTGTCTTTCTCTGAAGCTGTTTATATGAAGTTCTGTCACAGATAATAAATATTATTGCTGGACTATGGGTATGAAAATGGTCTAGTAATACTAGTTTTCATAATCTCCCTAGTTATGCCCACTGTCTCAGAGTCTCCATCATTTATCATAATTTATAGCTCATTTTGAATTCTCTGTAGCCACATCTCTTACATAGTACCCTCTTTATACACTCCTTGTTAATCTTCCTTTGTAGAATATCTGTTTCATTTTCTCTTACTACTTGTGTTCAAACATCAGCCCAGTATCTGGCCAAAGAAAATGCTATTTCTTAAAAATATGGAATGCTGATAATACATAATTTTGCTAGCTTTTATAGATAGTAATATTGTGGGAGAAACCCTAATTTAAAAACATGCAATGAATATTAGATAAAAAAGCCTTTACTTAAGATAATTAGTTGAGCCCATATAAGCATTGTATTAAAAAAAAAAAAAAAAAAAGAAGCAGTGGGATAAATCTTAATTTAGCTCACTGAGAAAAAGTTTACAAGGAATTTTAAATTCAGGAGTGCTGTAGACTTCACCAAAAGTTCCCAGCATGTGTATCTCTGGTGATGTGCAAACGACTTAGAAGGTTCACTTAATGTGCCCTGTATTATTATGGAATAAATGAAAAATTATAGGCACTTGAATACATACTGCTTACTGTAGTTTTGGAAGCAATATAAAGGAGTACACCATATGTTTAAGTTTGTAAAATTAGTATATGTTTAATGGAAATAAACACATTTCAGACTTTAAAATGTGTGAACTAGTTGGAGCTCTTACTAAGGGAGAGATTGTCTTTAGTTAGACTAACCCTGTGCATTTTTCTTTTTGCTCTTGACTACAACAGAGGGATCTGCCTCAGTTGCTTGAACTGCTGAAGGAAAATGCTGCTTCTATTCTGCTTCTAAAAGTGGTATCAGTGGACTCTAGGAACTAGCATGCTCAGTATTACTGGAAAGTTACCAAATCTTAGAAGCCAGGCAATATTTTGGAAGGAAACAAAGTGGAGGGTCAAGGGAGAAGACAGGTATATGTGAGAATGTGCAGCTAAAATAGAGTGCCTACTAAGAACTAGAAATATTAGTCATTTTGTAAGTCATTTGCTTCCCTACTCTGCTAGTGCTTTTGTTTCTGCTTTGCTATTTTTGTTTTCTGTTTCACACCACAACTTACTTCTAATAATTTCCAGCTATTTAAAATAATTCCAAAAATCATGAAATAGCAAATGCCTGTGGAAAATGACAACAGAAAGAATGTAAATGTCTGCGGCAACACTAGACACAAAATGATCGTGTTTTAGAAAACACCACTTCCAAAATCATTATTTTGTTTTGCTTAAAGGCAGACACACACACTGAGATATTTTAAGAACGTTAAGAGGTCTAAACTGATACACCTCTGAATCTAAGTAAATTTCAGCAAGAGAGTGTGCAAAGAAAAGTGTATATTGCCAGTGAATTTACAAGAAACAAACAAACAAAAAACTCAAGCCCACACATGCTTTCATGAAACCCCAAATAAAAACAATTTTTTTCCAGTCCCATACCTGTAATTAACAGTAGCACTGATAAAATAATGGTTCTTAAATTTCCACTGTAAGGGTGAAAACACCAAGAGTTATAAAATTACATTCCCAAATATGCATTGTAAGAGAAAAAAACATAATAAAGACCAAAAGTATAAACTTAGAGCTGACACAGGAATTTAGTATACAGCAGTGTTCCTTTTACAGTTGCAATGCAAAGAGGATACTAAGTTTATTGTGGAAGCTTTAAATAAAACTTTATTGTGCTAAAAGAGAGTAGGATTATTTACAGAAGTGGTTTGGGGTTTTTTAAATGTTGTGGTAAAACTTTTTTCCAATTACTTTGGCATTATTCTAGAAATAGAAAGGACAAGTTATCATGTTTGATTGAAATGTTTGGTATATTTATGTATATAAAAAGGTGAAAAAAGCAAGAGGAGATAGAAGAGGAAAGCTACTGTATTTAATTTTTGCTATGTTTCAAATCTTAATTTGTGCCTCCTGTGTGGTAAGATAGCATTTTATGCTGCCGCAGGTCATGATTTTGGAAAAAGAACTCTGCATTATTCTTGGTTACCAGTCACACTGGTTTAGAAAACAGTTTCCATGACTTGAATCAAGCCTGAAAATTGTAGCCAGGTAATGCAGGTTGCAAAGCTATGCTACCTGTACCCTCTCCAGTCTTTTGTTGCAGTTCTTTCTAACATATTTTATATTAAAAACAGCTGTCTCAGATCTGAACTTCTTATTCTGCATGTTTTGCTGGTAATGTATTGTCAGTGATTTATATAGCCTTCTAGTAACAACTTAGTATAAATTCTGTTTGATTTGTATGTGATTTTATTTCAATTGGCTTTAAAAAGCTGTAGTAAGATTTACTTCTACCAAGTTTTTTATTTTGCAGTTTTCGTAACTTTTATCTTGATTCAGTTTTTTACAGGTATTGTAGCTGGCCTACTTTAAACAATGTTCCTCAATCACTGTAGTATCACGTGCTTGAAAAAAGCTCATTAAAACGTTTGATCACTGTCAAATTACTTAACTGTGGCCTGAGTTTCCTTATGTGCTTCTAAAACACACGACTATTTTGTCCTCCAAAAATGCCAGTAGAGATGGACCATTGCACAGTATTGGTTTAGGAAGGGAAGTTTCTGTAGCTACTCTATGTCCTATAGTTGTCTATTTAAGCCATTGTCCAGTTGCTGATTTAGCACAAATATTCATTATCATACTGTGAAAACTGCTATAAAGTTTCAAATCAACATAATACAATGTGCTGCATATAACTGATATTCCTTCCATGGAACAGAGTGTGAACAGCTTAATAATTTAATATATGCCCAACACTGTTAACAATTAAAAGACTTTCCCTTTTTGGCTCAAAGAATTAGGCCACTGCTTTTTAAGTAGTAAGACCAGCGACCCTATATCAATTTTGCTATGGGGATAAATGGCAAATCAGTGGGAGTTTTGGTAATTAAGCGTGAAATCTATAGGCATTTCAAGGCAGAATTTAGCCCCTCAATGTTTTTTCTTACTGTAGAGCCCCATTCTGAGATGGCAATTCTGCAAATAGATCCTTCTTTTTCCTCGGGTTGACAACAAGCTCTTTTCAGGGCCTCTGTTCCGTGTGTACAGCAGAATTATTTTATACCCTTCCTCCAAATGAAAATACTATCTTATTTTAAAACGGTCTGTAACAGTTGAAAAGGATAAGCATCTCTGGAGCTGGTCTGGGGATAAAATGAATGAGCAGCTTCCAGGCAGCCATAGAGGTTTTTTGAAAGCCTCTTGAGAAATTCTGTCTTAGTGAAATGGTGCATTGCAGAGAGTCAACTGAGAATTGTGGCTTTGTCTCAACAGTTTACCTACTGGCTTCAGAGAGTTTATGCAGCAGGTGTTATTAGCACTCCTCTGTAATAGTCACTTTAGGGGGTTTGTCATCAATCTTAATAATGCCATCAGCATTCCAGCAGATGGTAGACATGATTCCATGCACTCCCTGCTTCTAAATTGCACCAGAATGGATTTCCATCATATTTTTAATTAGAAATGAGAAATATATCAGAAACAGACTTGTCTCATGCTGGCATTTCCAAAGGCTTTTTCCAGGCAGGCCAGCACTATGTTGTTTTATCTTCTATTTTTTTATATTTCACTGAGATTAAGTAATTCACAGGAGATATTATCAGCTCGTTCAGCGCTAGAATTAATCTCAAATCATTCCTGTGTACTCTCCACTGAAACAGCTTCTTGTTTTGAATTAGAATTTGAGACTCCAGCTTTTTGGAGGCAACAGTAAATGTTAGGAGCCAGTCCAGCAAAGTGCTTAGACATTAAGTATAACTTGAATTCCTATTGAGAACAATTATTTGAACAGCAATCCTCAAGTATTTTTACAATCACAATAAAATGCATTGATGGATCAAGATTTTATGTAACTATTTATAAAGCAACAGATTTGATTTCTAAACACTTATCCTACTGCTCCATTCGTTTCCTACCTCATCATCCATTTAAGGATTCATTCTTTTCTCTTCAACCTATGCTTTTACCCTTTCTCTTTGGGCCTATTCCATCTACCCCTCTTTGTCATTTCTTACACATGCATTCTTTTAGTGGAGACCATAAATAAAATGAAAGTTAGGTGGTAGCTACCTTTCCTTTAGGTAGCACATGTAACGAAAGTAGTTAAGACACGATGGGATGGGGATGAGTGCATTTTTTGAATACACTTAAAGATATCCTTAAAAAAAAAGATTAAATACTTTGAACATTGATAGTAGCTTTTGACAATCTATTTAATATACTGACTGCAAATTCCTCCTCCAATCCAAGGTAGTTCAATGTATGCAGAAAAGGTAGTAGTAATTTGGTAAATAGTTTTCCTCTATTTAAAACTTTATGTGTTCTGGCTTACTGACTTTTAGATTAGTGCAGGACTGGATAGCAAGTGGAAAATCCACTATCTAAATGAAGCATAGTCACTCGGTAGGCCACTGAAATTGGAATCTTTATCGTTGGCATTTCTAAATGTAATGACTGCATATGCCTTGAAATTTGGCACTCCAGTGCTTTATTCTTTTCATCATGTCTAGTGTATGAGATCAGAACATAAAAATAGCTTCTTGTGTCACCTTCTTCTGAGAAGCCCATTCAAAAACAGAATATAGTATCAGAGCCAGTACGTAAAAATGAATTAATTACATGATAGAAAGTTACTTAAATATAGACAGATTTCAACAAATTATGTCTAACAAAAAATGGAATAAACGGGTGTTCCACACAACAGTCAACATCCCAACTGAATACCTTCTCCCACTAAGAAAGCACATATAGTTACAAAAGCTTGACATAAATTGAACTCTGCATTAATCGGGGGGGGGGGGGGGGGGGGAATCATCTTTAGTTTTCATTTGGCAACTTTTGCAAGAGTTGCATATATTAGCCTCTAATTAAGCACCTCTTGGCACTACCTCGGTGCTTTTTCAATAAGTGTCATTTCTGTTAATTCTATGCTTATTAAGCAGATGTCTTTGCCATTCACTGTCATTAGGTTATCTGGGTAGATACCCCAATAAAACAGTATGCAAATTAAATTTATCCCGATTAAAAGGAGCTTATGGTAATCATAACACCTTCCAATAACTTTTTCACAGTAGGAAATAGCATTTCCTGAGAATAAATCTGAGCTCTAGCACTTCAGCTGGAGCAATAGCACAAGAAAATCATCTTTCAGGAGCCCCACTAAGACAGGGATGGTGTTTGCAAAATGGGGCTAGGGCATCTGGAGACTGTCATGTGGGGAGTACTGTGATAGCAAAAAGGAGGAACAGAAGAGAATGCACATGGTCATAGAATTGGTTTGTTTAGAACAAAAAGTTCTGCACAGTGCTAAGCATGCAGTTACTCTGCCCCAGACCATCATCACTGTATAGCAGAACAGCACCATGCTCACAGAGACCATTAAACAGACCATTCACCTATACAGGGATTCACCATTTCAGGGATTTAAAGAATATGGACAACTGTGGAACATTGTGGTAAAAGCTAAAACTAGCTATGAAAATACAGAGAACTTAATTAGAAACAACTAAAAGAGAACCAATGTATTTAAAATTATAGATCCACTACAGTGTAAGTATGTTTTGTGGACAAGTATATTAGCAGTCCCCCCAAATGTCTGTGTAATTATAGAGGAAAATATAGTTATTCTTTTTGGGGTACATTATTACAGGCAGCAGTAAATAGAAATGAAAAGACAAATTAACAAAGATTTGGAACAATAAACACCAGTCTCAAACTACTTAATAGGAAGCTACAGTAAATTGCATTCAGTCACCTATAACAAAATGCTTCACGGGACTAGGATGACAAATTAATGTCATGGCGTAAAACTGAAAAGAGTAGAATTGGTAATTGACACCATTTACTGAAATCTCCAAATTACAAAAATACTGAATAAAAAACCCACTGCAGTCTTGAAAAATGGGAATAATGCTTACTACAAAACAAAACCTGTGATTTAGACAAGTTTTCAGGTGGAAAAATCTTAAGACAAACTAAAGACAAATAGTAATATTTTATGTCTAAGCAATTTGTAAGTATTATCCCAGATTTCCGGTTTTATTTGACACATATGCTTTTCTGAACACAGGAAAATAAGCTGAATAAAAATACCTTCTGCCATAGCGGCCAACATCTCAGAAATCTGTCCATAAAAGAATTTACATGAAAATGTCCTAAGTAGGTCCAATATTCCTGTAATTGATACTAAAGATGGTAAAAAAAAAAACAACACATTATTTTTTTTTTAAATTCCTATTAAAATAGATGTCTGAAATACTAACTTATATAAATTTTATAGGTAATGGAATTGCTACTGCAGAGATGAAAATTTGAAAAAATATTATAGAAATATGCTACAAGTTAATAAAATTAATAGAGTTAAGAAAAATGCAAATCAAATTTATATTGGTCCCTAGCTTGCAAGAATAAGAATAAAAAACAGTAAATTCGGAAGTTTTTTAGCTGTTACTGGTAACTACAAAAATATGTAGTAGGAATAAAAAAACCCACTAGATGATTTTGTTCTTAAAGATGCCAACAGTAGTTGAAAACACAGTATATTTTGAGGTTTCTACTTTGTTCTAATACTGCAGAAGTTAGAACATCACTAAAGTGATTCTCTGGTGTTGCCTACTGCACACACAATGCTGCGGCAATACGATCCTGAGGCTGTTCTCATTTATGTCAGGTACTGGCTGGTTGCAGAACTGGAGAAGGAGACAGACATGTTCAGGCTGATCTAACCACATGCACAGCTGCATATTCTTTTATTTCTCCTCTCCCTCCCCCATCCTTCATTTCTCCTCTGCATAGCTATTTCTGCATCACAGATCGTCCGTACCAGATTTCAGACATAATGGTCAGCTGTTTTAAACCCAAATATCATAATTAATACTGGGTTGTAATTGTAACTGATAACCAACTCTGAAAAAGGGTACAAAATGAATAGCAGTTTGAAGCCATAGCCCTTCCCACACAAAACACCCTATTCATTTCAGCCACCTGCTGTTTCCTGATACCCTTGGCACATAAGTATCTCATTCCTCTCAGCGTACCTACGTTCTGGCCAAGCTCTCTATCCTACCTGTGCTGCTGCACTGTCGTGCCTGCGTTGTAACCCAGCCTGGTCACAGAGCTTGTCTTACTGGCACTGTGCCACTGTGTCATTTCGGAGTGGGATGTACAACCTGAAAGTATCCAACAGACTAGTGAGGAAGGGTACGAGCAAGTGTCATGGAGCAGAAAGATAGCTACTTTCTTCACTCCAGAAATCCTTCTCTTGCTATTACCTTCCAAAAATACTTTCCATAATAGTCAAGGAAAATATGCTGCTAACTGTAAAAGCAATTAGAGAATAATTCAAATTAGTTTTAAACCAATTATCTCCTGTAAACCTGCTAAATAAAAGGCAACAAACCCCACAGTATTGGTTAAGATCCCCTATACCACCTTTAAACCTAGCCACGTTTAGATTTTCCCGTGTGTTGATTGTACCTCCTGGCCTATCTGCTAAAAATTATCCACTGTATTCAAGATTACCTTTCAAGTTCAATTCCATATAAGCAGTGCTCTTTTGGGGGAGGGGTGGGGAGAGACTGATGTGACAAGGTAACTGATGATGGGTGATACCATAGGCTTTTTTCTAAAAAAAGGGGGTTTACAATACTCATGGTAATAAAACATCTTTAGCCTCTATCGTCTAATCAGTCATTTGTTTCAATGCTGGCACATCATGCAAAAATCTTTCAGCTAATCTCAAGCAAAAGCTACCGTAACTCACAGAAGCAGACAGATTGTTATAAAATTATGAGTTGCCACGAGACATAACATATTGTACATGTACTGGAAGGAATATTCTTGCAAAGAATGACTACAGGTCCAGAAATGAAGTACAACACATATTTAAGATAAAAGCTACCAGCAGCTGTGAGAAAAGCATAAATTTATTAAAGATGGGTGAAGCACAATTGTCCTTGATTGCTAATGATGCACTCATTTTAAAAGTATATTTCCAATGCTTGTTCACTGTTAGTTTCATAAAATTCAAGGTGAATGTATAATTATAGAATCATAGAATCATAGAATTGTTCTGGTTGGAAGAGACCTCCAAGATCATCGGGTCCAACCATTAACCTATCACTACCAAGTCCACCACTAAATCATATCCCTTAGGGCCTCATCTAAACGCCTTTTGAATACCCCCAGAGATGGGGACTCCACCACCTCCCTGGGCAGCCTGTTCCAATGCCTGACAACCCTGATTATATGTTACTGTGAAAATGGCTTTTACAATTTATTTTATCTCATTTTCTTTGTAAGAGTTCTATTTGAGGATTTGTTAAGTTACATTGCATTAAAAAAAAAAAAAAATCTTTTTTCTTTTTTTAAATAGTTACTGGGAAATACTCTCCAGTCTAGGATAATCAATTCAGGGGTCAAATTTTGCTGCTTCTTACACACCATGCATAATATCTAAATCTAAAAGCAGTCATGAGTAACTTCAGTGAGATCATATACAAGGGCAGCATTAAACTGGTATACAATAATAAAGCTGTCTGCAAACAATAAAAAGGAAGTAGTGTAATGAAGGCAGTACATTTTGAAAACGTATGCCATTTAAGCAATTAAGGGCTCTGGCAAGTAAGTTCTGCAAAATCTTGCTGGAGAGATTTATGCAGTCACCAGACCAACCACCTACCCACTCTCTTTTTGGATATCACCATCTCTTTTACTGGCAGCGGAAGTGGACACACAGTGGACCTTTCATGCTACTCCCTTGCAAAAAAAAGCATATTTTTGCTACTCCAGCTGTTTCAGTTATTTACATAATAAAAGAGCTGCAGTTGAGATTTTGCAGCCGTTGTGTCCAACTCCATAGCGAGTAGCATATTGCATGGAAAGAAGGAAAAGCACCCCAAAACCCCAGCTTCGACACATTAAAGTCTTGCTTAACGATAATTTACTCATTTTGCCTTGAAAGGCTGAGGCCACAGTGTGATGATTAGATACTAATGATATTGTGTAAACTATCTGTATGGAACATTGACCCACTATTGTGGTAAGTTAAATTCAGTTGATAGGTCACAGCAGAATTGGAAATCAAATTTCTGAAACACAAATGCCCATATACATCTGGTCTCCAAGCTATCATTTGTTGTTTTTACATGTTCTTACATACCAGTAAATGAAATTAATAAAATTCCCTCCATCAACTTTTCTATGTACAAATAGTGTTTAAATGAGCAACTGGTGTCTTTTATTGTGATCCTTACCACCATCACCACTCTTCTCTTGTGGAAGAAACCATGTGCAAGAAATGGCAAAAGAAAACTGCCAAGCATCACTGTCTGTTGAACTATCAACTGGGCAGCACACATGAATCTGCAACCTGCAGTGCTACAGAAATTTACCCTATGGGCATTCTGGAGAACATCTCCCCCAAAAGAGCACCTCCTTCTAATCTGCTGCCTCTTCATATGCTCTCCTCCCCCCAAAACGCACATCTGTTTCCTACCCATAGCTTTTAACACACATCCTCTTGATGTCTTCTAACAGGGAACAGAAAGTGAGAGAAGTTCACTTTCATCAACATGGAAGAGTCAGCCTGGGAGCCACTCTGTCATTTCTCTGAAGGAGTCCAGCGTGAAAAGAGGGAGAGCAATCTTTGAAAAGATGTCATCAGAAAATGGCCACAGCAACAGCTCTGAAGGTTAGCATTACCACATTGATCTGGTGTCTTGCTTTATTCTAAGGCAGTGGCCTCCAAACTTGTTTGATGGCACGCTCCTATCAGCAAAACATTTTTAAGCATGCACTCCCAATGTTTGTGTATGTGTTTATCTACAAATTGTATACATGTACTACTCTACTAATACATTACGTACATTAGGCAACATACACACAAATAGATATTAAAGAAGGATGATGGATGAAATTTAAAAAAATTTATTTTCCTTTAAAAAGTATTTACAAAAAATATTTTCTTCCTGCACCCCAATGGACAGTCTTGCACAGCCTCTGGGGTGCGCACATCCCACTTTGGAGACCACTGCTTGATGGTATCAAATAGCGTGTGTATCTGTGTTTTGGTTTGTTTTAACAGAGGAAGAACATGGATGACAATTTTCCAACAGAAAAACACTTATTGACTTCTGAGTGTCTGGGACTTGACTTTATGTAAAACAACAGATTACCCAAATAAATAGCAGAAAGAGACTTGTCTACTCTGCCAATAAAATTAATAAGCCATCTACACAGTATCAATCAATTACTGACTCCACTCTTTTTTTTGATCAGAAAATGTTTAGCCTGCATATTTAGCAATTCCAGACTCTAGCAGATCAAAGGGAAAAAGGAAATTTCAGTGCGCAAGACCTTTTCTAGCTAACGCTGCTAGGTTTATTATGCTCATTGTTCAAACCAAACACCTGATCTTTTATCAGGTTTACCTTTCAGCCATTGGTTATCTTTTTTCCTTTTTTTCCTACCAAATTAAAGAGATCTTTAACACATACTCATTTCTTCTTGGAAGGATGATTATACATTATGACCATATCACTCCATAACCTTCTCTTCCATCAACTAGATACAGCTGCAGTTCTCCATGTGGGAGTATTTTTTTGTGGCTCTTCCCTACGTCTTCTCAAGTTTTTCAGGTATCTTTTTTATAATACGGTTGTAAGGACCTTTTTTTTCCTTTCTTCTTTTAAACTCTCCTAGTTCAAAGCCTTTCTTTTTCCTCTCTAACAAGAGAATGGAATCCTCCATTCCATATCCGCTTTGCCTCTGAGTCGAAATTGGGCACAGTATGTTTCAGAAGCATTTTTTGGTCCACCAGGAATAACAAAGAATATGAACTATGTAAAAATGCACAGTCAACAATTCATGCCTCTTACAAATGAAGCTTTTTCTTAAAAATGTGACAGACCCATAGGGGATAATGTTTTTCTATGCTCCTGCGAGAGCCATAATACCCCATTTTGCACTCAGACAGTCTTATGAGAAGTAAATTCTCTATAGACTCATTTGAGTGTTTCAAAGCACTGGTGAAAACTCTTCAACTTCTAATAGCTGAAGTTAGGCACTGAAATCTGCAACTCTGCACTTGAATAAATATTCAGGTCCTAAAAAATATAAGATAATGCTGATCCATATATTATTTCTCCCATCACTATGAGTTTTGAATTTTCTATAAACAATGACAATGTATGTCAACTTGCTTCAATTTTTCAGCAAGAGCAATACCCTCAAACCACTAAAGTGCTATGGAACTTTTTGCTAAATGTTTCAATTGTGCCAAAATCTTATTTTCCTAGAAGAGGTATCAAGCAACATTTACAGCAAGCTCTATGACTGAGTACCAACAACTTCTATTGTCTCCACTGCAAAACAATGAAGGTAATGCTCATACTTCTGTTCAACCTATCATGAAAACCTGGAGAAGCCCATAAGGGATAGCTAATGTAGTCATCATTGGAAAAAAAGGCAGAAAGCCAGAATTCTCCAGTCCTATTATGCATGGAAGATTTGTCAAGCTCCGTTTACTTTATAGAATTGATGTAACTTATCATTAATAAAAATTAAATTCTCTGAAATAGATACTATTGTATGAGTCCCATATGACAAAGGCAAACAGCTTTTTGTTGGCATACTTCACCTTGATAAACATAAGGGTCTTCTTACAAACTATTTCATCAGAAGCCCACACTTATCCCTGAAAGAATCAGAATATATTACACCTTTGGGTTGTCTTGGATGAGCAAAAGCTTAGAGCAAAATGAATGAGCAAAAGCTTAGATTATATAATCTCTCATAGCACCACAAAGAGTTTCACATTATCTTATAAAACAACTAGCTTCTAAAGAGAGGGCATTTCCTGTTTTAAAGCTAACAAGAGAATAGTTTCTATTACCTTCACTCCCCAGGTGGCTAATAATATGGATCTATTAAAATGTTTTTTAAAACAGTCCATTAAATTCATTGGCCCCAAATCAGCAAGGAATTTAATCACATGTCTAACTTTAAGCACATGAGTATTCCCATTGCGCTTAATGAAACTATTCACATGCTGACGACTAGGTAGAATGCAAGAATCCCTTGCTGAATCGGAACAATACCAAGAAAGTTTTTAAACTCCTAAACATTCTTGAAAATTAAAGCAATGGCTTATAAATATCATGCTGGTAGTAGTCTGTTACATAATTCAATCTGCCTTTGAAAATCAACTGACACTGTTTGGCTATGGTGGACCATCCCTCTGTGTTGCCGAAGCATACTTTCAACCTTTCCATTGTTTTGGTTACGTTTGGTTGAATGTACAGACTTCTTGAAGAACAGCCATTTTCTCTCTCTTCTGATTCCTACTTTCTCTGAAAACCCCTTTTTTCCTTCCAGCTGACTTTCACTGATTCTTACTGCTGCTGTTATTCTTTCTTGAACTGTAGCAATTCTTTTGTCTATCATGACTACATGCAATATACAAATGTACTGCATGGGATAAGCGTAATAAAAAAGAAAATTATCCTCATGTAAGTTATGAGTAGGGTCAAGTAAAAATCCTAAGAAACTCAGTATGTTTACAGTGATACCACTTTTCCATGCATGTCTGCATCTATGTCTGATTTTTACTGAAGATTAGAGTTGCTTGTTATATTTGCTTGCTACATCTGGACCTTGAACACCTACACCAGCTAAACACTTTTACAGCGAACAGGCAGAAAGGCCAGATGTGCCTTGGAATTCTTCCCTGTTTGGTGGGATAGCCCTTCCCTGGCACTTTGTTCTGTGCCAGGTGAACAGGTAGCTTTTTGGAAAGTCTCTTTTATTGCTGCATTTCATAACATTAAAGAGAGAGTGGGTACTTCAAAAGAAAATGGGGAATTTTTTTATCCGTACCTTGTGTGTTCTCAACCACTGCCTTAGTAAAACAATACAATAATCAAAAGTGAACCAACTTAGGTAAGAAGAAATGTGATTGACCGAGCACATGTTTTTGTAATGAATATATGTATAACAGTATGTATTACAGTTAGGCTTCCAGAACGAGGAGTTGACTCTGGCCAATGCTATCCAGACCTGAGACCCTAAAAACAGTCACCAAGTTCCACCCTATACATGTGGGGATAAATCAAAATCAGTTGTGCCCCTCTGCTTGCTCCAGGAAGGGATTCAGCAGAGCTGGTCTCCACTGGGTGGTGTATTCCAGGAGACTGGGAAATTTGTCTTAAAAATCGATACAAAAAAAAAAAATTCCTAGGAGAGGATTTTGACAACTTTTTTCTTTCTAAAGAGAAGACCAGTTCTGTAAATGGTGTTGGTTTGCACTGAATGGTAGAAAAGGTAAGTGCACTCTCATATGTCCTTGGTGTTTTATACGCACATTATGAGATAGCCGACACTGTACAAAGAGAAGTTACTCATTTCTTAGCAAAATTATGGCAAGTGAGTTGATTTGCTTAATAAGTCTGCAAATCATCAGCAATATGAAAAAAGCATAAATGAATTGTACACAGTAAACATAAATATGTTATTTCAAAAAAAACCCTAGCCCTGTGCTGCAACAAAGTGACAAAGCACACTCAGAATGAGGAAGACGGGGCGTCAGCAGTGCCAGAATATGTAAGAATACAAGTAAACTGCCAATGGCTAGCAGAAAGCACATATCTGAAGCTTCCTCTTTCAATGTCCTTTCCTCTTTGGAAATGGATTTTAAGGTTTTAGTTTTGGTTCCTACTGGCTTGAATTAAATACATAGAACAGGAGGACATATCTACACTGTTTCTTCCCGCTCCCTTCTCTCCCTTTTTAAGTCAGCAATTTCCTCAACTTGGATAAGTTCCAAGATATATCATGCTTGGGAGGTGGGAGGGGGCACAGTGGGTTTTGGTGGGGTTTTTTGAGGTAATTTGGTTCAGCTACAGCCTCTTTCTGTAATTTCAGAAAATACAATTTTTTTAAAAAAAAAAGCAATGCAGGTTGCAACAAATTTATTCTGTCCTATTATGCAAGGACA
Organism: Phoenicopterus ruber ruber; assembly: GCA_009819775.1. Classification (NCBI taxonomy): domain Eukaryota; kingdom Metazoa; phylum Chordata; class Aves; order Phoenicopteriformes; family Phoenicopteridae; genus Phoenicopterus; species Phoenicopterus ruber. Next base: position 22,477,869 of record CM020220.1, on the reverse strand, counting down.
AGGAGAAATACAGATGGATTTAGGGGAGATCAGGGTGCTCTGGTATCTTCAGCACAAGCACAAGGATTAAAAAATTAGATTATGGTGGCTTTACTAAAAATACATCTTCTTGAAGTCTGAAAATTTCCTCCCCTCCCAAAAAGGAAGGGAGTGTCCTGGTTACAGAAATCCAGTGTCATTCAATGCTATTTTCTATGCACTGTAGAAAAAACCTCAGCAGGACAAGAGGAACTTCTAGCCTATGGGATTATATGAAACAACAACTGCCTCTGATCACAGACAAGAGAGATGCTCACAACATACTTTTTTTCCCTTTGTCTGAAACAAGAAAGAAAAACATATTTATGCCAAATTTAAGACACTTTTCTGGGTATATGGAATTCTTCTAATACAGTCATATGAACGTAGAAAGCAGCAACAAAAAACTTCCTAGTGCTAGTAACTCAGTGCTGCTTTTTCAGGAGTACTCTGAACTGTTGTATCCACATTCACTGTGGCTGAATTGCAGATGCTTATAGGTAAGTCTATAACCGTCACACCTTGAAATAAGGTTAAAATGTAGTTAGTAATTTAGATAATTTTCAGTAAGGTTTTAGTAGTACTAAACGAGCTAAAACATACTCTAATGCAGTATCAGTAAACAACTGACATCTACAATCAGCTTGGAAGGGACTCTGTTAAGCAAATGAATACTATAATGTATAAAGCTAATTAGAACATAATACATCTAATTTTAATTGGTTATTTGTAGTACTTACAATGACTTTTTACAGTATAAAATAATGCAAATGTAGCACTGTCGAGAAAAATACACTATGCTTGCTGTTAAAATTGTATGGTTATTTTTTTTTAAAAAAAGGTTTTTGTTATTTCCCCAAGGAATTTCCCCCAGTTTCAAAAACTTTTCTGTACTCAATAAGTTCTAAATTGAAAATAAGACACGGTTGCTAAAATGTTGATAATACTACTCCTTTCTACTACTGCTTTTCTTTCAAGATTTGGAAAAAAGGTACCTGTTTCCTTCTTAGAAAATACAATGTCTGTTTGTACTTAACAGTGGGTTCTCGCAAACCTGTAAGAGGACTACCTAAAGAGAGCACTCCCAGGGCTGATAACACACCGCTGGATTTCCAGGAGACTGTCTCCTTGAAAGAAAGAATGGCTATGTACAAGGCTGCTGTGTCCGAGATAGAGAGTAGCAACTCCTTTGCTCGTGTAAGATATCAATGACTCCTTATCTTCTTAGCTGTGTTTGCTTTGCATAGTGACATATCCTACATTCTTTATTTATACAAGCTGACTGATGGACCACTATGTGGATCAAAATTTGAAACCTAAAATACCAAATCTACTTAGCAAACGTATTGATGCATCAGTCTGTGTCTCTACTGAATGAGATTTTTCATGCTATATACCTTTGGTCATTTGGACAATTCCCTTTAATTCATTGGAAGGACTGTTCTTTTTATTCCACTGTTGCATGAATTGCATTTATTAGGACCATAGGCTCAAGACAGATTACCAACACAGTTATTCTTTCAGTTCATAATGACAAAACCCAGCAGTTTCTGCATTACTAAAAATATTACCAAATAATAAAATCATATTCAAAAGTACATTAAATTTAGACCTCTTGCTGTTCAAATTAAAGAATTTGAAATTGCTGCATTTTAAAATAGCAGCTCTATGAGACAAGGTGTATGAAAGAGTATTGGTTTATAATAAAATTATTAAAAAATGGGCATTATATGAAAAAATATTTAGAAAAAAAGCTTTTGAATTTTGTTTCACTCATCCCTCTACATGTCTATCAATTGGTATTAGGTATTTTACAGCAAAGTTTAATATTAATACCAAGTAGCACAAAGTATTTGGCTAACAGAATTTATAATCTATTAAAATAGAGCAAGACCACTTCACCACACATTTAATTATAGTCAGGGATAGCTGAAAATCGGGTCTTCAGATCTCAGCCAGGAAAATCTGCCTCAGTTCTGCAGAAATACTAAGGGGTAAAAAGTGTACTTTTACCATATCTTAAAATCCTACCTAGAAGTTGTAGCTGAGCCCCATTGTATCAGGAAATGGAGGCATTATGCTGGCTTGCTACAATCTTAGAATGACAATGGTCTTTGTTTACCCTAAACTTTCAGCACATGCGAAGAACACCTTTTTCTTACTGTAAACTAGGCCAGAGTAATTTCTGTAAATCAGAAAGCATATCTGGCAAAAGAAGGACTACAATGCAGCTCTCGCCAGCCAGCATCTTTGTCCATATGCAAGAGGAGCTGTAGAAGGATTCCCAGTCTTACCTGCACTTTGGTCTTGGGAGAAGTGGTCTGCAGCAGCTGAAGGGACCTTCTGGGTGCTTGGATAGCCCAGAAGCCACATAGTGAAAACAGCCACCAGCCACACTCACTGGAGTCCAGGTGTTCTCCAACCACCAAATTTCTGCCTGCTGACTTCCTTAATTGCCTGCGTGTATTTGGAGCAGATTCCTGCAGTTCACCTGGCTGAGAAGGTTCCAATTCCCTACTCCTGCAATTGGAAACATTGCTGAAGTTAGTACTCTCTCTCAAAAAGAAAAGAATTGCGTGAAGCGTGACCTAACCTAACTGCGTTGAGCACTTAGGAACTACTTCATTTACACTCTGGAACTCCTCACAGTTTCTTGCTGAAACGGATGGTTGCTTGAAAAAGGAACTGCATATCCGGTTCCATTAAAGGGAATTAATACATTTCCTTGAAGGACCCATAACTGCATTTATCCCCTGTAAATATCTCCAAATGGCTGGCAAGGTATGCCTGAAATGTTCGTTCACTAAAATAATTACTTTTCATATTCACACATCCATGTACATATAGAACCGTGCCACCTTCATCGCAGGGAGAAAAAAATAATCTGTTTTTTATGATCTGCTTGCTTATTCATCAGGTGTAAGCACTGAACCTGTGTTTACTTAGTAACCTTCATTACAAGGCTATTTCTAAATATTGGGTGGTTTATTTTGTGCATACTGATGAATGAAACAGAACTCAGGATAGACAAGTAGAAGAGGGAACAGCAGAGAAGGATTGTTCTGGAAAGTGATTGCTACTGGCAATCAAGTAGATGGGACCTACTCCTTTTGGTGCTAAAGATTCAGGCCAAACATGCACTTTTTTCAAAAATACATTGGCCTTTACTTCTCCAAATTACAATGTATGGCTCCTGTGCAGTGGTCTATGAACTTGCCAGAAACAGTATTTATGATTGTCTGAGTCATTCTTGTAAAGACAGAATATTACATGGCTGAAAATACATGGCTGATCCCTAAAACTACAGAGGAAACCACTGACTCCTCAATACTAGTTTAGGCAGGGATGAATATGCAGCTACACCAGCAGGATCTATTTCACACAGGAGCATTTAGCAACTGGTGTTAAATAAATTCTAGATTGCAAAATTCCAAAAGAACTTCATAATTTGCAGGTCCTCATTTTTGGTGGACAAGTAAAAATCCTAAAATGGGCCAATAAGATTCAACAGTTAACGTTAACAGTACATATGTTTTGTATTTTGATGACAACACCTGAAAAATAACTGTTTTGTTACTGTATTTATTCTGAATGCTAATGTTAATTCATGCGTACTGTTAAAATAAGTAGGGTTTACAGATTCCGTCAGTGGAAGTTGCTTGTAAGAGGCTACACACATAACCAAGTGTTTCCACATTTTCCATTTGAAATTTATAATCATTATAGCATACTGTTATTAACTACTTTTAAAAAAAAATCAGCTCGTGGAACTACATTCTTAGTGCAAATGGAAAACAACTGGCCTTATTTTATCCCTCTAGACTTCGGAGAAAACCAAGTTCTGTACTGTGCCTGGTGGCCTGGCAGCAGTGAAGAAACAATTTGAGAAAGTGCAGATGACCTCTTCACAAAAGACCTTTGCTCAGTACCAGCACCCACACAAATCTGTACAGGTACCAATAGCATTTTTAATACTAACAAATGAGGTGTGCCCTGCTAGACAGCTTGATGAAAAAATATGATTGTTTGCTTTACTGAAGAGTTTTCATTATGACTACGACGTTTCCCTAATGTTCATACTCATAGAATTTTCTCTTTGAGATCTACTACAGGAATCATTTTTTTATGCAAACACTCAATATAGGCAATACTAGACTTACAGCAAATAGATGAGTAAAGCAGATTACTACCATAGCAGTATTTTGTACTGAACCTTGTCTATAAGATTGTAATTCATTATCAAGTATCGTGGTGATACTTTGCATTTATTGCACTTGACGTGATGTTAAGCCATTCTCTTTCAAAAGGGGTTTCCTGCTTCCATTGAATTAAAGCTAAACTCCTCTAAACAGATCAAAAATTGCACAGAAGAACCCAGATGCTACATAAAAGTAGAACAAAGCAGCAGCTAAGTGCTATTTCAGATAAAAGGTCTTTACATTTTATTACTTCATTAGCATATACCATTGAAAAATTGTTGTAGGAGATAACGATTTTGGACTATGTGAAATCCCCTGTAATAAAACACATTGCACAATCCGTCCTGTGCAGTCTGAAAAACAGTAATGGCACAGTAAATTGCTTTACCATCCTGCACTTCTTGGAGAGATTTTTAAGCAATATTGCTTTGTAGAACATTCTGCCATAGGTTCATTTTCATGTTACGTAAGTATCATCATATCTACCAGTCATCTCTCATTTCTTACACATTAATACCAATATCAACAATTTGCACAGACAACAAGCAAAACTCCAGTTTGTAAGGGAAAGACACAGTTTGTTGCAAATGTATTAAAGCATTTTTAACTAAGCAGAGAAATCCCATAGTTGGACAATCATACTGGAGCATAATCCTTGGTAATAGGAAGCGTTGTGCGCATACTTTTCTGATGTCGTGGTCCAACCTAGCTGCCATTTATCTGGAGGAAGAAATGCAGAACTGTGTACAGAAATCATGTGACTTTTTCTCTTACTCAGAACCAAATAATTTCATTTCTGTGATGTGAAGATGCATTTTCCCTGGTCTGCTAGTGATGTCTAGCTCTCCACAAAGCCACTATGATGGTTCCACTTCTTCAACAAAGATGTGACCTCTAAGCATACTTACCCATGTATTTGTCCTCTGTGGCTAGCTGAGGAGACTCTCTCAAATCATCAGCAGAAATAGTCACATTCATGGGAAATAAAATCACTCAGATTATATGAAAAAAATCTTTAAATTTAGGTTAAATAACTTACTACAAGACCATAAAATACCATTTCTATTTAACATAACTACACTCTCATGGAACATGGGATTATACACTTAGGTAGCTGAAAGATTATTCAAGGTCACTGAATCAATCGTGGGGCAAAACAGAGAAATCATGTAGTTTGAAGATAGATCTCCAGATCTGGATAAATTCAAACTATTAATCCAAGATAAAATAAGGAAGCAATTCATTTTTTTTAAACGGTAATCTAAATAGCTGAGCATTTTACTACATATTCAATTATTGCATAAGGAGTGCATGGCTTTTCCTTCAAAATATTGACATCAAATATGCAAATAATAACTATTTATCTTTCTGTTTTGCTCAAGCAGCAGCCATCACTCAGCTCTCTTCATTGTAAGGGAGATTGGTTCCTTGTGAAAGGTGCCACATTACCTGTAGGATGCACTAAATTCTTGTCCAGAATGGTGAGCAGCAATGAAAACTGATCACAGAATTGCCATGTGCTCACAAACTCAGCTAGAGTTTGTTTAGAGACCTGGTCTTTAATTTGACCACTGACATCATGATCGCCTTTTATGGTCACCCACCAAGCTGAGAAGAGTTCATGAGCTTCAGTGTTATTGTTCTGCAAATGCCAGCCTGGAGTGGTGTGGTGGGTTGACCCTGGCTGGATGGCAGGTGCCCATCAAAGCCGCTCTATCACTACCCCTCCTCAGCAGGACAGGGGAGAGAAAATATAACAAAACGCTCATGTGTCAAGATAAGGACAGGGAGAGATTGCTCACCAATTACCATCATGGGCAAAACAGACTCAACTTGGGGAAAATTAATTTATTACTAATCAAATCAGAGTAAGATAATGAGAAATAAAAACTAAATCTTAAACCATCTTCTCTCCACCCCTCCCTTCTTCCTGGGCTCAACTTCACTCCTGATTTCTCTACCTCCTCCCCACCAGCGGCACAGGGGACAGGGAATGGGGGTTGTGGTCAGTTCCTCACACGTTGTCTCTGCCGCTCCTTCCTCCTCAGGGGGAGGACTCCTCACACTCTTCCCCTGCTCCAGTGTGGGGTTCCTCCCACGGGAGAGACAGTCCTCCACAAACTCTCCAACGTGAGTCCTTCCCATGAGCTGCAGTTCTTCACAAACTGCTCCAGCGTGGGTCCCCCACCATGGGGTCACAAGTCCTGCCAACAAACCTGCTCCAGCGTGGGCTTCCCACAGGGTCACAGTCTCCTTTGGGTGCATCCACCTGCTCTGATGTGGGGTCCTCCATGGGCTGCAGGTGGATATCTGCTCCACCATGGACCTCCATGGGCTGCAGGGGCACAGCCTGCCTCACCATGGTCTTCACCACAGGCTGCAGGTGAATCTCTGCTCCGGTGCCTGGAGCACCTCCTCCTCCTCCCCCTCCTTCTTCACTGACCTTGGTGTCTGCAGAGTTGTTGCTCTCACATATTCTCACTCCTCTCTCCAGCTGCAATTGGCACTGTGCAATTTTTCCCCTTCTTAACTATGTTATCCCAGAGGTGCTACCACCATCGCTGATGGGCTCGGCCTTGGCCAGCGGCAGGTCTGTCTTGGAGCCGGCTGGCATTGGCTCCATGGGACGTGGGGGAAGCTTCTAGCAGCTACTCACAGAAGCCACCTCTATAGCCCCCCTGCTTCCAAAACCTTGCCACGCAAACCCAATACAAGTAGTTTGCTACACCAGCTCAGCTAGCTAGCTGCTCAACGTCTCAATACCCAGTGTCAGACACAAGCCATTTCTGGCAAGTGAGCTGAACCTCCTACATAGGAAAGATGAGTGGAATATATTGAAAGTATGCAATATTAATGCAAGCATATAGTATCGTATGTCAGGAATGACACAGGTATAGCTACACCTCCTTCATTGAGAATCATTCCAGACAAATTTTCTAAGATTGCTAGTGTAGCAATTGCCAATTTTCTAGCAATTGCAGAGGATAAGATTGAATAATGGGACAGTGTTAGTGAATGGTGAAAAAGCTTACCTTTTAATGAAAATCTTCCATAAAGTGCCCAAAGCGCCCTAAGTATACACATGCAACTAAGCAAGGCTGACAAATCATAGAGATGAAGTGCAGATAAGGGAAGTTCTTACAAGAAATTTCTGCAAGACTCTCACAGTACTGATGTGCACACGATACTGTGATAAGAACATAAATAGGTAAAAAGGCATAGCTTTGAGGAAGAAATGAAGATCCACACCAAGTAAATCAGCAGTCAGTCATTCTATTGTTACAAAATTTGTAACTGAAACTTCAGGCTCACAATTTACTTCCACTGCTGCCTAAAGGGAACTGCAAGTTTTGTACACAGTGATCATTTAGAACAGTAATTTCTAAATATGGCAATACATAAATGATATTACATTAGCCAACTTCCCACAGAGCTTATACGATGACCATAAGGTACAATTCAACTAAAAGCCATAGGCTTCAAATGTGAGCAGGTAAAAGGCTTTCTCATGCTTGGACAAGCTTTTGGGCCGTTTGATCCCCTTGAACAATACATACATACATATATAGAATTGTATACATCTTTTATGTACATATGCGTATAACATAGCATGCATATTCTGAGCCTCAAAGCAATTTTATTTTTGAAAGGGAAAGTATGTTTTGTCTGTGGTCAAAACAGAAGGAAATTGCAAAAATGTCAACACAAAAAAGCAAACCTTGGTCTAAAATACACAGCACAGTTACCGAAAATTCAAATCCTGGCACATTTTGCAATAAGAATTCTGTCTAAATTATTGCAGCACAGAGGCACTAAAATTGATGTATGGGCCACTAACATATAAAATGTGTGTAGCAATTACAGTTCTCTTCAGTAACAGAATTTGAATGCCTACATAAAAATGCACTCCTCTAACCAAATGTATACAGACTTATTCTCAGATTTATATCTTTATTTTTTAAATAGTATTGGTTTAGGTTAGAATGACTTATTACCCAGAGACACAACAGGACACTATAGCCCTCTGTATTAAGTACCATACAGATATGCATGGGAAGGCCAGCAGCCCCTATAAGGGGTGACTTGAAACAAACGGAAGAGAATGGAGGGTGATGGAAGTCTGAAATAAAAATAAAATGACCATAAGAAACCATTCGTGGGTTAGCAGCATTGCCAACAATCATCCAGCCAACAGTGTTTTCTGAAGCTCACTCATGATACGGCGTAGAATAAACAGAAAGTAACTGAAAGGTGATTCTTGGGCCATGGGAAAAGCAACCATAATAGTTGTCTGTTCACTCCTGCCACCAAAAATGACTGAGTTCTCTGTCTGTCCTCCTCCACTGCAGAGCTGCAGGGGAGCTGTTCCCTCCTGACACCATGATGCAGGATCTGGTTGATTAAATAATCTTGCTTAACTTCGTAACGCACAATATGGCAGGAATTGTGTGTTCCACAGAAACAAATAAAGGGATCAAGTTCCCACAAGCATAACTCTTAACTAGTATTAAATCTAGATCATGATTTTCAGCCTCAGTCCTGCACTGGAGACATGAGCTACCCTGCTTAATAAGACAAGAGCAACCTTATCCCATGCAGACCGTCAAATAATTCTACAGAATATTGTCCAAAATCTATGGGGTCTACAAAACATGCCACAAACTCTAATTGGGTAGACTAAATTAATCCTACCTACAAGATATCCTATCCTATATCCAACAGTTGGCCATTACAGAGGAGGGATGAAATCGCAGGTCTTCCTGCTCTCCACTTGTTTGGAATAACAAACAAGCAGCATTTTACACTCTGTCACTGGAATTTCAATTAGCCATCTTGACAGACACACAAAACACAAGAACCTCAGAGTCCCTCTTCCTCCCTGCATGCCTAGAGCAAGGCCGTGTAATTATATTGCCAAAATCTGGCCCATTATATTTAGGTTGCATTTTAGACAGCCATAGGTGTCACATTAAACAATTATAGTCTTTTGCAATATGGCAACTATTTCATAAGCAGTACCAAAGTTACAGCAATAAAGCAGTAGTGACATTCAGATTAGATTTGCTTCCTGACTACATTAAGCCTAATTATATTCCTTTTTAATACCCCACACCATTCAAAGGACACATAATGACTATCATGAACATATTTCGTGTCTCATGAATGAGCTTTTCCAGTAATGAGCTTGACTTACATATCTAAAACATGCACATTAGAACAGAAAAACATATCTTAAATGAAAAAAGCATATATATGCATAAATATATTGAAAAGCATATCCACATAAAATGAAAAGGCATATTATATACACCTACACATAGTCATTAAACAGAAAATAGATGGAAAAATTCGCACTTCGTTTCCTTTGAACTGCCTCTTTTCGACTTTGAACAGGGTTAGCTCTACGTCTCCTCATGTTGTGCGGCTCCCTCACAATTGGTACACACAGAGAACTTGCAAGTGTAAACCATGCTCTGACTTGCTCTCCTCAAGCCTGACCTCACTTTGATAGTTCAAACTTTGCGGTAGATAGGATTAATTTTGATACTGGTAATGCACTAAAGCATTTACTAGGCCAGTAATCAGAAAACTTATTCTACCTTTTGTTCCTATGATTTTAATTCATCTTATGGTTGAAACAGATGATGTGGCAGCACAGAGGTGGAAGAGAATTACTAAAGCCCATGAAGCGGATGCACATTGTTTCTCTGCCATGGAACCTACGAGCCGTTGCTGCCTACTGTATGGCAGAAATTATGGGCCAGGCAGTGGATGCTCCCCAATACTGATTCAACAGAAATGTTAGTGGAGATGCAAGCAGTGTAAACATTCCTCAGTTTGAAGATGGAATAAATCCCATAAATATATGCTTTGTCATGGGATGACTAAGGGAGACGGCTAATTTCTTGCCCCACAATTAGCTGGATTTCAATGAGGTGCCAGGATTTGAGATGCAGGAAGCTTACAGCTCTCTGTTGCACTAGACAGATTGCTGCTATCTCAGAAGCACAGTGCTGCCTCCATGCACATTACATTGAACACTTAGTAAGCTCTTGCTGGAGGGACCAGAAGCTCCTTTCATTTGAAAGCTTATTATCAGTAGAAACTAATAGGCTAGCTTCCTTCTCACAAAATAAGAAGAAAATTTAATTTGACATAAGTGAAATTATTTGTTACATGTCTCTGTGTGCATGCTAGTGTGCAAGAGAGGAAGCACAGAACTGATATCTTAATAATATCAATCCTTAGGATTTATTTCTTCTAATCACTAAATCTCAAAGTACTCCATGGACACAGGTAATGTGATGTAACATAGGTTCTGTGCAGGCTTTAAATAAGAAAACAAATCACTGCCAGAATCTGGAGTCAAACTAAACATAGCTAACCTCAGAAATTAGTTTACACGGGCATCTCAGACAGTGCTTTAAACTCTCAACGATATGCTCTGTGTATTACACTGCAGTTGTCAGACTTGTAGATACAATGCTAGCCTGTATATTTTATAGGATCTTCTGGTTAGCCTATGGGTCATATTTTTCACAACTGCAATTCAGCGTGATTTTTGCATCGGAAGAGCTGTATAAAGCATATGCAGGAAGTCAGCATCTTATATAGACATATTATTATACTTCCTTTTACAAAGTTGCATTAGCCTCATGCCTGCTGAGAGGTAACAAGTTGATGGCACAGCACGTAAAGCCAGAACTAGTCTTCTAGTCACCTTCGTCCCCTTCCAGTCTAATTATACATATTCAGGCAGCTTTCTGCATCTGCCAGTCAAAATCTGGCTGCAGTAACAGAAATGACTTGACATCATCTGTGTTACAAAAAAGCCTATGCCAATTCTTATGGCAACAAATACCAATCATAGTAACAACAGTACTCTGCTGTTCTAGTTACACCACTTACATTAGAATTTATTTGTGAAAGCCCTTCAAAGGAAAAAAAAAATCCAATTTACTATTAGCTGTTAATGTGCTACTGTTTTTATTTGTCTTTAGGAAACGTCAAGTAGCAGTCACCACACAGTATCAAGCAGCACCAGGGAAGCTGAGTGCAATGAAATGACCTCCAAAGAAAGTCAAATGGAAGCCTCTCAAACACAAGAGGTAACTATATCAATTAATAATTATGTCATTGGACAATTATACTGATACATATCTGCTTTGCTTCTTCCTCCTTTACCACTTGGTACAGCAAGATCTGGATGTTCTGCCGATAGCCTCCCTCATTAGGCAGTGCATAATAAAACATGTTTACAAAAATTAAGTGCTTTTAATTTATTATTGTTTTGACATGGTAATTAATTAGGTTCCCATTCCTATTTTTCTTTGATGTAACATTTTTAATACAGTTGCAGAAGTATGGAAAATTCTTACATATTGCACTAAATCCTGTAGTAAAGTGAAGGTTTTGTGCACAGGTTTCTCATCGTGAGCAAGTTACTCGTGAGATAAAAATGGCTTCTACATTCATTCAGCACACTGATGAAACAGGTAAGAAGTGGCATGAGAATAAAGGCTCACAAATGAGCAATGGCAAATGTCTTTACTCACACAAATGTACTGCTCTCATGTTTTCAAACATGAAAATGCACATTGCTCCAAATTCTCAATAAAGCACATTCATTGACTTCAATGGGACTTGAGAAACGAGTTTAGAATCGGTACAAAGAGACGGCTTTTGCATAAGGAGGTGGTTCTAAATACATGCTCAGTTGCTTAAAAGAACTGAGGACTTGAAGAATTGTCTGAAAACGCAGGCAAACGCGAGCCCATGTATATACAAAATTGTGGATGAGAAAGGTTCAGTTTATTGCTGAACTGAATAGCCCTGCAGAATATGACGACAGTGTTAAGACACTGCTGCTGCTGCAGTTTAGTCCTGGCGTTAGAATTCACGCGTTATGTACTCCCACAGACCCCAGTCAACCTTTAGTCCTGCCACACACTCAGGTATGGCAAAACAAAACAACATGTCCCTCAACAACTATTCTATCATTTTCTCTACGCATTTCTGTTCATGATCAAGTGACTCTCTAGACTTCTGCAAGGCTAAGTACAATTTTTCTAATGTAATGATGTTTTATAATTCACTGATAAAGTCAACTTCATAAAATGCAGGGTGGAGGAAAAACAATCTTTTTTATTCTTCTGCCCATTGCAGTAATCAATGCAGCTCAGAACGAAGAGCTCCCAAAGACTGTAACACACATTTTACAACAGCCAATTGAAAGGACAGTTCAGGAAAAGGCTGTTCACTGTGACAGAGAGACTGCAACACATGCAAAAGAAATAAAGGTCTGTGCTTTTAATATGAAGGATCTTTCTTTATGCAAATTACAAGTGCTGAAGTTAAGACATTGGTCCGTCATGCAATCTGAATTTCTATTTTGACTAATTGTGATTAAAAATGTAACCTATGAAAGTGGTGGGAATATACGGACTTTAGGAATTAAGTGCACATAACATAGTATGAGATAAGTTAGAAGGCTCAACAAGTACTTACAGTATGTGACAAACAATTAAAAGTAGACCTTTATAAAAACTTTGGCATTCCTGTCCTCTGCTGAATATAGTCTCCTCTTTCCTTGTTTTGAATCTGTAAATATGTATAATTTCTGTCACCACAGATTCTCAGAAGCATACAAAATGTCACTTTCAGAAGAAATGAAAACGAGCATAAGCCACAGCATAACTTTACATTATGCTTATAGTGCAAAGTCTGCATTTGTTGCAGCAAAAACTCTAAGACTGCTCAATCATCATTTTGCATGAATTCCACATATATTCTACCGTGCAAATAGCACAGCTCTTAGTTCAAAAGATTGGTTTTATGCACTCTGAGCAATAGCTGATGGATTGAGTCTTTCAAGATCTTCTTATAATCCTATTGCTTGGATCCTTGCAGAACTAGCTTTTGTGAAGAACAGAAAAATTGTTTCTATGTTACTATACTTTAAAAAAAACAACCACTTTTGTTCCCTAAAGATGGAAAATACATACCAGGAAATTACATTGCCTTCAACAGTTATTTCATCTTCTGCTGCTACTACTTCAGCAAGCAGACTACAGGAAACTTCTACACCCAGGAAAAAACAGGATGGAACTGCTACTTCTGCAATGATTTGCTCCAGATCCCATGAATATGGAAGCACAGAAAAAAGTTTTCCCCTATTTATGTGAAAGCTCCATTGGAAATGACAGCAATTTCCCAGGCCACTGAATTGTCCAGCTCTCCAACAAAGCCCACTGTCTCCACAGATCTGTATCCAAAGCAATTTATGTGAACTAAGATGTTTATACAAACATTTCCACCCACAATTAAGAAAACATGTAGAGAAACATTACCTGAATGAGACTTCTAATGTTTTGTCTGGTGAATCTGAAACATGGAATATGTCAGATGCGCAGCCAGCTAGATACAGCTTTGCCTTCATCATTCAGATGTTCACAAGACCAGAAAAACAATGCTTAGGGTGGCGTGAAATCCAGAGAGGAGAGGTCCTCTCCATAAGATGGGCCTTTGAGAATTAGCCTTTCATTCCAATTAAAGATGACCCTCCAGACACAGACAAAGCTATAAGCATTGCAGACCAGGAAACCACTGCAGGTGGAAATGTTAAATACATAGCCTGGATGTTTCGGACCCAGCCTCTTGATGCACAGTGTGCACGTGCCCCAGGCTCTGCAGGAACTAAGGACAAGGCTCTTGCACTAGTCAGAGGAAGTGTTCACGCAGCCACATGGATGTTTGAAATGCAGCCACTGGACTCTGCAAATGAAATTTATCACAATGAAGAACAAACAACATATGAAACTTGCATCCGAGAAGTTTCTAGTGGTGCTGTAAAGACTCTGAGGCATATGCTGGAAGCACAGAACCTGGATAAACTTGGGCAGCTTTACCCAGATGTCCTTAACTTCTCGCAGCTGAGATCTGAGCTGAAAGAGCTTAAACGAAGTGTGAAGAGAAGCATAAAGCATTTTGAACCTCAGCCATTGTCTGTTATCAGAGACAGCTTTGACCAAAGACTGGAGAACAAAGCTGTCCATAGAGCAGACACTGGAAAGAGGCATGTCAGAATAGCACATTGGATGTTTGAAATGCAGCCTTTACCTGTGACCAACAAAGATCTGGAGGAAATTAAAGTGGCACGTGGAATCTCAGTGGAGGAAAACATGAGCAGTGCTGCGCACAAGGCAAAACAGTTAGTTGAAACACAGCCTTGGCACACAGAGGATTCGGAGGAATTAAGTTCAGCTGGAAAATCGTCACAAAAATCAAACAAGCAAGATCAAGGTCCCACACAAGATGCAGCGGCCCCTGTAACACCACAGCAAAGCACACTTTCCGATGCCAAATTTGATGGCAATGATAAGCAAGTAGCACAAAAATACAATGTAGGAATTCAGATAGATCTCTGAAGACCAGAAGGCTGAGAAGCTGAAGAACTGTTGTGAAAGCCTCTAGTTACCTCTTCCACCATTATGAGGATTAACACTACAAGACCTATCCTGGAGAATTATATAGAGCAAAATAAAAATAGATAAAAAAATAAAAATAGATATTAAAATAGCATTACAGTTGTGTTTGAGAAATAGTAACAGGCTAGAAAATGGGCACAGAATGCACCTGACTTCTCATGCTTAAAATTAATGCAACATCCTCTTAACTGAGGTAAAATGTTGCCTGTATAAAATAGCTCTAGAGATAAAATAATGGTCATGTTTCGTGCACGTCTGTTTTTATTAAAGCACAAGATATGACTTAAGACAAAGTGAACTATGTTTCAGTGGGTTTCCTGTCAACACTAACATGCAATTTTAAAAGTTTTTCTAGTATTTTCTGCTGGACAATTTTACCAGTTGATACAGCCCTAGTCTGAATTAAGGCAACAAACTCATTTACCTGATGTCAGAGTTCAAGTTTCACATCACTAAGGAGTGGAGCCACTCAGTGTCCCTCAAAAAGCTGAGCCTGTTATTTGTTTCATACTGAAGTAAACTTTTAAAATATATGAAGTATATGAATATTTATATACGAAGTAAACATTGAAATAAAACATGCCTTCTTTCTCATGGTGCATGTGTTACTTAAAAAGTTATAACAAAATAGTACTCAGATTGCAAAGTTATGCATTTGAAACTTAGAAAATATTCCATACGTTATTGCATGATTAACATCAATGTTTTCCTTTTGTGCATCTATTTTGGACACTGAATAGGGATGGGATCCTGTAGGAAAACCAGATGTTGCCATAGCATTAGCCATTTGAAATACATGAACAGAATGCTGATCCTTGAACAACAATGAAAATGGCAGAACAAAGCTAAATGCTCCTGTACCTGCATAACTCCTAAACAGAAAGCTCTGCTTTGGGTTTCCCATCTCTGTGCACTAAGAAGAGAAGGGTGCTACCTCTGTTCATGCTAGGAGCAGAATTAAACATGAGTAGTTTGTAATCCTGTAAAATGAGGCACAGTCTGGCAGTGGTCCAACAAAAAATGTGGTGGGTTGGCCCTGGCTGCAGCTAAGTCTACATCCAGTCGCTTGCTTGCTCCCCCACAGTGGGATGGGAGAAAGAATCAGAAGAGCAAAAAGCAAGGAAACCTGTGGGCAGAGGTACAGACAGTTGTGAGCAAAGCAAAATAAGGAATTGATTCACTACGTCCCATCAGCAGGCAGATGTTTAGCCACTTACTGGAAAGCAAGGCCTCAACACGCACAACAGTTACTTGGGAAAACAAATGCCATAGCTCTGAATGTCCCCTCTTCCTCTTCCTCAGCTTTTATTGCTAAGCACAATGTCATATGGTATAGAATATCCCTCTAGTCAGCTGGGGTCAGCTGTCTTGGTTGTGTCCTCTCTCAACTTGTTGCGCATCCCCGGCCTATTCGCTTGGGGCATGGAAGGGGGTCAGAGTGGGAGGAAGAAAAGGCCTTGACGCTGGGCAAGCGCAGTTCAGCAATAGCTAAAACATTGGTGTGTTATCAACACTTTAGCCACAAATTCAAAATATAGCACCATATGAGCTGCTATGAAGAAAATTAACCGCATCCCAGACTCAGTATACTTAAGCATGTTAAAAGCGAGCAGAAATACCCAGTACAGGTAGAATACTGAATTCTCTATATGGTCAAACCTCTGGATTTCATTTTGGATCTCTTCTATCTGGTAAATATTGTTGATCTCAAATAGTAGACCAGCCTTTCCCCCACTGATTTTGTAGGGCTGTTCACATGTGACAGGTTGACCTGCCAGACCCCTAACCCAGCCACTCTCTCATTCCCCCTCCTCAACAAGACAGGGAGAGAAAATAGGATGAAAAAGCTCATGGGGGACGAAATAAAGACAGGGAGATCACTTACCAATTACTTTCACAGGCAAAATAGACTTGACTTGGGGAAAATTAATTTAATTTATTGCCAATTAAAATAGATTCAGAGGGTGAGAAACAAAAACAAACACTACAACTCCTCCTCTCCTGCCCCCCTTTTCCCCAGGCTCAACTTCCCTCCTGACTCCTCTACCTCCTCACTCATTACCCCCAGCAGCGCAGAGGGGATGCAGAATGGGGGCTGGGGTCAGTCCATACCAGTTCCTCTCTGCTGCTGCTTCCTCCTCACACTTTTCCCCTGCTCCAGCATGGGCTCTCCACAGGCCATGTTTCCTTCTGGGAATACCCACCTGCTCCAGCATGGTGTCCTCCACAGGCTGCAGTGTGGATATCTGCTCTGGCTTGGCCCTCTCCACAGGCTGCAGGAAAAAAAACCTGCTCAGCTGGTGTCCTTGACAGACTGCAGGGCAATCTCTGCTGCAGTGCCTCCTCTCCTTCTTCTCTGACCTTGGTGTTCACAGAGTTGTTTCTCACACTTTT
The DNA here is from genome assembly GCA_009819775.1 of Phoenicopterus ruber ruber. Lineage (NCBI taxonomy): Eukaryota > Metazoa > Chordata > Aves > Phoenicopteriformes > Phoenicopteridae > Phoenicopterus > Phoenicopterus ruber. The sequence goes on along the minus strand of CM020220.1, from coordinate 22,460,771 downwards.
TTTCCCCTCAGTCTTCACTACACGTGCAGCATTTTGCCCCTTCTTAAATACATCTTCCCAAAGGCACCACCATCTTGTCTGAGGGGCTCAGCTGTGCCCTGGGGTGGGTCCGCTGGAGCTGGCTGGAACCGGCTGCATCCAGCACAGGGCAGCCCCAGCCTCTCCTCACAGAGGCTGCACCTGTGGCCCCAAGCTACCAAAACCTTGCCACCGACAGCCAAGACATGATTAATTTTCATGAAGACAAATACTTGCTTCACTATTCAGTCCTGGAAGTTGCTTTGGGATAAACTTCCCTTAAATTCCCTCTTTCTCTTTGTTTTTCTCTTCTCTTGGCTGTTGCCTTCTGAGGCACAACAGTCACTATCAACTATCCAACTAAATGGAGAATAACCATCCAGCGAGACAGTTTTCCAGGAGACATGTCACCTTTTTTTCCCCTCCCAATTACCTTATCCCTTTCCTCATCACAAAGTTTGTGCCTTTCCTCTCCTCCCTCTTTACATTCAGAATACTTGCGTACGTAAGAAGATGAAGCCGAGTCCTGGTGTTTGGCGCACGCTGCCGACCACGAGCAGCCCGTGCCTGGCGAGGCGGGAGGCATGTCTGCCACACTGCACTCCACACCTGCACGGCCTCTCGGGCAGCCTGTTTAGAGACTAAGTTGAGGCTACATTTGAGGCTTTCTATTTGATTGGGGGATTTTTGGGGGTTGTTTTTGCTAGTGGTTTATTCTTTTTGCAAGTTCCTCATTATTTTGAAGATACTTAATTTCTCTTTCAGCATTTTTCACAGCTCTCATTATGGGCACTAGAGATATGTGACAAATAAAGATGGAGTTATAAAATCTACATCACTTTCTGTCTTGATTTGTGAATTGCTATAAAATCAGTATCAGTAGGCAAACCAAAACCAGACAGAATGCTGAAAGGGGCCAAATTTTCTGCTGATGTCAAGGGGCATTACTATTGCCAATGGAGATATATTTATACAAGCAATTATTTGGTCCACCCTATTTCTATTTGTCTGCTAGTACAGTGTTCTTAGCAATTCAGAAATCAAGACAGAAAAGCAGCATGCATTTTTCCAAGACCAACAGAATGCCCATTCTTTCCTTCTGCCCCTTACTGGTATGAAATAAACTTTCTGTTCACACTTTGTACTTTACAGAGAACTAGTTTCTTTTATAACTAACTATACTTGACAAAATAAAGGATTTGATATAGTTGGCTAATGTAATTGTAACTAACTCAGTCTTAAAAATTAACTGAAGGAAGTATTGGGTCTGAAAATTAAAATTATAAAAATCACAAATAATTATGTCCGTAGTATATCTGGACCATATGAGCGTACAGTCCCAGGTTGCCAGAGAAGTGGAACTCCTTCATGTGCTTTTGGCATGATTAAGCAAAACTTTATCAGAATCGCAAACATCTGCCCCCTGTTTATTGATCTCTAAATAACACTGTAGATTCAAAGATTATACATACATTACACTCAATTCCACTTATATTCGTAAACCTTTTGTCATCCTATGTCATTTCACAAAACAGTTATTATGAATAAATGGGAAATATGGTACCTGGTATAGTGAAGTGAATAGTCCTTTAAAATGTATGGGTTTCTGAAAAGGGAAATGTGAGTAGTTTTTCACTTTCGAAGTATTACTGTTAGTTGAACAAAAATAAAGCCCTAAAATTGACAGCTGAGATACCATTTAATGGATAAAGAAAACTACAGTTTTAACAAAACATATGGACTGATACAGTTAAAAATAAATCATAATATGTGGCTTAAACTAACTTGTAACTTTTTAATATGTGGTTCTAGAAACTGCAGATTCAGGAAAATGACACGTGCAGACTCTGTCAACAGAGAGTTTACCCAATGGAATGCCTAGTTGCCGACAAGCAGAATTTTCATAAATCATGTTTCCGATGTCACCACTGTGGCAGTCAATTAAGGTAAGAAGTAACTGCATGTTCACTCATAGAACTCTGCATTTGAATATAAATACAGCCAGTGAAATTATTTTCAACTGGGCTATTCAGCCTGTAGGATGTTGTAACCTGAGTTCCCCTTTTCTTCTCTGCTACTGGCATCTGTACTGTGATGTGGAGCAAGTCCTTTAAATTCTCTGAAAAACTGAATCATCCCACTACCTTCCAAATTTTTCTGCATATACTTCCTACTGACTGTTCCAGACCTTGAGGAGGGCTCATGAACAGGAAGCAGCAGACACAGAAACTTGGGTGGAATTAGAGACATCTGAACACAGACCAAATTCTCTCTCACTCTTCCTCATCCATAAAATGAATGATGATGGTTCTCTGCATTAGCAAACCACTCCTGTATGCAGGATTTATTGCTCTATCACACTGCAAAGGCTAACGGTTCTGATTTTAACACCTTTGAGGTTAGTTACACACATTTCCTTTACTTCATTTAGGCACAGAATCCGAATATAATTAAACATACATTTTTATAATTCACACAAAGGCTAAAGAAAATTGGCACTGTATTTTCTCCACCTATTTCGTAGAAAAATAGAGGCTTCAGTCTTTAATATGATGAAGAAAAAGGTTCCAACAAACCCAAAGTGCTGTGGAACATTCCTATTTGAAGCTTATGCTGTGCAACAACTGAATAAGTTTATGTTCTTTCTTAAATCACAAAGCATGACTCTTCTCCTTCATTTTAACTTTGAAATTGTATAGGAATTTGCAATTAAAGGTTTTAGATACTTTGTGTGTGTGTGTATGTGTAGTCACAATTGGCCAATACATTGAATTTGCTCTCTTTTTGTTCTTCTTTTCTTTATATATACTGTCATGCAGGGGTACTTGAAATACCAAGTAAAGTTTAAAATTCACAGTAGATTTATGATAAGTAAAAGTATAAAACGAATTTTCTTCCATTTGGCAGCTTGGGAAATTATGCATCTCTCCATGGAAAAATATATTGTAAACCCCATTTTAAGCAACTTTTCAAATCAAAAGGAAATTATGATGAAGGTTTTGGGCACAAGCAGCATAAAGATTTATGGAATTCTAAAGATCAATGTAGCTCAGTTGGCAATATTCATGCTGAAGAAACAAATCCCATTAATGGTATACCTGTTGATCCTAAACCAATTACAGAAATTGATCAAGATTTGTACTCAGGTACTGAAGGTATTCATCCTGATATGCTGGATAATAATTTGAAAAAATCCACAGAAAGAGGTAAATTAAAGATGACATGGCCGCCTTCAACAGATGATGCAACACCTAAGAAAACATTTTCTATTGAAGAAGTGACTAAAGTAAATAAGCCAAAGTGGCCCCCAGAAGGTTTTGCTCAAGAAGGTTCTAGTTTACATACAAATAAACCTCTGGGCAACAAAAAGGATCCCCAGAAAAAAAATGCTGTGAGAGAGCAAAATAAAAATGACACTGCAAATGCACAACAAAATCAACACTCATCCTTCAGCATTCTGTCTGAAAAAGAAGCTACAAATATCTGTAAAGCAAAGACAAATGAAGCAGGCAATAAGGGAAAAGATGAGGAAGCTAGGAACACGCAAGATAAGCTGAATAAAACAGGAGGATCACAGAATAGGGAGGAAAGCGGAAAGGATGTTAATGAAGGTGATAATGTGATTATGCATAGTGCTGGGAAGGAGCGAGACAAAAAAAATAATGAAACTGATGATTCAGAAGTTGTACAGGTTACTAACATTGATGATGTAACAGTACAAAAGAATCACAAAGAATTCAGCTTGAATAACAATAACAATTATGTCACTTTCTCACATCTAAACATTTGTAGGCAGGAAACAACTCTCTCAGCTGCGTCTAAGCCAATGACAGCATTAAGCCATACAATTTGCACTGTATTGCAGCAATGCCTTTGCAAAGCTGGAAAATCGGTCTGGAAATGAAGAAATATTTGAGATGTATGAATCTCATGAGAGCTATTCTAGCGATACTGTAACTGTTTCATGGGATGAACAGAACTCAAAAGATGAAGATGCTGTTACCTCTAATAGTCTTGCTCAATTTAATAAAGATGCCACTTGTCAGAAGTCTCGTATTAATAGCACATTAGTTTTAAAGAAAGCAACTAATACAACATTCCCTGTTGATACTGAGTTGGTATGCATTGGAGGAGAATCAAAATATGACAAAAATTTAAATACTATTTTATCTGACACTCTGAAAACATCTTTTCTTAAAAAAGACAACCTGGTTTTAGATTGTGGTCTAATAGACTCTGTAGACATAACTAAAAAGTCCTGCAGCCCATATTCAAAAGAACATGGGAATTATGATACAGAACTGAATGGTATTAATGCCTGTCAAGAAAGTGAAATAATTGAAGTGTCAAAGAATGACATAAACACAAGCTTAGATTTACTGAGCTCGAGATATAAAGCTGTTCCATCATTCCAAGGCGAGAAAGTGAAGTTCAAACAGCTCACTGTAGAAGAACAAATTAAAAGAAATAGATTCTATGATGAAAATAAATAAAACAGCTAAGTGATCAGCTACGTCTGTCACTCATTATAAAGTATGTTGCAAATAAGTACTTCTTCAGTCCAGTTATTTTATAGTCCTTCTTAAATAATTTAATATCCAGAAATTACATATGAAAATTTGTATTATATGCTGTCAATTACTCAGACTTGATTTACTTAGTTTATGTTTAAGGCAATGAAGATGCATAAAATAAATTTTTTTCAGTCTGTAATTAAAACAATTTGTTTCTCTACATTCCTGAACATTGCAAGAAACATTTTACTACATGACTGTCCTGCAGAAACATAATAATTCAATTTTACTGTTTATCATTTGTAACAAATTAAGCACCTGGTGTGCACAAAACAAGAAAAAGTATTTCCATAGCTTTTTTCTTATGTATTGTTATTATTGTAACTAAGCTGTTGCTCCATGATATATTATGTACATTTGTTGTGTTAGCTCATACTAGAAGATTTGGGGTTTGGTTGGGTTTTTTTGTTGGGTGGTTTTGGTTTTTTTTTTCAATATCATGCAGTACGTAGTTTGAAATGGACTCATTATTGAAAAATCATTGGTGAATATTACTGGTTTGCTTCATTCCTAGACCTGCTACTATGGCATTATCTTGCATGACAGAAAAAAAAGTGTGTAAATTTTAACACAGGATAAAAACAAACATCCTAGGCAGAACTGGAACAAGGCTTGGGAACAACTAGACTAGTGGTTGTTTCAGTAACTAATTCAAAGTCATTTTAACTGAAGCAGCTCTCCAGTTTCATATTTAAACCTGTACAAACTTACGTAGATTTAGCACTTTTTTTCCTTAACATGTTTATGGATTAACATTTGCTCTCTTAACACTATTCCAGCTTGCATGAAACAGCAACATACCATTTAACTGTTGACAATGCATAATAAAAAAGCACTTTACAAAAAAGTATTTTGTGAAGTTTTTTTAATATGAATTTATACATATGATTTTCCTTAAACCATTTGTGAAATTCTTCATGTGATAGTTACTTTAAAATAAAGTGTTTGTCAGAGTGACAGGGAAGGATAATCAAAATACAGTTTTCAAAATAATTTCTGAAGTATCTGACAGAGACAGGTGTTTGGACTAATTTACAGGAAAGATAGGTTGTTGTTAAAACATTTAAGAAATTATTGTGAAGAGTTCTAGAACAAAATATCTGCTGCACTACAACTCATTGCCCAAAGGAATGGGATTGTGGGTAAGTGGGATATCCACACGTGACTCTTCTTCTATACCTACACAGAAACAGCTATGAAGTATACACACACGAGAAAAGCTATACATAGTATTTCTTCCACAAGAATACTTGAGGAGAGTGAAACCTCCTCTTTATCCATCATGCTTCACTCCTCCGAAGTATTCTCATGAAATGCAGAAATCTAGAAAACCCCTTAAAATGAATGCTCCCAGAAGAATAATTAGCCTTCACACAAGGCTCTCAGATACCACTGTATTTGGTAACTTTGTTACAAAGCATTAGCCTATAGGCCATTGTGAACATTTTAAAATTATTTTGGCAAGATCTCTCTCTCTTCTTCCTCCCCCTCCTCCCATTTGGCTGTAACCATAAAAAGTTATTTTTAAAAACCCAAGAGATTAGTAAATAAATCTAAATAACTTTAGTTGCTTTTTCGAGTAGATAACATAACTAAAAACAACATCAACAAAATTCTTGCTAAGACAACAACAAAAAATCTCAGAAAATGCAAGCCATTGAAGAAAATCAATGGAATTTGTCTCAAATATTTAGAGCTCTACATGGACTAAACTTTTAAATCTCCACCATTCCCAAAAATTGCTTATTAGGTATAAGATCAGTTTTGACTGTATTAGTTAGGAATGAGGAATGATCTTGAGGGTGGAATGGTGCGTGTTTGTTTATGTGCACATACATAGGTGTAATCATATGCAAGTTAATAATTCAAGTGAAAAGCTAATATGGTTGCAACATTTGTACCTGAAGTATGGTCCTGTGCCAATTTTCATTCTCCTGCATATTCTGATGAATTTAAACTTGTATCCTACAATTTAGAGCAGTGACAGATATCAGATATGATAATAAAAACTCGTTTACACCAAGAAATTAATGCATCTGAAAATATCCTTACAAAATACAGACCTTTTTGCTTCCTCTAAACAAAATAAACACACCACCAAAAAGGAGTCCCACAAAAAGAGTGTTCCCTTTGGCCAGCTAGAGATGACTGAAATAAAGGCTTTGATGAAATAGTAGAAAAAAGCAGGACTACAGGGAAATTTTTATTCCCAGAGGGAATAATATGTAAAGTCAACATACATAAATGACATACCGTATGGGGCAAATCTCCTTGGATATTCCATGATCAGAATTCTGCTTAGCATGGGACACAGACACAGAAGTGCAGAGCCTTCCTCTAGTGAATTCCTTAGCTTTGCACTCTCTTCTCTCAGTGAGTGGCCTTTTTTCTTCCCCTAGTAGTAAGGATGAATGTTAAGGAAAAATTAAATGATACTGCATAATTATTTCTTTGAAACACAAGCCACATGTCCCATCATACTGTCTTGGAGTTCTTATACAAATCGTAAGGATGACACCCTGGAAAGCTGTTCTAGAAAACTAATAGCCATGGGTAATAAAAAAATGCAAAAGAATGTAAATTATCTGAAAAAAATTGAAGTAGAAGAGTTCTTCAGAACTTCAGCCAAAAGCTTAGAACAGGAGTAATCGGAGACAAGATAAGGCTGGAACTCACTGAGATGTGTGTTTGTCTTACTCCCTTTTCCACAGAAGGCAAAAGAGACGGGAGATGCTGTATGCCTGAGTCACCCTAATATATACGTACATTACCACTACAGAAGTCACACTCTGGAGAGAATGCATACAGCAGCTGGAAGTGAGATTGGGATAAAAACTGTAGCTAGAAAGTAACAACCTTACAGATTTTCTTTAAATGAAATGCTAAATGAATAGTAACTCCATAGCTGCCAAAAAGCCTCGTGCATTTTGGCGAAACCATACGGATTTACGGCAGCCGAGGAGCAGTATGGTTTTAAAAAAAAAACTAGCATCCATTAGAGCTGTACTTTTGTGAAAGAAAGTTGTTATTCTAAGTTTAAATATCTAAGTTTAAATATCTAAGTTTTAGTACCCAAGTTTAAATAACCAGTCATCAGTTTGTAAAAGTCCCATTCTGTGAGGAGATGCCTGATGGCTCCTGAGAGGAACCATGGTACTGAAAGCCCCATTCTCTCAGCAGGATAACTTCCTCTGGCTACTCCTAGGTTTCACCCCTTAGCTCATGGACAGGACATTTAGCAATGCCTAAGAACAGGACCTTACAGTCAGGGAGGGCAGCGCTGATCCATTTCCAGCACAGCTGCAGCCAAGTGCTGTTCAACAGCAAAACTGCACTGACAAGTAGCAGTGAAATGAAACTTCTCCGCATCATTATTTAGTACAGCAGACTTGCAGTCTGAGAAGTCTATTTTCACTAGGTATTATTGGCTAGTGAAGATGTTCTACTGCTTTTAGAACACAGCAGGGTTCATGTATTCTTCTATACTCAAAAGCACCAATTAGAGAGATTAAAGAGCCTGATTTAATGTCTTGTTAAGGAGCTTCTGAATTGCTGGGCCAGCACTGGACTTTAGAGGACTTCTAAATATGCAGTCCCTTTGCAGCTTCATTAACATAATTGGCACGAAGACTTACTTAGAGCTACTTAAATTGTTTTTATAGATGCAGCATATCAACTGATCCCTTTGGAGTCTTTGTAGACTCAGGGGCATCCTCAAAACTATAGAGGGACCTAAATAACACTTTTACTCTACTACTGAAGTGGACTCCTCCTAGGCGAAGGACTTGCTGAAAGCAAATGCTTGATTACTGCAAAAAGTGTACTTACCTTGTCTGTCTTCTGTTAAGCATTTATCTCCTTTATACAAATTAATAGGCATACCTACATTAGTATCTTAAAAGACACAGCGCTCAGCATGGACATTAAAACCATGCTAAGGATCTGCCTTATTCTAACACAGAACATTTCTTGCAATATCCCTCCCATAAATAATTATAGTTCAGGCCTTATTTCCAAAGTGCAGGATAATTATCAGAATTACTTATATAAGATTTGGGTCACTTCAGTCAAGTACACCTCCAACTGTTAGGTATAATTGCAAAAACATTAACTACCCTGAGTACACTCAAAAACCAGGAAAACACGAAGTCAAAACCAGACAGCTTAAAACCTTTGTCTCATTTCATGCTTTCATCCATTAAGAGGCACCTAAAGTTAAATCCTTTGGGTGAACTTTACTGACTTTCACAAGCAGCATTTCACCTTGTATGTGGGTTACATTTGATGATTTTGACATGAAAAGCATTTTTAAATGTTTTAAAGAGAGGAACTGTGTTAAAATGGGCTTAGGAACATAATCAGACTGACCTTACTTTTGGGCTTTCTAAAACATTAAATGACAATTTAACCGTGGAAGATCTGAATTTTCAGTCCTTAAACAAAAAAATAAGGCAGCTGTGTACTGCTTCAGGAAAAGAGCTGAAAAATTCAAAGTCTTACCTCTCCATGGACCTACTTCCTATACCTTCCTTACCTCCCCTCTCTTAGGGTAGGGTGTGGGAGAGAGTAAGCGAGAACAAACTCTTCACAAGTATTATGAATGTGTTTTTCATTAACTGAGTACATTACAATTTTATTAAAAACAGACATGAAAAATCTACTACACATTTGCAGCAGGTGATTTTCAAAATCTTGTAATCTGGGTAAATTAAAAAAAAATCTTCCTCGAGAAACCTCAAAGGGACATCTACATGATGACAGCTAATTTCAAACCCACTTTACCTTTTGGCTCTCAATGCTGTAACTATCACTATCAGTATCCATTTAAAATTACTTTTAGACTGATGTAATGATATGTGTGACAGATGCTGACAAGGAATAATGTTCTATCACCACAGGTACCTATGAAAGAGCCATTCCTTCCCCACAGAAACTGCATATTCCAAACTGAAAAGAAGGCTGTTTTTCCAGTCAGTCTTCTTGTAGAAAAAAAATTGACCAAATACTTCATTTCATGACAAAGCAAGCCACCTCTCAACAAAAAAGGAAGGTGACTTTTCAGTACAAAAGGTGAAATAGTTAAAAACTTATGTGTGAGTGGAGGTATAGCTGTACCATGAGGGGAAGGAACAGTAAAGAAAGTACTTCAATATACTGTTCGATAAATTAGATTATGTCATCTTAATTGTAATACTAGTGCACATATTATAACAAAAAGAATAACTAATCTGTAAGAAATAGTCTCTTACCACTTAGAATATGCTTCCAGTTTCTCTCTGTGATCACAGTTAAGAGCTCTACAGCATATTAGATAAAAAGGAAGAAATAGAAAGCTATGAATTCAGCATGTATAGCTGGACACAAAAAGTAATTTTGCAGTTCCAATCTTAAGAGGTTTTGTACAGCTTTTCATAAAGCAATATTAGAGTGGAAATAGCACATACACAGTGTCATATACTGTTTAGAATCTCTTTTTCTTTATTGTCTCCTATAAGCTGCTGTTCTAATTTGTTGGGATGGTACTCTTGTATTCAAGGCTACAGATTGAGTCTTGGTGGCTTTGACTGAGGAAACTGTTTTGCCAAAGTGGGTAGTGGTTTTTATGTTCCTGGAGAGAAGGTAATGAAAACTAGCTTTAACAGGCTCTTGCAGCTATCCATGCCGACAGCATGCCATAAAACAGCATGGACTCAGCTTCTTGGGCCAGAATGTGAAGCCTAAATCATTTTCATCAAAACAAAGTATTATGATAACAAGCAAGAATACCTTTATATGTTCCTGGAGGCATCATGATATGAACATTTGGCTAATAATATATGGCAAACTATATTTGAAAATACTAATGTTATAAACTAACATACTGCAGAGTGCTCCAGTATCTTTTTTTTTTTTGTTAAAGAAAGTGTATGTGCACTATAGAAAGCAAGACAGGAAAATGAGGAAAAAATGAATAGGGATAATTTACCTTATTTGTGAAGGCCTGTGTAAGAAAACTCAGCTTTATAAGGTTCTTCTGAATAGCTTCCAACAAATTCGGTGAGGCTGGGATTAGGTCTCCAGACATTTATGTTCTGTGATGACATTTCAACACTACTGCAGCACTCCAGACACCAAACCATTTTCTTTAACCAGCTACAAATTTCATCATCACCTCCAAGAGCCAGAGATGGCATAGTGATAAAGAGCATTACGTTTCTGTGCTCTGGCTATTTCCATTTGATAAAGTAGATTATTATGGTCAAATGTTGTGGAGGGAAGGTGAAAGGAGCCATGAAGACAATCTGTATGTGCCAGTCCTCTGCCAACCCCAGAACCGAGGAGAAACACACGTTTCTTTATACAGTCACTCTTAAGTTCTACACCAAATTTATCCAAAGTGAGGGACTTAATCAACACCATCTCCCAAATACCTAAGATAAATAATATATGAATCAAAACAAATTCCTTAAGTGCATATGGCCACCCTGATCAAAACATATTATTTTAATTTCTATAGTAACCACTGGAAAGACTAACCTCAATTAGTTTTTGTCTTCTTAGGGAAAATTTCCTGTGATATAACTTCATGTCTGTCCAGTAAACTTCTTGTATCATACTAAGGAACTGCTGTTTCACTGGGGATATTCAATGTCATCAAACTATTACTGTATCTTGACAAAGGGACGTTCAGTAACATGGATCCTTGTATGCACTTGTTTGCAGCTGAAGTTCAGGCGCTCACATTGCCCCTGTTAAGACACTAACCGGTGTCACTCTGGAACTTGCTCCATCTAGAAACTAAAAAACAGGAAGGCAGAAAACAGAATTAACCATGGGGAACTTCCTTGTTGACACTAAGAGCATCAACAAGTATTGTGCTTGTACAGTGTCCTGTCTAGAAAAGGCCTTCTGAACTGATAAACCACCTGCCTGGGAATGGAAGAAACCTTCACTCAGTGCCAGAGTGGAATTAGCATGATCTTGTTTGGTAGTTTCAAATTAACATTCATTGAGAACTTGCTAGGAATGCTTTTTTTCAAATGAAGACTTGGCTACACAGAAAAGGTGGCTAATGGATGCAACTCTGCACCTCCTGTACCTTTACTGAGTTTGTTCCACTTTTATGTACATGTATTACTATATTTACTAATATCTACTATATTATTGATTCATTATCATGTGACCATAATTTAAAAAAAAAATCATAATTCACAGGGTCATGAAATAAGGTCAAATGGACAATCTTAATTTTATCATTTGCTAATATCTGAGTGCTTGATTTTGAAACTTTAATGTTCCTTCAATATATTTGCTGAAGACATATATACATATGTGCCAAATACAATTACAGTGCTTGAGTTCTGGAAATTCAAAATCTGGATCCACTTGAAAGTTCTGAAAACTGTTAAAGCCCAGTGCCAAAGTATCATGCTTTATGGACTGCTGGACTTTTAAGTTTTATAATATTCGGAGTAATTCCTCCCCTGATTCAAGTCTTGGAATGATAAAAAATTCGAGAATGTTCAGGAAGCTTCTAGAATGATTCTTCTTTAACACACATTAAATGCTTTGGTGGAGCAGAAAAAATACACCAATACCTGTCTGGGGTGACTTCTGTAAATGACACACTCCTACTCGAGAAATATTATCCTGCTAAGCGGTGACGCTAAAATATGTGTTTTATTCTATCCCACACAGTCATGTATGTGTCTTAATTGTAGGAAAATATAATACCATTCTAGTAATAGTTTTGCATACTTGCCATTTAAAAAATGCTGTTTTCAATTGCTTATAATTTTGTCTAATGCTATCTATTTGGGTTGAAGCTTTCCGCACATAGGAAATGACAGACAGACTGATTTCTTTTTAAAGCTTTACCAAAAAGACTTCTTCCATTTCCAGGAAAAACATCTGGTACGAGTATAGAATTTTGCCGATGCTAAAAAATACCTTTCAGCTGAATAAACTTAAATCAATCTAGTGCCTCAATTTTTATATGGTTCAATTTTGACTATATTTGCAATATAGTTTTCAATTTCAACATCTCATTATTTTTTTTATGGTAAAGATCATGTCCTGGTGATATATAGTCATAAGAATGTTTTTATTTGGACTTCTTTCTGCATTGCTGCAGCAGCTAGAAGATACATAGGAGATTGTAATCAATAAGGCCCGAGGTCATATTTTTAATAACTGGATAAATCAAAATATTAAATAATTGTGCAAGTAGCAGGATTCATCCCTTCTATGCTCTGAATAAGGTAAGAGTCCTAAGAAAAACATGATGCAATCAAAAAATTAAAGACTATATCAGACAGCTTTTGAGTTCAGGCATTCTCACTTTCAAACTTAATGTTCTTTTAATGTAATATATGAATATCATATGTCTGTATGTATATAAATAGATAGATACTCATGTATACATAAGTAGGATCACAAGCAATCAGCTAATTACTGTAACACCAGCTGTGTATATATAGAACAAGCAAGCTCAGTACCACTAAATTGCTTCATAATGTGGTGGCTTCACTTTTTTCCCCCCTCATTCTTTCTATCCATATACTCCATTTTTTCTTTTGTTGTTCCTCTACTTGCGTTATAAGCTCTTTAGGACTGAGACTATAGACAACTTTTTCTTCCAGATGAAAAGCAAAAGCACAAGCACATGGCCAAATATTCCTAATGCAGTTCTTCTGCCTTTACTTTGAATAAATTTTGGCAGCAATGCCCTCAGCCCCTTCCCAGGCAGACATCCTTATCTACATGGATGCCACTACAGAAACAGTGTAGTGTTTCTGTAATTTTTCTCAAGATGCTCTTCAATGTAAATAAGGGTGACAGAACCAGGCTGGAGTGTCAATCATAAAATAGTACCAGTGATGACAATTCCAGCCTTTGCAGTGCTAGTACCAGGGACCACAGGATGCGAATCCTGAATTCTGGTAGATGTGTCCTTTGAGAAAATGGAATATAATGTCAAGTCACATCCCTCTACTGGTCACATCCCCTTGCTGGTAAGCAAATCAGATGACATCTTTATCAGATGACACAGAACCAAGCTCTCTGGTTTATGAACAGCAATTGACAAATCATCCTGCAAATGCCTTAAAAAGAAAATTGCATGCAAAATTATAAAATAAATGAAAACATTAATCATAATTAAACAGAACCACATTGATTTTTGCCAGCTGGATTCAGCCACTGACTGTGTTGTGAAGGCTCTTCTTTCCTGGTTAACCCAGTTGAGAGCTGGATTAATTCTTTTATAATTGATTTCTCAGGTAATTGTGCAAATATTTGTCAAAACAGATGATCCACCACAAAATTAAATATGGGGTAGGGGACAATAAAATCTCTAATATATTAAAAACAAAGATAAAAGTACCTAAATTGACTGGACCAATGGAGAAAAAAAAAAAAGATGTTCTTTCTATGACTTGGTCACTCATGCAAAGCAGAATTGCTTAGATCTGAAAAAATGCTCCACTACCCATCCCTTCCTCAACACAAAAGGCCTATCTTACATCACCGTTCGAGGCAGTTGCAAAGAAATATATATTTATGGAGTCTTTAAATACTTTTAAGTATATTCATAATGTTCATAGTGACATTGCTATGAAGGACACTATATAAATGGAAGCTGTGCTTGCAACTGATCACTTCAGATAAACAAACATCTTGAAGGACTCGCCCAGCACACAAAGGAAGTTGCCTTGCTTTGTTTATGGGGAGATTAGCTCTCTCCAGCTGACACAATACATGGTAGATAAAATAACGAAAGAAAATACTTTTTCATGCAGTGTGAAATCAGATCACAATGGACTTCCAGAAGAGATCATTTGAGCAAACTCTTTAGGGCAAGAACCTTGTTTCCTTACTTGTCAATATAGCACCTAGCACGTAACTGTGATTTGCATCTCATAACATACATCTACATAATATTAACAAATGGTTTACCAAATGAGGCTGAATAACACTGGCAAATTGTAATGCATTTAAAAATAAATAATCAAATATTCCTCCCACAGCTCTGTAAAGGCAGTGCAGCATCTATGCATCAGTTAAATAAATATTCAAACCCTACCAAAAGGGAGGAGTGAAATAATGTTTATCTCTAAAAGGTTATTTTACAATTTGATGTAAAAGATCTGCTGATACACTGTGCCTCACAGAAGGGCTCAATTAATACATTGTTTGCCTTCTAACACTAACTGCCAATACACAGCTGGGACAGCTGATCCCAACTGACCGAAGGGATACTCCATGGCATATAACATCATGCTCAGCAATAAAAGCTAGGGAAAAGGAGTGGCAGGGGTGGGATGGACATTTGAGGTTACAAAGTTTGTCTTTTGAAGCAGTCACTGTGTGTACTGAGGTTCTACTTCCCAGGAACTGGCTGGACATCGCCTGCTGATGGGAAGTAGTGAATCAATTCCCTCTTCTACTTTGCTTACATGCAGGCTCTTTGCTTTTCTTATTAAATCGCCTTTATCTCAACCCTCAAGCTTGTCCATCTGATTTTCTCCCCCTGTCCTGGGGGGGGGGGGGGCAACTGGGTGGGCATCTGGCAGCCAGCCAAGGTCAACCCACCACAGCAGAGAATATCCACAATATTTTATAATTTGGAGGCTTTGTCAGCCTGTCACCATCCTGGAAATGGTTTTGTGTTTTCTGGTACTTCTCTTGGTCATCAAACCCATACTGCAGTTATTCCTCTTTGAAAGTTGGTCTGGGATGGGCTCACCTATTTAGTGCCTATTTCCTAGTAATCAAAAATATGACTCGCATCAGAAAACAGTAGCAGGTGATGATGCAATTTATGTATGTCTCTAGGTAGAGCTTTCATCTGAAAAAAAGGGGGGCAGGGCATTAAGAGACAAAGACGACAGATGAATCAGTGGAGAAAAGACTAGATGAAGCATGGAAAATCTGAAGATTTGATGTTTAGTATAATCAGTCTCCAGCTGGATGCACAGTTAATATCAAAACATAATACTACGACTCCACTTACTGGTACCTGCATTAGCAAAATATCAACTCCCTGTGAGGTGATTCTCTCCAAACCCAATAAATTTCTTACATATAAAAAGATAGCAGAGAGCCGAAAAAGTAAAATGCCTGCATGAAGTCATGAACAGAACCGGTGGAAACATCTTAGAACTGGGAGCCCAAACCACTTTCTTTAATTGGGGAGCCACCAGGGGCCACAAAGACCTTCTGGATGAAGATGGAGCAATTTTTCAAAGCATACACATTGTTAGTAAAAAGCAGAACCTCTCCAAAAACCTGAGGTTGAAGACCAAAGGATATACAGCAACTGTGTTTCTTGCTTTGGAGTTGAATTTCAGCATAGTTCCTGCTGTCTGCTAAGGTCCCCAATACCAGCACTTAGACCACAGTTTGCACCTTGTTGGCAGTCTTAACAGCTACAACAATGATTTCATAGGTGTGATTCCTAACTTCTTCTGCCACCCCTAGAAGCTTGTTGATCCAGGACAGAACGGGCTCCTGCTGACAGAGCTGTATGGGGATCCTATTTCTTACACTGTTTCTGCTGTGAATCAGAGTAGTTCAGCTCCTGCACGTCCTGTTAGTACTTTCCAAGAATACTATATTGTTTTTCAGAAAGAACTGTCAAACTCTTCTGGCCTTATGGGACCAAAGGCTAAACTACAGTTTTGTGGGCTAAACCAATCTATGCAATTTTACTGGGATACAAAAAAACCCAGTTTATCAAGGTACTAAGAGCTCTGCTAAATTTTAGAAAAATTTACGTGTACTCTAAAGCACTTTAATGAACAGGCTCATATTTCAGGTGTGCTGCTTTCTCTTTCTCACATGTTTTCCATTTGTAATTATTTGGTGCTTCTATGCCTGTAACAAGAAGTCTCCCTCTGAGAAGTTTTGTCTCATAAACAGGATATTTAGCTGTTATGTGGTATATTGTCTTTCTATTTGGAACAAATTCTGTTTAGAGATCTTCAGCACTTTTGAAAAATTGTGTTAAGATATATCACTCTTTTTTGTGTAGCTAAACTGCAGGCTTATCCTGGCAAGTAGTGATTTAGTTACCTTATACACTGAGCTGTGTATATGCTTGCGAAAAGCTGCTGTTGAACCTTAAAGGCTACTCTTTTAATATGAAAATATTGTTCAGACAGGATATCTGAATTTGTTTACATTTTTAGATAAAGTTTAAAATATTAAAAATAATGAAATTTATGTTCTAGTTACTATGAAAGAGCTTCACTTACAAGGATTATTTTTCACATTTTCTCCTTCTTTGCAGGAGTTACAAAGTTATAACTGTGCAATGCTTCAGTTAGTTCCGCAACATTTGTAAAACTGTGAACAAAAAAAAAGGTAAACAGTTGAAGAGCGGGAGGAAAAGAAATCTACCGCTCTAGTGGATCAGTCTCACCAGAATAAAATTTGCATTAAAAGGTTGCTATGAAAGGAAAGGGCATGACTTTCAGGTTCTTTAACGGTAGTAGCAGTTCTGAACTCAGCACAGATGAGGGTACCCGCATCTGGTACAACTGAACAATGAATTCTGCCCATAAATAGTATCCAATATTAGTATTAACAATAAATTCCTTCATGAAGACCTAACAAACATTTGCTTATGACCAGATTAACTCGAGAGGTTATCTCATTTTAGAAACATTTCTAATAAGGCATGAAATATGATGGTAAGCCACGAGGAATTAATAAACCTCCACACCCTTTCAAATCAGTGGATAAAATACAAAACTGGGTAAGGGGCTTTTCTTGATAAGCAAATGCCGAAACAGAGGATAAACACCAACAACATTGAAAAGAACCCAGCAGTGAAACATCCTTCTGAAATGTTTTCAAGTATTATTCACCTAGCTTTTTTGGAGAAAGAGACTGGAAAAGATGGAAGAGATGTTTATTGTTAGTATAACTGAAATCTTAAGAGTCTAATAAGTATTAGTTACAGTAAAAGAGTGATAATAATGCAGTTAAAGTTGTTGTTGTACCCCTGTCCTGCTGTTACATCCACCCTTCCGCTGCCCCTCTGGATGCCCTGATCGCAGTTTCATTCTAGTTAGGAGTGTGAGCCAGTGACAAGAGTGACTCGTGAGCATTTGGAGTCCTTGGCCAGAAGTATGATGTTCATGTTTATGATTTCTTAATCCTCCTCTAGGATCCACTTGGGTCATTTTTATTTTTGCTAACATGCTTTTCTACCTTTCTCTTTCTTCACTAGTCTGCAGCTCCAATACTACACCTGAATTTACTACGTATGTTACCTTTTAGATATGTTGGGTACTATTTTTTTTGTTAACCCTAAAACCATTTTTTTCTAGCTCCATGCCTGCATTTCTTTAACTGACCATGGGTAAGCCATAAGGTCTCCAGTACCAAGCCTGTGCCCCTTCCCTTATCACCCTATGCCAATACTCCTCTATGGTGCATCCTAGATCTTCACTTCTCCAGGGCCTCTGCTACCCTACCAGGCCTGTATACCTCCACACTCTGTCACTGTGGTTAGGGTGCAAAAGACCTCATTTGCCATAGAGTAACAGTGATGCAAAACTATGGCTGTACCCTATAAACAAGTTAGCCAGAGACACCTGGTCCAGCGGTGAAATTGCTGCTACAGCTGAACCAAGTAAAACACAGGTGCGGGCAGGTCAGGCAGAGGACGTGCGACCAGCCTCAGGTCTGAGGCCTTGCAAAGTCGGTACAAACCTCACAGCGCGTTGCCAGCCGTGGCGTAGAGGGTACTAGAGGGTCCCGCGTGGGGCGGGGCGGGGCGGCACGGCACACCCACAGCGCGGCGCGGCGGCCGCTAAGGACGCGGTCCCTGCCTGCCGCGGCGACACCAAGGTCGGCGGCAGCCGGCCGCCGCGGGGATGTTGCCGGCGGACACGGTTTCAGCCCAGCGGGATTCTGCCGGAAAAGATACATTCTCTGCCCATTTTTTAATTTTGGTTGGGGTTTTTTGGGTGGTGTTTTTTTTTTTTTTTTCCAACAAAGCGCCTCGGCGTGAAGTTTGATGTTCCTGCGCACGCGGGGGAAGGGCGACGCACGTTTCCCACCTGAAAGGCCGGCCCTCAGCCCCGCTCCCGTTTCCCAGAGTAGCTGCGGAAGGGCGAGAGCAGCCCCGCCGCACGCGTTACTGTTGCCGGCAGCCACCGCCGGGGCTGGAGCGAGTCCCGGAGAGGCCGAGGCCCTGCCCCAGCTCCAGCCCCGCTCGCGCCCGGCCCGACTCAGCACAATGAGCCGCACAACCCCGACGCCTCACACCCGCGGCGGCCCCCGCTGCCTAGCACGGCTCCCCCCTCCCGGAAACAGCGCTGCCGCAGGGGCGAGCTCCCATTGGTCTCTTCCCGTCACACCTTCCCGCCTCCTTGGTGCTGCGCGGGCAGCGATTGGCTACTGGCTGTTGTCAGTCGGAGAGGGCGAGTCGTGCCGGTACCCGGGCTGCGCTCTCGTGAGGCGGGCGCTGGTGCCGGGCGCCGCGGCGGCTGGTGCGGCTGCGGGCGGAGCAGTGATGCCGGCTGCGGGGCGGCGTATGGCAGCGGGAGCCCGCCACGGAGCGGCGTGCGCCCAGGCAGGCGAGGGCGGCGAGCGCGGCCGGTAAGGTCTGGCCTCGGGGAAGGTGGATGCCTGCCTCTGTGCGCGTCCGTTACGCCTCGTGCTGAAGGGAACGGCGGCAGCGCCGGGCAGCGATACCGACACGGGCGGAGCGGCGGGCGGGCAAGATGCCTGGGGCGGGCGGCAGCGCCGGGCGGCGGTGGGCCGCGGCGGGCAGGGGTCGTGGGCGGGCGCCGTCCCCCGTAGCCGCTTGCTGTGCCCTTCGGCGCGGCGGTCCCGGCCGTGCCCCGTCCTGGTCCCCGGGCGGGACCGGCGGCGCGGCGGGAACTTCGGTGCCGCCGCCCAGTTGGCGGCGGCCGGCGATGCCCGCGATTGCCGCGGCGGGGGGCGACACTAGCACGCCAGTCGGGTCTGGCGGAGGGGCTGCGGTGCTGCCCCCTCCGCTCCTCCATCGCCTCGGGAGGGCTGGAGGGGGCGCCGAACGGTGCTACCGGTGTCCCCGGCGCTGCCGGTGAGGGGCTGCTGGGGAAGTGGGGGTGGTCGCTGGGAAAGGCGGACCGCGCCGCGTCCCCGCACCCATCCGGCGGGGTGCTGCGGGTCCCGCTTTCCGCAGGGGGAGCTGAGGGGGCGGGCGGGACTGCCCCGCGGCCCGGCTCGCGCGGGGCGGGCGGCTGCTGCCCTCCTCGGCGAGCTCGCGCGCGGGCGGCGAGAGCGGCAACCCCCAGCGCGGACGTGCGCGCGGCCCGGCCCCGGCCCGCCGGCGGCGCTGGGGGTGCGCAGCTCGGCGGGGCTCGTCTGGCGGGCGGTGGCTTGAACTCCCCTGCAAGGAAGGGAACGTGGGCCCGGACGCTCAGCTGGGCGGTTCACATGCGGGGACGCTAAGGAAGGTGGTGGTCGTCTTGTGGCTGCAGACTGTATCTTAAAGTTGTTAAAACAGTTAGTTCAACGGAAAGTTATTTTAAAGTAAGTGTGACGGTTGATGTATGACCAGTGGCTATTGAGACGGAGGAATCCCAAAGATGAAGTCCCATTTATCCGTGTGCACTCTTTTTCATTGCTCTTCATCCTGCTGTACTTTTAGTGATAGAAGATAATATTGGAAGGCTTTGAAGTATTGTCAAATCTTGTTAGTTTGAAAAAATAGCCTTTAGATGTTCTTTATAGACGTTAATGTCAACATTCAGAATCTTGATTATATAACATTTTAAGGAATCGTTAGGATGCTGCCAGACTTTGCAATGATGGCCCTGATCCTTCGATGAAGGAAATAAAGAGGAGTTTTGACATTGATTCAGTAGGAAGCAAGATAGCATCCACAATTAACAATTGAAGAGAAACCAGTTTCTGTTATCTCTTTATTATTTTGCCTGCAATGGGTTGGGCATTTTAAACATTAAGAAACATTGTCTGCAGAAAACATAAAGAGCATTTAATTTGATTCGGTGTTTCATTCTTTTGTAGCTGTAAGCTTCCTTCCCTACTTTCTAGGAGTATATTGATTTGGTTCTCTCTTGTTACAGAGCATTCTGATACATTAATTCGGTTATAAGGACACATTAAATCACGTGATGCATAACATGCTTTCAGAATTTTTAAAAATCATGTGATAGATGGCAAGGATGAATAACCAGTGTAAGCCCTGTTGTTACAAATATATGCTCTGCTTCGGAGAGCTGAAGCCCAGTTTTTTAGCCGAGGGGAAGGCACTAGTAAGTGTAAAAGATTTGAGGTGTGGCATTTATAGCTGATTCAGGTTGATATTGTTCCCTCCCTGCATAATTATCCACTAAATACAATTTTTGACAGAACATAAATTGCTAATGAAATTTCTTGTACTTCACTGATTCTGGATAGATCCAGCAAAATGTGACATTGGCAGACCAGTTTTTCAGAAACCTCATTTAGTTAACTTGAATCAATGTCTTCAGAGTATTTTAGGTTAATTTAGAGAACAATCCTGATCCAAGTACGTTGCACATAGCCATGATGCAATGTCTGAGATGTGCTCAGTTGTGCCAGTCTGCCTCATCCCTCACCTGTGTTTTCCTTATGTGCTTTCTTAGGAAAGAAAACCCCAAATTTTTGTGATGGTTTTGTGGCAGAGACCAGTAGAATTTTTGCAAAGATAACAGGCTGAAAACACCAAGCCTTTTTTTTTTTTTTCCTCGTTGTGAGTGACACCAAATTTTAGTCTAAAAATCTAGTTTATGAATAGGTAAACTGTAGAACCTCCAGCACGTGAGTAGTCTTTGTTTGTGATACTCATTTCACTGGGATTGTTCTCAGGAGGATGTGCATGGATGCTATTTGCTACATAGCCTATCTTTGTCTGAACTACTTTTTTTCCTGAGAGTTCTTAGGAAACCTTTTCTAAAAGAACAAAATATTTCAAGTGTATATCTTCAGAAGGGTGCTCAATTCAGTGTTGATTTCTCTTCTTTGTCGGTCAATAAGTAATGAACTTTTTTGGAGCAGGGATTGTCCCGTCACTAAAGGAGATATAAATGTATTAGCTATTTACTTGTTAAAAATATTCATCAGCTATAGACTTACTAATATTCATAATTATTATAATTATACAATGCTCATACCTAATTAAAGCTAGAGGCGAACACAGATGTTTCAGAGATTGTTAGCTTGTTTTTCATAGTTTTCTTCTATATAAAAGAAAGTGAGTCCATCTGTATGCCTTCCAAGTAAAAGGACACTCATTAAAATAACAAAAAAAAATATCTTGGATTTTCCTAAGCTGCTTTTGTAGTAACAATTTTTACAGGGAAGTATTGCTATATGCAATATAAGAAGAAATCTGGAACTGAAGCAGTCAATGCTGTCACATGCTCCAACCTGCTGTGTATTTATTTGCTTAAAGATGGATACTAAAATATTATCAATGTAATTCGCCATGAGTAGTAGGAAAATTATTTGTTTTGATACAGCTAGGGAAAACAGGTGGCATGCTTTTTTAGAAATACGTATATACGTACATTTCGTTGAACTACTGGAGAGTTACAGAAGATCATAGAAAACATGAATGAAAGATGTATCTCCTTCTAGTTGTATTAGATCATGCAAACGGTACGCTGATCTTTTTGGAACAGCTAATGCTCTTTTTGAACTGCAGTTAAAATACTGACTTGTAGCTGTTAGTACTGTCTCCAGCAAGCACAGCGACTGTAAACACTGATGTATGGAAGCTCTGCAGAATTTCAGATAAACAGAAATATAAAATGCCTCCGCATCCAAATGTTCCCTTTATCACTTACTCACAGGCTTCAGATGTTTCCAAATGGTGATAGTATCTGCTGCTGCCTAACAGCGCCATAGGCATATGTGAATGACCAAGATTGCTCTTCTTCAGCTCCTGTGTCTCCCGTGAATGCTTTCCAAGGAAGTTAACAAAAGGTACTCTTAAACAGGACATGGGAATTCTGCTCCTGATGCTGAGCATACAGCTCTTCAACGAAGTAACAGAGGCAGAGAGGTGAAGATGAGCAAGTTGTTCTTTGACTGATAGGCAGGCAGGTGTAAATTTCAGCAGAGCTGTGCAGGCTGCAGATGTGTTGGTGGCTGAGATCTGCTTTCTAGAGTTCATGCAGAAGAAAGGAAGGATGTACAAGAGTCTCTCTGAACCTTGGGCCTGCTTGTGGGTAGTATTAATACAGAGATGAATCAAGGTGTGATAACAAATTACAAATCTAATTTACAAGCACACCCCTCTTGTATCCCTACCTAAAATGTAAAATTGCTAGGTATTTTGCAGGTGTAGCGGGGGATGGACGCTCTTTTTTAACCCTCCTGCATTCTGATTTTTGTAGCTCTCAATTTAACCTCCTAAACTATTGGGAGTAATCTAAATATCTGCAATAGTTACTCATCAAAACTGTACTTTATTATTCCCTTAAGAATGAAAGTGTATCATTT
Source organism: Phoenicopterus ruber ruber (assembly GCA_009819775.1). Taxonomy (NCBI): domain Eukaryota; kingdom Metazoa; phylum Chordata; class Aves; order Phoenicopteriformes; family Phoenicopteridae; genus Phoenicopterus; species Phoenicopterus ruber. The sequence goes on along the minus strand of CM020220.1, from coordinate 22,437,705 downwards.
AATGCATATATAAAGGTATAATTTAACATATAACATAATGCATCACTACATATATTTATGAAATACATAAGTATACATTCTTTCTTTCTGAATAACAAGAAGTTGCCAAATACTGGAGAGGGAGCTAATGGTAAGAGTGAAGTAAGTGAAGAATACACTATACAATTGAAACCATGTGAGAATTCTGTTGAGCTATATTTATTCATGTCTATGGAGTGTTGCCAGCATACCTCCTCCCTTTGCAGAAGGTGTTCTGTATTATCAGTAGCCTCAAAATATTTCAGTTACAGTATGCCTATTTCATGCATAAATACTTTCTGTAGAAGAGAATAGGGCAGAAAATACCTTATAGATACTGGCTTTTGCACTCAGTTTTTTAAGACTGCCATCGGAGTACCAGTAAGCTTTAACTCTTACTACCTTTTGAAACTTGCTGTAGTAAAAACGTGAATGACTTACATGCCTAACCTTGCCTCCCTTTGAGCTGTTCTGCAGCTCTGCTGTTTGAGGGGCTGATGTTTGTTTCTTTTGTCCCTCAGCAGGTGGCTACATTTTCACTGAAATAGCTGATCCTGCTGTGGAACAACATCTGTGGCTTTGTGGGGGTCACACTGGCTGGAGTAATTCAAATATTTCTGGAGTAATTTCAAATATTAAGGGTCTGACCCTTATTTTTATTTAAAGATATAGTACTAATTTATTGCTTAACGTAGGATATTGTATGTTAGAATTTATAGTGAAGGTCTGCTGCTATTCAAATCTGACCTGTATCTTTCACAGCAGATAAGAAGCAGAGATGTAACCTTTTTGTGGTTTTTTTGGTTGGTGTTTTTTTTTTTTTCTTCCCCAGAGCTTAACAGAACATATTAGAGAAAATTGAAGTTAAGAATATCAGAAAAGCTCTATTGGGTCAGATCAGTGGGCCTTCATACTCAGGGTTCGGTCTCCAACAGTGATCTTTAGGGGCTATACACAAACTTAGCCACTTTATATATCTGTTACCTTGTACTGTCTGGGCATACTTAGTTTTCATGTTAGAGATGGTAGGTATGTCTACTCAGTGCTTTTAGAGCCTGTTTGTGGACCTGCCAACCAAGGACTTGTCTTTTTCAAACTTGCTGATGCTCACTACCTTCACAACCTCCTGTGGTGGCAAGTTCCAGAAGCTTACTACTAGCTTTTTAAAGAAGCACTTTAATCTTTTATAAACTAATGTCTTACTAGCTTTGTTAAATGTCCCTTAGTTCTATTACTGGAGGATTTAGCAAGCAGAAGTTTTATGTTAGTTTATTTGCCACCTTCATGATTTGATTGATCATATCTTGCTTCAGCCTTCTCTCCAACTGAAGAGCCTCTTTAGTCTCTTTTTTCTACGGCAGGCATTCCATCCTTTTGATACTTTGTTTGCCCTTCTCTGACTAGAGTCTGTCCTTGAGATGCAGAGGCCAGAACTTCACACAGTACTTGAGATGTGGGTGGACCAAGGTTGTATAAATGTGCTCTGTCTTGTTCTCAATGCCTTTCCTCATGATGCCCAATGTTTTGCTAGGTTTCTTGGTTGCTGTTGAACATAACTGTTAATTCCAGGGATCTGTCAATAATGACTGCTGAATTTCTTCTCCAAGTCATTTGTCAGGATGGTGTGTATGTGATTTAGGTTATTTTTCATCAGATAAATTAGGTTACATGTATCTACGCTGAAGCTCATTCGTCATCTTTTTGTCCACTCTGAGTTTTGCTAGGTGCTTCTGGAGTTCTTTGGCACCAGCATGGCATTAGTTCTGTGCTTGAAGGCAACTTCTTGTCTTTGTCCTAATTTTGCCAACAGTATCATTCCTTACGAGTTTTTTCGTGTGTACATCTGATGTTTGAGAGGGATAAAAGTGTTGTGGCAAATAGGTCAAGGTGTTCGTGGCTTGTACGTAACACAGGCTTAGCTTTTTGTTGTTTTTGTTGGTGTTTTTTTTTTTTTTTCTTTGAACCTCAGCAAACACGAGCTCAGAAGAATAACAGGTTAAGGCTGTGTCCAGAAACCCAGACCAGATAAAAAAAGAAAGAAAACTCTGAAAGATGCTATCCATAGCACTTAATCCAACTGCACTGAATGGGGAAATGAGAATGGTGGTAAGTGGTATTTGATCCACATTGATTGCTGTTAAAATTATGCTTAATTAAAACCAAAGAAGCTTTTAAAAATATCGGAGTGCAAAGCGATGCCTACTCAAATAACTTTAATGCTTTCCTAGCCTCTCTACGGATTCACTGTACAACGGTCTTAACTCCAATACCGTCTAATTAATCACCTTCCATTTGTGAACTACATTTCATAGTAACATGAAAATAATAAGCAAAGATTTTTCCCTCCTCCCTCCCACTTTTATTAGAGGTTAGGCTGGAAGCCCACCATATAGAAAGGATCTCTTCATGTTCCGTGTTCAAAAACAGGCTAGTCAGTTGATATTCAGAGCATGTCACTTAGAAGAGCTGCTGCACTGCAAACAGCATTGAGAGTGAGGTTTAAAGAAACATTAGAAATTTATTATTAGTGCGCTGCATTATTACTTGGTGTTACTTAGTAATAAATGTGGTTTCACAGCAGCGTAAGTGACTCCAGCAGCATGTCTGTGATGATCCTGTCTTCCCTTCTCCCAGCCACAATGATTCCATCTTTCCTAACCGTTGGCAGAAACCACTTCAGCACATTAGTCTGGCAATTCCTCCCCACTGGCCACTGGTTTAAAAAAACAAAACAAAACAGAAAACCACCTGCTGCCAGCTTGAATCTGCTTCACAGAGGACCTTAGGAAGGCTGATGCACAGGAGAACATAGAACTATGGAGGTAAAAGCAAGAGGAGAGCAAGATGGTTGACAGGCAGCGGTTAAATTGCTTTATGTGCTTGCAAACCCCAGCCTGAAGCATTGTTCTGTTTCTTGATTTATTGTTAAAGTACTTGGCAGAAGTACAGGACTATTTTAGTAGTCAACCTATTGCTTTGTTAATTTAAATATTTAGCTTAAAGAATTATATTTTACATGCTTTGAAGGAAGGCCCCAGCTGTTCTGTTACCCGTTGATGAGGTCATCTGCTGTCTAAATCTGGCTGTCTAAAAGACTGATACCAACTGTAGTTACCTGCAGCAATAGAATTCTTCTTTCATTTTGTTTTCCACCATAACACAGTTCACCAAAACAGCTTTTCAAATTAGTGTGTATTCACGTACGTAACAAATATTATATTTCTACTATTTGAATTTAGTAATGGGTGGTTTAAAGTCAGCTTTCTGATCTATTTAATGGGTGCTGTTTGCCAGAATCTCTAGCAACCAAGACAAGGCAGTTTGCCACAGGAAAAAGTTTTGGTGTATCTGTTTTGCGTGGTATGCTTGAAACTTGCCTAGTGCTTCTTCATGACAAACATGTCCTTGTGTACAGTAGCTACAAAGTCATGGTCAGCTTTCTGTTGGCTGATGCAGCTCAAGATTAGTTTAATGTGGAATAGTGAGTTCATGATAGCCTGTAAGGATGTCGTGGATGGACATGAACACTGCTAGTGTATAGTCTGCACAGTTGCCTTTTTTTTTTTCTTCAGTACTTACAGGCCACAGTAGTGGTAATTGATGAAATCTGTGCTGAATACATTTAGCAGCATACTGATAGAGCAGTGCCACTTTACACTGCTTATCTGCCTTAAACAGACTGTCATCATAAAAAGTGGAACTTGTCTTCCATTGTTTAATTATGACAATATCTTCTTGTGTTAAGATGTATGCAATCATTCATCTAACATTTTTATAACATATTTCAGAATCATCAGCCAAATTTTAATATGTTTTTCCCTATAAAAAATACTTTCAGAAAGCAAGCCACACTGCTGCGAGCATCCACAAAATATTCTAAACCAGTTAATTTCTTCTGTATACATTTTCTACACTTTAAATCTCAAGGAATCATTTGGTCTGTTAGGCAGCTAGTAAGAGTAGCATTAGTACATTCATGGCATTGTACTGTAAAAATTTATTTTATAAAAGTTTATTAAAAGCTTTCAGAATTTGCAAGAATTTTCCATGTAGAAAAATAATAAATTTTGCTTGGATTTCAGAGTTTGTAGTAAACCCAATAGTTTTTCTTTTTGCCAAGCTTTTGAGTATGCTAGGTGTTTGTTAAAAGGCCTCAGAAAATGCATCTTACTTATCTCAAATGTAATCATAAAACAAATTCCGCTATATGTAGTTTGCTACTGTATTTGCTTGAAATAAGCTAGGAAGTAACATAGCACTGCTAAAAGTTGGCTGAAAGATTCAAATGTATGAGCATAGCTGATCATACTACAGGTTTTCGTCACATGAATTAAGCTTCAAATGAAAGTTTCTCACAGTTAGTGGCAACTAGGTCAGGTTGAGTCTGGTTTCTCAAATCTGCATAGACTTGCTTGGGATTCACCTCTACCCTATCAGTTTGTTAAAGATCACATTACCACTTCTGCTCTGTAGTACCTATTACACAAATATTTTGCTATGTTGCAGATGAGGTGAAAAAATGTTTTGCAAACTGAAGACTGACTGCTTGCTGGGAATTTCCATGTGCAGATTTCAGATTACTGTACAAAGTCAAACATTCCTATTGATAAATTGGGGGTTGAAATAGACTATAAAAGTCTAGAATAGAATATAAGCATCCAGTCTGCTACTGATGTTGCAAGTTGGATCATATTAAACATTTCACATGGAAAATACACTGCTACTGGAATAGAATTGTTTTATCCGTTTATTATGTCTAGTTTATGAAATTAGAACTCAATGAGAGTAGAATTCAACACATTATGTCCTAGTTATAAATGAGGAGGAGATACTGAAATACCATATTATGGGTATCTTACTCTGAATATTTCTCTGGAGAAAATACAAAATCTTGACAGGTGTGGGTATGAACAAAAGAAGTGCGCATAGAGGCATCAAACAAAAGATGAGGTAAACTAAGGACTAACTTCTAGAAGTTCTATACTGTTTATTCAGTAATATCCTCACTTAAAAGGGAAATCAAATACTATTTTTTGTTACTGGTGCAAATTTTAAACATAAACAGACAACTCTTTTGAAAAGTTCCAAACTAAGATGTTTGCTATGAATTGTTTTTCATTTGTAGAGAAGAAACCATGATTCTTCCTCTTTTTTGGTATTGATATCACATGAAGGCTTCTGCAAAGGGAATTTGGTACTGCACCTCACATTGTAAAATTCCTCTTTATCATCTGACAGAATTAGACAGTGCTGTAAACTCAGGAATGGTCGTGACAAAAGTAGGTGGCAAGAGAATTTGCTAGTAAAAGCAAAAAGCTCACCCGCAGGTTTTTGGAGAGGAAAGTCATACCATAGCATCAGCTGTCCACTTTCAGACATTTCATCATTTCAGCTCTCTGAAACAAAATTCATTAATTCTTTTTAGAAAGTAAAACATAAAATGACACACAGCAAAATGGCTCAATAAGAATTGCACAGAAAATAATGGAGTCATAAGTAATATGTTTTCCTCTGAAGATGTTACAGTTGTACTAGGTATCGGACTATGCATCAAGTCATAGTAGAATGTGTGAATGAATGTGGGTGATGTAGCAGAAGCAGTGGATCATATAACAGGGAGACCATCACAGTAGGCTTCTGCTAGGTTTTGTTTGCCCTGCAAGGATGACTTGGAACAAAGACACCCTGCCTGGAGGTAGAAAACTTCCCTGAGCTTCTGCCTATTGCTGCATTTCATCAGTGGCTTTTGACTGAGGCATCTGCCTGTTGCTGGCTGGGTTATTGTAGATCATTCTGGCTGGCTGTCATGGGATCACAGGTCGACTTAGAGCTAGGCACCAGGCATAGGGGTTTGAGCCTGGGCCAGACCATACCTACTTTATATACTTTTAAATTATGTATTACTATAATAATCACAAAGTCTGGGGAAGCCATGTATTGGTTAATGTGTCACAGCTGAGGTCACCTGGAAATCATCTCCTTCATAATTTGAAAACTCTGAGAAAGGAAAATTTCTTTATAACCCGGTAAGAGTAAGCAACGTACAAGTGCTAATGGAACTTGGTTTTTGTAAAGTATGTCCCTATTTTCTATGTGGTCGCTCAGCCAAGTGACTGCATGCTTTCATTGCACTATTAGAGACTTGTTTGAGGTGAGCCCTGTAGTGAGACTTCTGACATGAGCAAACAGGTCAATTATGTCTGAGCAAGTCCAATGTCAGTGAAATGAAGACTCAGACTTGTTGTAATTTCTGTATAAGACCTTTTGGGCTCAGGTGGTTTTGGCTTTGACTGCATGTTACCTGATATTGTGGAACTAACTTAGAGCCTGTACTATCCAGAATTATTGTTAATGCAGTTCTTTCTAGCAAGATACTGATAAGAGTTCTGCATGTTTTTTCCAACTTTTATAGATCTAACCAAACTTTTTAAAAATATGTTTTGCCCATCTTTCAAACTATCAATTTTTATGTTATTGGGCCAATATGACCTATAAGCAAGGTTACACTTACACAACGTGCACTTGTTTGAAAGTAATTTTGAATCACAGTTTCAACAACATGGCTTAGAATCATAGAATCATAGAATTGTTCTGGTTGGAAGAGACCTCCAAGATCATCGGGTCCAACCATTAACCTATCACTACCAAGTCCCCCACTAAATCATATCCCTTAGGGCCTCATCTAAACGCCTTTTGAATACCCCCAGAGATGGGGACTCCACCACCTCCCTGGGCAGCCTGTTCCAATGCCTGACAACCCTTTCGGTAAAGAAATTTTTACGAATGTCCAATCTAAACCTCCCCTGGCGCAACTTGAGGCCATTTCCTCTTGTTTTGTTGTCTGTTACTAGGGAGAAGAGACCAACCCCCACCTCGCTACAAGCTCCTTTCAGGCAGCTGTAGAGAGCGATAAGGTCTCCCCTCAGCCTCCTTTTCTCCAGGCTAAACATCCCCAGTTCCCTCAGCCGCTCCTCATAGGACTTGTGTTCCAGACCCTTCACCAGCCTCGTTGCCCGTCTCTGGACACGCTCCAGCACCTCAATGTCTTTCTTGTAGTGAGGGGCCCAAAACTGAACACAGTACTCGAGGTGCGGCCTCACCAGGGCCGAGTACAGGGGGACAATCACCTCCCTACTCCTGCTGGCCACACTATTTCTGATACAGGCCAGGATGCCGTTGGCCTTCTTGGCCACCTGGGCACACTGCTGGCTCATATTCAGCCGGCCGTCAACCAACACCCCCAGGTCCTTTTCCACCGGGCAGCTTTCCAGCCACTCCCCCCCAAGCCTGTAGCGTTGCCTGGGGTTGTTGTGACCCAAGTGCAGGACCCGGCACTTGGCCTTGTTGAACCTCATACAATTGGCCTCGGGTAGCCAGACTAAGTTCTAATTGGGCTTTGGCCCTTCTAATTTTCTCCCTGCATGACCTCACAACATCCTTGTAGTCCTCCTGAGTTGCCTGCCCCTTCCTCCAAAGGTGGTAGACTCTCTTTTTTTTCCTAAGTTCCAGCCGGAGCTCTCTGCTCAGCCAGGCCGGTCTTCTTCCCCGCCGGCTCATCTTTCGGCTCATGGGGACGGCCTGCTCCTGTGCCTTTAAGATTTCCCTCTTGAAGAATGTCCAACCTTCCTGGATGCCTTTGCCCTCCAGGACTGCCTCCCAAGGGACTCTGCCAACCAGACTCCTAAACAGGCCAAAGTCTGCCCTCCGGAAGTCCAAGGTGGCAGTTCTGGTGACCCTCCTCTTCTCTGAGAATCGAGAATTCTATCATTTCATGGTCACTGTGCCCAAGACGGCCTCCGACCGTCACATCACCCACAAGACCTTCTCTGTTCACAAACAACAGGTCCAGCGGGGCGCCTTCTCTCGTGGGCTCCCTCACCAGCTGCGTGAGGAAGTTATCTTCCACACACTCCAGGAACCTCCTGGACTGTTTCCTCTCTGCTGCATTGTATTTCCAGCAGACATCTGGCAAGTTGAAGTCCCCCACGAGAACAAGGGCCAGCGATCGTGAGGCTTCTCCCAGCTGCCTGTAGAATACTTCATCTGCCTCCTCATCCTGATTGGGTGGTCTATAACAGACTCCCACCACAATGTCTGCCTTGGTGGCCTTCCCCCTGATTCTAACCCACAGGCACTCAACCCTCTCGTCACCATCCTCGAGCTCAAGGCAGTCCAGACTCTCCTTAACATAGAGGGCTACCCCACCACCTCTCCTTCCTTGCCTATCCCTTCTAAAGAGTTTATAGCCGTCCATCGTGGCACTCCAGCTATGTGTGTCATCCCACCATGTTTCCATGATGGCAACTATATCGTAGTTTTCCCCTTTCACAACAGCCTCAAGCTCCTCCTGTTTGTTGCCCATGCTCCGTGCATTCGTGTAGATGCACTTCAGCTGGGCTAGTGATCCTGTTGCCTTTGTGGTGGGAGAAGCCCTACTCCCTACATGTCCCATCTCAGGTATTTCTGTGGTTCCTAGCTGGTCAATGACCCCTGTATCCCTGCTGCTGCACAGGTCTCTCTGTCCTACCTCATCTGAGACAGCTGACCGAAGGGCCTCGCTGGCACGCCATCCCTCATTCATCGGCGTGCCTCCCCTAGGCTTCTCTCTAGCAAGCCTAGTTTTATCCCCTTCCCCCTTCAAATCTAGTTTAAAGCCCTCTCAATGAGCCCTGCTAACTCCTGCACTAGGATCCTTTTCCCCCTTTGGGACAGGTTTGCCCCGTCTGCCGCCAGCAGGCCTGGTGCCATGTAAACCAACCCATGGTCGAAGAACCCAAAGTCCTGCCGGTGACACCAGGCTCGGAGCCAGTTGTTGATCTGCTGGCTCCTCCAGTTTCTTCCCTCATCCTTCCCCAGAACTGGAGGGATAGAGGAGAACACTACCTGTGCTCCTGATCCCTTAACCAGTCGCCCCAAGGCCCTGAAGTTTTTAAAACATGTTTTGTAATTCTCTTTAAGACATAGCATGTGTGCGCAGATAGAAAGAAGTGTCTAATATCCCATATGTCGAAACATCCTCTGATTAAAAAGTACAGTGATTAATACTGGAAATCAGTTTTAGTATTAGTTACATTACGAATGCTTTTAGTAGTACTTGTTTCTTTACAGTCTTTGAGACTGAGTTATCTGTAGAACAAGTTAAAAAGTTTCTACACAGTGCAGCAGAGACATGCTACCAGTTTTGGCTCCCGGATTCCCTGTTGCTCTGAACACCAGAGCAGATTTGCTTAGGCCAGAGATGATCAAGAGCAGCAGTCCTGGCTGGATGTGGTGGATCAGTTTCCAAGTCACGTTCTGGCCACTGCATGCTCTAGCTAATTGGTCCCAACCGCTAGAGAGCAGCCGGGAGAGCCAGATGAGATCTGCTGGGTCTGAAAGTGCTCTCAGACACAGGGACATACATGTGTACCTGGTGGCACTTGTACTTGCTTGGACGGGTGAAGCTCAAGGGTACTACAGTTTGGTTCCCTAGGAACCTTAGTCAGGTGGCATGAGCCAAATCTGTGCTGGCGCTGAGGACACGACAGAATCAAGTAGCTGTTAACTGGCTTCGTGACAGCTTGCTGCTTTTGCAGAGTGGAAACTTCATGCACCTGAGGACCTGGCTCAGCATTTCCACAGTGATGATAAAAATGTTGATCAGAACTTTAGTTTCCTCTTTTCTCAATATGCAGTACATACATATTTATTTATGTATGCCTAAATTGTTAATCCATTATGTTGTCTTGTCTACTACCTGTGAATTCTGTAACTGCTTTGGTTTTGTACGTGTTATCCTTATGTGCCAGGATTTCATAACTCACTGGATGAGGTTTTTGCCTGATATGCCGAGAAGGGCATTAATAAAGGTAGCTCCACTTTGTTATCTGATGGACTATTTCCATGGAGAAAAATAAAAGAATTTGCTTGACTTTCGTACATTTTCAGTGTTGAAAAATAAAATCATGTTTAGCTTTTGAAGGTGATGACCACGTCTTTCATTTGTAAACCAATACAAATTATCATAGTCTTAGTTTCTTTTGCTATATAGTAGCTAGATAAGAATATAGGTAATATTATATGGATAAGAATATAGTTACAGTACCAGGTTATCTCATGGATATTAAAATTTATGCAATTGTTCTTCTCCGTCTAGAAAGACAAAGATTTATGGTCTTTGAGCAGTTCTGATAGGTGGTATTATGAAAGATAATTAAAAGAACCATGGAGATGACGTGGGGTTTAGAAAATCTGTAATGAACTCCAGACTGGTTGAATTGAGGACTTACAACTGGAAAAACACTTTTTTTTTTTTTTTTTTTTTTTACTAGTAAAACTTAGTTAGGCTAGACATTTTTCAATGAGGTGCAGTGACATGCTTAAAGACAAATAGATTTTCTAACTGTATAAGTAATATAAGAATATATTGTAATGAAAATTCAGGAGGTGTTCCCTATGAAGCATAGCACTAATATTTCATGTGTAATCAATATGGAAGTGATTAAATTGCTTTATAAGAAAAAGTTGGTACCATGGCAGCAAGGAATATTACAAGCTAGTACTGCCTCTATCTGAAGATGTATTGTTTTGTGGTAATGAAATGTTGTAATAACTGTGTGCACCTCTAGAGAAGAACCTCAACTGTAGCTCTCTGGAGTTATTCTTCAAACAGGATTATTATTCTGCATAAATAATTTTTATGCAAAGAACAGTTACAATAAACAGAATCATAAGAATGAAACAACCACATTCAGTGTTAACAAATGCAAAAAAGCAGGCTAATATACAAGTATGTAGATCTAAATTAAAAAAAAAAAAAAACAACAAAACAAACCCAAAGTAAAAATAGTTGATTGCAAAGTGAGTTTCACATTGAAGTCCTTTTCCAAAGCCCACTGGACTAACTAAAAGTGATCTCTAAGACCTCAGTTAATTTCAGTCAGCCTTGAGTACTTTCTCCTCTTCCATGAGAGTGAAAAGCCAAGGACTCCCCTGAATTTCAGTGAATCCAGTTTTCAGGATTTAGGTAGATAAATATACCTTCAGTGCATTTAAGAGCTTTCTCTTGAACACAGTGTTGCGAAGATTTATAGTTTCCTTTTCCCCAAAACCTGCAGCCTGTGGGTTCATCAGGATACTATCTGTACTATTTTAGAATGTTTGTTTCATCAGGGCTTAGGAGGATTTTGCTTTCATAATATTTGTTTACTGTCAGGAACACCTTGCTCAATTTTTGTACTATATTTGTCCTGGAAATAATGAGAGAGAGAAAATGGTGAGAACTGTGAGTTTGGGCTAGAAATTTAAGTTGGCAGCATAGTTAATATTAAAGTCAACATGCATTTTAAGGTTTTAAAGGAGTTTTGAATCCTCAGAGGAAAGGGAACTTTGTTATTTAGCTCATTCAGTCAGTGTTTTTTTTTTTCTGAAAATGTTGCCTTCCAAGCAAAATGACAATAGTCTCTTCTCCAGTTCGTGTTTCGGACATTTAACTTTCATTGGTGTTAATGGGAGTTTTGAATGTATATCCAAGAGACAGCACAATTTGATATTCAAGAAAGTAAAAGAGAGAGATGATGGCAAAGATCAGATGAATACTATTTTTCTCAACCTATGTTAAAATTTTCCTGGCTTTGTATAAGGGATAAAACTGTGAGATTTACTGGTATCTTCATATTTAAATCTTCAAAGATTTTTTTTCTGTTTTGCACAGCAACTTGTGTAGTACACTTGGCTTTTTGAACCAGTTAAACCTTCCTTCTTTTCCAGGCTGCTTTTCTTTCTTTTATTTAACAAAAGGTGAACAAATTTGCATTTTAAAAAAGGAAAAGTAAGTTGAATAAAAAAAATAGTATGCTCTGTTTTACAAGGATGGTTTGAGGGGAGAGCATTCCTAGGAAGCTTGTGTATTATTTTTTTGTTTTTCTCTGATTCTAAACAATGAAAAACTGTTTTTCAGTTTTTCCTTTTCTGATCCAACTGGCTTTTCGTACATAGGAAGACATGCCATATGCATGCAGTGCTTTGTTCCTTTCAAATATACAACACTCTCATTGTTTGGGGAGTAAGTATAACCCAGTTATTTCTTGTTCTGAGGAAATACTGAACTGTATAAAAAGGTGTTATCTAGAATTTTTTTTACCCATTACTAGCTTAAAAGGGAAACAACTTTCCCTCTCTTCTTGCTATATTATACCTTGCGTATTGGTATGAAAATTGTTCTTTTAATTAGGTCATTCAGATACATACAGAAGACCTGATCTTGCAGACCTGAAGTACGTAAAGCTCACAGAGAAGTCAACAGGATGTTTGCTCATAAAATGAGAATCTTGCTGAACTAAAGACTGTACTACTACTAATAAAACTTTGCATCAAGCTTAAAATCATAATACCATACCACCTACACCATATTGAACTCTCTCATGGAAATGCAGTTTGAACTCCAATGTTTACCCAATATAGAAGTGATGAATACATGCCTCTAATGGAAATAACATTTTTTGGTGCTAGGTAGTTATCTAGTGACACTGAAGATGATTACTTTGGTTCAGGAATTTGGCCTGTCACTTAGCAGTGTTCTAGCTAGGATGCATTTCAGTGGTGTTATATTAAATATGCCCATTTCTGTACAGCCTTTGACTTCTGGTGGCAGTGACATGACTTCTTAGAAAATGCATGTCTGCTTCATGAAGTCAGATGTTCTCCAGGACCGCGTTCTAGGGTCCTGTCAAAACTTGGCTTAAACTTGTATGTGAATTTCATTTGTACTTTTTTTCAGGGTCAGTTTTACTATAGGGTATCAAGGAATATGCTTGAAGTATAGCCACATGCAACACATGCTATGCTTTTTATCGGACAAGTATCAGTCAGCAGAGGTGTTGTTTATTGTCTTTTCCTGTTCTACTGAAAGGATAGATTTCATTCCCTCTAGAGCTCTGTAACCGTTGCAGAGATAGATAGATAGAATTTCCTAAAGGGAAAGGATAAGTCTGCTCTGCTTTTGCTATTTGCTGTTTCAATCGCTATTGTCTGTGGCTAGCTAACAGGTGCTGTTTTCTCTTCTGTCCTGGAATTGCTGTCTTTTTGACCATCCCCAAGGCTGCATGCCAGCAGAAGATGACGTAGATCCTAAATACTTAAGCCTTTATAGGATTTCTCTTTTGAATTGGTAAAACTGCATGTATATACTTATTTTTAGACCATTTGCAACTGAAGCACATATGTTTCACAGCGTGATAGTAAGGGTACAGGAGAACTGGTTAGGCACGATTAGCAATTTTGGAAACATGAGGGCTATGTGCCTTTTAGAAAATAATATTGCATAAGAGGTGTGGTTGAAAGTGTGCAGTAGGGGGTTTTCAGTTGAATTTGGTAGTGGTGACAAGTGTTGACATCTGTAAAACATAAGCTCATCTCTTTATCCACAAAACAAACACAGCACAAGCAGCAGCAACTTAAACTAATCTCCTCTGTGCCAATGTTTTTTATTTGTCTTTTATAATTTAGTATCAGTGCCCAGTGAGCAAATTTATACACATGCTTTATTTTTTGCTTAGTTACTGCCTTCAGTTAAAGGTTTTTCAGGGTTGATTTTAAATTGCCAACAAGTGTGACAGTAGCAGTACTTTTGTTTTTGATGTGGACAAAATATGCAGTAAACTATTCTAAATGAACACAGCTACGCACTCTGTGTGCAGAACGAAGATACCCAAATGACTCCTGCAATATAATCACAATAGCATGAAGCTCCCTATATATTAATTGATTCAGTTGAGAAAATACAACTGTGTAAGAGTAGTATAACACCTAAATTGTCTGCCTCTTCACTGAACCCAGAGTCAATCATGTGACTTTTAAGGATCTTCCAATTTTTATGTTGAAGTAGAAAACAACAGTTCTGGTAGCAGAACTGCCTGCAAAGTCTTTAAGATTTCTTCAGTGTCCATTGCTTTCTTGTATACCAGTATTATATAAAGACAGCAAGAGAGAAAATGCATTAATGAATGTTATTTGGAACAAAAGTTTCTCTAATGTTCCTTAAAATATTTGCTGTTCAGAAAAAAGAATTAGAGAATGGAGCTGTAATCTAATAAAGAAGGCAAAAGTTAGTTTTGGAACATTCTCTGTCCTTTTGGAAAAGTCAGACATTCACCTTACACATCATTAAAAGAGGATATTGTGATTTGGCAGGGTTTGTGGATTTTTGTTGGGGGTTTTTTGGTTTGTTTGGATTTGTTTCGTTTTTTTACTATCCAGATTAAGTTTTTTGTTCTAATGTTCACTAATGTCATTTCAGCTGCACAAAAAAAAAAACCAAACCCAGTGGTGTATTCACACACTTTTCTCACGTTGCAAACCCTGTATTCCGTTTCAAAACAAACACCTCTTGGCAGCTGATGGTATGCAGTGCTTTACATGTATGTACCATTGTTTAGCCAGGGATTTCATTTTTCATTCTACAAGCATCTTTTATTTAAAAAGTTGGAAACCAGTGCAGTTATATACAAATGTAAAACAGTTCTGTAAAAGTTATTCCTTGAACATCTAGAATTTAATAGATTCTGTATGTACCACTATAGCATGAACTCGGTGTAATTTTGTTTGGCAGCAATAGAACTTTCTTTCAAAGTTCAAGAGGTTGTCTCAAATATAATGTATATCTTGTATGTTTTACATATATGTATATATCTTATAATATTATTATTATTATTATTACACTGTTAAAAAAGCAAAACTTTAGGCATGACTCAAGACAGATGCCAAAATCTAATCATTGCAGATGCTAAACGGTGGTAGTGTAGTTATCGCTGGTGAGTTATCAGTAAAAGAACTTACACAGTTTCACCATTTAGCCATGCTGGAGGGCCAGAGAAAAGAGGGTGACTTTACAAAACTGTTGCAGAGAGCCTGCCTCGTCATCACAGGGCCTTGGGTTTTGAGATGCTGAGGGATTCAATCACTAGGAAATACACTTTGCATAATGTAAGATCAGCACTGTGGCATACTCTGGCTATCCTTGTCTGCAGTGACTACCACCATGTTAAGTACAACAGTCTAATAAAGGTAATCTGATCATAGAACCTAATCCAATCAACTGTAGAGCTAGATGCATAGTACAAAGATGCCTAGAGTTAGCTGTACATTTTATGTTGTGAAGCCAAATGAATGGTCCAGATTCAAACAAAGCGGTACCAGGAGGTATCAAAGATGTATCATCTGCTCCAGTCTTTCCCTTTTCAGCAATTCCCTCATCATTTTTTTGGTAATGGTTTTGGTTCACCAATAGGGCCCTACCCAGTGGTACAACAACAATACCAAACTAGCCATTGCCTAAGTATGCTAACCTAACCAGCCTGGATAACATCAGACTTGTAGGCTTGACTTCAGGTACATGAGGAAGTTACTGTCTGCTGTCACACCGTTTCCCTTGGCAGAGTGGGAAAATTCCTAAATTTTGATGCTGTTTGTTGAAGGTTCTGTTCATATGTGAAGTGTTAATTAGCTGTTGTTATTCAGTTATTTCCTTTAAAATATTTTATGGTGTGTTACATGAATACCAATCTCGCAACTGCCACATCTTTTTATTCACTAGGTGTGATGTAAGCGCGAAGCTAGTGTTTTTAAACAAGGAGTAGTAAGTTCTGGCTTTCCCCAGATACTAAGTTCATTCAAATAGATTTGGGGTAACATAGGAAGCAATAGTCTACTTAAAAGCTTACAGTCCTTTGAAAATATTTGCAATCCCATTCGGTATGTGAATGAAGTCCAACCAAAAGACTCTCTTTCTGGTGTTCCACAAAATAAATCCAGTGTCTCTACTCTTGCCAGTATGCTAGGAGTTTCATTTCCCATATAAAATGGATTTCTAGCGCATGACATGATTATAATTCTTGTATAAATGGTTAGGTTTTATTGGGAAGATATTTCTTGGTTTGGAAAAATATTTTTTTTCCCTTGGTGCTAAAATTATTGAGGTGGGAGGTTTGCAAGAGAAGCTTCAGTATCAGAGCCCAAACTAGGCAAAGGGCTAAAAATGCATCTTAAGGACCGTTAGTCAGAATAATTTAGGCTGACAGTAGCCAAGATTGTTTTATATATGAAGTTCATAAAATAGCAAGTTGGTTCCTTTAGCTAGGAAAAATACCTAAAGGGGTACATTTTTGCTGCAGTTGCTAGGAAGCGGCTTATACTGTATCTGTGGGATATAACGGGAGTCATGTGAAATGCACTACGCTGATAATTTATCTCGAACTGGTTAGAGCTGAATATTCACAGAGCGCATCTCATTGTACAAAATAAGAAGATGAGATGGATGCTGTTAGTAATGTTAGGTGGCAGAGCCACTGTGGTATACAAGGTACAGTACACGTGTCAGTAGGCTGTCAAGAGCATGTCATTCCTACATGATTCATAGATGGGGCTATGATTAGGTGAGCAGAAAATTAATACATTGGCTAGATGGCGAGGAACGAACAGACCAGATGAGAAGAAGGAAAACCTGTATTTTGATCTGTTTGACAGATCTGGGAATGAACAAGGTCCTGAGAATCCCAGGTCATATATTCTTTTTAAGAAAGCTCAATGAATGGGAGTCTGTGTTGCCAGTAGTATGTTGTTTAACAAAATGAGGATGGGCAAATCGTAAGGGGATCTGACTGACCCTACTCCAAAGTGAAGTTACACTGCATTTGGAAAAACAGCTGCTTAGCAATGAAATGTCAACATCTTTAACAGGAACCTTTATAATCACTTGGTTATAGAACTTCATTATTTTCTTTCAGAATCTGTCATATTGGAATTATTTTTTTTGAAAACACAGCTTTAACAGTTATTAAAGCTGTAAATGTAAATTATACAACCATAGCACTGATTTCTTGGTTTTGTAGTATTACGTGTTTCCTAAAATTATCCAAATATTGCTAAAGGTTTCCATTTTAATATCATATTTAAAGTTTCAGAAATATTTTTCCTTGTTGAATCAATACAATGATACTGTCTTGAAGCTTAAATTAATTGCTTCACTCCTTTGAGCACTGTTGCAAGTTCTCACATACTGTATGGAGAGATCGAGCGTGCTTTCCTCAGCAATTACTGCATTTGTTCAAAGTGAATTAGAAAATCAAAAATGTTAGGAACTCTCTTTAATTAGATGATTAAAGAACCCAGCAAGCAGTGTGATGTTCAGATGAAAACGAAAGGTATTTCTTACCATTTTTAGGCCATGCTAGAATTCAGATAGGACACTAGTTGTGCTGTGCAGTTAACTGCCACCAAAGGGTTTGCAGTCTCTTGAAATGTTGTATGGCATATGTTTGTAGTTCTCAACCAATTTTATCTTTCCAGGCTCAGCTGCCTCACCTTGAAGGATGCTTTCAATAAGCAATCTTACTGTAAGCTGTCTAAAAAACCATGATGTTATTCCTAACAGCAATTTGAAACCCATTGGACTTGGCCTTCACAAAACTTTCTGAGCAGATTCTTGACTAATACATACTATCAAAATGCAGCTGAAGCTAATGAAGTTATGACTGTATACACTAGCCAAAGATTTTCCCCCCAAAACCCTTCATATTTCTGCTTTTGCAGATTACTAACTTCTCTATCCTTTTCTAAATGTTAGAGGTGTTTTTCCTTTTCTACTCAACCCTTAGGTATTTGATGCTTCCTTTTAGCCTCCTTCCAACAGTTTAACTTCTGTAATTTTTCATAAAGGTCCAACATTTTTTTCCCAAAGAGATCTTTTGGTATTGAAGCAACATCTCAAATTGACTCCAAAGGCTGTTTCACTGTTTAGACTTTGCCTTCTTTTGAATAGATTTGTTCCACACACATTGTACTGAGAAACAGTTACTTAATTTCAGAAATGCTCCTTATTAAATTAAATGCAGAAGCCGCCTTTGGTATCTTTTTATATTTTTCTTTTATTCTTATTTTCCTTAACTGATTTCTATGTGGCTTATATTATCATAAGTTTTAATTATTGTTATATACATTTACATGTTTTTCATTTAGCTGTTTGGGTTTGCTTTTATGAATGAAGCATGTAAAACTAATCATTCAAAAGAAAAAAGGACTAGACATTGTAGTTCCTGTTGTATATAGTTCTCTACTATCCTACCTTCATTCTACTTCTGAAATAGCATAATAACATTTGCAGTATTAATATAAAGAAGAATGTTTTATAAAGAAACAGTCTAACATCTGGAAACTTTTTTTGGTCTGTCTCTTAAAATATGAAGTACATTATTTCTATTCCTCCTTTCCTCCCAGGCAATTTAACTGTTCAGACCTGGACAATGAGCATGGGAAACACCAAGGCAGAGTCAAATACTTTTGCTTTCCTTGGTACAATGAAAATCTCTTATGTGTTTTTTAAAATATCTATTGTTACAAATCTTCCTAGGATTGTTGTTTTATTACCAGTAACGGTCCTAATACTCATATAAACTGTTTCTTAAAATCCTTGAAAAGTCTGTATAAAAGCTAGCTAGTACTAAGAGATTCTTATTATGCATTCTTTCTGAAGTGTTAGAGCTGCTGGAGCAGTAAGAAAACCATTAATTGTAGTTGATTTTGTAGTCTGGCATTTTACAAATAATCTTTCCTGCCCTGGTGCCTTTGCGTGAGGCAGTGTAAATGTAGAAAAGGACGGCAGCCCCTTCTCCAAAGCACTTAGTTTGCTGTAAATGATTCAGTTCACTTTATATATATGAATTATAGGGTATCTCTGAATTTGTAATTTTTGCTGTGAAGAAAAAACATGTTTAAAGGAAAGGAAATATCTTCTAGTAAGCTATAGTTTTACAGACCTTAGCTTCATATATGATGGGCTTGTTGACAGTCCACTCATTTCTCTCTACCTTGGAGGATCTCATAGGTCAACTGAGAATTCAGCATTTCATCACAGATACAAACTTTGTAAAGTCAACATGATTAGTGATTGTGGTGGGTTGACCCTGGCTGGATGCCAGGTGCCCATCAAAGCTGTTCAATCGCTCCCCTCCTCAGCAGGACAGGGGAGAGAAAACATAACAAAAGGCTCGTGGGTCGAGACAAGGACAGGGAGAGATCACTTGGCAATTACTGTCATGGGCAAAACAGACTCGACTTGGGGAAAATTAATTTAATTTATTACCAATCAAATTAGATTATGATAATGAGAAATAAAAACTAAATCTTAAAAACACCTTCCCCCCACCCCTCCCTTCTTCCCAGGCTTAACTTCACTCCTGATTTTCTCTACCTCCTCCCCACCAGTGGCACAGGAGACGGGGAATGGGGGTTGTGGTCAGTTCCTCACACGCTGTCTCTGCTGCTCCTTCCTCCTCAGGGGGAGGACTCCTCACACTCTGCCCCTGCTCCAGTGTGGGGTCCCTCCCATGGGAAACAGTCCTCCACAAACTTCTCCAACGGGAGTCCTTCCCATGGGCTGCAGTTCTTCACAAACTGCTCCATCGTGGGTCCTTTCCACAGGGTGCAGTCCTTTAGGATCAGACTGCTCCAGCGTGGATCCCCTGTGGGGTCACAAGTCCTGCCAGCAAACCTGCTCCAGTGTGGGCTTCCCACGTGGTCACAGCTTCCTTCGGGCATCCACCTGCTCTGGTGTGGGGTCCTCCATGGGCTGCAGGTGGATATCTGCTCCACCATGGACCTCCATGGGCTGCAGGGGCACAGCCTGCCTCACCATGGTCTTCACCACAGGCTGCAGGTGAATCTCTGCTCTGGCACCTGGAACACCTCCTCCCCCTCCTTCTTCACTGACCTTGGTGTCTACAGAGTTGTTGCTCTCACATCTACTCACTCCTCTCTCCCCTGCTGTTTCTGCAGCAGTTTTTTCCCCTTCTTAACTATTTTATCGCAGAGGTGCTACCACTGTCACTGATGGGCTCGGCCTTGGCCAGCAGTGGGTCCATCTTGGAGCCAGCTGGCATTGGCTCTGTCGGACATGGGGGAAGCTTCTAGCAGCTTCTCACAGAAGCCACCTCTGTGGCCCCCCTGCTACCAAAACCTTGCCATGCAAACCCAATACAGTGATGTCTTGTAGACTGTCTGCAAATTGTCTTTGCACTTCCAGTATTTTTTCATTTTTAAATACCACTTCAGGTTGAATGAGCAGAAATATTCTAAAACATTACTAGTAGAAAAAGGATGTAACAAATAAGCACGTTAGCAGTAGCCTGCTTTATACAGTAGCTACCTATTAAATTGATATTTGCATGCACTAGTAAAGTGTATTTATATTTTGTGGAGAGTGAAAAGGCTCATATATTTATAAAGCTTGCTTGTGTGAGTCTGGGGTAGAGGGAGGGAAGGTTTTTGTTTGTTTAAAAAAGGAATTACACTTAGCACAAGATTGGGATTTTCAGGCCCTACAGAGGAAAAGCACACAGTAAAGTAGTACGTTCTAATTTTATCATTCACTGTACTAGTTGTTGATTTTGTTGGAAACAAAATGAAGCAGGCTTTCGCACTGAGCTGTTAAAACTCAGATATTTACAGGAGGCAAAATGAACATCTGTGAAATCTCTATTTCCAGAGCAGCAGTCACCCAAAGTGTGGGCACTTGTACGTAAATCCTTAGGCCTCTTAGGGAAATGTTCATGTATTTGAGGGGTGGCTCAGGGAAAACACTAGAATACTGCTTCTGCTCCCTTAATATCCTTATAAATATCTACAAATACAAATATGTCGCTTGTTTGGCTGCAAGGGTAAATTGAACAATACTGGGCTGATAAAACTTGGATCGACAGTAATAGTCCTGTAGGGAATAACAGTCAAGAGTTGCCATAGGGTGATTATGCCATTGGCATAACTCCTGTGTCTGAGCAAGGGCTGGTGCTCCGTTAGTTTGGTTGGTTTAGACCACATACATACAATTCTTAAATGTCTAGAGAGCAATTTTATGACTAGTAGAGTAATTCAAAGCCATAATTTCAAGGTTAAATTCTGACTCCTTGTCTTTAATGCCATATATTCTATATTCTTAATGCTACAGTCTTCCTGATGAACCTACAAAGTTTGCAGTCAAAGTATATGCTTAGCACAGACAGCAGCCAAACCGCAAATAAAATCACACGAGTTTGTACGAGTGTACTGGTGGACAATATTCAAAATATAAAAAAAAAAAAAAATTGCACAAGTTTGGTTTTGTATGAGTGTGCTGGTGGGATAAGGTTGTGTAACTTTTTAGAAGCACTGGCATTCAAGCTGACAGTACGTTTCATCATTCATCCTGGGCATCAAGTTGATGAAAACAAAATAGATCAAGTGCTCATTTTATTTTTGTAATATGCTCATAATAATCAGGATGTAATCTCTTTTCTCATGGGCTAACCACACATACAAAATTACTTGCTTTGTCAGTATTTTACTAAAGACAGCTTTGTTATCCTTGTACATTTAAAATGTTTTTATTAGATGATAAAGTCCTCATCATTTCTGTATGATTTAAGTATGTGAAGTGTCAAAACTTAAGTATCACAACTGAAGCAGGATATGAAGAATTCTGATAATGCTAGTTATTATGAAAGAGTTTTTCAGAGTAGTTTTGAGTTGGGTTTTTTTTCAGAGTCACTTCTAAGGAAAGTAAGAGAACAAGAAAGGGATTTCTGGGATTTAAAGAAAGAGAAGTAAAGGCTCAATTAGCATGAATGAAAAATTTGTGCTAAGTTTCTTATAACCTCTGTTGAAGTGTCTTTCCCTGAAATATGATCATAAAATGCCTATTTTTATCTTTTGGTCCTATTGCAAGATAACTGACTTCTGTATTTCAAGTCTTTAGTCATACAAAGCTGTACAAATCCTAGAGTATCTAGGGAAGGAACCTGCAGTACCGAAAACCTAAACTTTTAAAGACATAATATTAGTCCTTGAAGGGATTTTTGTAGCTATAGTGGATAGCTAGCTCTAGTCTCTATGACAGATAAAGATTATATAAAAACAAAGTTCGTAACAGGGAAGAATAATTTGAAAATATGTATTGTCCATTTATGAGTTATGTTTATGCGGACAGACTCCAACTTAGTGAAAGCGGTACAATCAATGTTCATTGGAAGAATCGCGATGTAATTAGAGCTTAATCTTCAAGCTTTCTCCTTCCCAATCATGCATTTGTTCCTCTCTCCTGCTTGGAATAGTTTGGGGTGCACTAAACCCAGATAATACCTGAATGTTTGCAAAAGGCTGAATGAACTGCTTGGAGACGCGGGCTGAGGGATTCTTCTCCACTGTTCTGTGTTGCAACCACGGGCTAGGGCTAGAAGCTGTTTCAAGCAGATAGCACTGTATCCACTCGAGGATATAGCCTAAGGCAGTGTACCTCTACCTTGTAATTTATGTAGTATATGTGTTTGGATATACATTAAACAGTTTGGCCTTGCTGTGCAGAAGTGATCTGGAGATTCTGAACAGTAGTGAATCATCTTATTCTGCCATTGCACCCTTAATTTTCACTGCAGTGTTTACCCCAGCATTTCCACCCAACTTTGGGATGGCTATAAATTGGCTATGCAAGTTTTAAAGAAAAGGATCTATAGGAGTGAGACAAAAGAGAAACTCCAGTGAATCACAGCCGAGGTCCAACAATCCTGCTCCTAGTAAAGACTCCACTATTGCTGCTCAGCAAGCAAATACTAAATTTCAAACGTTAGTTTTGACTCATTAAAATCCCTTGGTCCCTCTCACACCTCTATTTTCTGACAGAAAAGGTGCTTCTACAGTGTGGTTTGTTTAAGTTAGATAATCCTAACAAATGGTTGGATTGTGCAAGAAAGACCAAGTGCTGTTGTCACTAGACATGTTTGTCATGTTTGTGGATGGTTTCATACTACATTAGCGGAGATATTTTTCTGGATCATTCAGCTTAGCCAAAATCAACAACATAACAAAATGGGGCATATTACTTAGAATTAAATTTTTGGCATAGTTGAACATAACATAAAAAAATGCTTCTATCATAGTATGTCTAAAACGATGTATTTAACATGGTATCATTCTAACTTTTAAATACTAGCAATTCAATGGTTAACATACTAGATCTTGAGATGTACACTGAAAACTGCTTTCCATCAAGGGTTCTCAGGGAATCACCTATGAACTTGTTACAGACCACAGTAACTTGGCACGTGACTGGCAAAAGGTCTTTGTCATCAATCTGTCCTGACTAGACCCAGCTGGTGAGTGTGGCTGTAGCAGCTACAGTTGTCTCCAACTGTGTGAGGATCGAGGTGAGGTCGGCCAAAAGCAGGTAGCTGCATTCCAGTCAATGAAGAAGAATTTAAGCTGAATTGTGTTAAAGCTGACTAGTATCAGTCTACCCAGGGAGTTACCACCTGTTCCTCCCTACCCACGTATTATCTACTCTTTTTAGAGCCACAGACGTATGTAAGAAAATCTTTCAATGACAATTATAGTAAGTCTGAGCAGAGACTGACTAATGAGCAGCTTCCTTCAGCTTGCTGCATTGTGGCATCAAGTTTTGAACCATGGTTGACTCCAGTTACCAGGTATAAGGACAGTCAGTCAGGCATGAATTAAGCCATGTCACCGAGTTCTCCTTAACGTGACTCTTTAAATGTAAACAAAGTTGTAGGAGTTGCACTGCAAGCCAGTTTTGTTATGATAGTGCCCTTTGGTAGATATTCTACATTCCTCTGGGAATGAAGCTAAGAACTCTGGTTTGTTTTTTTTTTTTTAACTGATGAAGGTACCTAAATCAGTAACAATTAGTGTCTTCTTAATTTAACAGTTGCTTTTAAAAGGAAAGTAAGAAGGCCCACTCAGCAACTACATCATTTGTTACTCTTGCAGATTCTGGAGATGCTGAAGAGGCATCACGTCCTCCATGTGGGCTATGCTTATTTAGTGCAGACTTGGTTTTGTTGGGGTGTTTTGGTTGTTTTTATTTTTTTTTAGCTGCCAACTAATTTTAAGGAAACTTGTGATCAGCATTTCCTTGATGATAAACAAAGCAGGTAAACAACTAAGAGCTCTTTGCCTGCTCTTCTGAAGTGTGGGACCAGTCAGATTGATAGCATCTACAAAACAGCATAGTCCAAAACAGCACTTCCCTACTCTCCTGCTGCTGTGTTTGGTATCATAAGATATGGGGTCAAGATGGAATGCCAAAATCAATGATTCCGAGACCTTGATGAATAGGAAAGGGGGCTTTGTTTGCCTGTTTTCTAAATAGAATGTGATGCAGTGAAAGGATCTTTCAATAGTGCTGTATAGGGGATCCCTTCTATGCCTCCATTAGAGAACCAGAAAGGTAAATGACAGTTCCTGCTTCTCTTTCCTAGGACAGAAGATTTGTTTACTAGTAACCTCGCCTACAACTAGTTGTCCTGTATCGTACGCTGAAGGAATTAGTCATTAGATTATTTTGGAAACCTCCAAAAAAACCCTTGGAAAAGCTATTGCTTTCTACCTCTGCATTTTAACACGTCAATTATTTTAATGTAATTCTTTTTATTTATTCCTGAATACTGGAGTACTTTGTTTAACACACACATCTTCATACAGAGGAGATGAAATTGCAGTTGACACATGGATAAATGTCTAAATTATGCTGTATGATGATAAGCATTTGGAGACTGTATAGTATGTCCAAACCATGTTTTTGTACGGAATGTTAAGAGCCTAGTAGACGGAAACTGTAATGATGATTGGTACATATAGGAAATAGAATAATGCAGGCAGCAAATAATAAGAATGATCCTGTCCAAGCCAAAGGAATACCTAGCCTGACTAATTTTAGGGTAAAAAAAAAAAAGGTTCTACAACTTTTATAATTTTGTTCTTCATATGTATGTCCTGGCCTATCAATCAGCTTTCTTTAACTGAAGCCAGCTGGCAAGTGACACCACAGTTTATCAACCACCAGTAAATAAAATGTTATGCTCCAGAAAAATTCAATTCCCAAAGCCCTGCCCTAAAAATCAATAAAGCTTCTCCTCCAGCTAAAGCATTTCTTATGAACATTAAGTTTTTAAATACAGCTTTTTTCCTCACCTTTCTTAAAAACACAGATAAAAACTAAAAGCAAATTAAAATTAAAAGCCATGGAAACTACAGGACTAGAAACTACAAATCTGGTTTTAATTTTCATAGACATTAAACTGTGTTTTCATTGGGGTTAACAAATAAACTCATCGAAAATTAGTAAGGATGCAAAGATTTATTATCCAAGTCCTTAAAAACTAAACCCATGTTTTGAGTTTTGAATAGTTACAGTAAAACCTTATTCTAACTTTCTGAAGCTCCTGTTCCCAAGTAAAACATCACAAGACCAGTTACTCTGTTGTACAGGATTTTTCTATCTATTAGGTGTATTGTAATACACCTTATAATTTCTTCATTGTCAGTCAGTACCCAGCTGTGGTTTAGTTTGGAATACCAAACTATAAAGAACTAATAAAATTCAAATTAATCCTGATTAGTATTTGCATCTTTCCCTTTAAATATTTTGATGCAGTCTCGTTCAGGAGATGGCAGAGAAGGAGTATGAGCAGTCCAGTCACGGAGGCAAAGGAGTCTGTGTGCAAAGACTCTAAAGTCCATATTAGCTGCCAGACAGTGCAAACATCTTTTCCACCTCCTTCCAGCACCTGCTCTTGTTCTGAAATATTTTCTTAATAGGCTCAGTTTAATTATCCAAATACTTACCTGGAATAAATTGAAACCCAATTCTGCTATCTTATAGCAGAGAAAAATTTAATTGGTCTCTGAACAACTTAAACTTTTGAAGACTTTTATGTCTTTGGGCTCTTGTTTAAATGGTTATATTCTAGCTAAATCTTCTAATGAAAAGCACTTATTTTTCCACCTAAGAAATCTAAGAAGAATCAGTGTATCAAAGCTGAAAATGCTTTAACAGATTACATAAACTTTCCTGGTATTGTGGTTGTATAAAATTAAACCTCCTGGAATTCTTTGTGTCACTCTCTATTTCTGGCCAGTGACATCTGTAGTCTACGGCGGTGCAGTTTTGGTCTCAAAATTACTGAAGTAGTCAGGCTGCTTTCTGTTAACTTTTAGGATATTAATCATTTGATGCATTCCCCTTCTTTCTGATCTTTTCCAGTGGCCTCTAGAGCTCTCTACCTCAAAGAGGTTCCTACAGCTTGCTATTGGTGCAAACTGAAGCATTCAGCCCTTCATGGAATCAACAGAGTCTGATAACTTTATTGTATAAACATCCTTAAAAAGATTCTGGGACCTTCATTGATTGACACTATATGATTAATTGTCCATTTGCTCTGTATTCTGTGTACAGAGTGAATTGTATTACTTTCTAGTCCCATCCTCCTCTTCAGAGAAGCCTGTGCAGATCTCTGAGGAAATACCTACTCAGACCCTATTGCTTCAATCTTCCTCTGAGAGATGAGCTACCACGCTTTTAAGATGCATCTCAAATGTAATCAAAGTATTACAAAAACCATAAAAGTATACATCTAAAATTCTAACAAATTGATATGCTGGAGAGCTCATATTCACTAACACATGGTTTTGCTTGAAAAAAATGTTACGTAATACAGAATCATAGAATTGTTTAGGTTGGAAGAGACCTTTAAGATCATTGAGTCCAACCGTTAACGTATCACTGCCAAGTCCACCACTAAACCATGTCCCTAAGTGCCACATCTCCACATCTTTTAAATACCTCCAGGTTTGGTGACTCCACCACTTCCCTGGGCAGCCTGTTCCAATGCTTGACAACCCTTTCGGTGAAGAAATTTTTACGAATATCCAATCTAAACCTCCCCTGGCACAATTTGAGGCTGTTTCTTGTCTTATTGCTTATTACTTGGGAGAAGAGACCAACCCCCACCTCGCTACAACCTCCTTTCAGGTAGTTGTAAAGAGTGATAAGGTCTCCCCTCAGCCTCCTTTTCTCCAGGCTAAACAACCCCAGTTCCCTCAGCTGCTCCTCATAGGACTTGTGTTCTAGACCCTTCACCAGGTTCATTGCCCTTCTCTGGACACGCTCCAGCACCTCAATGTCTTTCTTATAGTGAGGGGCCCAAAACTGAACACAGTACTCGAGGTGCGGCCTCACCAGGGCCGAGTACAGGGGGACAATCACTTCCCTACTCCTGCTGGCCACACTATTTCTGATACAGGCCAGGATGCCATTGGCCTTCTTGGCCACCTGGGCACACTGCTGGCTCCTATTCAGCTGGCTGTTGACCAACACCCCCAGGTCCTTTTCCACCGGGCAGCTTTCCAGCCACTCCCCCCAAGCCTGTAGCGTTGCCTGGGGTTGTTGTGACCCAACAGGACCCGGCACTTGGCCTTGTTGAGTGCTGAGTCCCAAGTCCTGCATTTGGGTCACAACAGGAAGGAAAGTGTATTTTGTTCATGATTATGCAAATAAAAAACATGCTGGGGGGTGTGTGTGTGTGTGTGTGTGTTTTTTTATTTTAAACTGGGTAGCTTGATGCTCACAGGTTTCTAGATGGAAATAATACTAGTACTCTTAATACTTTAAAGGGTTATGGGGCACATTTCCAATGCGAAAGTATTATCATCCCCCGATCTTGAAGATAAATCACATGGATAAATTTACTTGATCAAAAATGAGTTATGAAAATTATCTCCAAGAGAAGATGAAATTCAAAGAACTCATCATCAGATAAGCTTACAGCTGAACATCAAGGAGGACATTATATTCTGATATATTTGGTAACATTCAATAACTAGAAATATATTGAAGCTTATATTTCTAAGTAGCATTAACAAGGAGATAACTGCTAAACATTCTGCTCAGTGTGTGGAACAGGCTATTTGGGGGTTTGCTTTGTGTCAGCCCTCTCTTTATACTATAGATAAAAAATAGTTTTCACTAAGGGAAATACAGAAATACAAGGAAGAACCTAAAAGTCAAGAGAACTTTTTTCCCAGTTGTTTTTCTTGTCTGGCAGTAGGATTTATTTTTCTCTACTGAGTACGGTTTTACAGGTACTGGGAATAAAGTACAGCATTTTTTGTGGTCTCATTCAGAAAACCAGTTTGTGTGCTGAGAGAGTCCGTCACTGGCCCTTTTTTCCACTCAAGCTGAAGCTTACTGGGTTTTGGCTTGCTCACCTGCTAGCACGCAGCAAGCCTCCCCGCAGTCCATGACTGAGTGACTGTCCCTACCTTACATAGCAGCAGAAGCGACTCCTGTCCTCATACATACCTGCAAATTACCAGTTTGCGTTCAGAATGTCTCTTTTCTGTAAATTGTTGCTTTCATTTCAAAGCCGTTTTTGTTGGTGCAAGTCTTTGATGGTAGCTAATTGTTACAGCAAATGAACTTGCTATTGGGAACAAACAGTTTTCCAGCACCTCTGGAAACAATACCATCTAACACCATGGTGCGTTTGGGTGAATTCAGGACACCAAGTTGACGCTCTGCCTGGTTCTAGCCAGCTTCCAAGGAAAAAGATTCTCTAGTTGTTTAGCCTTCTAAAAAATGATTTGCCTACATTGGAAAAAGGAAAAGCTACCAGGAAAACATACACAGCTTTCTGTTTTGAAAGCCTATGGAAAAAGTGAAACTAATTTGTTTTGCTTTGTCATCTGGATGATAAAATAAATACTGTAATATATTTTTAAAAAATAATCATACTTCATTCTTCACCAAATGATAATATTAGTGCACAGAAATGAGGAAAGCTGTATTGCACATGCTCTCCTCTGATACTACGTTTGCTTTATTCTGTTATAATTCCCATGTAAATGGAATTACTTGTATGTTAACAATAAGCAGAAAAATCAAGACCCTTCTACCACTAGAAAATCTTCAGCATCTTTTTCCCTCTCACTCAGCTGGGAGGGAGTCAGTCTGTGATGAGGCTCGTAGTTTTTACATTTCCTAAAAAACAATGTGGATAGAATATTCAACTTACTGAGCTTGAAACCATGCGTGACTGAAAACATTGCCACAGCAACCTTCCTAACATTATTTATGGGTGGAACAGGGACAGTCAACACCTATGATGTCATCTTCTTCGTCGCCCCCCCACCCCCGGCCTGCTGAGGTTTAGAGTTGGAAACACAGAGCCCAGCATTCAGCTGCATTCTTACAATGAGGTGTGAGAGTCCCGATCAAAGCCAGCACAGTGAAAAGGGGAATTTGCAATAACGATGAGAGAGATGGTATTGACAGTCTGACACAGCGAATCCTTGTTTGCAGCGGCAATGACTTGCAGTTAGCAGATAAGGTCACACAGAGGATGTTTCCTATCCAAGTCATCATCAGCTACAAAAAATGTTGCTACTTCACCCCTAGGCAATCGGCCTTGTCACCCACACCTGCCTTTACCCTTTTTCCCGATACAAACCTGACTTTTTTATTCTTGAAGCCTGTATGCTAACTATACATATGTGTATCCTGGGCAAAGAAGATAAACGGAGGAAATGTGAGCTTCCGTTATCTAAACAAACATTTAAAGACCTAAACAAAGCAGCCAGTTCCTTAGTTTGTTCCATTAGGTATTCTGGTAAGTAGATACCTTATTCTTGGCTGTATTCATAGCCATTTTGCCAGGGAAGGTTCTACATTAAGATCTAAAAGACTTGTATAAATATATCACCATGCAATATTTCTTCTTGGTTTTACCTTTGTGCTCTTCCTGAATCATCCCATCCGTGGTCTGCAGCTACGCGTGGGAGGATGTACCAAAGGTCACTGATCCCCAGGGGAAAGTCAGGCTGTGTTACACTGAGTGGGGAAGATGACTGCTTCTGTTATGTGTGCCCCAAGGATAACCCCTCTCAGAAGAGGCATGGAAGAGGCTCATGGATTTCTTGGCATTAATTTCTAACAAAGATGTGCAGTTTTGATGCTCCTTTTCAGCCTTGAATTGGCTATCTAAAGCAGCATGGTGCTGTTTGAACCCTCTCCAGAATCACTTGAGGTGATTCACTCCAGATGTGTAGCAAAATGTCATAACGTCTTTGGGTATGTAACAACCCAACTCTCTATATTAATTACATAAAAGTGGCACTTTTTTTACTCCATTCTTACCAAACCTATCCCTGATACTCATTTGAAAGAAACATTTTTACACCTTTTAATTCCAATTATACTCTGAAGAGTGAAGCATGGCAGAAGTTTAATTCAGTGTCACCTTTTTTTCCTCCCTGAAAGCATCAGTGAGCACACAGAGAATGCAGGGAGACAGTGCAAGTTTTTACTGTCCCTTTAATCTACTAAAAGAATCCTTTTCTTATTAATGATAATATATATGAAAGAATGAGCTTCAATGGACTGATTGGTTCCTGGTGCTCTAACCATACGCCTCAAATGGTAACAATGAAAGCAGAGTTCTTAGGGATAGGAGTAAGAAAAGAATGTATTTAATATGTTCTTTTAAAAATAACTTCATATCCATTCATTTTATAGGAACTAATCTAACCACACACTTTTAATACATATTCAGTTTCTGCACTAATCTAGGATTTTGAGTTTTTGTCAAAGCATCCCTGTTGTACCTTTGTCAAGCAGAGTTTGAATAAAATGCCTGAATAGAAAGTAGGAGACACTAAGGAAGAAATCAAGCCATACCAAAAAAAATCGCATATCACATTATAATAACTATATAACATACTGCACAATGACACAAAAGGAAAGCTCAGTGATTTTCCAGTGCACTCTCCTGGCACTCAACCCTCATCTATGTCATACCTGCTATAATAGTGAATTAAAATAAATTCATTTTCAGTTTTCATTGTTTGTTCTGCTCTCCCTCCTTCTACTTAACTTATTTATTGTTACTGAGTTGACTTCCAAGAGGCTTTGATGAATTTTGGTGGAAAAGACAGCATATGTTCAGGCTTCTAATATTTTAAAATAGAGAATAGATTACTAGAAAGAATGGAAAAATTATTAAATATAAATTGACATAGCTGGAAATGGAACCTCTAAGCTCGTTCTGTGTTGTGCCTTACTATCAATTGAATTTTGCAAAACATAAGTCAAAACACATGGAAAAAAAAGTACAAAAGGAAAATTAAATTCTCCTATTTTTCAACCTTTTTTTTAATAAGTGTTTCATTCTTAGTAGAGAACCAGCGTATCTTCCCTTCGTAATTATAAATAAAAAGCAATAAAAATTAGTTTGAGATTGAATGAGGACCCTGGTAAAGAAGGCTGGAGCCAGAGGGGTGGAGGGCAGGAAGGTACACAGGAGGGTGACAACTCCAGGAAATGAAATGTGTGTGTGTGTGTGTGTGTACACGCACATACTCTGAAAGGAGGACAGAGATTAAGCAGGAAAGGGTGGCAAGAGATCATTAAAAGACTGATCGAAAACAAGTGTCTAGAAAATAGAATTAAGAATAACTCAGCAAGGAGGTTGAGAATGAACCTGGGAGAGGTGAGACTGTACTGCTGGCAAGGGGAAGTGTTGGGATGTTCTTCCTAAGCAGACTGCTGCTACTCTGCAGGTGAGAGCTGTGCGACTGCAATGAGAAGACAGGAGTGAGACCGAGGAGGATACAAAGCAGAAGTAGGCAGATAGCCCACAAAAGTGGGTTAATTTTGAAAAGGACGAAAGTCAGATTTGCAAGCAGAATCAGCATTATTGCTTACCTAAATATATACTCTTAAAGCTCCCAGGAACCTGACATGAAGCTTTTATCTTTCTTGTGGTATCAATTTAAGCAATAACTCAAACTTTTAAATGTTTATTTTACAATCAACGTTTCAGCTAAGCTAAGTGGATCCCACAGACATGTAAGCAATTCAGTTGGCTTTCACAATACAAATGTTTTATACTTGCATACTATTATTAGCCACTGTTTATGGTCTTAACACTATTCATAGTAGACATACGCTTCTGGATAGTAGTTTTGTTAGCTAGAACTGATGCAAACACTGACAACATACTCTGTCCTAAGTTTTGTTTCTTTAGTAACAGTATGGTACCACAAGTCTATAGTACATTTGCCAGAGAAATCATTTGAAATAGGTACTCAACCCTTTTAATGGCTTTCTTTGCATCACAACATAAAACCACAATTTATTATTTTGTTGGGCAGACTAAATAACTGCAATTCAGTAATTCAGAAGCTGAGCACAGGCTGATGTAGGACACTGTGCTTGTGCACTGCTAGAGAGAGCGACAGGGCCCCAGAGCATCTCCTGCGACAGGGAGTGCAGCGCAGGGCTCTGAGTCATCGCCCGTCCCGGCTGCCTTGTGCTACAGCTGCTGTATTGCTGCCAAACCCGAGCTGGCTCTGTGCCTGCCACATTGGTGCCTTTCACTTCTCGCTCCAGGGTCGGACTATTATTTGCATCAGGACTGTATGAAACCCATAGAAATAACTGAGGTGTGTAGAATATAGAGATCTCACAACAGTGTATTAAAACAAATGACTGTATCACTAAATACTCATCTGTGATTTTGAAGACATATAGTACCCATGTGTTTCTGTATGCATCAGGAGAACTTGTAGGGTTAAATTTATATAGTCTGACAATATGCAACATTTGTAGAATTGCAGCTGGCTTTTCATAGGTATTCTCCAAATATAAACTATTTTATGTGCTGAAAACCCTGAGATGAAGCTATTGAGAGTAATTGCGGAAATACAACTTTCCTGAGGAGTAATATGCTTTTAGAATCAGATTTTGAATCCTTTTTGTTATGAAGAAGATAACCTACTGTTTAAAGAGAACTGTACAGTTTCACAAGTTTGCATAATTGTGGTGGGTTGACCCTGGCTGGATGCCAGGTGCCCACCAAAGCCGCTCTATCACTCCCTGTCCTCAGCAGGACAGGGGAGAGAAAACATAACGAGAGGCTCGT
Organism: Phoenicopterus ruber ruber; assembly: GCA_009819775.1. NCBI lineage: Eukaryota > Metazoa > Chordata > Aves > Phoenicopteriformes > Phoenicopteridae > Phoenicopterus > Phoenicopterus ruber. The sequence continues at coordinate 22,404,910 of CM020220.1, read as the reverse complement.
GGGTCAAGATAAGGACAGGGAGATCACTTGGCAATTACTGTCATGGGCAAAATAGACTCGACTTGGGGAAAATTAATTTAATTTATTACCAATCAAATCAGATTAGGATAATGAGAAATAAAAACTAAATCTTAAACCACCTTCCCCCCACCCCTCCCTTCTTCCCAGGCTTAACTTCACTCCTGATTTTCTCTACCTCCTCCCTCTCAGCGGCACAGGAGACGGGGAATGGGGGTTGTGGTCAGTTGATCACACGTTGTCTCTGCCGCTCCTTCCTCCTCAGGGGGAGGACTCCTCACACTCTGCCCCTGCTCCAGCGTGGGGTCCCTCCCATGGGAGAGACAGTCCTCCACAAACTTCTCCAACAGGAGTCCTTCCCATGGGCTGCAGTTCTTCACAAACTGCTCCATCGTGAGTCCTTTCCATGGGGTGCAGTCCTTCAGGAACAGACTGCTCCAGCGTGGGTCCCCCACCATGGGGTCACAAGTCCTGCCAGCAAACATACTCCAGCGTGGGCTCCTCTCTCCACAGGGCCACGGGTCCTACCAGGAACCCGCTCCATCATGGGCTTCCCATGGGGTCACAGCCTCCTTCAGGCACATCCTCCTGCACTGGCATGGGGTCCTTCATGGGCTGCAGGTGGATATCTGCTCCACCATGGACCTCCATGGGCTGCAGGGGCACAGCCGGCCTCACCATGGTCTTCACCACAGGCTGCAGGGGAATCTCTGCTCTGGCACCTGGAACACCTCCTCCCCCTCCTTCTTCACTGACCTTGATGTCTGCAGAGTTGTTGCTCTCACATCTTCTCACTCCTCTCTCCCCTGCTGTTTCTGCAGCAGTTTTTTCCCCTTCTTAACTATTTTATCGCAGAGGTGCTACCACTGTCACTGATGGGCTCGGCCTTGGCCAGCAGCAGGTCCATCTTGGAGCCAGCTGGCATTGGCTCTGTCAGACACGGGGGAAGCTTCTAGCAGCTTCTCACAGAAGCCACCTCTGTGGCCCCCCTGCTACCAAAACCTTGCCATGCAAACCCAATACAATAATTATACCTTCATCTTGCCAGCTCACTGTGGAAAGCATCATAATGGAAGATGAGAAAATGTTGTAAGGGTGATGGAAGTCTTTTTTATCCAGAAAAACCATTGGTAATCCTCTGCTATTGTTTTAAAATATCTGTCATGACATATAGAAAAATGCTCTTCTAACTTCTCATTTTAATTTTATTACAATCAAGATAACACTTCTTTCATTTTCACATACAATTATTACCTTAAGAGAACACTGAGGTCATGAAAGAAGGAAACACAACCATAGCAAAGTTGGGTGTCCTAGTAGCAGTGTTTTCCTCTATTATTCACTGAGCTATCTTTGGTTCAAATACAATGTGCAGTGTTAAGAACATGCTGCTTCTGAACTTGGACTTCAGAAGGATTTCCAAAGACTTCCTGATCAAAATGTGGCTTTTTGCAATGAAAGCTGCAAAACTGCCTACTCATTGCAAGGCTACTAAAGACATAGAGATGACTTTGGATCAGTGATACGCTTTTTGTATCTTATTATTTTAGTCATAAGGCAGAGCAGGAGGAAAATCACAAAGTCTCAGCGCCAACATATGACCAAATTATGCAGATACTTCGAAAAGAATTAATTAAAATACTGAACACATGGCAAAGGAGATTTGAGAAGTTTGTCTTCCGAAGATTTTAACAAGTTCAGTTCTGAGAACAGTCTAACTCTTGAGGCAACCTATTAAGACCCTTACCTAAGGTCTATTAAAATAATGAAAAAAGACTCCCTTTGACCTGGATGATTGTTCAATTAAGTCTTCATCTGCCTAATGGCAGATGCCTCATCTTGCAATGCTGACCTTTGTATGAGACTCTCATTCTAGGATCAGCATGGGCTGGCCAGCAGGGAGAAACACAAGAGAAGAAAAGATAACTGGAATGGGATTCAAAGCAAAGCTTTTGCCTTCCTTTGCAATAGTTGATGTTATTTAGAGTTTAAAGAAGGGGATGCAAAAAATCAGTTTTGGTAACAAGACTTTCCTGTAACTCTGTTATGCTTTTGTGGTGCAAATTGACCTCATAATTCACAGATCATAGGAAATGCTACACCATACAGCAGACTACTAAAGAGTGACCAGTTACTGATGAGTTGGTTTTATATCAGTGTTTTAACAGTGGAACAGTCTTTTTGAGTCTACTAACACCTTTAAACCATAGTGGAAGACAATCAAGTCAGACTGAGAACTCAAATTCTCATCATAGGAAACAGCATACAGTACCTAATAGATGAAGATACCCATTTGGTGAAGTAGAGGTCAGGTACCACTGAGACAAGAGAAAAAATCTACTGCACATTGTGCTTATATCATGCTTAAATTATAAAGCAAGCCCTTCGCCAGAAGTGTATTCTCAAAAAAAGAAGAATTTAATAGTACTGAGGATTTAGATTATTTCATTTATCTCTTTAAAAATCAAAATATTTATTATACTGAACTAACTTGAAGTGAACAAATTTGGTGTAAAGATAGTTATTTAAAGAGAGATAATATTTTTATCTCTGCCAGTAGTAGCAGTATATGTGAAAAAGCCAATCAATTCTGTCATGGACCAGGATGGTGGTTAAGAACTGGAAAACATCTCTCCTGGCAGGTTCACTATTCATTTCTGATACCTGGCTGGTACAATATTGAGCACTTAAATTTATGGAAGATGGTAGTCTGAAAAGAAAGCATTATGCTTTCATCCACAGAACCCCCTTCTGAATTTTTTCACAGCTGATTTGTACAATATTTTTATTTTTTAGTGAAGGATTTATTTCAGAAAGTTTTCTTATAAATGCTTGGTTATACATGGATAGCCAGTCATTCTTCATGCTTGTAAAAATTATATGAAGTCTACCTAGAAGCCTTTTGCATGTTACAAGACTAGGTTGTTTGGTTTTCCTTTGCATTTGATGGGTAATTTAATCTACAAATGGAAAGCATATTTTGCTTGCTTTTGTTTGTAGCAAAGGCTGGCATTTTCCTAAAGTTTTTTGGCACTGAAACTTGCAAGTCTACTGTTGGCAAGAAAACACTCTCCCACTTACTGAAAGAACAGTAGAAAACTACATTTTTGAAATGGCACTCAACAGATGAAACAGGTAGACTCCTTCCACAACCCTACATTTATTCATTTTTCTATACTGCAGTTGCCTTTATAATGCTAGAATTGTAGAAAAGTGGTCATATAGCCTCTACTGGAAACAAGCTGCCTTGTTTACTACTTCCTTTTTTAATCACTGTATAAATGAACACACACAATTGCAGGAATCCCTGAACTGTTTATTTGCATGTTCTGTAGCCTGTGTCAAGATGTTTTATTTGTTTTACAAGCCGTAGTGAAAACTAACCTACATGTGTTTTTCTGTAGATTAGCAAACCTATACAGAAAATAAATGCTCAAAGACAACAAAACCGCCCACTTTTCTTGCAAGAATGCTAGATAATATTTCAAAACTGGTCAGCCACAGTGAAATAGTTTGATACTAAGAACTGTACAGTATTTGCATCTCCATTTAACCTTGACTGTCTTTCTGGGTGCTGAGCACTGAAAAATCAAAGCTAGTTTGTTTAAATGCTTTCATATTATTCTCTGTACCTACCTTATAGGACTCACTGCAGAATTTTGGGAAAAAAAAATCTGTGTGATTTCAAGCTGAAATCTTATTGGGTTTAAAGTAATTTGAGTAATGGCCAGGATTTTCAGAGAGACCTCGAGGATCTCTGATTTATCCTGCTTGAGAAAGGCAGAACCGACATGCTCTAGAAGCATTAATTAGCTAGTCTCATTAAGGTTTTATAAAAATTTACAAATAAATGACTCTTATCTTCTTTTGTATGAAATGTTGTTATACCCTGTTATGCTTACTTGTTAAACGACCACCCACTGTGGCAGCATAGAAGGATTTTACTACTCGGGCATAGACTGAAGTGCATGAAATGCAGGAAATCTTCAGTCACTTTGCGGTTTTGGTACGGGCCTCTTTTCGGTGCAGGACAGCACATGCACCGACTTGGGAGCAAAGAGACTTGCCCTGTTGGCAATCCAGAAAGGCAAGTCCTGAGAAGAGTTAAATTAGAGGGAATCTGGAAAGCTGTAACTCACTGTGTTTTGGGTGAAAATAAAAGCTATAGGGGGAAAAAGACTTTCAGGGACACGCTTTTAATACAAATTTTGAGAAATATTTGACTCTCTGGAGTTTTAAATGAACAGTCAGTTTAGCTGAACCAATATACTGACTCCATCTGATTGCATTTTTTCTAACAGAAAAGTTTGAAATGTCTTTATGTGGTACAGGAGAGCTGTACTCAATATGAAGTGTTTTAATGTCTGGGCAAAATTTGTAGCAATAAAGATGGGATGTGTAGATGGTCCACATTTAAGATTGTTAAAAACAGTTGCAAACTCCCTATCTTATCCATTCTGTGTTTCAGTTTATTCTTCAGAAAGTGGAGGGAGAGAATTAGAAGTTGGGAAAAAAAAAAAAGAAAAAAAGAAGACAACTAAATTAGCTGTTTTACAGAGATTACTAAAATGTTTTTGCATACAATTATCTGTAACTAGATAGAAAAATAAGTGCCACTGGAGATGTAACATGAAGTTACTTCCGACAGCTATGCTTTTCTACCAGAACAGGCTGTGCTCAATTATGTAAAATCAGAATAATATGAAAGCATATTTTTAATATATATTTTAAGGCTATAAACTAGTTCTTACCATTTATTGAAATACTATCTACATTTCTACACAGTACTGCTCATTGTGGGAGAAAGTGTTTTGAAGAAACTTATAAGAACTAGATTTATTTTTCTTAATTAAATCCTAATTCTGTCCAATTCTATTTCAAGTAGGGGGTGCACAGGACCATTGCCATTTAGTATAGTGGTCCAGTCAAGACCTAGATGTTCAGCCATGCCTGAGGAAGAAGGCAAAGCATCTGTGGTGAGACAATGGCTTAGCAGCCTTTTAGTAATTTCTGTAGATGTTTTAAGTTAATTTGTAAGAGGAGTCTTGTCTAGCTTCCTTTCCTCTTCAGCTTTACATAATGTCTCTGACCTAAAGAGACTGATGAAATCTGTAAGTCTGGACTTGACAAGGCTGATCGGGACAGCCTGCAGACATTTTGAATCAGTACAATTCATTCTTCATAAACATTGAATTCACTTTTGAGAGAAAGTGTGGGAAAACTTGTTTGTTCTATAAAAACCGTTGTCTCAGCAATATACCACATAGGTTTACAATGACTTTTTCTTCTAGTAGCTTGGCATATTGATCTTTGGTCACTGCTGCTGTACAGTAGCCCATCATCAGTGAACTGCTAAATCGGCATTTCTCTTTTAGAACACCTTCACAGTGAAATGTAGCTCATTAATGTGAGTTTCCCCATCGATTTCTGTAGCACCTGGGCTTCTTATAGTATCAAAAAGTTTTACAGGCTAGAATAGCTACTTGTTAATTACTTTGTGATACCTATACATTTCTAGAAACAGAACATGTGTAATTCATATCATTTCATTTTTTTGGATAATTGATAGCATTTTCTGAAGAGGAAAACATGAATAAGTAGATAAAAAGCTGAATAAATTCAAATTAGTGCACAAGACAAGAAATACATGTCTGTCACTGATGCTAAAATTATAAAAGATTATTTTAAAAAATAAGTTGGAAGAATAAGGAAGGAGATCATCAGGTCTTTAACAGAAGAAGAATGAATGACAGTGAAAAGAGGAACAGCTGAATATGAATGTAAACTATGCATATGGAATACGGGGGGGGGGGTGGGGGGTGGGTGTTAAAACATGTGGGACATATTTTTCCCATAGTGCCCATACAGACCTTTCAGTAACCTGCAGTCAACCTCCATTTTAAAGATAAATCATGTTGTCTCAAAATAAACACAACAAAACATAGAAAGAGGCTGTGAGTCTTTAAGAAACACAGGTGTGAAGGTGATGTAGCCAAATATTTTTTATACCTAATACGAATAGTAAGTATTTCTAATGCAGGTGAGGGAAAAGAAAATGTTAAAAGCTAAAAACATGAGTATTCGCTATGAAGTTAAATGTAGTACAAGCAAATCGGAAGGCCTTTCAGAGTTTCACATCTGTCTTACAAAACAAATGTCATTCCTGTAAAGCCTATGTCAATCCAAAGAAAGAAGAATAGAAGAGAACATTTGTCTAAAGTGCTTCTCAGTTGCACAGAGACAGACATTAAGTAGTACAGAATCATTTTCAAAGATAAACCTGTTTCTCAAAGAAAGTCACAGATGTCTGCGTTATTAAATTGCCTTTTATGGAAAAGTTCTTAATGTTCATTGTGCGCTAGCTATCTCATTTTGGAACTGGCGAGGTTTGCACATCCAAGTTTGCTAAACATTGTACAATATAATGTTATTTATAGTGTTTCCAGTAAGGGGAAAAAAGGTTTTCTGAAGCATTAAGATCAAGTCAACACTCCATTATCTGCAGTGAAAACAGACTGGAAGAAGCTCTCTTTCCCAGACTGAGGAATAATTTAATTCCACTGCTTCCGAAGCTTGGTGTGCCACCTGTGACCGGCTCTCCCAGAACTGCTCAATGTGCACACTACACAAACACATGGAGCCAGTTCAGGTGCTGCGTCTGGGTCGGCCTGACCCAGTAAGACATTTTGGAACCAGAAGTGCTGGCAGGGCCTGGCAGGCATGCTCAAACTGGCTTAACATTACCATATAAGTTGTCTCGTATTTGGCTTCTCGAGAAGCCACATTCTGGCAGCACTCCAGAGCTGGTATCACCTTTCTGGACCTGAGCTGGCCTGGTCTATATCATTTTTTTTTCTCTGCCAGTGGTATCCATAACCCAGGCACTTCCATACCAAACCAGGCTGCACACAACGCGTGCACAATCCTTTCTTCTTTACAGAAATTTTTAGCAAGTGACTTCAGGAATATTGTCTAAAGTAAGTGTTTAATTCCTCCGAAATAAGGAGGAGCTTATTCATTCATCATTGAAGTAAGCTTCAGAACTTGCAAAAAGAAAAAAGTACCATTCTGCATAAACAGAAAGGAGAACTATGCCAGGAAGCAACACCTGAGAATAACCACCGGACAACCATCACATGTCTGAGTAGCTGGAATCTTGTCTCGAAGAAGGCTTAGCTCCTTTGTGCCAATGTGTTAGTCTTAAGTGACAAGCAGAACAGGCCTAGGAAATAAGGCATAATACTTTTCTCCAGCTGTTTTGAATAAGGCGTGCGAAAAAGAAAACATTAGAAAAACTAAACATATAGATAGCACCAAAAATTTGTTCAGTCAACTCTAATTCTTTTTTTGGTAGCTTTATCATTTGCTGGCATCACAAGGCACACATAGATAATATTGCCTGTCTTTTTGTACATTAGAATATTTTTAATTGCTATGTCATTAAAAATTGTGGTAGGAAAAGGAGAATTTGTCTTCAGTTGACCTTGCCTTTTGATCCCTTCAATTTCAGCTAAACCTAGAGGTAGGAGGAGAGCCATGAGAAGCATGGCAGCAAACATGACTACAGACCTCAAATTTCAGGGAAAGAAGCATTTTGGTAAAGAATGAAGCAGTTAGGATCACCACTGAGTGAAAAGGTGCGGTATGAATTTAATTATACTGCTAGGGAGTCCAGGCAGGGGAGAGAGATTACAAATGAAAATCCAGAATATAGTAGGGCTCCTAAGATTTGCAGTTTGCAGAACTGCTTTGTTTTCCGTCAGAGATAGCATATTCTTAGTTTATATTTATTTGTTGGGCACGTCTGCTGCCTCCAGTCATTGCAGTGATGGGGACCTTACCTACCTGTAATGAATCAACAGATACCATGTATCGGAGACAAGAAAAAGGGGAGGAAAAATAGTTTTCTTAATGACATCCTTGTTAGATGGATGTAAACTGGCTACATCACAATCTGTATTAGGCTAGACTAGCACCCATGTTTTCTAAAAATAAACTTCTTAAATACACAGTTTTTAATTTTGCTGTACTTAGAAACATTAAATAGTCATTTGCCCTGACTTCTGCTGGTATTTCTGATTATCAGTGGTTACTCAGAAACTCAGAACTGCCCTTGCAAGGCAGTTCCACCTTCTCCTGACTCGAGTAGTGTATTTTTCAACCAACATCATTATTCTGGATTTTTTTTTCTAACCTTTTTACTAGGTCACCATCTGTTACAGCAGCTGCATATTTTGTGTGAAGTAGGGGACACTGGGTTTGTATTTAGGAGCATGCACCTGTGAGAACCCAATGTCCCCTGCTGAGCAAAGACCTTAACTGAGCACGGAGCCAGTGAGCAGAGTACCACCTCCTGAACCACTGCTAGTACTCCCTGCAACCCTGGGGCATTGTTCTTGAAACCAACTGGCATCAACTGTAGGAAGGACATTAGAAATAATGGTAGGCAATAATGCAATATTTACAAATGTATAATTTAGACAGGGATGTTCAGCACAATGGGCATGCCAAAGTGCTTCCAGTTTTGGAAGCATTAAGGTTAATCAAATATGAGGTTTGACTCTGCAGGTCTTACTCAATAAGACTATAGATATTTTTCCTTAAAAGTCATCATAGGATTCGTCTTGAATATATTAGAAGAATAGACACACAGAATGATCTGAAAAAGTAAAACAATTAAATGGCTGATGCCAATATGCAGCTGTCAGTAAGAAGCACAGATTTAACAATATCAGTAAAATACACATGCTAAAGGAATGGTTAACGTTTAACAGATTAGGGTAGAATAAATTTGTGCAAAGCCTACCGAGAAGGTAGCAGTAATACCATTGATTTAGGATGTACTAGGCATATTTTTGCAGCAAGTGTCCGTAAGGGAGACAATAACTAATCTATTCTTTGTGCAGTAAGGCGACGAGAAGTGAATTGGTTGCTATTTCCTCATTACATAAAATTATGACTTGTTTGAGAAGATAGCAGTTTGGGGGTTGATGTACCATTTAAAACTACTTTCTGCTGACAAGTAATAGTTTGTGAGAGAGTTGGAAGGATTTACTTTTTAGAAACACCACAAAATTAAAACCAACCAGCCACAAAAATATCTCCTCTCCCTCTCCCTGCCCTTCTTTTAACTTGAAAACAGGTGTGTAACAGACTTCACCAGCAGGTCACAGTTCACCACTTTCTCAACAACCTTGATCAACAAGTAGGTCCAGTTATGGCTGTATATGCCAGCCATACATATGGAGAATAAGTTATCCTTATGCAGAAGTCTGTCTCATCTATTTTTTATAGATATACGAACAACGTATATATATTAAAAAGTATGTATTTCAAAAGATACTTACATAAACAAAAATATTTACAATTATATACATTTGTGTATATTACTAATAGTAGTTAACTTGTAAGCAGTTCGGGAAATCAACTTGACTCTGCAGAACCTCATGATACGGCAACCTGCTTTTACTAATAGAAAAAAAATGCAGATTTCCACTCACATGTACAAATTAAGAGGTCTTCACTGCATCTGGAAGCATTCAAGTGACTGCTGTGAGAGCTAGTTGCAAGGGTGTCAAACTAATACCATGCAGCAAGGGGACTAGTGCTGCTTCAGGCACCTGTGGACCACATTCAGTGGCAAGTCTGGAACTTTTTGATAGCTGCAGTTTTTTCACAGAAACTATCTGTTCACATGAATAATCAGTTTCCTTAGTGATATTCCTTTTTTTAGTAAGAACTCATCAGAAGAAAGCCCCTTTTTGTTTTAGCTGCTTTTTCAAATAGTTTCAAATTAGTTCATGACTCCACGCAGACTTACTTCATCTGCAGGATGACAAAAGCTTTCTTGATCGCATGAATGTAATTTTCTGTTAATGAGAACTCTTGAGATTTCTAACATGAGCAGTGAATTTACAAAAATGGTTTCTTTTTTTTTAAGATTCATTTCATGAAATACCACTAAATTAGGTCAGGCATGAAAGTTTCAGGCTCATATCTCTAGAAAGAACATAACTGTTATCATTCACTAGTAATAATGTATTTTAATGACATTCAGCTTAAATCTCTAAGCATCCCTGTTTGCCGCTATTTAAAACTACTGTAGTATAAATGAAATACTGGTCCTGTGTTTCAGATAAAGCTAAAAGTGAGTCCTGTGACTAAACTATGCTGGATGTGATTTAAAGAAAAGTTTCACTGTGTATTTTATAGAGCTATTAATAAAATTATAAAGAAATCAATAATGAGATTTATGCTGCTTCTTAATATTATTGATTTTTTTAGTGCAAAGAGTAGATCGTATCAGGCACAATATATTTTCTAGTTTCATTACGGAAATGGCCTTTTTCTCTCTTTTTTATAGCCAACGCTCCAAAAAGAGAAGGAAAAAGATATTTTTTCAAAATGTTACTTTTCTATCACAGTTTTAATTTTCATTTAGAGTCCTGAAGAGTTGATGTGGTGTATCTAGCCATAATTTCTCTCTTACTACTGCACATACCTTGCAAAAATTGTTCAACAAACTTATTTTTCTATAAAAGAAATAATAAAAGTTCATCATTATTTGCCCATTATACTATGAAGATTTCAGTGCAAATGAACTGTATATAGCAGCATAATCACTGTTCATGCTAAACAGAAAAACTATGTTTAAAAATCCCCAACCCTCATTTGTAAAATGTAATCAGTGTTAGATTGATTTTCCTCTGGCGGGATAATATTTAAAATAGGGTTTACAAGGTTTCATTGACCAGCTGGCATTTTCTTTGCCATCCACAGGGGTTTTTCCTCTGTCTTCAAGTGTAACAGAAGTGATTTTAATTAGTATTTCATTAGTATTAGTAATTTAATCTTTATGAGATAATTGCAGGATGGCTCTTAGGATGACTGATAAGAATTCAGGTGTAAAACTGGTGCTGTCAGAGCAGAGATGGTTTGACTCCACTGGAGATTGACTCTGAGCTATCAAATTCCTCCATGGAGAAGTCGAGACTACTAGAAAATGAAGGTTTTTCTGCTGCTAGGAAATTATAGGAAATAATTTAAAAATCAAAGAGAAATGCCCTCCTTAGGTAATTTCTGTTTCATATAACTTTTTAAACTCTAGATTAATTTAAGCTGTTTCTTATTTCAGGAGGCAGAAGACTTGGTGATGGGGGAAGGCACGTGAAAGAGAAACTAAGCAACAAAAGGCAAAGGTCAGGTAGAACGAATCATTAGGCTTATTAAGAAAGAATGCTGAATTCCCTTATGCAGGTTGTTCCTCTCAAATAAATTCTTCCTTCAATTTGATTTTGTGGTGCTGCAGTACTGACAGTAGGCTAGACTCCAGACTAGAGACCAGTAGCATCAGGAGATCCGGTGGTAACTCTTGAAGGTTACTGAGTTACAGTGTCCTACTTATGAATATTTGGAGAATATATGTCTGATCTTTATTATCTAAAATCCTATGTATCCACTCTGTATTTCTCAGAGCAAAAGCTGCAGCATCATTCGAGGCTAGTAGGTGGTACTGGATTTTGTAAAATCCAGTTGTAAAACCTGAAAGTTTAGTGCCAGAGATTCAGGTCGCTGTTCTTCAGGTCTGTCCTTGTACTCATCAAACAAAGAACAGTCTAGCAGTCGTTGATACAAAACAAGAAACCTCTTACTACAGCTTTCAACTCATTAAAGGTTTTCCCAGTTGGCAGTACGGGAATAAAAGGTCTTATAAATGGATTGCAAGGGGGGAAAGAAATACAGGGAGAAAATAGTCATATGAATTAATGAAGAGGGGATGAAATGAATCAATTCGAAAATAGCTGACATGCTGAATAAACTTATTTAAGAAAACATGCTGCCTTCCAAGAGATGGGAGGATCAGAATATACTGAGAACCTGTAAAGCAGCTATTGAAATAATACAAATAAGGAAATGCTTGTAAAATTTTAATATTCAATATATTGTCAACATTTGTGCTCATTTTAAGATGCTAAAATAAATCATTAATGAAGTTCCCAAACTTCTGAGAATTAGTTTTGTAAAGGGATGAACATAGTTCCATGAAATCTCTGAAAAATGGGGGTAGAGAAAAAATGAAAGCAGCAGCATCAATCTTTCTTCCAAATTTTAAACCTGAACAATTTAGTACTACGTGCCGTTGTCCATACGTTTGTACCAGCTGGTGGCATTGTTCAGACTTGCGCTATGATTCATACACAGAGCACACTCAAAAACTCTGTATGTCAAAGAGATTGTTACTTCTTTTGTAGTTTCCTACTAAGAAAGTAGGGGAAGGGTGGCTCATGTAATCAGTTAACTCTGTATTATGCCAGGGGTGTCAACTGAACAAATTGATGATTTTTTTCTGTGCTGAATTAGAACAGTGTTATTTCCACAAGTGTCTGCTACTGACACAAAGGCAGAAAGCGCTCGCAACTACTTGGAACTTTTAAATTGTGATTTACAAGAAAGTTACCTAGAGTGCTTGGTTGGGAAGTTCTTCACACCTTTGTTCCCCAAACTCCTGTGTTAGTTATTCATCGTATTTCTACTCATTCTTCTTTACTAGTTATCATCTCCTAATAGTCCAGTTTGTGGACTTCATGTCAGTAGGCAAGAATACTTGTCATTTTGGCTCCTTCTTTTTGTTTTAGTCTTTTTTTTCTTTGTTTTCATCCTTTAAGATCTTACAAGAAAATGCTTTAAATCTTTTCAGGTCAACAACAGAAAAAGAATATCCCTCAGTTGAATAGTTTTGGCTGAATAATAAGTAAGTGACACTTACACCATAAAAAGACTAGAAGCAGTCTACATACTAGTCCATAATTATTAAAGAAGAGCTGAAGTTCTGTGTTTATAAGTTGCATCTACTTGAATTAAATTATATCAATTAAATATATTTTAATTTAAGAAACTTGTAAGAGTTGGAAAAAAATCACTCATACATTGCAAAAATAGGTCCAGCCATGATTAATGCAACGTCGTGTTTGTGAATGGATAAATAATCCATTATTCAGTGAAATAAGTGGTCTGACTGAATATTCATAGATACTCTGTTACATGCAAATTAAGTAAATCTAAATTGATCCTTGGGGTAATGTTACCGATATGGCTCTGTTTTACAGTGTCTACATGAGAAGATAAATTTGTGAGGAAAAGAGCAAGGTGAGGTCAAGCTGTAGAAAAGGCAATCAAGACCTCTGAGAGGGCAAATGAAATGGAATTTGAACATTCTCATATCCTGACAAGAAGAAAAGATTTTGTTTATCTTTTGGTTGGTGTTTCTTTAAAAATCTCACAGTTGCCTGAAAATATGGTCATTAATGATACCTGAATATGATGGTGACAATAACGCTATCTTAAGTCAACACACCAACAGTTTAAGGTAGTATATGAGGAGCTCAGATGCCTTGGAGTTGGTTGATTGCTGAAATATCACCTGTTAAAATGTCAGAAAGAAGCCACATTACGTAAGTCTTTTGACTTTAGGAACTTATGTTGGATAACTTCATCACCATTTTGCACAGAGAAATGTGATTTTTTTCTCTTTTGTCCCTTAATGCAATGGTATGAATAGAAAGATTACATATGTACACCGTTTTTATGGTTTGCTTCTCAAGGTCCTATTTAATTTGTTTGGAAAGGTCTATATACAACTGATAATGAATGACATAAGACATTACCAAGCAGGCAACCATTACTTTTGACTTGATAGAACAATTGGGGAAGGGGGGGGAATCTGGCATTTTTTTGTTTTGGTTTTTCTTATTTTGACACTAATACTAATTTAATATACAGTGCTCAGTATTCCTTAGTTATTCCACATATAACATCTGTGAAAATCCCAGATTACTCCTGGATGACTCAAAGAGGACAGGACACACAAGATTTCATATTTCAGATCTTTTCAAACGAAAGCCTGAGCAAGTTTTAGAGTGAAATGAAATGTGGCACCTTCTGTGAACTGCATGAGAAGTAACAGGGGGAGGGTAAAGCCTCTTGCTTTCTTTAGTATCTCCTTTTTATGACATATTTCTCCCTCTGTAACAAGCATTTACATTTTGAGAAGCCAGAAGTCAAGTCATTTTCTATAAACACATAGTGGTAGGGAGGTGTGAACTCCTTTGACATCATTCTGATCCTATTTGAATGTCAGTGGTTAAAAGTTCACTGCTACCATTCTGAATCCTTTAAGGAAAACTGAGGTCAAAGAGAAGAAACAGAGAAGCTCAGAGGGGGAAAAAGAGGGAGGAAGAATGAGGGGAAGCAACAGAGAGCTCTCAAGTAAAGCATGGTCAATGGGAAGACTCAAGAAGAAATGGGGAGGTAACAAGGCGGTAATGACTGACATTCTCAATGAAATGTGGATACCTGCTATATAGGTTATATTTCTATTCCTGTCTCTTCATATAGGTCACCTCCTATGCTGGTCTACCTTCCCTGTGAGTAGGATAGAGAAGTTTTTGCCTCCCCAGGAAGTAGTAAAGTTTTCTATTAAAGAGAATCTTTAAATAATGTATTTTTTGATTCTTTTTAAAATTTTCTTTAATATATTATATATTTGTATGCGTATATATTATATGTATATGTGTATAGAATCATTTAGGGTGGAAAAGACCTTTAAGGTCATCGAATCCAGCTGTTAACCTAACACTGCCAAGTCCACCACTAAACCATGTCCCTAAGCGCAACATCTACACGTCTTTAAACACCTCCAGGGTACCACTTCCCTGGGCAGCCTGTTCCAATGCTTGACAACCCTTTCGGTGAAGAATTTTTTCCTAATATCCAATCTAAACCTCCCCTGGTGCAACTTGAGGCCATTTCCTCTTGTCCTGTCGCCTGTTATTTGGGAGAAGAGACCAACCGCCATCTCTCTACAACCTCCTTTCAGGTAGTTGTAGAGAGCAATAAGGTCTCCCCTCAGCCTGCTTTTCTCCAGGCTAAACAACCCCAGTTCCCTCAGCCACTCCTCATAAGACTTGCATATATAGGTATACATATATAAAATATACATATGTATATGTAATGTATTTTGTATGGATATATGCATATATATACATATCTATGCATATATATAAAAAAACCCCAGAATTCTTACTTTTATTAACCGGTGCCCTTTTAGAATGCTGAGTTGTTGCCTGGGACTATTGTCCTGTTTCAGGGCCTATTTTTTAAGACAATGTCTAGATAACAAATAACAGGTAGCAACTTCTATGTATGTATGCTGGCACGTTTAGGGTAATGTAGAGCTAAAGAAAAGTTTATACTTTGTAAACTTTGTTCTGAAAACAATGCAAATGCGAGTCAAACATATTGTTGGAATTCCCATGCTAATTACATACTATTTTATGTTATAATGCATTAGTATATATTTAGTGTGATCATTATTTATATTATGTTCTTTATGATTCATATGCTCTTACAGTAGCAATTTCTAATACTACAGGGGTGATACATTTTACAAGCTTGAAAGAGACCAAGATTTCTGCAAACTAACAAAATAATGTCAATTTAAAAGAAATAGTCTGTTACGTGTTATTTTATTTTACAGCAAAGAGTGGACCCCTGTGGTGAGTAAATCACTTTTCCACATACATTTCCAAAGTAGTATGTAGCTCTGAGAGTGCCTACTGGGTGTAACACTGCCAGCTCCTGGTTATCAGAATTATTCCTTCAGGTAAATTAGCAGGGAAGTGAAAAAATCACTTACACTTCTATGTCCTCTGTTTGGCTCTAAGTGTAACAATTCTGTTTACCATGGATTTTACGACTCCACCTAATAACCAGCAAAACTGAATTGTCAAACAGCTGTAAGTCAGCCTGAAAGAAGAGGTCTTTCAAAGAGTTGAGCTCCCTCTAGTTACTGGATATACACTCAGCTGTGTTTTAATCTACACTAGAGGCTAATTGGCTAACTGGAAACAACAAAAAACCCCATCATGTCTCAAAGGCTTTTAATCCAAAGAGTCGTAATGCTTGATGGAGTGGTAAACGAGTGTCAAGGCATTAGGGTCATTTTATACTTTCAATATTTCAAAGGGGAGTGAAGTTCTTTGCTTGACTGGAGAGACAAGACCTCTCAAGCTCAAAAAGGAGGTCTCAGTAGAGACAAAGTTGAGAACTTCAGCTGTATATCATTTGAATTGATTGAAACACTGTCTTGTTTTAGCTTGGTTTAAAGAGACTAAACATTAACCTACAATGCCCTCCAAAAGCGAGCAGTGCTGTACTCACAATAACTATGGAGGGTTAAATCATGTTGAAATCAGCTGACTCACTGTTCAAGTGGGACACAGTAATGTTCTTTTTTTCAATGTTTCCTGTAAAGTATGTGAACTGATCCATTGCTCGTCTAATTCTTAAATTATTTTAGAGTTGAGAATAGCATTTTAATTACATTCCTCATTTACCTAATTTAGTTAATTAAATATTAAAGTATTACTATGACTGATACTGCAACAATATGAAAGCATTTAGCATCAAATATCACTTCATTAAAAGCAAGATTTAATTTTTCATACTCCTGTGTCTCACAGCAAGCAACAAAAATACTAGAGAATCTGAAACAACAAAAGGTATTGATTCAAGTTTCACATTTTCTTCTAGCATGTGGCAAATGCTACTGCATTATATAATACTAGAAGACAAGAGGTAAAGCAAGTGTAGTTTCTTCATATTTAGATCCGCCAGTCTAAACTAAATTATCTTTAGAAAAAGTTATTTTTAGAAAACAAACAGCAGTAAACAAAGTGGCTTAATAGAGAAGCCTCCATCTGACATTCATCAGCCTCTACCAGAAGGAAAGGTAATTCTAGCTTTCTCTGCTTACTGTTGAAAGTTTGCAGTGCCATCCAATGGCTACGTCTGCTGTTGGAGCTTGTAATACTTCTCAGACTCCAAAAATGCCTTAGTAATCTTCCCATCTACTCTTTAGAATTTCCTGACCTAGCTGAGTTTGGTCTTTTGGGAAATTGGGCCCTGTAATTATGTTGTTTTCATGTGAGAGTGATTCTTGGAATTCAAATATCCCCTCTCTGTCTTGTCTAATGTTGTACATGACCCAAACTCACTCTCTTCAGAGGCCTTCCTGTGGATTGTTTTTGGGTCTGCCTTTACGTTACTGACAGTTACTTTTGTGTCACTCATTTATCCTAAAACAGAGCCTAAAAATGAAAGGTGTCTATCTATGTAGAGACTCATCAGGACTCTGATGATGAACAGCAGTTTCATTCATTTTCATTATACTGGCACATAAAGCTGTTGAGGGTGACAATGGAAATGTTGGTTGGAGGAAGAGGAACCTTACAATGCACATAGCACTGATTTTGTCAAATGTATAAAAAGTAGAGCGGTGCATGTAGCAGTGAACGTGAGATAATGATACACATTCATATCAGGATGTAAATTTACTTAATTAAAAGAGAATAATTTGAAGTCACTGGAAAAACTGATGGAGTATAGTAGCTGTGAAGACTTTTTTCCTGTTTCTTCACTAAGACAGCATTGGCTGTCTGGACATAATACAGCACCATATGTGCCAGATAGGTACAAGATTGTTGCTAACTCCGGAAAATTGCTTGTTCTGCAGCAAGAAAGCTAGATGATAAGCTATGTAGTGTGGTATGAATTTAGTTGCTTGAAAAATGAGAACTGGTTTTGAGAACTCTGATACACAGATTTCAAGATAGCTAATGAAAGAGAAATCATGGTAGTTGCCCAGATGTCTTGATTTAAACTTGGCTCATCTGGCAAAACTGTTACTGGCATTAGTGTGTCATGATTTCACTCAATAAACATGTAACAGAAGTATTATTAGGAAATAAGCTAGAGCGTTTTGGAACAGAACGGTTCAATGAGGCCATAGAAGGAAAAATAACCTCAGGCAGAAGAGTTAGTAATAGTTGCAAGTAACTTCTTACTGGCCAGTTTGAAGTCTGAAATATCTCCCTGTCTCATTCATCTTGGGAGAAATACAGGACATAAAATCTACTATTTTTTGACATTTTGCTAACGCTCAACTATTAGATAATGTACATGAAGATCTAAACAATAAATGCTGGCTTTTGATACTGGGTTGTAGGGGGCTGTTTTCTTCACAAAATTATCAAAAAATATAAAAGGCAAAAATGGAATCAATTTTAATTCCTTTTTGACATAAAAGAAAGAGATTACTCATTTAAATTGCATTTTCTAAAAGTAATTCACAATAAACTGCTACTTAGAACACTAACATGCCAGTTAAATATAACTGATTACTGTAATCCCTTATCTTAACCTTGTGAGTACGTTTTGTAATAAACATGAGATTTAAAAGTAGTGAGAATGCCAAAAGAATCTTTACCAGTAAAACAAGAACTCATGCTCAGAATCCATAATGGTTTTCTTTAGTTAAGTGGTAATTTTCTGATAATATCCACATTTTATAGCATGTGTATGTCAGAGTGTCCTGATACATCTTAATTTTTCATGTAATTATACTTTATTTCATTTAGCACAGGGATGCTTTGTCTGTGGAATGAAAAAGAATGAGTAAATGTCACTGTAGAACGCCTACAATCTCAAGATTCACCTGCAGAAATAATACTGGCAGCTTTACTACTGGTCTACTTTCAACATCTTCCATCCAAAAAATAGACTGCAGTGTATTTCGCATGTGGAAATACTCCGTGATGCTAGCTGAAACACAAGACCGAAATTCCAAAACATCTAGCTGTTCAGCTGTCTTTATAACTATATGCCTTCCTCTGCTTCTTTATACTAGCAGAGTACTAGTATTTTTGTACTTTACCTCTCAAGTGAAATTATCCAAAGTCTTCATTTCTTCCACCATGAGTTTTAACTGTTACTCTAACCATTGCACCAGTCCCAATTCTAAACCCAAATTGGATATTCTTTTAAAATAATCAAAGTTCAGTAGATTTTCATATTTAGAGACGCTTCACAGGAAACACCAAAAATGATACCAATTTAGGCTACAATTTCATGACAGGGTCAGCGCACATAAATTGTGTATCACATTAGTTTAAGTACCAGAAAGTCATCCACAGTTGTGCGTTGCTTGAATATGCATCACCCAGGCAGTTTGATACAAGGTGGCTTTTCGATGGCAGAGGAGGCTATTCGAGAGCAAGTGACAGTAATTTGTTCCAAATGGCGCTGAAGTCCGCATGTCGTGGGTACATATCACAGCCTCAGCATTAGACTCAGACAGGTGCTGGATTCACTAGTGTCCCTGCTAGGCTGACATCTAAAATGTTTCTCTGCCCTGCTGTCTACTAATAAAATCCTTAAGTGCTTGAGTATTTTTCAGAAGGAAGACAAGAATACTAAACACCCTGAAGCTTGGGAGGTTCGCATGGAAACAACCAAGTTCTAACTCTGGCTTCAGTTGATATTTAGCTATTAATGCAAAGTCCACCAGCTTCCACAGGTCCGGTTTAGAATACTAACACTACAGTTCACTGGTAAGAATCTAATATTCTGGCAGATACAAAATACTCATTTCAAGCCTCCTTGAGATTAGGCAGGGAGCTAAATCCTAAATTTGGACCTATTTTTTCTGACTCCTTCTTAATGGCTCTGATCATTGGATTAATTGATACGAAACTTCTCACGTGTTTTTTGAGAGAGTGCAATACCTGGCTTAGACACAGCTCGGGGGCAATGCTCAGCGCTCTGAATTCTCAGTGGAAATGGGTACCTTTCTTCAGCCCAGGATTAAGTATCAACATGTCTAGGACAGGATGGACCTAGGCCTTCATTTCCGTCCTGTGAATGCAAGTGGCTGCCTACAGACTAGTTACTGTAGCAGTCACTTCTAAGCATCTTGCAATCTCTGTGGATACCATGGGAAAAACTTGGTACCTATTTCAGGACTGTGATTTCCACTAGGGATCGGGGAACTAATGAATATGCGATCTCTGTAATTTAGTCTATGTTTTAGTAATACCAAAAAAAGTCTACATTTCATTTCTCTGTATTTTTCAAAGGATATTTTGCTTGCCAGATTTTCCTCCTGTCTGTTCATCACCTTCTGATATCCATTATGTGAAATTGCTAAGTACAAAACTAGAAATATTTCTTGTAGACATTTAGTAGGGCTGACCAAATACTTCACAAAAGTGAATAATTTAATAGCTTTTAATCTCTCTGCTCACAATTGTCTGTGAATACATTACTTTCCTCAAAATATAGTTTTTATTCATTGTTTCTGCTGAGATAAAGCTATACAACGTAGTACAAGATGTAACTAAAGTATATTTACATTGATTTATCTGCTTGACATTACTCCGTTTGATTATGCAGAGCTAAATTAAAAAAGAGGGTGTCAGGAAAAGTAATCTGGAAGCAAATCAGTGATTGGAGGTAGGATAATGTTTTGTGACTTTGTGATATTAAGAAAATACTGACTGGGCGGGTAGAAGGAAAATACCAAGAATTGGAAATAAACATTAACTTTAGTGAGCATCTACTTAAGGACTGACTAGCCAGCATACAGATATTTGAGTTGGCAGGGCAAGAAAAAGTACCTGTGAAAAGAGCTATCCTAATCGTACAGAGATTGCATGGTAACGTGGGATTCATGTAAACACAGGAAAAACAAATGTCCTACAGCAACCTACAAGATCTGTCTCTTGTGAGAGATAGGTGACACAGAAGATCTAGCTCAGGTACGTAGGCTGGACAATACAGCGTATCTTGGCAGAGAGGGAAGGTAAGAAGTACTGTTGCAAGAATGATATGCACTCAAAGGAGACTGCAGTAAGAAGTCTCTGTTAGCACAACAGTACAGCGAGGATAGGGTGCCTCACAAATTATGAATTTCAGCTGGATCACAGAATGTAAATTTTCCTGGAGAGGAAAACTTGAAAGGTAGAGAGACCACAAGTGCAGCTTGTCTCTGAACTATGACAGAAGATATGTTTAGAACTAGAAATAAATCTGAATTTGCCTTTGAATATTATTTAGGTGACAAAGGTGATGAATGAATACGAGCATGAAGGTGCATCCTCATCTCAGAATTTCATATTGATGGTTTCTAAATCTAGGAATATTTTTCTCTAATATAAACAAACAGAGTGCCTGCGCATACTGCCTGTATACTACAGACAAATGTAACTGAGAGGCAAAAGACAGTGGGTTTTTAACCCCTACAGGTTGTATTATTTGTTAAACACAACAGGAATTTAAATCATTTTCTAACCAATGCAGGTATACTGACTGCATTAGGAGAATGTATAGGTCTTGGGAGTTAGAGGAATAATATCAGCTTGTAATGACAGTATAATGAATGTAAAAAGTCATAACATTTTGAGACTCATTATATATAGATGAGAGTTCAGTATAGTTAAGAATACCTATGTATTTTTGACCTTTCTTTGAAATACAGAAATGGTGCTTAGATGTGAAATTCATTATGGTCTCCAGTGAGACACAGCTGTTCATTTTTAAACTGATTAATTTAGGTTAGTATTGATGAAAGACTTCATAGGACTAAATATAGAGATATCATGGGCAAGTATACTGCTTTATAAGCAGGTATCACCTGCCTAACTAAGCATTTATAGGTAGCCATTTTGTCAAGTTTTTCTATATACAAAATAACAATTAAGTAGAAAATGTAAAAATGAAATTAATTGTGCTATTCCATACATGGAACATGGTTTTTAGTCTTGGCTAGTTTTTAGTCTTGAAATGTGCTTCATTAGAAGCACAGATATGAATAAAGAACCATAATCTTGAAGAACAAATGGACAGAACCATACAGGCTATTCTTCAGTATATGAAAAATTAGAAAGAAAATAGCACCTATAGGTTTATCTAATAAATTGTTTCTTGTAAAATCTAAAAGGCGGGAATATGTAATCAAGGGCTGGGCAGTCCATCAGGAAAATGATCCAGATTCGCACAGACTGGGACTGTCATTGGGAGTTTCAGCCTAAACAGCAGAGTTCGGAAATTACAGGGAATGAAACAGGTTTTAATCCTAGAGATTAGGCATGGAGTTTAGACCATTTAGTGAAACTGCTGTGCTGTGGCTATTTTGTGCCTATTGTGTGAATAAATTGAGAAAAATAGCCGTCAGAGATACCTGGTATCATCACAAAAACTGAAAGTCATTGCAAAATTAAAGCACGAAGAGAACATGTTATATGTTAAGTCATTCTCTGGGTAGCAAGTGTCAATCAAATTGGATGCACCTCCACTGAGAAGAGACAGAGTACACTTCTCATGTTTGTGTGTTACATGCTCTTAAATTTGCCGATTAATGAAGAACTGGTCCTCTTCTGTGCTAAATCTCAGCTGTAAATCTCAAAGGATTAATGTGCACATCTAATGGATGCTATCACCGACATAACTGACTTGTTATGGCTAATAATACCTATAGTTCCGTAGCACTATTACCTTTATTAACTGCATTTACTGAATGATATTGAACCCCCACAAAAGTGAGTCCTGAGAGAGCTTTTCTAAACCAAAAAAACCCAGAAATAAAATGGCCTATTGGCCATTCTGGCAGGATGTTTTAAAATTATAAAGTAAGAATTTTTTGCAGTTTTCTGTGTGTTCTTTCTAGTGAAGTGATACATGCAAAATACAATAAATTAAAAATTTTAGCTTATAATTAGTTTACTGTATAGGCAAAATTTAAGAATAACAGATAATCTATTTATAATAGAAAACTCAGGAGTAACTTCAGTGTTTAGAAAAATGCTAAAAATTATTAACTGTAAAATTATTACTTCATGTACACTATGCCTCTTGGAGCATCTAGAATCCAACCAGATGTCTTGAATTAATTTGAGTAGACAGGAGTGATAAACTTCCAAAGCTCTGCTGACCTTGTAGTAGCTGTCACAAATTGCTGTACCTGAAGATCTTATCCCTTTGCTTTTATGGATGATTTTGTCTTTGGGTAAAGGTCAAAATGAGTCCGTTTGATAAGCAATTTAAAATTAGAAGCTATAGTAATGGTTCAGTAAAGTTCTGTCATTCTGCTGCATAACGTGATTAAATATAGGTAATTATATGATTAAATTTTCGACTTGCTGGTCTTCATGTGTTAAAGGAGTCTGAAAATACCCCACATCATTATCAGAATAGTGTATGTAAGTACATTTTTTTACATAAGATTTATTGATGCTTGTAAGTTTTGGGCTATGTTTGTTTTTAAACAGATTATTTTTCGTGGGACTTGCCTCAGAAGTCTTAACTGTGACTTAATGCAATACGTGTTCTGAAGCAATAAGATAACTTTTAAAAATAGAGGTGTTCATCCTTTCATGCATGTTGAACTCAGGTTTCTGAGTACTTCCAATAGAATAATCTACCCTGCAGGGTTTACTTATATTATACTGGTTTATATCATATAATTGTCTAAACACTACTGTTACAAGGTATGACTATAACAGTATCAGCTCAAATGATACTTTTAAAGATAAATGTACTCATAATGAACTATGTTAGGAAAGCGAAAGTAAAATTTTTAAAAAGCAAATTTTGTGCAGTAAGGAGAATTTTTAAGTATAAATAAGGAACTGTATCATTGCTAGTAACACTCAGTGTATAAATCTTGAAAGTAAAACCTAATTTCTGAATGGATAGAACGGAAAAACTCTGCCAGATTCGTTCACGTATACCTTTTCACAAGGGGAAAAGTCAGGAACAGGAATCAGAAATTACAGTTAAAAATTAATCTCATCAAATTCCATTTAAATCTCTCCAGATTTGTTAGAGGATTGTGTAAAGATTTTACTTGAGTTTGAACTCACATTTATTTCATGGTCAAACACATACAGGTTTTGTATTAGCCCAAGTTTTCCAGGGAAAGCTTAGTCCTTACTGTGAAGGTCTGTGTGCAGGCAACGACCTACGTGTTGAGGATCAAACACTGCAACTTGGTTGTAAAGTACAGCTTTACTTGGAGAGATAAGATGAGGAAGACTTCTTTAGCTTGCCTGTACTTTTAGATATTCTGCCTTGTTGAGACTGTTGAATGAACTGAATTTATTCCATGTTTAATATGTAATTTCCTGGGAAGGGCAAACTGGAAGACAAAACTCCATGAACCTGGGCAATGTAAATTATTTATATAAAGAATATATTACTAGAAGCGAAGGTGAACTAAAAAAGCAATTCCAGGGGCATGGGAGTGGGGGAGAGAGGAAAGAAGCGTTGAGCTGTTTTATTAAAAATAGTGATCAAGGATCACAAGTAATCATTAATGTTTTATAAGATGAGCTGAACAGTTTCCTAAAGACAGAGATTTAGAGACAGTGAATGTCTCCAGAGATCCTTTATTATTACAACTGCTTTTAAAAAAATTTTAATACCTGCAAGAAAAAAAAAAAAAAAAATCCTGAGTTCCCCTTTGTATGCTTCATTTTGTTAAAAGTCATTTTCAAGTGTTCCACCCAAGAAAAGGAATTACAACTCCTGCTGTACACATGAGATTGCTTCAAGCCCAAAGTGCCTGAATCACCAGATTTTCTCTTTGGAATCCATTTAATCAATTGCTCAGATACAGCACACTAGTGCATGCTCGTACGTGTTTAAAGGTATAATATAGGTTTCAGTTCAAGTTGACGAGGTAACAATGGTTCAGCCTCAAAAGAAATCTTTGAGTTTCAGCTCGCTGTGCCTTTTCATTTGGCCTAAATCCCTTGATCTGCTTTTACCTGGGATGCTACAGAGAAGCACAACAGTATACTTACTAGGAGGGCTGAGGACACTGCGTTTGAGGCGTCTGCAGCTTTCTCTAGCCCAAAGACGTTAGGAAGAAAACTCAGTGTTCCCTATAATAGGCCGGAACATGAACAACAGGGACAGCAATACAAGGAACCTTTGTAACACTGACAATATACACAGTAAAAGCATTCAAAAGCATGGTATGGGTTAAAAGAAAGTATTGTGTGTAGGAAGCTGGGGCAATGAAACAAACCTATCAGGCCTAAACAATGACTCCTGCCAACTTTTTTCTTGTGTTCATATATTCATTTCTATTCAGGTTTCCTTACTGTGCCCTTTACTGATGGTTGAGTGCTTGGCATAAACCCTGCCAGCACATTCCAGCCTGTGAGGGAGCAACACTGAGCCTCTGTCAGAAATCCTGCGTCTCCAATGCCCTAAGCAGGCCACGAGCGAGTCTGGTAGCTGCCCAGGCAGCGCGGGCACAGCTTAATGATTACCTTGTCCAGTTTCTGGCCTTTCTAACACAGCCCTGGGCGGCTGCTGGATGCCATCCAGTCAGCAGTTTTCCAGTCCAGGAAGCTGTGGGTAGCTGTGAAGAAGCACAAATCGCAGCTATCGGTCCCTGGCCTGTGCAGTAACAGCCCATGGTCAAAAACCGGTCAGAGATAAAAGAAACCCACCGATTTGGCAGTGCTGTTTACACTGGTGTCTGACATCTCTGCTGTTCGTAAGGGCACTTGGCTAAACTTGCTGTACATTTTGGGGATCATAGCATGGTATTTTATTTATATTAATTAGCCAAGATTATGCTGTGTGGAGATCTACTGTACCAAAAAATTTAAAACCGGTGTCTGTTAATTAGTATTATTCCAGCTACTAATTTAGTGGCTGTTTCTTTGATATAATATGCCCAAATTCTTAACTGATGATGCATAATAGATCCAACCCATTTGTTATGACTGATGACATCAGGTGTTTCTTAAGAGTAACAAATGTCAGCTATTAGATTTGAACCCCTGTCCTTCTGCTTGCATTTTGTGGGAGGGTCTTTAAACTCAAGGCTTCAGTGGGGAAAGAAAAAGCCCTCCCAAAGTAATACAAAGATGAATGCAACCTGTACAGTTCTGCACACTCTTTCCTTTTAATCTTCTTTATCACCGTGCTGTCAGAATATATTTAATATCATGTAAATTCTGATCTAAGAGAATGAGATTAGTTCCATATCCAGTGAATGACTTAAGTGTTTTGGAATAGCAAAGTCTTTTTCTTGTAGAATTAAGTTGCTGGCCAGCATACCATTAGCTTCAGATTATTAATACAAATTTAAGTACATTAGCACAGTATTTAATGTAATGGAGTCTAGCCTTCTTCAAAATTCCTTGATGAAAAAAGCCGTCAAACAAAAAGAGCCTGGTAGTCACTGGTAATGGCATATATTCAAGTTTACTGCTCCTACACACTAAATTTGATACTTTATCCTTTGTTTATTACTTATCGACTGCTGGATTGGGCAAAGTTGGCTTTAGAGAGAAGCAAGGTGGAGGTCAGCTGTCCCAACAATTCCTGGCATACATCAGGATGGTAAACAAAAGGCTTTGTTTACCCAAGCTAATGGTTTCCTATGCCCTCGCATAGGCAGGAGAGAGTCCATAGGTACAAGGATTTTGTCGGGAAGAGGCTTAAGCTCCTCCACGCATTTCCATTTGCCGCTCCTGCTAAGGGACATTCACGTTCCCGCTGCAATGCTGCGGCCCATCTGAAGAACCGGGAAGAGGGCAGTGTTGCGCAGAGCGCGTCAGTGACGTCAGCGCCGTGACTGGGCAACAGAGGGTGGGAATTAAAGGAAGGTGAGTGGTTTAAGATTTACAGTCTTCTGTATAAGTCTTCACCTTAATCCTTACTATTTTCTTGCCCACTTAATGGAATAGCTTTGGGTGTGGGGAAGAAATCTTCAGAAGTGACATAAGCTGTAGTTTTGACCTGTGCCAAATACAGCAATATGGCATAACTTTGGCAGAGATGATTTCTAAATCTGAAAATTACTAGAGTGCTGAAACAACGAAATGAAAGATGAAAAGGTTTGCAGCTGCTGTATATCAGATTCAAAGTATATTTGAAACATGCCAGCAAGAAATATGAAAATATCAGGTGCACAAAACTGAATTATCAGATCAATGCAGCTCAAAACTGAGAATCAAACATGACAGACGTATGGATGTACATTTCTTGTGGCCGAAGGCATCATTTCTAGGATAGAGAAATAGAATATAAACTAGTCATATGACATACCAGGGATCCACAATCTCCAGAAGCATACTTTTCCTATATGCCTGTTTATCTGAGGCACTAGTTGAGATTAAAATCAGAGATTATTATGGTTGATTGGCTAGAATCAGAACAGGGTTTAGCAATTACAAATGCCAGAAATACAAGAGTGGAGATATTTGTACATACGCATTTTTTGGACATTCAAGACACATCTAATACCAAATTAAATTAGCTCCAAGGTCATGCATCAGTCTGGAGATGAAGATGATGGTGGTTTTCATGAATACAAGGTCACAATATTTTAAGTAAATCGTCTACCACTAAACGTAGTTTGACAGAACCCAGTAATATGTAACCCACAACGCCACTGAATGCTTATCTAATCTTGCTGACAATTAAAACTTACCTGATAATACTATTACTTATCAAATGAACTGCACTAACAGAGGAAGTGAAATACGATAAAGCAGTGAGTTTGCTCGGACTGCTGCAAGTAATGCTGAACAGTTTAGATTTGATCCATGCCTATCTTGTAAACAATTTTTTTTTTTTTACTTATTCAGATGGGGGAATAGACTCATTTCATATAGATGCTCAATTTGCTGTTATTTTTTCTCAATCCTATGTCCAGAGACAGTTGTCTCAAATTGTAGTGTGCTGTCCTTCTATGTGATGACGTTTGAACAAAGTTTGCTCAGGCAAACGTACACAGCCAGGACCCAAAAGTGAAAAGATGATGGAAAAAGGCAGCAGCAGCCTCACACCCACCCCAGCACTGACAAGTTTGGTCCTGAAGATCAATACTAAGGAAAAGAACTACACAGAACACAGACACTTCTCCAAACATCATTCCAGATAATTCTTGGAAGGAAGGACCTGACAGCAACTCCCCAGAAAAAAACATTTGGGTCCTGCCTTGCTTCAGGAGGCAGGATGCCAGGACAGCAGAACCTCTGAAGGACGGAGCGGCCTGGTATCCTGTATTAGCACCGGAGGCCTGTTGTGTCACTTCAAGCACTTGACATTCCAAAAGAAGTAAAAAAATACCATAAATACTGAATTATTAGCAACCGAAAAGAAGAACTTTACTCCCCTAAGACTACGGTAATACTGCTGTCATTTAAATATCCGCTGTCTAGCAGATGTGATATCTGGAGTATACCCTGTTAGAAGACACCTCGTAAGCTTTGGGGTAACTTTGTGTACTCTGTTCTCCTGTGTGACACTGCAAGACCCGGTAAAAGCAGAAGGTTTGATCAGAATATGTGAGGAATTCAGTAGGAGAACAATTTTTATACACAAAGATGCCTTGGACTCCAAAGTCAGTTTTGATGACCCATTTTGGAGAGCAGTCCTATAATCACAGTTAGACAGATACAGCCAGAACGCGCTCCCCGAAGAGGATGTAAGCTCTCTGCTAATCAGTTACTTGCAGGAGGATTCAATAGCACATGGGAAAAGAGGAGATACTTACTCCAAACGTAATTGTTGTTCTTTGAGATGCTATGTTTAGAATGGATTCCACAATCTGTTCCCCAATTCATTAGGATATAGGTGGTAAGGGAAACCCAGAAGATTTTGGCTTTCCGGACTTTTATATCTTAACACGGACGCAGAAATTGGCACGGGGTACTTTTGTGTGCCTGAGTTGCTGTTCTGGGGTCTTCAAGCTTGCCCAGATGAGGGACAGAGATCCTGGATAGTAGAAATCACATTGGCAGCAAGATCTTCAACCACTATAGCTTTTCTAATGTAAATGATGATAAAAAGTGTGGAGCATGAGGCAATATATTTTCAAGAGGGAAACGGGATACTAGAAATCATCTGCAATAGCTAAGGCAAAGCCAGCATCTATTCATTTACCGTTAGGAGAAGGCAGTGATACACCTGCAAACTTCATTCTGTATTTGACCAGTTATTACAGAAGGAACCCAAGTACAGAGAAAAACTGTGAATAGGTTTCAGATTTTATTTGCTTTGCCAGAAACACCCTGAATAGCAAAGACCTGATGCAGCAAATATGTTCTGAAGGGTGGTACAAGGATAGATTTAATGATGTTTGCATGATAGCTTGATATTAAAATAAGGATAAAAATAGGGAATAATAATAGCCACAGTTTGAAAAAAAAATTCTTTTAGTATGCCAAGTGTGTCTAAGTCCATATTTAGTGCTAAAACATTTATTTTCTTATACATATCTATGAATAAATGAGGTACAGCTTTCAGAAAACACTGACAATGGTAAGCTCTCCTAAGGAAATTACTAACTCCATCATACATTGAATTATTTATATTTTCTTTTTTAAAATTAACTTCAAGTGGAAGATGATTAAAACTACAGTTGCAGTATTTGTGTGCTCGTAAAGGCAGTGTGTTAGTGTGAAGCAAATTGTGTGTTAAGCCTGATCAGTTCTGTGGCCAAGGCCACTCCAGGCAGAGCTAAAATGGAAAGCCACAAGGATGTTTTGTGGACAACAGTAATCCCAGATTATGACTGTCCGTTCAAAGTTATATGTGAAACCTTAGAGGTACGAGGTGTATGAAGAAATATCTTTTTGAAAACTCATTTGTGCCTCTGATTTTTCAAGATGATAAATGCACTGCTTTCAGTTTCAATAAGGAGATTTTGGAGAAAAGAAGAATAAGGAAAAGGAGGAGGATGAGCTCACAGGGGAACATTTTAAGTGAACAGACATTCCAATATGATTTTTTAAGACAAATGTTAATTTTTCATTTTATGACTACTTTCTTTCTGGAAAGGTTTATGCCAATTTCATACAGATAGAGGCTGGGAAGAATAGTATTACTTGGGAAACATGCATAGATGGAACTTTTTTTAGTAGACAGCAAATTATTGCAGTATGTTATGCAAAGGTTCTCAAATTTAAATGCAAGTGCGTAAACATAGAACACAGGAGGACTTAGAAAAACAAATTAAGGTACTGTAACACAATTTCACTTTTCTAGGTAGGCTGGATGTGTAAACCCCTCTATATTTAGGGTCAGAGTAATGGATTTATTGAGGTTTGGTTCTAGATTCTCTGTCTGTCAGAGTTTTCTCTTTTTGCTCCTTTTGCTAGACATCTCAAAATGTTAGCATTGGCAGTAGAAAACAGATCAGGAAACCAGCTTTGCAAAGCAAATCAGAAATACCGGAGGAAGTAAACTTAGGGATAAACTCTACTACTCCTCCATTTTTCCAGATATTACAGAAATGGGGTTTTGTGCTATTTATAGACAATCTTGTTACTATGCAAGCTACTGGGAATGCCTGTAATCATTGTGCCACTGTATAAAGGTAAGCAATATTTTTTTCTTTGATGAATGGAAAGCAACAGTTAGAGCTAAAATTGTTTTTTTTCACAGGATATTATTGACAAAGCTGAGGAAACAACAAGTCTTAGCCTATGAAAACCAGTATTTTAGGTTGGGAAGATGAATGATAAGACAAGGAATCCCAAAGCTCTTCACACAGGCAGCAAGAATATTGCCTACTCTCAAAACATTCTTACTCTATGGATTTCACTGAAAGCTCCTCTTAAATCATGATTAAAATGACCAGAATGCAATACTTCTAGGAAAACAGTGAGAACGATCCTAGACATGTTATCAAAATACTGAAAAAAGACAAAGAGCAAAAATGAGTTGGATGCACTGTTTTATCCTAAGTGATGTGTTTATAGAGAAAATTATTCATTATGTAAAAATGAAATACAGTAATAATTTTAAAAATATAAATATATACATAAAGGTATTAGCAAAAAGGGAGTCTTGTAAACATTAACTGAAGAAGTGTACCCATTTTCTGTCACATTGGAAATAGCCCTCTACATTTCTATAATCTTCCAGTAAGGTTGTTAAGAAATATAGAACGCTACATGCTTGTGATCTGAAAACCAAATCGTATCAGATTGTTCCAGTAATGGAAACTGTACGTGCATCAAAACCAAAAGTAATCTCATTAAAGGTGGTTAAACATATTCTGAACAGAAATTTGCATTTCTCAGTAGGAAAATCTGTGCAAAAGCACACAGAGATTCCTATGGAAGTGTCAGCTTTAGGTTACTTTTCTCCCCACCTATCTTGAGAAGGAGGCTGCTAGCTAGAGGTGTGAAGCAGGCCCTGCCTCTTCCTGCCTACATAGCAGGTGGGTTTTTTCTTTTGTGAAATTTTAACCTGACATTTCAATCTAAGTAAATCACACCAAGAGCAGAGGTGAGATTTTTTTCAAAGGCCCGTATTTTGCACAAATGCTTCGGTGTTTTTAAATGACAGTACATTCTATGATAGGTTTGGGTTTTTTCCAAATTGCTTTGTTCCATTTCTGTGGCAAGGGGAAGTATTCAAGTCTGTGCGAATTAACTGGTCTAAGTCACATATGATGTCATCCATTCTTCTGGGCAGCTGCAGCTGAGCGCATTTCATAACCTGGTTTTAAGTTTGAGTATGAAGAATCATAGACAGTCTCGAGGCTACAAAATTCACCTAAGCTCCAGACAACTGCATTCACTAATTAAGATGTTTTGAATTTTTATTTCCTTTTAAGCTTGTTCTCACTGTCCTCACCTCTGGCTTGTTAGGGTTCAGCTTTACCCTGTGTTCCTTCCTCTGTATATGTGTATTCTAGCTACATACTGTGCAAATTAAGAGCTAGCCAGCCATATGTGTCTAGCTGGCAGGTCTACATCTCCTCGTGTAAAAAGCTTATCAGTATATAGCAATTTAGAATATCAGTGTGGGTTTCTACAGGTTGTGATTGTCTGCATTTGTCTCTTCCTCTTTTCAATGGGGTAAGTGACAAAGTCTTAAATTTTCTGCTATGTCTTCCTACAATTTCCATGCGATCAAGGCTTTTTTACCCTCTGCCCCTGCCCCCCCAAAAGCCAACACCATTAACTTTCATTGGGCCAGGAAATCCATGAAGAAATCCTTGTAGGACATGTGTTAGGAATCCAGCCAAGCTGAAGTACATAACACCGTGAAAAGGGCTACAACAGTTAATTTTTCTGTGCTTCAGAGTAGTCAGTAATTTGGGACTGAATCAGCCCTCTAATTGATACGGACTGCACATATTCCAGTATTAAAGTAGAAATAATTCTTATTTATAAATAACATGCTAATATTATGTTTAAGACACTAGTTTGGAAAATCCTTTAGTCACTCCTGTGAATTTTAATACGTAGTTCTTGTTAATGCAGTTTCTGTAAATAATTTTGACAACAGGTGCTAAAAAGAATAGAATTACTAATTAATTTCAAAACATGTATGAGCAAATCCTGAAATTTCTTTAATTGTAGAAGTTCTGGCATGGGTAAGTTATTGATGTATAATGTTAAATAGTGGAAAAAAATACGTTATTTATGGTAGGGAATGTTTATTTAATTTTGTCCTTAATGAAAAATTTACATGATTTTGAATGACTTTCTCCCCTGGAACCTGAGTACTTGTATGGAATCTTAATCTTTGTTATGGTGAAAAAGAGTCCACACTCTCTATGTAATATTTGAATTAGTTTTTAACTGAATATGGTAAGAAAGCACGATATAGCTTTACTTTTAGCGACCCTGTTGCAACTGAAATAACTTCATCAAGTGACCTGCATAATTCCAGCATGACTGATAGCAGAATCTGGCACTTGTGTTTCTGTGAACGTTAGTGTAATGAAGCATTTCAATGCACACAAGAATTTAAAAAATACTATTAATCAAATAAAAATATTATTAATCAGAGTTATTAAGAGTCATGATATGGGTTTGACTTATACATGTAACTAGAAAATAATACCATAAAATGTAAATAATTAACTAAAATGCTCAATATTTCACAAGGTTAAAAATTTGCATGTTTCTGTTCCTGCTAATCAGATTGATATCCAGAAATATTCTGTAGGACCCCATTCTGAAATCCTTCCCCCAAGGGTAACATTGCATTACCATTCCTTAATATTCCGTATTTCTCCTGGTCCTTTCACCCTTACGCTTACCTAGATATTAATCTTTTCTTCTGACTACCGATTGCTTTTTGGTTCCAAGGAACAGAATTAGTCTGGTGCTGCTGCTCCTAAGTTACACTGCTTTACCATCAGATTTAGTGTTATCTTTGTTCTTCCTCCAAGGGAAGCGCATAATAGACTGTGCAATCCTTAGACAAGGATCCTTGTAGTATGGATGATTTAACGTCAACATTCCAAGAGAGCTAAGAAAACATATTATCTTGTTTTCAAAATGCTTATATTATAGCTATATAAATGTTCCATAAGCCAACAGATACAAATGATGCCAAATATGCTGCATCTTTCAAAGTTTCCATTGCCAAGAGTACATTTTGAACTGGCCAAGTTCAAGTGGGTTTCTTTTTATTTCTGAAAACACAAAGAGGGGGAAAAGTTGTGTACAGCTTTTTCGAAAGCATGCAGCTACAAATCAAAACCTGTTCTATTTATGATTATTTGATTAAACTAATGCACTGTGTATTGTCATCTCTTTCAAGCCCTACAGAAAATTTGAGCTCTAGCAAGGATTATTTATTGTTAGGAAGGAAATGAGTAGATACAGGCACTGAGTATTTTATTCTCACCCATTTTTTTTAAAAAAAATGCATACACTTTAAAAACAGACTATCTAATATCAAAAGCAACGCATAGCGTACTGCTCACAGGGCTGGCATGACACCTCGAGAACTCCAGAAACCAATTCATTTCAACCTCCAGCAGCTCATTTGCCCTCCCACTGTTTCAAGAACTCAGAGCCAAATTCTTTCCCCCATGTAGTTTTGCTGAAACAATTTGTGTTACTGTAAGCTTTCTTTTACATATTAAATCCTTTGGGGCAGATTTTCCTTAATCTTGCGTTGGTATTTCTCTGTTGACCTAAGTAAGGAGTGCTGATTATTCTTGCCCAAGTGAAAAAGAATTAGCATCTTTGCAGTATTGTGTGGGAAACTGGTTTTTGATTAGTGTAACCCAAATAACTCTTTCATGCAAGTCAGATGTATCTTGAAGTCATCCTGAGTTAACATGGAGACACCTCAACTTGTGAAAAGGGGAGCCCTTATCCTGCAGTTTAGCCAACAGGGACTTTTTTCCCCTCCCATTGGCTTCCAGGTTGAGCAGGACTACTGCCCGATTGACACTACAACTCCATGGCTGATTTAATGCAAGATATGTACGGGCAGCTGCTGAAAAGGGTGATTGCACCTTCTCTTCCCAGATTTGCATGGCAGTGCAGCGAGTCTGTCTGAGCCAACGGAAAACTAAGCTTTTTTTCTAGATTCGTTTTTAGCCAGATCAGCCCGTGATCCGGTTCATTGCCTGGCTGTGTAACGCAGCTGAGTTACAGCTTCTTCTCTTGACAAAGAAAAGGAAGAAGGGAGGATGTGATGATCTGTTGTTAACTGACCATGAAGCTATCCCCTATTTTCACCAAACACATGGGAAGTGCACAATTAATTCAACTTCCTACTGGCCTGGGTAGAACTGTAGCAGACTATCTGTCCTGTTTCTGATGTGACAGCAGCCGAATCCTTTGTGTCCTATGTTTTTCCCTTTTGCCCAAATGCATGAAGTTCAGTTAATGACTTTTGTTAAATAAAGGAGGTGGAACAATAATGGATCAGAGTAGCAGGATTACGACGACAGAAATGCTCACATTCAGAAAGAGGCAGAAAGCAATTCCAATATTGAGAGTGCGATATATATAAAGGGGTAGAAAATGGAAACAGCACAGCATATCTATAAATAACTTCCAAATGAGTATGCAGGATATGGATCAGATGAAACCATTTTTACTCATGCAGAGCTCCTACCGTATCCTCTAGGCAGAACAAGTACTCAGCTAACAGACACTCGGTGTTTCAGGTCAGGATTTCTAGTGAACTGCAGGTGATGCAGTTCTTACAATCTGTCTCTCTATAACTTTTTAAGTGCACAAAAAAAAGTATCAAAAGGAATACAGAAATCAGAAGGGACGGTAGAAAAGAACAACAAACTGAGAAAAAAAAAAGAATACAATCAAGCATGGGCAAAAGAGCATTAAAGCAATCACTTAGGGAATAGTCCCAAAGTAAATCCATAATATGTATTGTTGTGGGTTAGTCTCTGTTGTAAATTACTAGCGTAAGTATAATGCCACTACTAAAAGCTAAAAGAACAAATAGAGCACATTAAAAATACTACTGTGGCAGCCATTGAGGCAAAGATATTAACAACGTTTGTCAAGGTATTTTTTTAAACTAATTAATTACTACATTCTGCAAGCATCTATGTTTTAAATCCACCAGATGATTGTTTCATCTATTTCTGTTATCTAGTAACTATTTCAAAAGGCCTTATAAATATTCAGAGCATTTAAAAAAATGCTAGAGTAAATGATATTTTTAAAGTAAATAATATGACAGGTTTGTAATACAGATGTTTTAATGTAATTATAAGTAATTGATTTCATATGTACAGCATATATCCAACATGATTTGCAGAAGTACTGAGCTTTTATCATTCCTTTGGTAACGTTTATTGTTTGTAAGGTACAGGCGCTTGTGAACGCATCTATGTAACTTGATAGGGTACTCCAGCAGAGAGAAACAAAAGTGAGACACCAGTAAGCCTCTTGGTTTTGTTCCTTTTTTAGCCGACTCCTAACCCTGGTGCTCTTGTTCGCACTGTGATCCAATATGCCTTTGTAGAACTCCTGCTGTTGGCCCTTCCCCATACTACAGATAAATACTAGGGTGACATTTCCTAACCCCTCTATCGATGGAGACAACATTCGCAAGACTGGTAAATGACTGCGTAACACAATAAAAAAGGAGAGTAATGCTATTAATATTTAGAAAAGTTGCAGATCTTGGCTGTGACACACAAACTTCCAGTTTTCCCATAACCTGACCGCTCAGAGATGAGAGACAAAATCTGAAGCAGTAGCAGAATCCTGTTATTTATGGGAGACTATTTGCTGCTTGTGCAGAGCTTATGTCTATTAACTCTACGATTTCAGTTCAACTTCTTTAAAAGCTTGAGTCCATCTTTTATTATGATGCTGCAGCGGCAAGAACAGGGCAGAAAACACACTCTGAATTCCAACATTACTGAAATGAGAATTTTCTCAATAAATAATGTATCAAAACCTAGAGGACTGGATAAAAGAGAAAACTTGAAAACATGCTGTGCAGAGTTTAAAATACCATGAGCTCGTACTTGGAACACAATTATTGTTATTTTTTTATGATTCTGTGATAGGAGGCTGCAGAGGGTGCAGCCATTCACTGAAGCATGGGTCCTCACTTGCCAAGTAGTCCAAATATGAAAATACTTCCTACTTTTTTAAGGAAGAATAAATTCTAATAGGTGGCTTATTCTGTCTTCATATCAAAATCATTTCAAGGCGCTAGTCACAGTAGTGTGCTGCAATGGTTTGATTCAAACTAGATTTAAACTATCACTGTAAGGACAGAAAATGTCTGGGCAGATACAAATAAGTATGTGTCTGCTGGCATCATTATGATTGCGTCGAGGCTTCCTGATATACTATGGATGAGCTGCTTTTTCCCGTAGCTGAGCTAAACTCTGTTGAAGGAAATGTCAAATCTTGAAGAGGTAGCTGAGAATACAGTTCAATACTGCATTGTCTTGGCAAAGCCACAACCCAGCATTGTAAAGACATACTTACTCAATTCCTTTACAGAGTTCACAATACTACTAAGTAAATAAGAGTACCATAAAATTAAGACTGTGGTGAGGTTTCTTGCTATGGTGAAGTCTCCTAGAAAGTATAAGTTCAATGGTGAAACACAACCCTTCTGCCAGTTCACTACTTGAAATAAGCATCAAAAGTATACACAGCCCTTACACAATTTATAACTTCTTCCAAAATTAATTAATCATGATAAAGAGAGATATTGTAATTTACAGTATAAAATAGAAACATATCGTAAAAGGAAAACTATCAAGTAATAAGTTAAAAACTATATATATTTACATGTGATTCAGAAGCCTTCATTTTTTGTAAAGATTATTAATGGGGGGGGGATCTTGTTCTGATTTTTGTTTCCTGAAGGCAACAGGAGAAAACCAGCTTCTGTCAGCTGACAGCCTGATGTGAGCAGCCATAAAGGCGACCTGGTTAGAAGGTCGTGACACA
Organism: Phoenicopterus ruber ruber; assembly: GCA_009819775.1. Classification (NCBI taxonomy): domain Eukaryota; kingdom Metazoa; phylum Chordata; class Aves; order Phoenicopteriformes; family Phoenicopteridae; genus Phoenicopterus; species Phoenicopterus ruber. The sequence goes on along the minus strand of CM020220.1, from coordinate 22,367,816 downwards.
GCCTGACTGTCATCTCTTCTATAGTGTCATTCCAGAAAATACTTAAGTTTCTTTTTGGCACAGTTACTTAAATAGCCTGAATGCTCAAGAAAAATAAACGAGAATGCTGAAGAAATTCTCCTCGTCTCAGTAAGGATGTTTTCTGTCCTCTTGATACAGACTATGAGCCTGTGAGTGATGGTCTATAGCTTAGCTGTGTGTTAAGCAACATCTTAATCATTTGGGTTCTCAACAGAGCTGATTAAAGCTTTTTATCAAAATGTTTTTTTCAGGAAGAAATTATATGCTCATCATTATCAAAATCTATCAAACAATAAATACTTGCAAAATATTGTTTATAAAAGCAAACTGATGCTTCTTGAAATTTCAGTTTAGGATTTAACTACTTTAGCTAGGAATATGTCCTAGTTTGACATTTTAAAAAGGACAAACAAAATACTGTATATTCTTTGTTTTGAAACAGCTTTGTTGAATAAAGTTTGTAAATTAAATAAGTCATAAAGAGGGTCAAAATCCTTTTGACTTTATTGGTAGAAAATGCTTTGATTAAAACCAACTGATTTTGGTAGGGATAAGGATTCATTCCATTAAAAATTTCAGAATGCTTTTATTTCCATTTTGGACCTGAAAAACTGAAGTAGGAGAATTTCTAATGACAAAGAAAATCTACTTTCTCTTTATTTAAAATTTAGCTCAGTATTAAATGTAGTTAAATTGCAGCTCAAACTAGAATTAATTACTGGCTTTATCAGCTAAATATAATGCGTTTGTATTGATACTTTAGACAAGAAGATATCTGAATACGTATGAAACCCACAGTTTCTGCAATCCGGGGTTGAATCAGTAGGAGGACTGAACAAAGAAAGATAGTACAGTCAGTCTTCACATGACAGAACAAATGGAAATTCATATCTCTACCAGAATACTGTGCAACATAAATCACAAGAGAGAAAATAAATATGAAAGACCAAAGAAAAGAGAGGCAGCACACTGAGCTACACATACAACCGAAGAAATGAAAGGGAACGGAGAGCTAAGTATCACACCAGTATAATGGTGGAAAACAAATTCTGCAAAGAATCTGCAGAAAGATTCAAAACATTGGAATATACCAACAGGTTTGACTTTGCTACAGAAGCAAAACCTGAGAATTTGTTACACCATTTAAAGAAGTTTCAAGCATTCTGTAACACACCTCTCGTAGCCATTTGCAGAACATAAAAATTACTGTATTTTGTAATTTTAAAAATCCCCCAAATCTATGGGAATTATGAGCTGAGTGTCTGTGGAAACTTAACAACATCAATGTTTTATTTTTCTCCCTAGTGAATTTTATGTTCCTGAGAAGGCACTAATCTGGTAGCAGTATGCTGTTTGTACACTGAATGCACCGTCACACTCTACCAGCAGGCCTAAAATCTCGAGCTGGAGGAATCAATTTTAATGCAAATGAGGGTAGTTCGGTTTCCCTGAATACTGAAGTCCTTGTTGAATCTGTTGAGACTGACAACATGGTTGCCATCTGTCCAGCTAGAAACGTGGCAAAGATAAGCAACACAGTCAAAAAACCCTATTAGCTGCCGAGCTGTTCTTCTCTTCTCAATGCGCTCAGAGTCTAATTACCAGGAGGTGAAATGCTCTGCATTTCAGCCAGCACAGTCATCTTCAGAAGCATGCAATGCTGCCTGCATTTCATTTCATATATTGGAATGAATATGAGGAAATTTTCTGAGGTGAGGTTCCCAAAACATTCAGTACCAGACATGTTCTGCTGCAAACGAAAGCAGTAAGAGGCTGACCGCATACGGTAATGACATTGAGGCAATAGCGCATGCAAAACTCCCACCCCAAACGTGCAGTGAGGCATAGTCCTTCCTTGGGGATTTTGTAACCTTACAAAAAAAGTTAAAGAAATTCTCAGCTTTCTTCAATGCACTGAACTTCAACACTGGCTCTCACAACTGAGTGGGTATCTGTTAGCTTTCACCACGTGTTGGATGCAGGCATTCGGTCATGTGAATTAGAAATACAGTGAATGTGCCTTGTCACAGGAGGAAGAAGGGCTAGCACGATTAGGAGTGTGCCTTTTAGCAGGGCAGTGTTTCGAGGAGTATCTGTGGCTGCAAAGGTGCACTCTTTCAGCCCAGAAGCTGATGCGGTTGACAGATCACAGATAAAACCGCTGCCTCAAGCATACGGGATCCTGGCGCAGGACTCGAGCTGTGCTATGAGTGTATGGTATTTGGTAACTCACTGCAGAAGGTGTGATACGGGAATGAAAGGAGAGAGTCTCATGCTCAGTCTATGAGATTTCGTATAAAAGTCTCAAGAGAAGAGCAGTAACCACTATTTTCCTGTAGTTGATTTTCTTTATTCTTTCTCTCCTTTTTTAATTTTGGGGTTTTTTTTTCCTCTTCAACCTTTTATTTTTTTTTCCATAGTATTTGTCCATTTCTCTGCTGTTTAACTTGCCCACACGTTTTGAAAACAATAGGGATGGTGAATCAAAAGAGAAGGATGCAATTAACTTGTAGTCATTCTCCTTGCTGTCCAATAAAAATAGAATACAACACAGTTGGAACTCAGAACAATAAAAAGCCTCTTAGCTAAAACGTTAGTATTTGGAATTTAGTTGCTTTAGTGACGGGGTTTTCTCCTGACAGAAAAACATGCCGAGATGGAAGAAATCTTGGAAAAGATAATGCTCAGCCAAGGCCTGTGTAAGTGGGTTCAGTGCATTATAGAAAGCTATGGTTTGTTCCCAGAAATAGCCGATTTTCCTTGCTAGGTTTAAAAGATAATGCCTTTAACTTTCACCAACGGGAAGATATTTTAGAGAAAGTTTTGGCCCATTTCAGTTTGGCAGTGGCTCAAGTTAGTAGTCTTACAGACCTGAGGCCCTTAAGGCAGTAGTATGCATTAAAAACAATTGCATAGAGACAACTAAAGACCAACGCACACTCATAAATTAATCTAACAACAGATTAGAGGAGCAAACTGGTAAGGAGAGCACATAAGAAGAGAACCCAGCACATACTGCTGCTAATATACCTGAAGGGTAAATTGCAGTACGGGAAGAGCAGACAAGCTGCTGTTGATAGGCATCATTTTGTCTCGAGAAGACAGAGTTGAATTAGTAAGAACGTCAAACAGAAACATATTTGCCCATCGAAAGCACGAAGAAAGACAACTCGTATCTAGCAAGACTGAACAGAATTACCTCACCAAAAATGCGTTCTAAACAAAAGACAAGGATTATTCTTACTTTGCAGGTAAACAGACAAAAGGAAAAACTATGTGAAAAAAGCAGACAAGATAGCTACGTCGAATACTTAGGACTGAAGGGTAAGGACATAAGTGCCTGGGTAACAAGATTACAATGACCTGTTCATAACCTTTAACTTTCTAATATGATTCAGTATAAAGCTACATTTCACAGTTCCAATTTGATTTTTAGTTGCAAGCATTTTGTCTATTTGAGAATACAGAGTAAAATAAAAAGGAAGACTGCAAAGGACACCCTCCATTTCATCTGATACTGGATCAAGCTCCTAATTTTTTTCCTACATTTATCAACATGAGATGGGGAATAAAAATATTGCCTATGCATGTTCTGTGGAATTTAAGATAACAAATGTGCTGGGAAAAAAAAAAATCATTCTCTTTCTTGCTATATTGTTTATTAGTTTTGTGATCGTGCAGACTCCTCTAATAGCATCCTTATCAGCATTAACTGCGTGCTGTACTGGGTGCTCCCAAGAGAGAATACTGAGGTAAGGCTTTGAAAGGATATTAAACTGTGCTTCCACAGGAATCAGGGAGGCCACTGTGAGATGACTTAGATACCCGAAATGACTACCACAGACTCAAATTCTTGGCCAGTTCCATGGCAACCTCTCGGTAGAAAATGTTGGTTCTCAGTTTCCCTTTCTTTCCTGTAGGGACAGCAAACATTATGGCCCTTTTTAAGACTTGTACTTGATCTTTATTACCAAAATCCTAGTGTACGTGCAACTGTATCATCCCTAATGTTCAATATGTCCCAGTCAGACACCTGAATTAGAATTCTGTTTAATGGAGCATCTATTATATGCTTTTCTCGCTGTGTGTATTTGCCAAAAGTTTTTTCCAAAAGTTTTTTCCGTACTATCTTGTAGGGCAAGATATAAGGAATTTAAGTTATAACTGTGATACTGAGTGAAATTCAAGTTTGTACTGTGGCTATAATGCGTAGCAGTGTATCAGGGCCATGCCTGTGTGCCTACCCAGCACAGTCATCACATTCTGGCGTTGGTCCAGGAATTTCCCAACTGGTCTCTGCAGAGATGAGCCCAGCGAAAGACAAGGGGATTGACTGAACATCTGACTGTCTTCACAGCAAAGCATTTCACTAATTGTGGCAGGAGGTCTAGAGGTGGGAATTTCAGTCCTGGAGACTCCCAGAAGCAGCTTCTGCTGTGCATAAGGCACTTGATAAACACTGTATTAATGCTTAAATTTGTTAATTAACACCCTGGATAGAGAATCTGTCCGAAGGAGTCCCCAAAACAATTCCTGCAGCATTTTTCTGCAGGTGCAGGAATGGTAACACAAGAGAGTCTTTGGTGTGTAATTAAGAAATTAGGAGATGGTTTGTACATAGTTTAAGACGATTGACAGAAACATATGCATAGGCTGGAATGGTCACCTAGGACCCTATTCAAAAGATTCCAGTAAATAAGGTTTTATCTGTTAATAAATACTCAGCGAGTGTCTGTGCAACACTAGGATATGTGCTGAGATGGACAACTCTTAGCCAGATTTGTTATTTTGGGGAGGCTCCTTCATTTCTCAGACTATATTCCTTTAGCGTGCAACCGTGTTCTGCTCAGCAGCTGCTTCTAATAGTAGGATTCACTGTCAAGTGCCAAAGCTGAAGAAATTCTAAGTCTAGAACTTATAATATTTGTAAAGTATACTCTTTTGTACTGTTTATATCAGGAAAAAGAAGTGGGCTTTATCTTTTATTTTAAGAGAAAATTCAAAGTAGATTTTGAGAGACTTTGACAAAGAGCAAATTAAAAATGAACAGCTACCAAAGCAATTAATTGCCAAGTTTAGGAAAAGAGATGAAGTGAGTTGCTGGAAATATCTAGAAATATTTTTCTAGCAGCATTTGTGTGCAGACTTCACAGTTGCACTTTCACATTTGATTTTCATTTCTTATTGTACATTAAAAGAAATTTTTCTTCTCATTGAACCGTGACAAAATCTTAGCTGCTTCTAATTAGTCTTCCCTTACTTTTAAATATAAGTTTGTTGAGTTCTTAGCAAATGTACAATCTTAATTTAAACATCATAGTTATCCTTCCAGGAAATATTTGATGGTACCGATAACTCTGTGCTGCAACTTACCATATTTTTAAATTAAGGTATGGGGACCTGTTATGAATTACCTGTGACAAAGCAATTCCCTTTTCGGGGAGTGGTGGAGGTTTGCCAGCGATGAAAGAATCCCCATTGGTTTTAGTTCATGGCAAGAGGGAAAGTGCTAAATACCATCCCCAACCTGCTGAAGGCTGCTTGGTACCAACAGGCTTAAAAGGAAAGGTAGTGCTGTGTAATCTCTGTGAGAGAAATGGCATATTTGACAGAGCGAGAAAGTTTAAATTGCTGTGTCTTAGTAAAATCACCAGGAGTAGTGCTTTCAAATGGATTCTTTGGCACGCGCATATAGTATTTCAAAAAGTATTATCCTTAGAATTCGTTATTCAAAAAGTATGCATAAAACCAAAGTTATCTGTTTGGAACAAAAATAATACCATCACGTTATTTTCTTTGTATTATTGTTTACTCACCAAAAGGCACGAAATATTTTTTAAATCCCACAAAGCACTATGTGGATACTCATTATTTATCTATGAATAGTCCTTCCATCAGGAGTCATTTCAATTTAGAATCTTATCTGAAAGACTTCCCACTTCTTTTCCCTACATTTGGAAGCAATGTACTTTCCCATCACTAAATTTTGTAAAAATAGTTGTAGCATTTGGTTTTAGTTCACACAAAAACTTTGTTACTGGTTAAAATTGAGTCTTTGTTTTCAGTGTATCATAGAAACAAAACGAATGGTTCAAACGTTAAGGTAGGGAGAAATAAATTTGATTTGCAAAAGAGTACTTTAGATCTCTTTGCCTTTGCTAGCATCAGCGTAGAATTGATTTTAGTGCTGTCCAGCAGTAAAGGAGAGAAGAGATCAGGTATTCTTCCCATTCCTATCTAGATGCGCATAGAGATAGTATAATTTTGATTAACTGTGTTTAGAGAGAGCTGGAACTCTTTAGTATCTGCAAGAATCAACATTGCAAACTGAAGCTTTTTTTAGTACTTGCTTATATCAGAATAATTGTATAAATCATATTTCAGAAGTGCCTCTCATTTTTAATGTTAGAAGGTACCACAGGAATCAGCTACAGATATTGCACGAAGAAGAAATAGCCTTTGGCAGGATGACTTACAGACCAAACTCAAGATATTCGGGGACTTGAACAAAAAATTGAAATTCAGAAACTGAAGATCTGCAGTTTGTATTGTTTGTGCAGCTGTTAATGGCACTGAACCATGAGTTCATTAGAACTTTATGATAAATTGTCTGATATATGGTAGATGGAAAAAACAGTGAAAGATCATAAATAAAACTACTTTCAACAACCTAGCGTGAATGGTCAGCGAAGCATCTTAAATAACATGCCTTTCCTTGACAACTTGTGAATAATTTGTACGTCAGTAAGTTTCAGGTGGCAGGACAATAGCATTCTTATAAAAATATAGAGACAAAGCAGTAACTCTTGATACACACTTACTCTGTTTTCTTCTAGGCTTTGAAGAAGTAGTCTGGTTTTATTAGCTGCAATGGAGGTATTCATGTTTTGGTTACCTTATTGCTGCAGACTGCGCTGATGTGGCCACAGTGAAACCCGCACCTTAGTGCTTCACCCTCTCTTGCCACATAGACACCACAGATCTGTGCTTTGTAAAAGGAGGGAGTATCTGGCTGTTAGAGTAAAGCAGGCTGCCAGCACAACCATTCTCTGTCTCTTTCTTGGCATAAAACTGTGTTGTCATAGATGGAAACGTCCTTGTGGGACACGACACACTATGGATTTAGGGAACAAAGACACGGGCACAGGGCAGAGGGTGCAAGGGGAATGACGTGTTCCCATTGAAATAAATACTGTGCTCTAAGTATCGCAAGCTAATGCTATGGAACTTTTTCACTGGGTTTTTCCTGAGCCACAGAAACCTTGTTCAGACTTATAGGCAGAAAAAAAAAAAAAGAGAAGTTGTTCAAGTGTGCAGGACATAAGACACAGTTTAGGATCTCTGCAAGAACAGCCTTGATTTCTTTCTGGTTCTCCAAAATCTACAACCTCTGTGTGCCACACAGAAAGACGACACCACAGGGTTAATTGGTACAAGTGAAATGTCATAAATGGCTCTTTCCTTTCCAAAATCTTCCCTTGACAGAGAAACAAGAGGACCGTCTCCCTGTTTTGATTTGTATTTCTCCAAGTAATTATGCTTATATTGTTTTAGGATTCTGAATTACCTGAAGGTGTTCTCTAAATGTTAAATTCCTTTTCCTGGTATGATAGGATGTATTTTGAAACAATAAGATCAAAGATATGGGATTTCTTAAGACAAGCTGAAATAGCTTTGAAGATCATAAACAGACTTCTGGGAGGTAAAGCCTACATGGAAATTATTGAGTCAGATTAAGATGCAGAATTTGAGATGGCTCTAATTATTTCTGGTAGGAGGATGACAAATACAAGGGCAGAGATGAGTAAGAGTTCAGGGATCTGTATTCTGCATGGCTTCTGGAATTTATTGCAATAGAATAAAGCCAAATTTTTAAGCAGCAGCTACTTCAGAATTCAGATGTCACTTTCATTCCACTCAAAGGTGAATAACTTCAGGGAACTTTATCTCTAGTTTGATGTTTAGGTATACTAAGTACTCCCTCACTTCATCTTGGGAAAATCAGTTACATGCTGTTAAGGAATCGGTAGTCTAGCTCTAATGTGGGTTTGTTGGGTTTTTTTGTTTTGTTTTTTTTTTAATTTCACAGGATTTTGCTTGCATTTGTCATGTTAAAACGTTTTATGTTAGAAATATTTAAAGGATCATTTGGAGGTGACACACTAAGGTAGGTAATAACTGTTGAGACTAGACTTTGACTAAATTGTTAGGTACACGCTAAGAGAAACATTAGGAAGCTGCTTGTTTCAGATGAACTGCTGGCAACCTCGGGCAGATACAGAATCATAGACGTCTATTTTAGGCATACTCCAATGCAGTTCTTCATACGTGGCAAGTCTTATCCTCACGAAAGAAATCCTTTCATCATTGTTTCACCTGCATGCTGTCATCATAATTAAAAAAGCTTTTTGTGGGAATTTCTTAATTCCCTACTAATTCCCCACTATTTAACACTAAGCAGTAGTTCCTTCCTCTTGTCAGGGAGGTTGTTAGATGGCAACAAATAATACTACCGTACAGAAGAGATATGAGCTAACTCAAGCTGATGAAATCTCAGTTATTAAGAAATGAAAATTTCAAAACTATTGAGGAAGTATGTGTTATCATATAAAATGTTAAGATAGACTTACTGCTTCTAAAGTGTTAAATGATAATTTTGACTGGGGTTTTTTTGTCCTCTAAACATTCCATGTTTCAGTAGAATTCATTTCACATCATGGAAAACCAATTACGCCTTTGCAATTAACGGCTTAAAACATTCTAATTTCATCGAGGCTTAGGAGGCAGGAAAAAGTGCACAGAGGAGAAATAGTTTGGGGAAAACAGTTGGAACTGACAAAGGCAGCAAGGGAGAGAGAATTGGAATTGAGAATCTGAGACCTATGTTTAGTTGGTTTTTAAAGATGTCTTCTGCTTGGGCTTTGTAGCTAAAGAGAGGGGCCGGGCCTGGCCTTCTTCCCTGCCAACCCCTTACAATGATGCGTATAGTTCCTGTGCAGTTGATGCATGACTGTTGTCATCGTCCACCTTGCTGCCCCTGCAGGGCTGAAAGGATTTTGCTGCTAGTTTGCAATTTGCTAAAGTCTCCATACAAACCTAAGCATTATCGTTAAACATCCCCAACAGTTAAGAAGTGCACGCATTAAATTAGTCACAGACATAGTCTGTTTATGAAAGATTCTTGCAGAATTTTAAAGCTAGAATTCAGACAGATTTTTTTTCAGTACAGACTTGGAACACAGTCACAGAGTTTGAGCTCTTCTAGCTTCCCAGACAACAAAGTTGTCTTATCATAGCAACTACAAGGTTGTGGAAATGTTGGTTTACAACAAAACCTATTAATATTTTACTCCAAATTACATCACATGTTGGAAAGTGGAAACCACCTTTATTGCATCATGTGACAATAGTTAAAAAACACACCCTCTGCCAACAAATAAAAACCAGCCTTACTTCTGAACAGGCACATCATTAAAACTAGGAAAGCAACCCAATTTCTGCTTTACTGTCCAAAATCCCACTGGGTTTCCTCCAGCAGCAGCACATCACGCACCACTACCCGAGTGATGCCTCTCCAGATTAATACAGGGAGCTATTCACAGTGTTAAAGGGAGAATGCTTTAGGCCACGGAAGAAACACAAATCATTGAAAGCTCCCTCTGCACAGGTAAAGGGAAAGAAACTGGAGAAGGGCTCGGAGAATTGTAAGTTGGTGCTGCGTTTCTGTTTCTCAGTCGGCACTGTTACATCTTCCAGTTTGCAAGGCAAGTCTAAATAGCAAAACATGCTGGGAAAGAGGTTGCTAGAGACAGTGGATTTGCTGCATTGGGCAAGCTGCAGCCTTTTTTGTTGTAATTGCAGTCACAGAACTGTTCTGGTTTCCCTTTCTACTGAGATTTGTTTTGGTCATGTGGAATGACCAAAAGCGCTCTATTGTACAACCTCTGGTTGTTTGGCGGTGCACCGGTGCCAAGATTTGATAACTTATTTTAAAACTCTGGTTTATTTAGCTGTGTACTAGCAGCAGGATTTGAGAACTCATTTCAAAGTAGCATGAAATAATACCATCTGGCTGCTAGCATTTCCAAGGCAAGTCTTGTGCATTAAGCCCGGGAAAGGCTGCAGGTCACCAATGTGTTCTACTTTTGACAAATCTTCACGGGCTGTTTTTCTGAGATTGAGTTTGTACTTTTATTTCCTCCTGTGGAAGCCTCCTTATTTTTCATTGATTTCCATTAAAGTAAGAAGAGCACTGATCCAGAAACAGTTCACGAATTGTATTATCCAGTTTAATTAGAGGGAACAGAAAGTTTCTCCACAGACAGAAGAGTCAGCATTCAGCCTAAAATGCAACTTCGGACAGTAATGGCTGAGGCTAGCAATGAACTGAAGTCACAGCCAGTGCCAATTACTCCTTCCACTCATTATGCAGCACATTAAGAATGATGCTACAGTACGTTCTCTGTTTTAATATTTAGTAATAAATAGTAAATATGTCTGTTTAAATTTCTTTCTCAATTCTAAACCATGTCAGAATCAGTCCAATAATGATTTTGTTTGAATTGTTTATGCTTTAAGTGAAATTCTTGTTTCACTTTTCTATTTGTCTTAAAAATATTTTGTTATCAAGCCAATTAAAATTTGTAGTAACAAAGAGCTGATAAGCTGTATACACTGTTGTCATCTTGCTGCTGCAATAATTTTATGGATAGGATGTGAAATCTTAAAGTTCACTGATAAACCTGCACTTGGGAGAACATAAAGATACGCACCAGCTGAGAACTGTGCCAGGGAAGTTAAGGGAAAAAGAGCATGCAGAAGCTTTCCCAGACCATGTAAGCTTAAATTCTGTGATTGTAGCATGATGATACCCAAAATACTTGCAAGAGAAGAAATGGTATCAGGTGGAGGCAGATGCCATACAAGCAGTTCTCAGGTTCTGGCAATAAATATCTTGTGTCTTATTCTCAGTATGGACACATGTTCAGGGAGGACAAGGTTTGATAGAGTCAGGCCATTCTGGGAAATGTCATAGCTCAGTTTCACCATGTTGATATTATATTGTCATAAAATTCAAAAGGAAAATATTAAGGATTGAAAATACCCCACAGAACTTGTCTTTCGGCTTGAAATGGTGAGGAAACTACTGTATGATTAGAGAGTATGAGGGTATGGCCAAGCCAACAGTTAGGTCTCCAGAGCTATCCCAAATATGATATTAACTTTTTTTTACTTCTTTGGCTTGAAGGACAACTGAGCCTCAACAGATCACACCTAGAGTATTGGGTCACATACCACACTAACTGATGAATTACAACTAGCATTTACTAACCTTTGGCTTTTTACACATAGTAAACATACACATAGTGCCTACAGAACCCATAAAGCATACTCTGGCTTCACTGCGCAAGTCTATATATTACCTTTGTAAAATGGAACCTTTGTTTCATAGAAAGGAATGAAATATCAAAAAGTCAACATGTACTTTCCACTGGATCTGATCAATAGACGCCTGGCAGTGGGACACAGAAACCAGACGCTTCTCAACAGAAGAGAGAATTTCTGACAGTTTGTTCAAACAAACATATAGTTGCAACTTTGGTACACCATCTTAGCTAGCTAAAAGTACCTCAGTTTTGCCAATACAGACTTATACTGTGGCCACTTCAGCTATAAAGTGTGCTTGTTTGGGTTGTCTCTTCCACCTGAGGATTGAGCTGGAAACTTTTCTAGTCGTTAATCACATATGATAAACATATCAAAAGTACTGAGAGAGAGCGCTACATCACACACTGTAAGTAAAGACAAAAAACATGCAGGATTCTGTGGATTAGCACTGACCTGAAATGTAGTTTCTTCCAACAGGCATTACTACAGCATTTTAGAGCTGAAAACTACTTTACCAGTGAATGTACTTTTTATCCCTATAAGCTAATATCATGGTAGCATCTGAGGCACAACAGAAACATTACCATTCAGATTTTCAAATTTTGAGTTGTTTTGTTATGAAAGGTTTACTATTGAGGCCACGTCTACAAGGTGGTTAAAAGTAGGTTTGCAGCTTGCATAAACATATCCAAGCAAAGCATCAGTTCGCCAAGACAGGCAGTGGGTTAGACAAGGCCACAGAGCTCAGTGTGAGCTGACCACCTGCATTCAGGGCTCCCACACAGATTGTGCGTCCCACATAAAGTTCTTTTCTGCAGGGGATGCACAGTGTTCGAGTTGTCAAACATAAAGTTACTCCAGCTGCAATCACAGTACACAGGAGGACAGCAGAGATCATGGGCAGGATAAAAATGGAGTAGCTAGTGAGTAGATTCCTTTACATTATTTTCATTCTTAAATGAGAACTAACTTTGGCCTCTTCAAGGACCTGATGGGAGAAATCCCATGGGTTAGGGCTCTAGAAGGTAGGGGGGCCCAAGCAAGCTGGTCAATATTCAAACATCACTTCCTCCAAGCTCAAGAGTGGTGCATCCCCAGGAGTAAGAAATCAGGTAAGGGAGGCAGGAGACCTGTATGGATGAGCAAGGAACTAATGGCTGAACTCAAATGGAAAAAGGAAGTCTATGGAATGTGGAAAAAGGGGCAGGCCACTTGGGAGAAATACAGGAATGCTGTCAGGGTATGCAGGGATGCAACAAGGAAAGCTAAGGTCCACCTGGAATTTAATCTGGCGAGGGACATCAAGGGCAATAAGAAGGGCTTCTTCAAATACATCGGTAGCAAATGGAAGACTAGGGAAAATGTGGCCCTCTACTGAATGAGGTGGGAGCCCTGGTGGCAAAGGATAGAGAGAAGGCAGAGTTACTGAATGCCTTCTTTGCTTCAGTCTTTACTGCTAAGGCTGGCACTCAGGAATGCCAGACCCTGGAGGTAAGAGAGGTGGCCTGGAGACAGGATGGCCCTCCTTTGGTTGAGGAGGATCGGGTTAGAGATCAGTTGGGCAAACTGAACACCCACAAATCCATGGGCCCCAATGGGATGCACCCATGCGTGCTGAGGGAGCTGGCGGATGTTATTGCTAGGCCACTCTCCATCATCTTTGAAAGGTCATGAAGAACAGGAGAGGTGCCTGAGGACTGGAGGAAAGCCAGTGTCACTCCAGTCTTCAAGAAGGGCAAGAAGGAGGACCCAGGAAACTACAGGCCAGTCAGCCTCACCTCTATCCCTGGAAAGGTGATGGAACTGCTCATTCTGGAAGCCATCTCCAAGCATGTAGAAGAAAAGAAGGTTATCGGGAGTAGTCAGCATTAGATTCACCCAGGGGAAATCAAGCTTGACCAATCTGATAGCCTTCTATGATGGCATGACTGGCTGGGTGGATGAGGGGAGAGCAGTGGATGTTGACTACCTTGACTTCAGCAAGGCTTTTGACACTGTCTCCCACAACATCCTCATAGGTAAGCTCAGGAAGCGTGGGCTAGACAAGTGGATGGTGAGGTGGAGTGAGAACTGGCTGAATGGCAGAGGTCAGAGGGTGGTGATCAGCAGCGCAGAGTCTAGTTGGAAGCCTGTAGCGAGTGGTGTTCCCCAGGGGTCAGTACTGGGGCCAGTCTTGTTCAATTTATTCATCAATGACCTGGATGAAGGGACAGAGTGCACCCTCAGCAAGTTTGCTGATGATACAAAACTGGGAGGACTGGCTGATACACCGGAAGACTGTGCTGCCATTCAGCGAGACCTGGACAGGCTGAAGTGTTGGGTGGAGAGGAACCTCATGAGGTTCAATGCGGGCAAGTGCAGGGTCCTGCACCTGGGGAGGAATAAGCCCGTGCACCAGTACAGGTTAGGGGTTGACTTCCTGAAAAGCAGCTCTGCGGAGAAGGACCTGGGAGTCCTGGTAGATAACAAATTCGCCATGAGCCAGCAATGTGCCCTTGCGGCCAGGAAGGCCAACGGCATCCTGGGGTGCATTAAGAAGAGTGTGGCCAGCAGGTCGAGGGAGGTTATCCTCCCCCTCTACTCTGCCCTAGTGAGGCCACATCTGGAGTACTGCGTCCAGTTCTGGGCTCCCCAGTTCAAGAAAGATGAGGAACTACTGGAGAGAGTCCAGCGGAGGGCTACAAAGATGATTAAGGGACTGGAGCATCTCTCCTATGGGGAAAGGCTGGGGGAGCTGGGGCTGTTTAGCCTGAGGAAGAGAAGACTGAGAGGGGACCTCATTAATGCTTAGAAATATCTCAAGGGCGGGTGTCAAGAGGATGGGGCCAGACTCTTTTCAGTGGTCCCAGCGACAGGACAAGGGGCAACGGGCACAAATAGGAATACAGGAAGTTCCGTCTAAATATGAGGAAAAACTTGAGGGGGACAGAGCACTGGAACAGGCTGCCCAGGGAGGTTGTGGAGTCTCTTTCTCTGGAGATATTCAAAAACTGCCTGGACATGGTCCTGTGCAACCTGCTGTAGGTAAACTTGGTCTAACAGGGGGGTTGGACGAGATGATCTCCAGCGGTCCCTTCCAACCCCTACCATTCTGTGATTCTGCGTGAAATAGTAAGCATGTAATTTTAAAATAATATTGGCACAGCTTAAAAGCCTCGACTCACATCCAGCATAGCCATCTCCTTTGTTTCACAAATCTGATCAGTGAAGTTAGTGATGGCAGGGGAATAACATCCCTCTGCGTGGAGAGAATCCATGGCTGGAAGGGAGGTGGCACAAACAAACCCCTCCACAGCTAGCAACATTTTTCCCACTGGAATGCAATGTTGGTGCCTCTGTCCTGTTCCAGGACAATATACGGCAGGCAAAACTGGTTGAGACAGCTGCTGATCCGCTACCTGCAGCATGTGTGGTCCAGGATCAGGAGAGGAGCTGCCCATGACGGTTACCGCCATGGCCAAGGAGCATGAAACTGAGCAGGAGGTGGCAGAGTGAGTCTGTACTAAATGAGACCTAGCAGGCATGCGAAATCAAATCAAAGTAAAATGAAGTAAATGGATGGATTAAAAAGAAAGTTGACAGAGAGTTTTTCTTAGTACATAGTCTGTGCAGAAATAAAAAAATCATAGGGTCATAAGGTATTTATTATGTCACATTAGAAGACCGTTCTTGTCTCTTCAAGTATTTAGAGCAACTCAGTTTCTGTGTAAAAAACCCACCTTTTTACCTTTTCAAATGCAAGTTGCTTACATGCATAATATATGTGCTTAGTATTCACGTAGTGGTTTTGCTGCTGAGAACTTTTTCCTTTACTTTGATAACCCTTCCTTAATTTGGAAATAAATCTAGCTTTAAATCCTTTCAAACAGAAAAACAGTTCATTTACATGATTGTTCTCCCTATGAATCATATAATATACACTGAGAATCTTCCGTGGGGGAAAACGTATTCTCTCTTTTCCTTTGTGCACTATAATATATCTGTTTCTGCAGCAATAATTTAAAACTCCTAAATGTTGCTAATGAAATCCTCTATTATTACAGTTCTGGGAAAGAGATATTTAAATACATAGTTTCTGAAATGTATGGCCTTGGGAAATGTTAAAAAGGTGGCACTGAATTCTTTGAATTAGGAGAAGCAGTATTAAAGAAGAATATTATGCATGAATGCTGCATGTGGGAATTTTTTTTTTACTAAATGCTCCCAAGATATAATTCTTTTCTTAGATGTGGTGGGATTCTCATAAGCAAAAGGCTCTCCAAAATTAGCCAGTCTTTGCCATCACAAATGTATCCCTCTCTTACTTACCTAATTGGTATTTCTACTTCTTCTAGCACTGGACACCTAGAGGCAGTGGAAATAGAGCAGGTGTTTGAGCACAGGTAGGGCTGATAGGCCTATGCTGATGGCCAAGATGCACATACTTCTGCCGGAGCCCGGAAGCTGAGCGCAGTGCAGTGACGCTTTGAGCGGTTAAGAGGCACCTTATGGTCTGCAACTAGAGCATCGTAGTTACATGCTCAAGGTTAATCAATAATCAGAGTTAGGTGTCGAAGTTGTTACCACAGAATCAGACAGGCAGGAGGCTCTTGATTTTCATTTGTCTCCTTTTATATAGCATGTGGTACAGTCTCTTCCTCAGTCACTCGAGCACTTTTACCAGGAAACATTCCTTCTGTGCTAGATGCAGGACATGTTGATGTCGCACAATGCCTTTTGCTCTCTTCCTATGCCACGTAGCAGTTTTCAAGGATTTATGTGGTTTCAGTAAGTATTTAAGTTTGTGAGTAACTAAGTCTCTCTAGGGGGAGAGAGAGATTTTTGTTTGATGGAAGATGGGAAAAAAAAGAACAACTATTCCTGTGGATTACTCTTGACAATGTCATTAGGTCATTGTCTGAAGTCCAGCGAAAATGTTTTCTTTACCCTGACAGACCCATGAATTACAAGAATTAAGTATTCTTGTAGAATTCAGCACATAGTTGAATGAAAATCAGATCTACTGTTCGATCTAGCATTGTACATGGGCCTAAACCTAATATTTTTCTCAGGTATTCCATTTTATGTACTCCATCATCATTGGTTCCTAAATTTGAGGCACTAAAGGCTGACTCTGCCCCTATATTGTGCATAGATAGGTACCTTCTCTCAAAGAAAATAACATGGACTGGTATTGTGATGGCATTCCTTGAGGAAAAAAAACTTCTTTGCAATTTTCTAGTTATATATAAACAATTTTATAAATTGCTTATATTTATTTTGCTCCAAAATGTTTTCTTGGGGATGTCTGAATGTATTTCCACTTAATAATATTTCTACTTAATAGTAAGTTGACTTAGTTTTCTACCAGAAAAACTTGGTACAATGAGGCATACTAATAAGCACAACTGTATGTTCCTTTCTTACATTCTTAGCCTTTTTGAGTAAGTGCTAAAGAATATACTTCTGAATTCTTTGTTAGGTTAGCATCTTAAAAAATTTAAAAAGAAAAATAGCACTTAGGACATTACAGCTCGAGCACGCACAGTGTTGTAAGAATCAGCTAGTGTATTTTTCTTACAAAAGGACTACAAGTTTTAGAAGAGAATCTGAAGATACAGAAAGAAAACTTTATAGTGAAACAATAAAAGTCCCTTTGTCAGATTCCTCTGTGAATTGCAAATATATTGCACATATGGCAGAACTGGCCATTGCAAATTCCCATGTCATTCGAAAAATCATCCTAACATGAGTTATTAAAAACGTCTCTGAAATACTATCTTGAAAAGCTGAAGACCAAAGTTTATGTCCCTGAAATATATGAAAGGAAGAGTAGATAAATTAGATATCTCCAACTGTGCTGTGGCTGCAGGGCTGCAGCTGGTAGGCCTGGAAATGAACCTGAAAAATTCTTATTTTTTTCCCCCAAAATACTGACCATTAGAAAGCCAATATATAACAATTGATGATCCAATAGTTCTTCTACCTTTAGTATATTTGTTTTATGAGCTGAAACACACCATGTAATCATCACACATACTCAGGAGTGTCTCACAAAATTTTTTGAATTTTTTCTTGCATTAATTCTACTATACACATTCCATATGGCAAGTATAATGGAAAAGAAAGGAAAAATAAGATTAGTTTGTGTAAGGTCTTCTAAATATAGAAGAGAGAGAAATGCTGTTTTACCTAATTGTTAAAGACACTGGTAAAAGATAATGATTAACCAATGCAGTGTGGTGAGAGCACTATAAAGTAGGTTAATCATCTGAAACTCATGCAAGCCATGTTAGCCTCCAGTTAGTCTTTTCCCTAAGGTATAAACATAATTTGAATTTCAAGAAAGAGCTTAACAGAACATAGTTCTTTCTTTTCTGTTAAATAAGGATTTGGACCATAAATAAATCAACTTTACCTTTTCTCAATTTCTGTGTAATCATCCGATCTGAGCTAGTAGCCTAAAATTGGGTAGTGTGAATGTTCCCCATTAGCTCCAGAGAAGGCAACGGTAAAGCTCCCACCAAGTTCGGAGTCCTTGGTCCAAAACACTACGTACTTTGAAATTCTCGTGCAGATAGATAATCTCTGCTAAATGAGAAAGATTTTATGCTATGCTATGTTACATGTATATGCTCTCCATTCCATGAGGACATAAATCCATACTACATCAGTGAAGCCAATGTAGCTAATTTATACCATCTGGGCATCTGACGCAAAAAATAGCTACAAAATTATTTCCCAATGTAATAGTCATAGAGATGAAAAGCAAACCTAAGCGGAAAAAAAAACCCCATAATTCAACCCATGACCATGTGTATAGAAAAGCAGCATTTGTTTTCAAGATTTTTCTTTTTACTTCCAGATTTGAAAAGTTCCAAAACTCAGTTTTTCCTCTCACAATTGTTAATAAAATGTATTACTGTAGGACTGAGGAGCTGAAGTTTAATGAGGAACAATAGACTACATTAAATCTAATCAATCTTAGGCAGCCATCAGGGAAATTCATAACACAATGAGAAGTGACCTTAAAAATACTGAGCTCTCGCATTATATTTATAGGATGGGTGAATGTTCTCTCTCAACTCCCCCTCCCCAGCACTCTTTACTTTTAAAAATCTAATTTTTGCATTGCTGAGAATATTATATCCTTCATTTGGAAATGAAAAAGAGTCTATTTATAAAAAAATCAGATTATTTTAGATGTTTGTAAGGCCAACATGGCTGATTTTGCTTAATTTTCATGGCTTCAAAAATTACTGGTTTTGTAAATTTTATAGTAGTAAAGAAAGTACTGAACTCACATTCACAACTAAGCTTCTTGAGCCAAAATATGTCTTGCAACTTCTGTTCCTCAAAATCAAATTAAAAAAAATGACAAAGAATCTTGCCATAATTGAACAAAAAGTCCCACTACTATATTACTACTGAAACAAAATTGCTAAAACAAAAATTGCTAAAAAAAAAAAATTCACGTTTTTGTGCTTGCCTATTAAACTTAAATTCCTCCATCAAAACAATTTTTGTTACTTAGCTGTTGAAGCTTCTGAATATGGAGGAATAAAGGACTGGGAAGCTTAACAGTATAAAAGAGGTGCTAGAAAGATAATTTTATACATATTGCAGGCAGTGTTAGAGATTTTCAGGGGGGTAGGAGGGGGGAAGTAGGGTAGAAAAATTCTGATAAGAAAACACCTGAACATCACGAAGATGAGAACATCGCCTGTACACAAATGACTGTTACTTGCTTTAGAGGTGTTTTGGGGTTTGTTTGTTTGTTTCTGTCTGTTTGGGGGGTTTTGGAGGGGTTGAGGTTTTTTTATTGTTTTTACTAGGCTCAGATTAGCCAGCCAGCTCCTCAGCATGTGTTTTGGATTCTGTTTTTCTGGAGACCCTTGCCATAACTTCCTCACAGGCATTTATTTCATTTTTTTCTTTTTTCTACTTCTTAAAGCTGAGCTGCTTTAAATGTTACAGGTTACACTGTCTTAAATATGTCTTGATTTTATACTTGGGTTTTTGGGGGTGGCGGGGGGAAATACAGGTGACTAGGGAAGTTTACAAATTTTTCTTGGAAGATTTGTGAAAATCTTTGTGTTTTGTCCTAATACTATTTTTCTAATAAATGTTTTGATTGACTAAACTGACATCTTAGCAAAAATTAACAAACCCATTTTCCATTGAGCTTTGTTCTAGTTTAAAAGCACATTCATCTAAAAGGCACTCTGGACTTCAAAGCTGGTGAATCAGCCGCATATCTATGGCGTACGTAACCATGGGATTCACAATTTTCTCTATATTAGATAATATTTGCCCCATTTTCTAGAACAATGCTAGACCCAGACTGATGATGTTGCCTTGTTGATTGACCCTGATTTTTTTTGTAGCTGCCCTATTCCTTACATTATCTTTAGAAATCAAAAGCAGATGTATTTATAAAGCTTAAGACATACTCCTCCATAGCTGATTCTTTTCACACCTGTAATTTAAAAAAGATTAATTCTTTTCCCTTTGTAAAAGGAAATATAATTGCTACATATTCTCAAGAGCCCAAATTTAGTTCTTCCATCTGATTTTGTGCTTCCTTCAAATTGTACTTTTTTAAAAAAAGGAAAGGAAGGTGGAAAATCAAACAAGCTAGTTTGGATTTTATGAATAAACCTCCAAACCCCAGATTCTCAGCACACAGATGAAAATGAATTGTTTATGCAACACTTCTAAAAGTAATAGGGGAAGCTTGCGCATTTCTGTCTAGAAATGGAGTGATCGAGGAACTGACATAAAGTTTTTCTAAGAATGATATGTTAAGCTAGGTTCATTTATGTAATGTCATTGAAAACCTTCACATTGGAAGATGCAAATCTTTGAGTAAATCAAGGTAAAATTATGACAGTTAACCAAAAAACAGGCATGATTTATTTTCTGTTTCCTGTTTAGGTACTTACATACATTGCAACTCTCTCATTCTTCCTCATAACAGTTGGGAATCAGAGGCTGGAATGTATTTCCTACCATTGCAGAAATTAAGGCAGTCTCATGGTCTCCATTTTATAGAAGAGGGAGAAGCCCAGATGCCATGCAAGGAACCTGAGTTTCCCTGAGTCCTGCTCACTGGTCTGTTATAATCCAGACCTAATGGCTAATCATGTCTTTGTCACTTTGAGACACAAAACTAATTTTGAAAATATACATACCTACTTATTCCATGCTATTAGGTGACATGAAAACATTATGTTTCTGCTTATTATTTTCACTGATACTGGTTATCTTCCAAATAAGGTGGAACTTTTAAAATTAATTTTAGTGTGACCTGAATGTGTGTTTTTAAAAACAGTTTGGCTAAAAAAAAATTATTGATCAGATTAGTCCCATGTGTCAATTGTGATCACAAGAGTTTCTAGAGACAACAATCTCTTAATTAAATTGAGTGGGTGTGACCTCAGTTTGAAATTAACTTCTTCACAACCTTTTGGCCTTCCAGAACAGAACAGGGTTTGGTGGTCTCTGAAGTGTGCCTGAAGGCTTGGCTTGAGCTCTTAGCTCTTCTGTCCATTGCATCTATTTGCTCTTTCCTATCCTGCACCATTATAAAACAATTCTCATTTACTACTCCCTGCAGTAAAGATCAGGAGCATTTAGTGCGACAAGTTTTACTGCCAGACAGGCCAGTGCCTCTGTCAGGAGGAGGGCTGGAGGCAAGAGAACAGCAGAAGTGAAAGCATGTAAGACTATTCATTTGCTGTGGTTCTGATTCGAACAAACCACATATGCCAAAGAGAAAGTGTCTGATTCCGTTTTCTGAGCCTTTCTACCTTGTTAATTTGATCGGCAAGCAACTTAATGATCCTGATAAACTTGCTTTCAAACCCCTATCTTGGCTGTGCTACTTACAGGAGGAGCAGGCAGAGAGAAGAAACAAAGCACTGCTCTTTCCTTCCTTTACACTCTCCAAACTCTCTCTGTTTGCACCTTCAGTTCTCCTCCTGTGACTTTCACAATGGTATTCCTCCGTTGATCTCCTTCTGTGTAGCACACTTCAGAACATAATTTCTTGCATGTAACCAGGGAGGGGAGATACTTTGTGTAAGGAGAATAAAATCAGAGAGAGAGAGATCTTGAAAGTAAGTTTAAGACATGATGTGGAAGTTTGGAGGATGCATCACGTAGGAGATACCAGGACCAGAGGGATCAGGAAAGAGGGAGATGGACGTTCAGATAACCATTGCAAAGTTCATCCAACTCAAAAACATATACCACAGATGGCAGCAAACTGGTAATGCAGGCACAGTTAACTTCTTACAAGCTACTGATTCTCATTTTACATACTTGTTTATACATAGCCCATTCGGCCTTCATCAGCAGAGGCATCTGAGATTTGTAATGTGAAGGTTCATGGGTGCATGAATATTTGAGCTTTTATTATTTTATCCAAACAGGTTTGTTCTACTTTAATCACAATATAACTAGCTTTCAAAATACAATATATGTCTTCAGAAAGCACAGTAAGGGGGTAAAATAGGTACCAAATAAAATCTTATTAATTGAATGCAAAATGAAAAAAAAATCCTATAGAGCAGCACATGAGGGTGGTCATAAAGAGGGGGAAAAAAAAAATCACATAATTATTTAAGGCACAGAGATCAACTATTTGAAATTCCTACCAGTAAGCAAATAAATTAGTAATAGATACTGGCATTTCTCAAATACTCGGTAATAATTAATGTAAGATGATAAAAGACATTTCAAAATAAAAAGGAATCAAGAAAGAACTTTTTTTAATAAGTCAGCATAATGAGCTAAAAATTAAGAAATAAGACCCTCTTAATTTAATCAGTAATTCTTAATCTACTTAAAAAGAGACAGAAATATCAAACGATACATTTGAGATAGTTTTGCAGCTAACAGTTGATCTGCCATACATATGAACAATATTCAGGGCAAAAGAAAATTTAGTCTGTTGCATTACACAGATTAATTAAATACAATAAGAATGGTATTAAAGACCATGCCCAACAAGAAATTTCCCATCTCAAGCGGCCAACTAGTATGATCAGTTTTCACATCAGACTACAGTATTTCTGGAGCACAGATTAGCATCAGGCCGGAATCAATAATGCAACAATGTTGAAAAGAGGCACAGAATCAGTCCTCCTTTTTATACAAAGGATTATGAAAGGAATAAAAAAACATGGAAAGTGTAAGCATATTTAATTGTTCAATTGAGTTAAAAGAGGTTAAAAGGATTAAAAATAAGTAACTGTTTTATTCAATTGACAAAAGCATCAGATGTTATTTATTCCTTCATCTGGAAACTGGAGACCAGTTGGTTGGACGTCAGCTATTGAAAAAATCATTGTGTGAAAGTTAAAATGCCCACTGGAAAAACATAGTTCAATTAAGCACAGTCTGTACAGATCAGTCGGAGAAGGTCATACTTTACTGACATGCAGGAGTGCTGTGAAGATGTTATTGCCATGACTGATGAAAGGAATTCAGTAGATTTATGATACCCTGATTTGACAATGCCCTGCCCTCAAAAATTAATGTCTATAGGACAGTGTTAGGACATAGTGGGTAAAATGAGACTGCTAGTTAGAAATAAGAGGCGGACAAAATGCATCTGAAAGCTTGTTTTTTCAAGTTGTTTTGGGAGGAATTACGTAGGTCTAAATCGAACTTCTAGTACACCCATATTATTCAGTTTGGGACAATGATACTGATTCTTTCCTTTTAAATTGCAGCTGAATTTCAAGGTGATCATATTATCTAGATGAATCAGTAGCAATCAAAGTTTAGTCTATACAAAAGTAAGCCCATACAAAGGATACAGCATACATACACCTTGCATAGAAGTGCCATTCAGAAATGAGGTGTGAAAAATCACTGAGCAATGCTCTTCTGAGTATTGCTAAGGACAGGCGGCAGTATCTCATACTATCCAAACTATGAAACACGATGCAAACACGGACTTGTTTCTGTTATTTAAGGTGCTTAATAGCGACCAGCTGAGCAACCAGTTATCATGGGAAAATAATATTGCTTTGTCCCATGCCAAAACCTGAGATCTTTACCAAGTCTTTGTCCGGACAAACTCAGTTGTAAATTAACTGGTGTATACCTACATTCAGCAGCTTTTGGAATGCCTGCCTGGAAGATATAGCAGCGTGAAATTATTTTTCGTAAATTCTATCAGTGCCTCCTATGGAACAAAAAAACTTCCTGTACAAATATTGAGCTACCTGATACAACTCAGAAGAGCAGATCTAGTACAGAATTTTAAAAGCTTTTGATATCACAGGGAAGGTGTCATCTTCTATAAAATGCAGCAAGTTTTCATAGTAATGGCTGAAGAGCTCTATCAGATCCACATTAGTTCTTTTAAGATTTCCCTGGAACTGAAACTTGTGTTATCACTGAAGTATTTCAGTTACATAAAAAAGAATATTGATTTTTTCCTAGATGAGATTTGAGACAATATAAAGAAGTAATGAGAATTATGAAGAAGAGATTTGCAAAGACAACTCAAACTGGGCCAGAGTATCAGAAATTATGAGTGCAAGACATGAGCTTGAAACTAGGATAAGGGATAACTAAAGGTCGGATAAAACATACATATCCACAGGGATGGAACAGTATTACAAGATTCTTAGAATCAATTAAAACTTCCATTTGATTTTTCTGAACTTTTATTTCCCCTTGATCTGGCCTGAAGGGCAATTTTTTCCTACCTTTGTGAAAAGCACTTTCTAGAAGGGAGACAGTCTGCCTCTTCTGGTTCATTTCTTAAAAGATGCTATGGTCCTTGGAGCTTTCAGCCCCGCTGTAGGTACTGTGCACACAGAGAGATCCCTCCCCAGTGACCTCAAGACTCCGGACCCTAACATGCTTTATTTCACAGCACGTAGTGTGTAAACACTAGTCTGTACCCTGAACCCTATACGTCTCTGAAAACTGAGATTTCCAGATGGCAAAGAAACTGATCTGACTTGGTTAGTGATACAGTGCTGTAGAAGCTAAAGGAACCAGAGCAGATGGAGTGACACCTCTATCTGATTATTTTTGAGCAATAAGAAAGGTGTAGTTCAGGTATGGGTAAGCGTTCCAGCTCATTATCATTTTAACCAAGCCATTTTTATGTAAAGGTTTTAAAACAGAACCAAGTTACCATGGAAACTGATTGAAGCAGAGACTTACTGTAAATTCTTTTCTAGACAAGGATAACAGGACTGACAGGTGGGCTGTAAAAGGAAAATGAGTGCAATATAGAGTTAGACATGATGGTCTGTTTTCTATTCCTAAAAGTGTGTCTTTTATAGCTCTGCTTTATCTCTACTATTTTCTACAGTGATATATTGAACGTATTTTAAAAGAAGCTCCCATCCAAATGAACCTTTTATTTTGTCATAATCCTATTTGCAAGGGGATGTACGTGCTCTAGAGAAAAGAGCTGAAGGGCAGGGCACGCCACTTATTTTCCCAAATTATTATGTCTTGCCAGAATCATCAGGGAGGAAGAGCTATCACTCAGGAAACGCATTTACATAAAGTGCCCTTTGCTGCCAATGTTTATATTTTGCTCCTGAAATATGCTCTAGGTACGTTCACACCATAGCGCAGTACTCTCCTTGTACAGCATGAAAGAAGGTAACAGGGGAATAAAGTGGTTTTTGTGAAGAAATACCCCTTTTCCCTTTCCCAAAAATTTTGAAAATATACCTATTTGCTGTAATCCTATTCAAAATCAAAATGATTTGGCTCTGTAAATATCTGTCTTAGTCTGATGGATGACAGTAAGAATAACAGAGATTAGAGTACACAGCCCCCAAAATATGGTGCCAGAGTTTTAAGAAGGGAAATTGGCAGAGAATGAACAACAGCAGAGCTTGTACCTTTTCCACTTAGAATAGTTAGCTGTCAGCACTGGAAAACATTTCAGCATGTAAATATGCAATATCTTTTAAAATCTGTGCCGGATGTTTCTACCTGCTGTGCTTAATTTCAGAATCTTGTATTATCATTAGAGAAAAATAGTTGTCTTTTCCAATATAATTTTCTACCAAAAGGAAGGTGGGAGAAGGGGGAGATTCTTACTTGAATTCATCCTGATACTTCTCTAGCCTGAAGTTTCTGCTTCCGGAGCTGTGTTTGTATGTGCCCTCCTGGCATAAGCCATAAAGCGGTTTTCCTCCAGATTTTAAGAGGTTTGCTGTCACCAACAGTCATAGTTGGTCCCAGTGCACTAGAGTCACAATAGATAGTCACCTTTTCCAGCATGTTTGCCTTACAGCTAAAAGTAATGGCAACAGCTGGTTTTGTTGTCAAAAGTAAATATACTTCTCACCTTCAGTCTCTGCCTTCCTCAGCATTGTGGGAGCGAGGACATGACAGATGGTTCCCGCTAACTGATCACAGAAAACACGGTATTTGGTGTATGGCATGAATTTCCAGGCAAATAAGAATGCTTTCATTTAATATCCTCCGTGTGAAAATCTGGACACCTTAATCAAATGTGGCATGCTCTGAGGAAACGCATATTACATGTTGAAGTGTAGGAAGATGTGGCTAATCGGAGGACTCTGCGATAAATGATGCACAAGCTAACTGTTATTTGTCATAAGTGAATTTTGATGACTGTGTTTATTACATGTAAAGCTTTTTGGCAATGAGACAAAGGGAAACATGGAGCCAAATTCTGCTCTTTTTAGGCGAAGTTCATTTTTGACTCAGGGCTCTGTCCACCATACTATATTTGTGTGTCTCTGAGCCACAGAAGGCTGCCAGTCCAGGCTCAGTGGCAGGCAGGCTTATGCGGAGGCTTATGCAGTCCTTGAGATGGAACACACAAGGACTCCATGCGTTAAAGGATAGAACCATTTTTGTCATTTAAAGGAAGCCATTTTAAGTATTTCTATGCTTTTTCTCTTCATTCTGACATAAATCCTACTGGAAAAGGGCCAACAAATACTGATGTTGTCCTTCTCAAGAAAATAAGTTCCACATGAATGTAGAAATTATTTTAAAGATATGCTTTTAATTTTAGAAAAGATGTCCCAAGAGTCTACAGTTTAATTCAATTAAAATTCCGTGGCACCATTATATGTTCCCAAATTTTAATTATTTTTCATACCTGCTTGTATGACAAAAATATGTCATTTCAAATAGTCATGATCAAGTTCCCCATACAGGTGTTTATAACTATCTTGGACTTAATTAAGGAAGTCAGAGGATTAGAAATGAGAATGTTGGGAATAGCTAAGTTCATAAAACAGGACAATACAATTTTAATTTACAAACTCTTACCTAAAGGCATGATTGTTCAAAAGCAAAGATGGAGAAAAGAGGCACAAAAGATGGAGGAGGGATTGTTAGGAATTGGGGAAAAGTCAGGAAATAAGTTCTGGCAAAAAAATCCCACCAAAGAGTAATAAAACAGAAAAGGAAACAGGTTAACTGCCTTTAAACTGCAATTTAGAAAATTGCCATTTACAATATAAGGATAATTCTTGCAAGTCTGATCAGAATTCTGTGAAAATCACTGAACCCTGCAGAGGTGTTTCAGACAGGCACCTTGTTGGAAACTTCAAGATCAGGCCTAAAAGAAAACAGATAAATGCAGCAGCTAAACTAGTCTGGGGCACTTCTAAATAGGACTGATCACTCTGAAGGTGTTGCTTGGGCTTCCAAAGGACAACTTGCCAAACAGTAGTAGTTTCTGTTTCTCATAAGCCCACGTTTTGTGTTGTAAGACATATTATTTCCATGTGTTCATGTTGCCACATTTTTTTCAGAAAAAAAAAAATTACATAAATAGATTTTATTCATGGATTTAAATGATTAGCAGTATAAAAATATGGCAGTATTCACATGTGCAAACTTATTACATCAGAACTTGACCCCAAGTCTCTCATCATTCTATCTCTGTTTTCATGGAAGACAGAAAGAAGAGTAATTTAAAAAAGTCTTTCATTTATCCATATGTAACTCACAAATATTTGTCAATGCAGGTTTATCAATATACAGTCCGCACTGGTTTCATATGTGACAAGGAGGCAAGCAAGCAGTGGAGAACGGCAGTAGACATGATGCAGATAAGGAAGAAAGAAAAGTTAAGGATGAAAAGACAGAGCAGTTTCTAAAAAATCAGGTAAGGAATTCAGGTGATTCTGTATAAAGCGTAAATTGTACAAAGAATCCTATCAAGTAGTTTATGCTTATCTTGCTCGTCCTAGTATTTCTGAGAATTACTGCTATATGTGTCTACAGACATATGTACACACACATATATACCCTACTTACACCCACTCACGCAATGAATTTCCTTTTTGAGCAAAATTACCATTACCCTCAGTGCAAATATTTACTATACTGGTATTTGACATTTCTTTTAATAAAATCCATTTTCTGTATTTCATTTTATTTTGTTTAAATAAAACTTTGTTACTATTTCCTACAGAAAGCAAAACAAGTAATATTTTTATAAAGGAGTAAAAGAGAGTTGTGCTATGTGTGTTACTGTTCTTTCTCAACAAATCAGTTCAAAGTTCTCAAACCTTACATTATCCTATCCTAGAACTGACCTCTTGGGGCATTACCTGCACACTGCAGAAAAGCGGCATGTGTTATGACCTACCTCTCCCTTCTTGCACTGGTGACAGGTGGAAAGTTCATTTAGAGCTTAAGCACACTTCTATTTCCTAAGCCTGACTAGAGAGGAGTAAAAATATATTTACCAAGGAGCAAAGCTGGAGGAACAGCGAGCAACTGTTCATCCTCTGCTCCCTTGCTTTGGAGGAAAGTTGCTGTACCACTTGTGACACAGTGGGAGCAGTAAGTGTGGTGGAGACTGTACATTCTCTACAGCCTAAAACAAACTGGGAAGCTAAGCTGACTGCATGTTACATGGTGCAATTGTTCATGACAGAAACATTCTCTTAACTTCTTAGATATGCTTACTTTTAGAATAGATTGACATTCCATTTTTGCCAAAGAAATACTCCTAACTAAATGTTACATACCCATCATTTGCCTATCTATCTGCTTAATCCTTACCTCTCCCTTCCACTCACAAAACTAAAGCTAACCTGAGATGCTGGCATACCAACACACATCAACTATTAAGAAATGGTTACTTACAGGGTTTTGCATTCCTGAGTAACATCATCAGCTTATGTCATCCATTTAGTATATCCACAAAATAGAATTCCCTTTAGAGTCTGGCCTTGTAGGAGAAGTGCTTTAACCCTTCCACAAAATGCCTCTTACGCTTATGTTTAACTTTCATAGAACAGCATCTAATGCTTCCAGACAGCATGTTTCAGATGACTGACCCCAAACCTATGGAAATTCACTATTGAAATAACACATTCTATGAATTCCCAGGAGCTCTACAGAAATTAAAAACAAACAAAAATCCCCAGTCAAGCCTCCCAAACTACATAAAACTCATTATTACTGTTATATCACATCAATTATATGTTGCACAATTCATGATAATGCAATAATGTGTTCACGCTAACTTTTTGCAGCTTGGTAAGATTACCACGCATTGAGACATTCTGCCTATTCCTTTGTACGTTGTTGATTCCTGCAAAATGACAGCTGCTGCATTTATGTTAAAGAGAGGCTCAGAGTATCAACAAGGATGCCTCTAATGGGAGAAGCAGCATAATACAGCTAGAGTTTCTCTAGGACATGCAATATTCATCAGTTACAAACTTGGGAATGTCATACTGTAAAAGCTACATGATAAAAGACGCGGTGTAGTGTTACAGCTGATTCCATTTGCCATATGGCATGTTATTATTTTGTATTACCTTGGGGAGTACGCTAAAAGTGAAGGAGAACAGAACACACTCAAGGTATATAGAATAATAAGCACAAATTGTATAGTTCTTAGTTATAGCAATAAGGTCTGTAACTGAAATAGAGATGGAACTAAATACGAGAAGTCGAATGTGTGCTATGCTGCTCTCCAGCTACTGAAAAGTAATAAACTCCTATCGGGAATATTTAAACAGGAAGAAATTGCCAGCCACCATATGTAAAAGTCTACAGACAACCTCAAAGCAGGTTGACTCAAAAGTCAGCAAATGCTATGTGCAATGCTATACACATTACCAAAATACTGTTTTACATCAAAAATACAGTTTTACATGGAGTAGACTGGAGAAAAATTAAATCAGTAGTCTCTAAAAATGAGAGTCCATATGCACAGCTATAATAAAATCATCAAATGAATTATTAGAACAATAAGGGGGGAGAATATTTGCTGAAAACAATTAAAGTAAAAGAATCCTAAATTAGGGATAAAAAAATACTTTGTATTTCATGTAGCAGTATTTGCCTGCAAATTCAATTCTTCCCATGCCAGTAAATGGCGTGTCACCCCTCCCAACCTGCCGTGCCATCTTTGGAGGTGTAGTCTGGCTCTGAAGCAAAATCCAACCAAGGTCAGATCATTCTTTGGGAGTTATTATCCAGTCACCACTTAAATTTTAAATGACAAATTTTGTGATACCAAATAGTAGAAATGTACAGGCTTGTTGGTTTTTGGAATAGTTTGGCTCTAAACACCATAGTCAATTAGATGAGGCATTTCAAGATCTGCTACAGGAACAGAATATTTTAAAATTATTCATGCTAACGGTGCAATACTTCAGCTGACATCTTCAAAGCTATCATCTATTAAAGTGTTCAGTTTGAGCAGCCAAAAAGCAGAAGATTGTTCCCTTTAGCCAGATCTTTAGCAGGAATAAATGAGAGAAATTCTAGTAACTCTCAATATTTCCTATTATGGGTTATGCATTTTGTTTTCCTGTTAGTTTTTACCAGCTACTAGGAAGATAACTTCTTTGGGTTTTTTCCTGGTTTCACCTGGGATGGAGCTAATTTTCTTTCTAGTAGCTACTGTGGTTTGGATTTAGTATGGGATTTAGTATGTGAAGAATGTTGATAATACACTGATGTTTTTGGTTGTTGCTAAGAGATCAAGGATGTTTTCCAGCTTCCCAGGTTTGCCAGTGTGCAGGTGCAAAAAGCTGGGAGGGGTATAGCCAGTTGATCCAAACTGGCGAAAGTATTCCATACCATCGACATCATGCCCAGTATATAAGTGGGAGTTGGCTGGTGGGCCAGACGCTGTTTGTTCGTGCTTTCACTCATTCATAGGGCTGTTTGTTCCCTCACTCTGGAACTTGTGGTTCTGAGGTTGCTGCTGGGAAAATTGCTGTTCTGAGATTGCTGCTTGGGCTCATTCCGAGATCGCTCTCGGTTTCACTCTGTGATCGCTACTCAGGACAGGTTGTATCGGTCATCAGGTGGTGAGAAATTGTGCATCGTTCATTTTGTATATTCTATTATCATTACGTTTTATTATTATTATTATCATTATTAATACACAATATAATTATCTTTTTCTTTGCTGTTCTGGTGAACTGTCTTTATCTCGACCCATGAGTCTTCCTTTCTTTCCAATTCTCCTCCCCACCCCGCTGGGGAGAGGAGGGGGGGAGTGAGCAAGCAGCTGCGTGGTATTTGGTTGCCGGCTGGGGCTAAATCATGACATTTTTTTGTAAGTCATCCAAGTGACTCAATGTCATTTAAAGATAACACAACCCCACAGTAAAACGAATAGAGGATCATGGCTGTATGGCCCCTGTAAGCTTTACCCTCCTTGCACTCGCTACCGAAACCCACTGGGTACAGTTTACCAGTCTCAAGGTTTGACACTGCGCTGGTTTCCGTTTGTAAATACTTGCAGCCCCGTCATGGCAGGAGGGGCTGAACTGCAATTGCTGTGCAAATTACTGCATCCATTTCCATTTCTCAGCTAATGTTAACACCAACTCATGATGTATTTTCCACTGTATTATCAAAAACTATGAAGTTTTCCACACATTTCAGCCTGAATGCCACTCATGCTTGTTCCACACACAATCTTCTGTTCCAGCCATGAAAAAGGCTGATGCAAAAATGACTGATGTCACTAAATGAGGGTTATTATTCAGTGAGAGAAAAGAAGAGGGAGGGAGGGAGGGAGGGAGGGAGGGAGAGAAAAAGCCAGTTTTCCCTATTGTACTCAAGGGTGTTCTGCCCTTTTAAGTTAGCAGGAATCTTGCATATGTGTTAATGGACAGCTTAAGTTTAAAGACTCGATGTTGTAAAAATACTTGCTGAATTAGCAAACATTTGTCTATTATTTCTTTAAATGAAAGCTATGTATTATTACAAGAGGGAGTAATATTTGTATATTTTTTCATTCTAAGAATATATTTAATTCCATACTAATGAAAGATAATTAATGTTTGACAGAGTTAGTGTTTACCTTACCCTAATAAATTGAGAATTTACAACTACATTTAAATACTTTCATTTCTGTTATTCTGATAAACTCTATTACCTTGACAACAACCACAAATGAATGTGTTATTTCGTGATAAATTTTCAGTGCAGCAGTTTTAAATTGGTAATGGAAAAATAACGGGTTTTTAACTACTTAGTAATTTCTTCTGAAAAGATAAAAATGTTTAATTAAATATCAGAAATGGAATGTCAGTATGAATTCTTCAACCTAAAATCTTATCATAACATGGTAATCATTACTACTATTATTTTTTAATAAATTTACAAAATATTCACGTTTCACATTGAGCAACTCAGGAAAACATCAAGAAATAATAAATGGAAGAGTTTAGCAGTTGAACTCAAGGAAAGAATCATGTTCCAAAGTTTTCTTGTGACTGACAAAGTTTTTTCTACTAGTTCAATTCATTTAGGCAGTTAATTTTTTTGATTAATTGATCATGACAGTATTATAGTATAATATTGATTATATTAGAAGTGTACACTTTCAAGTATTCAACAAGTTTAAGAAAACGCAGATAGGTCAAAAATTTGCTATGCTTCAGAGGAAGAACATTCAATTACGTTTAGCAGGAAAATCACAAGTAACATATTTTTATCTAACCAGAGTTTTTAAATAACCAAGGAGTGAATGGTGACAATATCTTAAGAGAATTTCAGAGAGGACAGCATCTTAAAGACATGACCAATTTAAGTAGTACATTGTGCATTATAAAACCATACTGTCAGCTACGCACCCCAGGTGTAGTGAAAATGCAGTATTTAAACATTTGGAACACTGATTATATAAACTGGAATAATAAAATTGTTAGTATAGTCAACCTCTGATTTTCATTTCCAGAGGCACTAATATAGTCAATTTTATAAATACATCGCTACTTGAAAACCTGGAAAAGAAGCAACTGCCCTGTGCTTTGGAGGCACCTAAGACCTAGCTAAATACAATTTCTGTATCTATTTTAGGGCTTCTTTTGATATGTATTCAACTGTCAATTCTCATATGCTTCTTCCAAAAAGATACTCTGCTGCATATTTGCAGTATATTATGAACAGATGTTATTCCTGCTCTGCTGATTCATGTTAGAGGACTTGTATCTCTGATGGATTACGAAGAGTGGATGAAACTATAAGTGAACACCACAGTATAGTAAACAAAATATTTAGGATTTCACTACTTTTTCTAAATGAAGTTATTCACAGCAGATTATAGACCAGTGCTTCCACGTTGTTCTAAACCTAAGTCTTTTTATGCCATCAAAAGCTGACGGACTTTCAAGGTAAATGACTGGCAAAGTCTCACATCCTGGTCACCCAGCATGTTCTGTATTTGCTGTAGTCCAGAAGAAACCTCAATATCATTTGAGAGTAAGGACCACAATATGCTCTTAATGC
Source organism: Phoenicopterus ruber ruber (assembly GCA_009819775.1). NCBI lineage: Eukaryota > Metazoa > Chordata > Aves > Phoenicopteriformes > Phoenicopteridae > Phoenicopterus > Phoenicopterus ruber. The sequence goes on along the minus strand of CM020220.1, from coordinate 22,334,675 downwards.
TCCAACAATGTTATTTGCAATATCAGGAATTTTCAGGGGTATAGAAAGCAGATCCCATTTTGCAAGCATAGCTTTTTAACTACGATGCCTACATTGCACGTTTGGCCAATCCACTCACTAGTAAAGTACTGAACAGTTTCCTATTCTTTTGCTCCCAAAGATGTACATGTACGTTTTTGATATACTGTGTAGGTTCCAAAAAAAAAGAAAACAATTATTTGAAGTAAACAACAGAATCTGAAAAATGAACAAGATTAAAAGTATAGAACGATGTGTTCTGAGCGAGTTCATTTTATTTGAATGCTCAGGTACCACAATGAAGGCTCTACCACTCTTATTTACACCCTCATCTCCAAGAACACTTCATCTGCTCAAGCCTGTATCCTAAAAGTAACATGAAGTGCTTTCCTGGAACAGACTAGTGAACTACATGCTCAGATGATCTCTATAATTTCTTATTTTTAAAGCCATGTGACTGCAATAACATCATGTTAGCAACAAATTATGTTATAAATTGTACATAACTGTATAGAAATAAACCTGGACAGTATCTAAGTCTCCATCAAAATAGAATAAAGTGGGAGAGCTTTTTTTTAAACTGGAAAATACAAGACTGAATATTGTGCCTAGAATGAAAATAGCCTTTTGTAATTCCTTGCTTAGCCCACCAAAAGACCGTCTGATTTCCATGAAATGAGTTAAAACATAAGAGGTATAAATTCCTTTTTGCTGTTTAGAATATTATTGAATTTTTTTTGACATCACAGATGACAGTAAATGTGATTAATGGCTGCTGATAACTGGAGTTTCATTCCAGTGGTTATTGCTTGTCAGTAACAATTAATAGCTCCGCAAAACCCCCATTCATTTCACAATATTAAAGAATGATGGCTTGTGGGAATTATGCTAAACTAGCACTTTCAATTAGATTTTGAATTTTATAGTATATTGAATAACACTTTATGGTTTTATAATAGCAGTGATGGTTTATTGTTGTATGGTAATCACTCTAATTACATGTATGTTTATCTGGAGAATTACAATTTGTACAGTTGTCATATTAAAAATAGTCAATTGCATGTTACCATTTCTTTAAAAGTATAGAGAGTTTTGGTCTCTATCAGTAAAGATGATTTGGAATGTCAGTTACATAGGTTTTGTCCCAGTATTTGATAAGCAAGATGCAATGGTTAAGGGACGCAAAAAACCTTTAAGTTCCTCGGTATCAGGCACCAGCTGGTATGGCATGTGGCACAGCCACCCAGTCGCAAGTCTCCTGCCTACAGTCGGCTGGGCTCTAGATATAAGGCAGTAACTGTCTCATCTGATCATTTCCAGAACTGTAGGAAGAGCGGAGGGGAAATCTTCAATAAAGGGAAAGATACCGATTTTTGGAGAGTCACTGAGAAGCATCCTCACCTTTGGCCTTTTCTCCAGGGAAACAGGAAGGGAGAAGGAATCAAGGACTAGCCTTGAACAGAAGGAAGGAGGAGCACACAGAGGAGAGGGAAAAGGGCTGTGTAAGATAAAGTAAGATAAAGTTGATTGAAAACATGTCATCTGAATCAGGACAAAACAGTGCGTAGAATTTGACGTGAGAGACTCAAAAGGGTACAGTTCTTTTCTGTGACAATGTTAAACTTAATAGAGCAAATTTTTAAGTTTCTTAACTGAGAAACCAGCAGGCTCTGAAGTTTAACATGCTTATAAGACAAATCTTGAAAATATAAGCATATTAATAAAAATTCTGGCCCTCGGGAAGTCAGTGCATTTCTAACATTGACATCTATATTGTCAGGATCTGAGTCATAGATCATCTAATAACGTTCACCAAAGGGGAAAAGGGAACAATGTGGAGAAAGAGCTTTATAATGTTAACTTCTTAATTAGCAAGGCACGTACTGATTTCACTTGCATAAGTGCTTTTGCCTAGGACTCTCCTTGCCTTCAACTTTTTGATGCAGAGAATATAATTTCTATGAGAATAAATAAATGTTTCTTCTGCTTTGTCTTTTATTTCAATATGCTCCTAAAAATTACTGATAATTTTGATTATTTTTCTAATTTAATCTTACTCACACAAATTGTCTAATGAATCTCCCAAATAAAGAAAATTCCAGTAATTCAATCTTGTAATATTCTTCCAGACAATGAAGTTATCCTAGTGTAAAACAAGGCAAGATAAGAATCTATCCCATGAAGCGCTGAATTATTGTAGTAACTAGGTTAAGGAAAAATTCAACAATAAAAATGACTGTGAGGATTCTAAGGAAATTCCAAGTCAAAACTGCAGCCCGTTGCACATTCTATTTAATATAATAATTCTCCATCCAGTAACAATCATTTTCAAGTCAATGCCAAACTCTGATTGAAGTCAATGAAAACAGGAGCAAGACCTTTCTTATTACTATTTGATTAGTTTGTGCAAGTTTGCAAAAGCAGAAAATTACTGTTGGTGACAGGGGAACCTCAAAAGATATACTTGTTTGTTTCATTGGAAAAATCATAACGTGCAAGTTTGGATGATTATACAGAGATATGTAAACCTTTTTGATGTATTTTAATCCTGGCCTTCAGACCATCTGTTCAGCAATATTTTTTCTTACAGTTTCATGATACTATTATTAGGGGGTTTTGTATATTAACACCTAACAGCCCTAATTAATATTTGTTCTACTGTGGCAAGTGCTGTATAGACCATGGTAAAACCAAGTGCAGAATAAGATGGGACTATATACAAAAAACCCTAGCTAAGTACTAAGTACAAAAAATGACTAGCTTTGCAATTCCCAAGGTAAATTTTGGCTAACTGTACGCTAGGTGTTATTTTAGAACAATTGTTTTTCTTATAATTTCTTTTCAATTCCCAATGTTTATTTGGAAAATAAAACACACAAAAAAATACCGTTGAATAAATTCACAGTTATAATGTAAAACACCATGACTAAAGAGAACAAAGTATACAGTACGTATGTCAGGAATCTGATACAAAAGGACAACAGAGTTCAAAAATGCAATTCAGTTCTATTCTTTGATCTAATCTGATAAACCTTTAATCTTTCTGCTGTAGAACACAAGTTCAGGCATTGCAATGCCTGTAGATCCAATTCCAATCTCTTATTCAGACAAATCATTTTCACTCCTCAGTAACTCTCAGGTTCGATAATACCAACAAAGAGAGTCTCACAATGTATGTCTCATATCCAGTACCGAGTTTATTGGTTGGGGGTTACTTATTTTATGATTGAAGAATTTCTTTTGCAAGAGAAAAATGAAGATTTTTCTTCTTTATTTTCTAAATGCTTAAACATGGAACTTTTATTCCTTTTCCCAAAAATCCATACTTCTCATTCCTTCTGTGACATTCTCAATACTTTTTAAACAGCAATGGTAAAATACATTAAGCTGCTCAGTGTCTTGAAACCACAATGATATTCAGCCTTTCCTGGAAGAGAGACCTTTTCACTTGCACTCTGGTTTTAATTCAGTTCAGCTACAGTACAGGAAAACTGAGAAATAAACCATAAAGTCAAGAACAGGCTCTTTTACTATACGTATGTAAAAGTGATGTTACTTAAAGTCAGTAAAAGCAGTGGTTACTCAGCACCTGAGAAGACTAGATATTGCTAAGATTCTCCAGCCAAAGATCTCAAGGTCAGTTAAATATTAGTTAAGATCCTAAGAAATAGATGTATCCTCATTTTCTTCAGCACAGTATTACCATTATGAATGTGTGAAGTATTTATAAGCTTCTTAATAAATACAGTCACTTCTAAATTGTGACCCTCAAAAAAAGCATAGCAAGAAAGAGTTCCAAGAACAGAAATGTCAACTTTGAAGTAAGTTTCTCTAATGGGAGAAAGTTGATATTCTATTTACTTTAGTTTATACAAGAATGTTTCTTAACTCACTCAAGTTTGGGTGATAAAAAAAGGGAAATTTCTTATGCTGCACACACACCAGCCATAGCCACCTCAGGGCTCTGACTAAAGGTATTACGTGTCTGGCCCAAAAAAGAGCAACATGAATAACCTTTCGTTACAGTGTTCTTCCTTAAGACATGAAGGTAGACTGTAAAACTCATGCTCTGCAATCAGCAAGGAGCAGCATATTCCTTTGTGGAGGAAGAGATTCAGTCACAATTTCCACAATCCTGATCCTGGTAGTCTTGTTATTGCTGCTTCCTACCTCCTCATGGCCACCTGCACAGAAAGAGGAATGCAGTGGACATGCAGAGTCTGCTCTGCTTTGGTGCCATGGCAATGTGCCACGTAGGACAGGTACCCAAACAAGGACCAGAAGGAACCTTTCCTCCCTGGTAACTGCCCCACCATAAATGAAAGGCATGTTAATTCTCTTTCTCACGGAGCGATGAACAATTAGTAGTGCCACTAGATAAACTTAAGCAATTGCTACAGGATAGCTAGCCACGTTATATGATTGCATGCCATCCTGCCTCCAGGTCTCCTGTCCTTCTACCCATCCCATGTCAAAAGGATGGATATGAACCCACGCTTAAGGAATGGTTTGGGCTGTATACCGCCTCCCTGAGTCGTCCCAGTGCTATATGATAAGAGGAAGTTTGCCTCCCAGCACATACATGCATAGTTGCATATACACACAGTATATAGTCTCCTGGCCACTGGATAGAAATCCAGATTATTTTATTAAATAGTACTTCCTCTAATTTTATGCTTCTTCCAGACATTCAGTGTATTTGATAATGAACCCAAACAGTAATAAGGGACTTGAAATAAGCATCCTGAGTACAATCCAGTGCCTTGAAGTCAATTGAAATTTTGCCATTGACATAAGTGAGGCCAGAATTTCTGCCATGGTCCTAAAACTGTTCCCCCTTAAGAAATACAGCCTATTTCAGTAGAGGATTCCTTACCACCCCTCTACTCTTACGCATGATAAACCTGCAATAATAATTTTACTAGCGTTTAGTATCACAGTTATGTGCAGTGTCATTTCAGTTACATTCATTGTAATCACTTGGAGTTAACACGCAGCTGGTAAAGAAGTTTATCCAGAGTTTTCTGGAAACATCATATAACTGCAGATCTTCTTCCTTAATACTGCTTCACAGCTGTGATCTCCACCTGAGCACACCTTGCTTTCCAAATGGCAATGTCAGTTTGCTTTCAGTGTCTGAGACAGTACACTAATGGGTATTCAGTGGTGTGGAAGACACCTTTATAGTTGTGTGACTTTAAAGGCGTCTCTTTAAAAGAGACGTTATTACTACAACTTGGTGCATCAGAAAGGTACTTTTCATTAAAAGTACTTTTCATCCTGGAACACAAGTCCTATGAGGAGCGGCTGAGGGAACTGGGGATGTTTAGCCTGGAGAAAAGGAGGCTGAGGGGAGACCTTATTGCTCTCTACAACTACCTGAAAGGAGGTTGTAGAGAGATGGGGGTCGGTCTCTTCTCCCAAGTAACAGACAACAGAACAAGAGGAAATGGGCTCAAGTTGCGCCAGGGGAGGTTTAGATTGGACATTTGTAAAAATTTCTTTACCGAAAGGGTTGTCAGGCATTGGAACAGGCTGCCCAGGGAGGTGGTGGAGTCCCCATCTCTGGGGGTATTCAAAAGGCGTTTAGATGAGGCCCTAAGGGATATGATTTAGTGGGGGACTTGGTAGTGATAGGTTAATGGTTGGACCCGATGATCTTGGAGGTCTCTTCCAACCAGAACGATTCTATGATTCTATGATTATGAGTGAAAGTTTCACCTTGAAAATTCAGTTTCTCGTGCTCATTTAGAATCAGTATATATGGACTGAAGTTCAGACTTTGTGTTCTGTCTGGCTGTTAACCATAGTGAGGGTGTGCATGTGGCGTTGTGATGTGAAACTGGGATTATATTTCATCCTCCATATTAAACTTGGAGTTTTTCTGCTGGCTGCAATTATGGTATCTAATGTATGTGTTTGGGGTGCAGGGGGGAAATATTGGAAAACCTTTGTTAGTGAGTCATCAAAGTTTTAAGTTATTGTTAAATGATTCTATTGTTGGACAGGAGTCTTGATTAGGTTTCTTTAGAGATACTCCATCCTCACCTTCTGATAGTCTTAAAATTGTTGTGTGTAGAAGTTACTTTTTTGTTGCCGTGCTTTTCTCATAGAGTCTCAAATGTTGGACACAGCGCCATTTCCAAGACTTAGATTTTCTGAATGATTCATAGGAACACCTTCTTAATTAGTTCAGATGTTTTGGGTGCAAATGGTTTTTAACAGAGAAGTGTGCTGCAAAATCCACTTTCGTAATTCAATTACTGTTACCAAAATGTAGTATTTTACAAAACACCTAGGGGCACTAGACATTTCCTGTAAGAAAACTCCAGGGGAACGGGAAAGCCAGTACATCTGGGCAGAACAGGGAATGTCAAAGCCTCAATAGCTGTCCTTTTTTTGGGTGTAGATTCTAGCTTCTGCGTGCCTTTCTAGTTCTCAAGTACCCAGCAGTTTTAGTCTGCCTTGGGTCATTAGATGATTAAAATATGCATACATTCAATAGCATAAAACTCATCAGAACACACATGCAAAAATTTAGAAGCTGAGACCCAGCTGTTTGCTGCTTTGAATAATTGTTTTTTCTTTTTTTTTTTTTTTTACTTTGAGTAGCACCTGTAAGTATTGAGAACAGCAAAGCCAAGCAGAACGTAAGCGATAAGCAGAAGGGAGGAACAGGCCACACAAATACTCTTTTGTTAGAATGAAATTGAGGTTGTCTACGTATGTTTTCTAAACTCAGCCAAAACTTTGGCTGTAAAAGCTCTCACTAAAGCATTAGCTACTCCATCTTTTCAGGGGATGTTGTGTATTCTAGTGTCTCTGTCTGGAAAAGTACTTGTATTATTATGGAGTGAAGTGGGAATAAATTCCCCCAACATGCTGCACTGTGCTCAGGAAGACTATATTTAACATCAGAGATGAAGGTCATCTTTTACCTTTACTCTAAAAGCTATGGCTCTTTAGAGTTTTGGGATTTTCTGCTTGTTTACTAATTGTAAGTGTATGTTGTGACTGTAGTGCTGGAGACTTTAATCTGATTAATAGAGGAAATAAAAAACTTAACATTTTACTGCTAGTATGTTTACTCTTGCACTTTGTGACTTCATTCCTGAACTTCACAAGAAGCAGGATTGTTTTAGTCTACACTGCCTTTGTTAAAAATTCTCTCTCTTCTACTCCTGCCTTACACACCAAAAATAAACTCAAAGAAGAGTTTGGCTACAGTTTTCAATAGAAGGCTCATCAGTATTTCCTATAATTTCACAGCAGGAAAGACTACACAATTATACTAAACAGTTTCCTACAGAGGTCTGTGTCAGAGCTTCTATATTCACGTCATTGTTATGCTTATCAGGTGCATGGATTTCAGGCATTTGCCTTCTCTGACTCGTCCTTCTTACCTTCTATAACTTACGTTTAATAAGCAGGCAAAAGCTCCTCTGAGCTTTACTAGCAGGAGATAATTGTTCTATACTCTCTGCAGTTTCCTCTCCAGCACTATAACATACATCAGTTGCTAATGGTTAATTACTTTGTGCACTTGCAGTTCAGTCTCCTGAGGAGTGAAATTAAATTTTGTGGTTTTAGCCTAGGAGAACATTGACTCAAAACACACACGCGCTTGAAAGTTTTTCTGAACACTAGTCAAAGCAGTTCCTTGGCACACAGGACAGGGAGTTGCAGGCCTGACTTCTATTCCAGGTAGCACTTGATTTGATGTTCACTGAGTGTATCAATGGCCAGAACTAGTTCTTTGCAGCTACCACTGACGAGTATGCCCTTTCCTCTCATTGAAAGACTGTTTATTCACTCCTGCAAGAAGCCGTACATACCACTATAACTAAATGATTCAGTAATTCAAGAAATTACTCATTCTATCTGAATTTCGCTTACATTTGCCTGAAACTAACAGTCTTGGCAAGAGACAACTAACCAGCCTTGGAGCACTGTCAGTGCTAGGAATGTAACACTAATTCATTCATCCTGGAAAGTTGAGGAGTGCATTGTCATCCTTTGCCCAGACTTAATTGGATAGCTAGAATTTAAATGTGCGCACTGAAGAGAACAATTGTGTTTTGCCCATTTTTACTAGAAATATTGCTGATCCCTATGTGCATTGTGTAAATGATGCCCAGATATCTTGGAAAACATGATAAACAGAACTGTTAGGAAATATTCCGGTGAAAAGGTTTTCTCAAGAAGATCTGTTTTCATAAACTGGAAGTATTTTCTTGCAGCATTTTGGATTTTATGAATTTTCACTGAATAGAAATGAGATTCAAAGGATCCCTTGTCTGGACTCCTGACAGGTTGTCCCAAGAGATCCAGAAATTTTTCAGATTTGTTTAGTTCTGAGAAAAACTGGGATCAATTCTTGCAAAATAGAAATCCTCTTTTAATAAGCTTTTTAAGGCATCTTAGTTTCTCTTTTCATATCTGGTTCCCAAAGTAACCTAGAGAATGAGCTCTAAGAAGTACTTTATATTTTGGAAACCGATGATGGCCATTGTAAAGCCTTTATAATACTGCAGCCAACTGCAGTTATGTCAGCATATAACCAAAGAAAAAAAAAAAAGCCCAACCAAAACCCCAAAAACCCTCGAAACAAAAGAAGTCCCAGATGCTTTTTCAGATACACAACTAGTGCAACTTTCAAGAAATAGTTTTCGCCAGAGTTTTTTGTCTGCTTTTGTAAGTTTACCTGATATGCCTATGTCAGTTGCAAATTGTTTCTACAAGAGAGTAGGCTTTATCTTATGATTTGTATGACTATCAGTAATTATAAAACCCCAGCAGAATAAAAGGCTTTTTTCTCTTGCTAGATAGGGAGCTTAATTATCATTAATTTAATTCTGAGAGCAACTCTCACTTTGTCTCCCTTATTTCATAGAAGAGCTGCTACTGAGATATTTTGCCATCTTTTTCCTTTCTATAGGACAAATGCACCTTGACCTCCTCCTCCTCTCTTTTTCAGTACAAACAATTTGTATGAAGTATATATACTGTTCTGAGGTTAAAAAAAAAAAAAAAAAAAAAAAAAAATCCTTGTCTATAATTCATTTGGATTTGACTTTGATGAAGGCTCTTCCTCTTGAATTCACAAGGAGACAAGCTGGCCCAAAACTTATTTCCCTTACAAAAGAAGCAAGCAAACAGCAACCCTCAAACCTGAAAAAAAAAATCAAAGGACATTGTTTTTTTTCAATTAAGAAGAGGAATACATTTGAGGGAACAGACGAGTTCTGAAATATTTTAAGGAATTTTTTAGCTAGCTGTAATAAAAGAGCTAACTTCTAATATTTTTCCATTTCTTTTTCTTTATCTTCTCCAATGCTAGGTTGCAAATACCAGGAGAAGAACTGCCCAGTAATTTATCAGTGCCTGGAAACACCTGGGTTTGCCATATGGTTCTTCTGTAGACAGTTACAGTTCTGAGTTTCAGCTATGCAACATTTCAGAGTGAACTACATTGATTTACATTACAGTGCTATGTGAGATTTCCCCTCAGCTAGTTTTAGTAGGACTAGGCATCCCAGACAAAGTATATGTAAACTTTGGGCTACTGTCTGGCAGCTCAGCAAGACAGAATTCCTCTTAAATGTGCATTTCTCAGAATCACCACCTTTAAATTAGTCATTTAAGAATAAGGTTGCCTCCATTCAGTTCTTTCAGCCTATAAACAACTGAGCTGAGCTTACTGCACTGACAGATGGGGAGGCCACACTACAGTTCAACAGAATAACACACAGCTTTTTGTTGTACAGTTCTCCTAACTATCTGCTCTGCCTGGCCCTCCCACTTCCTTGGGGGCCTGAACACATTTGAACTGATACTATATAAAAAAAGTGTAGAATTAAGTGCTGTCAAACTGGCTGGTTGTCTTTGACTACTTCCTCTTGGAAGCAAGAATTAGAAAATAAGCCCTTCAACTTTAATACTAACTTTTTACTTTGAAAGAAGAATTTCTTCATGCTAAACCTCTCCTGCAAATACTATCAGATAGACCTATTTTTTTCATATTTTTCTACTTTAGAAAAGGCAGTATTCTGACATTCTCTGCAATGTATTTCAGCCATTCTGCACAATTAAGACATTTTGTAAACTCAGAGCTTGGCTATAGATTAAGGTAATGTGATAAATTATGCAGAACACAATTGATGAAGAAATGGTTAAATGGGCAAAAAGATCTGGAAACTGAGTGAATTTGCACCAAATTTTAAACATTTCCACTGTCTGTTATTACTTTGATGAATTAGTATAAGCACCCTTTGTTTATTTTGTTTCTTTGAGAGGGAAGAAGATAGAGCATGTATTACTTGCATAACCTGCTCTTATTTTACATTGAAAATTAGAGTCAGTACTCTTAAATTGTAAGACTTCATCTTCTACAACATTTATAAAGATTTAGCTTCCTAAGTACTTCAAGTTATTGGCTATAAAAAACTTCATATATTCATACTGACAAAGAAAATAAAAACAACTCTGGGCCCCAACTCATGCAGACTTTGTAACACACTGAATCACAGCAAAGTGGCACTCATCTTAAATGTTCAGTGCAAGTAAGTTTTTCGGTTTGTTTAGAGAGTATAATTTCATTGGAAAATATTTCTGGTTAGAAACATTTCTGACTTTTTAGTATAGAAGTTGTAGCATTTGTGTTGGAAAATCATTCTTTGGTAAGAATGCTTCCTGAGTGAAAAGTCATCATCACTTTAAAAGATGACAAATACAGTAACTGTTTTCCATTTGGAAATAAGTAAGCTGACATAAAGTGCAAGAGAAATGTGCTTTAACTGTTTCCCAACATTTTTTTCAAATGAGAAACAGTAACAAAGAGCTATGGGGAATTTTTTTCCGACTTGCTTTCTAATTGATTCTTAGTGGCAAAAGCACATAGACAACCTGGTGATGAAAGACAGAATGTTTCCTCAGAAAATGTCAAGGTGGAGCTGAATGCTTACAGTTTATTTCGTGTGTGTGCATTACAGTTTCATTTACTCATTTTACGTCTTCCAGTTGGAAAAACAGTTAAAAATATTGGGGAAAAAACACAATGAAAAATATAATTTCAAAATAGATACCTTTGGAACACTAATTCAGACTTTTGGTCACATCTCTCATGTGAATCACCTCCTTACCAAAAATGACATAACTATATAACCCTTGCCATAAAAAAACGCTTTTACATTTCAAAAAGAAACTACCAGAAATATAATGATGTCTGCAAAAGGCTTCTCTACTGCTATTGTAATTTACTTGAAAGGTAATGGAAGAATCTCAAGTTTCAAGATACAACAGTGTATTTAATGTCCTACACTGCTCTTTTACTAAGACAGAAAGGCCTTCTTCAGTGACTTGGTTAGTTATATTTAACTAATAACTCTATATGAAATTATCATATCAATAAATTATTTGTTAAATTAAATCAAGTCAAATTACTGAAAGAAAACTGTCAAATGAGGGCTAAATGCTAGGACTTCAAATGGAAATCAGTTCTCAGTTACTACCTGTGTTGTGGTGTTTGGGTGCTATATATGTAGGTTTTTGCTGGTTTAAAAAAAAAAAATATTTAAAGCCATGTGTTTCATGAATTCCTTATTGTGCTCCATTCTGCTGTACACTTTACTTACACGTTAAATTCTCTGTGAAGGAAATCCAAAATTGTTGTTCATGAGCTCTGCAATAAAATAGTGTGGGGTTTTTTTTTATGAGACAACAATTTTCAAGTGAATAGGATCTTTATAAAACATATTTTAACACTCCTGTAGATTAATAACGTGTTAGCAGAAAAAGGCACGTTGAGCTTAGCTCAATTATCCTTCCATCCCAATTACACTGTGACATTAAATCTTGTGACATTTAATAAGAAAGGCCATTTCACCCATGGCTGCCTCAACTGCTGACAATTTATGCAAGAGTGTTCCCTCCTAAGAAACTATTCTAAAAAGAAGGAGGCTTTCTCACATGCTGATATGTCTAACTGCCCATGTAAATTAAATAAGATACAGCAAAACATATAAAATTGTTCATCTTACAATTGCCTGATGCCTTTGACTACAGAAAGAGGAATTAACCAGGCTGGCATAAATTCTTTTTGTGATCGCAATAGTGTTAATGGACTAAAATAAGAAAGAACCAGGGTACAAAATAACAAAGTAGATACCTCTCATTTCTTTACAGCGTTTCACATTGTGAATATGAATTCACAGGTTTAAATATCTTCAATTTTTTATCAAAAAAATGCCATTAAACAAAACTTTTAGTGACACCATTAAATAAGTCACTGGAGTAAACCTAGTGGTGTCTTCCTCAAGGCAGAACTGAGGGACAACCTTTAGGACCAGCTCAAGATTCTTTCCAGGACAACAAATATACATGCTCCTTATCATAGATTATAAGCCAAGAAATCTCAGCTAGCTGCTCATCTGGCTCCAAAACTGGAAGATGTATAGCTTGGTCTGTATCTGAAATAACTAGCCTTGCTGATAGGCAACTGGCTTCAGGATTTGAGCTAGAATCATCATGCAGTGCCAAGCAACAATTATGAACGCATCAGCTGGCTCCGTAGATGTCTTAAGGATTTTTACAGCAAGTTCCACTGCGGGGTGGTGTAAAACAATGCTCAAACCATTTTAATTAACTTCTACCTCTAAAAGTTACAAGTATATTAAGTCAGGTGTATTTAAGACCATCATTTTCACATTTTCAAATAACTATGGAGTCACACACTTCAGTAAATGGCTTGGCTTTCAAAAAGAGTCTGAGTTCTTACAGCAATTTATTTTACTCCATTATGAAATAGAATTTGATGATAACATGGCACATCTGGTCTGTTGTTTAGGTAGGACAGATGTTTCAAATCAAATATCCAAGTGTTGAAGAGCAGGCTGTTTGCTGCAGGTGAAACCTCTGTGAAAGTCACAAGGACTAAAGGATTGCGTCCTGCCTGATTAAGACTGGGTAAACTAATTCAGGTTCATGCTCATAGTAGAAATGTTATGGTTTTCTATGGCTCTATTCTGCCCAGCAATAGCTATTTTACAGTTTTTCTGTGATATTACAGCATACAGTATAGGAAAATCAGGTAACAAAAAGCAAAATTAAAAGCTTAATCTTGTCAATCTTTTCAAAGGATAAGAAAAAAGCAGCTGAATTTTAACTACTCCATACTATGAAAATCACATGCTTTTACAGGTTTGTGGGTGGAGAGAACAGCGTGTGCCTTCGTATATATTAGCAAAAGTTAATCCAGCTGCTCCAACTTCAGGGCATGCCACACACTCTTGTGCAGGATGGATAAATGAATGAATCATTGAGCCATGATCTTCATCCTTCTTTGAAAATCATAGTTATTTTTGGCACCAAGCTATAAAAAGTTATTTTTTTGTAGAAAATGCCTGTGCAGGAATAAGCACTGTAGAAAATCCTCTGAAACTATGCATTATAGAAAACATAGTACTTTCACTGAAGATGCCCGTGGCAAGGACTTTATGCCAATATCAGATTTCATGCACCTTTTCATGTAATATCTCCATAAAGCATTCACATCTAATACAGAAGATGACAAAGTGCTACGTTTGTGGCAGGAGTAGATAAAATCCTAGGAAACCACAACCAACAAAACACACTAACGAAATAAAAATTGGGGAGGCGGAAACCAAAACAATTAAACTAAAGTCTGCCTCTTAACTGTAGTAGTTCTAAGGACAAGAGAGAAGGAAGAGAAATATTCCAAAGCCCAAGCCCATTTTTCTTTTTTCATTTCCATTTCTTAGGGATAAATTTGTTTATAAGAAGAGTCAGATTTTACTGCACGTAGAGCACTGAAGCTAAATGCCACCAAAATTTCTTTGGCACAGCTCTAATTTCTTTAGAAACCAAATACATAGCTAACACTTGTGAGCATTTTAATGACAGAATGAATAGATTTGCCAACTTTCCCAGTGTAAAAAAGCCACAGGGACAGGGCTGTTGGCACAGAACAGTCAGCTGCTCGATTGAAAGCTTGTTGCCTTTGCGTGTGCTGGGTGAAATGGATGCTGGCTTTGAACATTTGCTCCCTACTTGCAGAACCCTCCTCTGCTGACATTCTGAGCCCTTGTGTCCTTTCAGCAAGGAGGAGCCAGAGTTACCCGTGGTGGGGGCGGCGGCACACAGGTACCGTCCCTACCTCCCTCTCCTCTTGGGGCTGGTGGCAGAAGCAGAAAGCCCTGCTTCCTGGGACCTTCGCACCGTGCTCTGTGGTCCCTTCACCAGGGACAGCCTGAGCGCTGAGAATGGAGTCCGTAGGAATGGATTTCATCATGGCATTTCGTCATTGTCTGCTACAGCAAAAAGTTGATTAACGTTCATGGGCTCGTGCTAACAGCTACAGTAACTAAGCCTGGCTCATGCCAACTGCTGCAGGGTGAGATCCAGCCGCCTTGGGGGGAAGGAAGAAGAGGTTCTCAGAAACAGGGCAGACTGCAGTCTCTGTACAGAGAAAGGGAGAAGGGGAAGCCATACCAATCAGCCTCCTTTCACTTGTCCTGACACACACTGGCCTCTCCTACCCAATTCCCCAAATCTTCGCTTCCCTTCCAAGCCTTCCCCTCGCTCCTCACTGACTGAGCCCTGCTCTGCCAGTGTTGCAAAACAGACCTTTGCCATTCCAAGACAACAGCCTGTTTTCCTCCATTGCTGAACGGCCTCAGGTTGGTTTTGGCTGTATTTCTCCACCATTCTCTAACCATATGCATACATTAGAAAACTATTTTTAGAACTGCATCAGCTACACAAATGAAAACCAGTTGAGGTTTGTGGGGTTTTTTTTCCCTCCTGTGCATTGTTGCTACTTCAGTAATTACACTAGAAGTTAGAGATAATTAAAAAATCATATAGACACCTCCTTACATCACCAACCTTTCTCCTATTACATAGGAGAACTGGGCATAAGGATTAGCTGGTTCTTGTTCATGCATCTAGAGATGCAACAGAATCTCCATCCAAAAAAGGTATGTTTTTTATCATTTCAATTCAGAAAATAAGCAGAAATAGTTTGGAGCTTTGGCATAGTATATTTGAGTCTCTGCCAGATAACAGCAACCTCTTCTGAGAAATATCAATGCTCATGTCAAAGGGCATCAGTTTGTGGGCTGTTGTTGCTATGGCCTTTGAACAAGGACAGAAAAATATTTTGATTTTTGAATGCATATTGAGTAAGTATTCAATTAAATTGAGAAGTCAAGATTTGATTCTACCTCTATACAAGCCCCTGGGAAATTTCCCTACAATTTTTATGTTTTGCAATTATAGCTCTGATTTCTGTTTTGGCTTCCAGATATCCAAAACTAGTTCGTTAATTATATTCCAGAATTATAACAGAACTCTCCAGATGCAACATTTTGTTAAATTCTGCTTTCTTTTCAAAAATTATTCTTCCACTGTGGTCATAAATGCTTTTTACACCAGGATTCTAGAATCATTTGCAAAACTGGAAAATAAAATCTGTCATTTTTCCTGTTCTGCATGGAAATTAATGTAACAGACTGTTTAATTTGAAAGAGCACATAAGGACAGCGTTGATGAATTGCTTCAGCTATCAACATGACTGGGAGACAGTAATAAAACTTTCCTGATATGTAACCATCAACAATGCCATTTTTGAAGGAGATGATGATTACTGGTGGATAAAAAAGAAATTCAATCTCTATCAGGCACCAACCTGCAAATGTAAAATTTATTGTAATTTCTGCTGGAGCTAAAGAATGGTACCTTTGAGGCAGATGCCATGAAAATTCCAAAACAAACAATAGTTCTGGCATACATAGTGTAAAACAAAATTACAAGTCTTGATAAGAAAATAATTGTAATTACTTTGAGTAGCGTTGCATTACTCTTCTGTTCACTAAAACTTAATTATTGATAAATAACTTGAAGTAAGTCCATTTTCTCCTCGTAGCTGAATTACATTAATGGACATTGTAGGTCTGATTTTGCTTCTTACAAAGTCTGTAGCAGCTTGTCAGTTGTCATTTAAATTCTAATCTCTAGAAACCTTTCCTCTTGATATCTGGCATAGTGGTTTTTAATACATCCCTATTATTATCAATCTAATAACATGACATAAAGCATGCTCAGAGAGTCAAAACACTACCCTTTGCTATAAATTAACATACACTGCTGGGACTTCCCCTTATCAAACATTGAGTTGTGAGTGACATAATTGTTACAAGTGAGGCAAAGTGTGTAGGCAGAGAGAATGTATTTTATTGGACCAACTGGCATAGCTGGGGGAAAAAAAAAAAGATCAACAAACCTAGAAAATTTTCTGTTCCCAAAAGCATATCTATTTCACCCAGCCATATCAGCTGGTTTTAGCAAAATACACTCTCTCTTCCTATAACCTCGCCTTCTTGGGTTGCCACAGATAAAACGCGACCACTACAAACATTTTGAAGTAATGATGATGCCATGGTAACATGCAGAAATATTATTTTTTGCCTGTATTGAGGCAACATACATCTACCAGGAGGGTTAAGAGAGAGTATTCCTTAAGAAAAACAGTTCCTGCAAATACTAGTCCCCTGCTCAAGTCTCCCTGCAAAATTTTACAATTTTATATTTAAAAATTTTAATTAAAGTTATCTCTCTTGTTTAACACAAAGAAAATAAGATTTTATTCACCATACAGGAAAATTGGAAAATAAGGTGCACTAAGCACTGTCAAGTGCTTGCAGAAAACAAACCCACTTTGACCCCATTCAACTATTCTAATCCTAGATGATGAACATAAGACTTCCCTGTGTGACGATGACGTGAAGAATACAAAGAAATGGACTTTAAATGGCTGGACTAGTATATAGCAACTGGACTAATAGAAAGGGTACACATTTCGAGCCTTTATTTTAATTGGCAGTTTCCTTTAAGTAGCTTTATCTCCTGGACAGTAAAATAGACTCCCAAAAGTATTGCAGTACAACTTTCCATAGCCCTTTTCTATAGGTTTACTGTCTCCTTTCCTACAGCAGTAGAACTTGCCATAGGCTTACTGTTTCCCTAAACATTGATAAGTGTTTTCTTTTCACATACTAAGGAAGGTGCCAGTGATTCCTTTTCAATAGCCTTCAGCTGTGCAAGCAAAAAGTTATTTGCCACATACAGGAGGGCCTGTTTGTACGGAACAGGCAGGCGGCTGCATGTGTTCGGAGTCACACTGACTTTATGCTTTGAAAACATGTTCCTCAAAGCTTCAAATGAAGCAACAGTGATAATAATTATCAAATACTTCAAGATAATGCTAAACAGAGTTCCAAGGCTATGACAATGCAGAAATAATTCACTGTAAACATACATCCCTGATCCTAATGCCTGAAGTTGGAAAATATTTATGACAAAGTACAGCTGAGGTCTGATTCCACTGCCATTAAAATTGATGGGAATTTTACCCCTAGCTTCCATGGTAGCAGTTCATAAAAATGTATTTACTGGGGAAGGCAGAAATAATTCATATGTATGACTGCATGAATGCTTATATATATGCATACAGATATAGCTTAGTACATTCCATTTTTTCAAAGTCAAGCTACTTGAAAAAAAAAAAACTCTGTCCTTTGTCTAATTTTGTTCTTACATTCTTATGATATATTTTAGTATCATGTCTTCATGTTTCCCATAAGCTTTCTTTTATGTCTAAAAACACAGTAGTAATAATATCTTCAAGCTCTTTTATTTCTGCTATGAGTTAAATTTATATGTATACATTATGGCCAAGTTTCTGTTAAAAAAACCCTTATCTTTGAAATAGGATTTGAATTTCCTTGCTCTATTTAAATGCCAGCAGTAATTACAATGCAGGACTTTTTCTCATGCAATTTCTTTGGCTTTTTAAAACCAAGAATTAGAAGTTTGATAGCAAATTCAAAGGAACATATTACATGGTTTATCTGAAAATGCAGAGTCAGATTCAATTAAACACAATTAACCTCAAAAACTGCCACCACTTCTAAGGGTGAATCACATCCCTCCCAGCAGTTGAACCTTCATGCGATGAGAGAGTCTCTCAACAAGCACGTGTGCCCTTCAGCCCAGAGGGGCTGACTCTGCTGAGCTCCTAAATGCCCACGCTGCCCAGTTAACATCACTGCAGGTCATTTCTGCAAATGAAGCACAAGGACTCTTCATCTTTACAAGAGTTTCTTGTGCTTAATGGGTAGAGGAATCGAAGGAGCCGTGAACTGTAAGTTGTATGGGACTGATTAGCTGTATCTGGGAAGAAGAGAGGCAAGAGATGCAAACTACTTCAGTATGAAAATGGTAATCATAAAGCAGTTCTACACCTTCGAAAAAGATTAATTTTTTGTCTCTACAAAGACAGAATTAATTAACAAATCCAACTCCTAAAAATCCAATAGCTCAGTCAGCTGGAAGATCCTGACAGAATTTGACCAGAACTAAATCAATAAGGCTTTACAGAAATGTAGCAATACACCTATAGAAGCTACTTTGTAGATCATAAATAAGTCAGTAGTTAATGGCACCTTGGCCTCCTTTACATGCTCCAGCAGTGTGAGACCTTGTACTGACTAAAAATAGCTATCTTGGGATTCCTTTGCACTCAGAGTCCTCCAGAGGAAAGACTGAACAGGCTGGCCTTGCAGAATATCTCAAGAATAAACCTTTTCCAGGATGCAACTGTAGTAGTATCTTGGCTTTTCTAACTGGGCAGTGAGGAGTTGGGAGCTGGAGAAATAATTTGTCTCTATAGATCATCTCCATTTGCTCATTTCCTGGAAACCTGCATTAAGCACAAGATGTATGACTTTTTACATCTCATTCTAAATCAGCCTGCACCAGGTACACATTTATGTGAAGTTATATTCTGAACATTCAATTTAACAGATCCACATGGTCACGGAAAACCCATTCTGTCACTTATGGATGTCTATCCATTGAATAATTGGCTTAACCTACCTCTCTGAGTGCCATGCTAAATTTTGCAGCTTTTATTCTAAAATACATTTCTTCAGACTCATAAAAAAACCTTGTTCTTCTGCAAAATCTGTTGTCTTTTGTCTGAAAACCAATTAAAATATCTAGAAGTGTATGTAGTGAACAGAATGAGGAGAAACAGATTTTGGCTATTGCTATGCTATCTGAGAGGAAGAGATGGAGTTAAGAAGCCTTAAGCCACCCAAAACCATAAAGAACCCTGCTTGTGAGCTGAAAGATGGAAAATTAAAAATTTCAGGGTAACATTTTACAGACAGAAAGATTTTAAGTGCCTGAAAGGAGATAATCTTTTAACACAAAGTACCTTCTCAATGATAGCTGTAGCGTCAATTCCATGACTATAGTTAATCAGTAGCACAACATAGGCTGTTAGGCCAACTAGAAAGGATTTCTGAAAAGATGCAACACATTCAGAACACCATCTAACTTCACTAATCTCCAGTTTAATAATATGCTCTAATAAGATTTAATGCTAGTGCTCTTTCAACAAACATATTTAACCAGGGAGCCAAGGCTGAAACATGCTATTAATATGGGGGAAGAATATTTACATTCAGAAAGGAAAAACATAGCATATATCCGATGGAGCAGTTGATAAAAAAATGTAAAAAAATCACATCAAAGTTAAGAGGAAAATTTTGAACGGATCTGTACAGACAAACTATGAAAAACACTGACGTGTTGCATATTCAGTGATCCTCAGTAAAGCTGGGTAAGAAGTTTCAGGCAAATTAGAAACTTCATTCTAGTCTCTGTGGCCACATTTGAAATGCAACCTAAAAATCATCTCACTGTTTTTGCAAGGAAAATAGAACTACTAATATGTCAGCTTTATGACTGTCAACCCCACTGCCCAATCCACCCTCCCCCCCCCCCAAACACCTGCATTTCTTTGAACTGGGCAACTCATTAGTTAGATATCAGCCAAACTGTAGGAAAAAAATGTTCAGTTCTCTCCACTACCTTAATTTGACCTCACCTCTTTCCCTCCCAGACATCACCTTAGCCACCATGCTACCGGCTATTTTAAAGCAGCGTCTCTCTTTTTTGTCTGTTAATACTCATTTCACTTTGAAGGGGTAATTTCATGCCCACTCCATATTCCAGTTCCCAGGTCTGACAGTCATCCTCTGTCTCCCACCCCCTGTGACTTTGCAAGTATTTCAAATAAAGTAAAATGCTAAAAGAGGGGTTGAAATGATCTTTCCTGCTCCCTCCCTTCCAAAATCTTATTGCAAGTATTTTTAAAATGCAGTCTGTCACGTCTACACTTTTCTAATAAATACCAGTCTTATATCAAAAGTTTTGATTTTCTATTTTGTTGGGAATAAAAGCATTTAATCTAAACCAAGTTGTTCTCTCCTTCAGACCTCCACTTACAGCTGTGAAAAATTAATTTTTCACATAGCTTTAGTTTTCAGATATTTCACTGCGTGGTTTTTTTTAGCTTGCAACAAAAAAAGGGTGTATCCATTTGTCTTCTGCATTTCAAATACACAGAATGATACATAAGTTTATCAGGTAAAGAACCCGACCCATTCTTTGTTTTATATCAGTTTCTTTAGAAATGATCTTTAAATGAAGCAATTACCAGAGCATGCTATATCCAAGTATTCTGTGGCAAACACAAAACTCTGTCTCGCACTAAGAGACTAAGACTTAGGCACATCTTCACCTACAGTAAACATTAGCATTTTCATTCCTCCCTGCAAAGGGTGTCAAGAATCACATTGTCACAGAATCACCCTTTCCATTAACCCTTTGGGAAAAAAAAATGAAAAATGATCAAATAGAAGATTACTACTGGGAGGTGGCTGAGACTGCTAGTGTAGAAAGTGACTTGTACTAGAATGACATAGAAAAAGTTCATAACTGGCATTTGAGGAAGGGCAGTGACACTACTACTTCTACCACAGACTAATTTGCACCGTGAAGTGAAATTACGTTCCAATATGATAACCCATGACCCCTAACAAGATATTAAACAGCTGTGTCACAGCTGGTCACTACCTTAAGGCTAGCAGGTACATAGTACGCCAAGCACCAAACTAGACTGAATGCTGCGTGGAATGCAGGTGTGTTTATATACCATAGTGCTGTTCTAGAAAGATGCAAAGTAATTGTAGCTGCCTCAGAGACCAGCAGCGTTACAGTTGTATCAGTGCGGCCGTGCATCCCAGGCACCGATTCAGAAACTTCCTTTTCCCTTTTCTCCCTCCTGCTTAGGCCCACCTGACCTGAGGTATAGTCATGATCCGAGCATGTTATTAAGTGAGGGTAATACACAGAATCAGTGGCTGGGTCTCCCAGAGGCAGCCTTGGGCTCATTCTGCCTGTGCCCTAAGATAGTTGGATGCAAGTCTACCTGGCTTAGGCAATGCTCTGCTCTTGTCATGCCTCGCTGTATTAGCTTCAGCACAGCAGGCCCTTCAGATTAGCATCAACTAGCTCCACTCCCCCCATGATCCAGGAATGTCTATTGTAAGAGACTGAAAAGTCATTTGAATACATGGAATTCTTTTTTTTGTCCTATATCGAGGAACACTGTGAAGGTTGTGGCTGTTCCATGAGCCAGCCTTTTTTGAGCAAATACAAGAGTAACGGTAAATTAGTCATGCTCACATGAGGCGAAGTCCAAGCTACGCTGCAATACGTTGTGCAAGGCACTGCACCAACCAGCTCCAGCATCTTTTCTTGGTATTGTATTCATTTTTGTGGCACTGGACTGGGGTGTTATAATGCATTGTTGGACCTCACGAGAGGCAAATTTTGCTGTCCTGACTACTATAAATCACTAATTACAGGCCTCTGTGGCTTACATTAGCACTTGCTATACCGTACTTTACGATACTTATACAAATGGAGTGCAAACACCACACAGCAATATCTAAATTTCCCCCCAATATGTAAAGAGGCATGCATTTGTTGTCTTCTTTTGCAGTGATACTTTTAAAACATGATTTATTTTAGCTGACAGGAAGACATTTTAATAGTATTTAAAGATATAGTATATAAATTCTACATTTAGATTCTAAAATGGTGCAGAATAAACAAAGTCTAAACCATTTTATTTAAATATGCTTTTATGATAATATCTAGGATTCCAAAATTGTACACTTGGCGAAGGAAAAAAAAAATCTATTATCCAGCAACTTTTTTGCAAGTGTTTTCTAAATAAATAGTAGCTACATACATAACAAATACAGCTGTATCACCAAAATGTTGCATTTCTGTGTTGATACAAAATATTACAAAGCACTCTTTTTTAATTGTAATAGCAAAAGCTGTTTGTATATTCTGGTGTTGAGTTACAAAGATTTAAAAAAAATGTAAAAGAGACACGGTAACTCACAATCTAATGAAATGGAAAAAGAACAAGGCAAAAAAGAACAATATTGGGAGGGGAACAGAGGAAGAACTTGCAGAAGAATATTTTTAGGATAGATATAAAAGAAAGAAAAAAGGGGCACAGGAGATAAGCATGTGTAGTTAGGAGACAGGAAATTTAATTCTGACAAGATATAAGGAGAAGCATTAATGAAGACATCATTTGTCTAGTTTGCAGAAAAGGAGGCTGAGGGGTGACCTCATGCCTCTCTACAGCTTCCTGAGGAGGGGAAGTGGAGAGGGAGGTGCTGAGCTCTTCTCCCTGGTATCCAGTGATAGGACATGTTCAAAGCTGTGCCAGGGGAGGCTCAGACTGGACATGGGGAAGTGTTTCTTTACCAAGAGGGTGGTCAAACACTGGAACAGGCTTCCTAGAGAGGTGGTTGATGCCCCAAGCCTGTCAGTGTTTAAGAGGCATTTGGACAATGCCCTTACTACCATGCTTTAACGTTCGGTCAGCCCTGAATTGGTCAGGCAGTTGGACTAGATGATTGTTGTAGGTCCCTTCCAACTGAAATAGTCTAGTCTAGTCTAGTCTAAAACAAAAGAAAACAGAAAAATCAAGGAAGCAGGAAGGAGAGAGGACTGACAAGCAGTGAGAAGAGCAGGAGAGGAAAATTAAGGCAAATACAACTGTTCAATACAGGTACATAGTGGGGAGGGGAGGGAGTTAGAAAAGAGCTTGGTCTTCAGGAAGTCAGAGAGGACATAACTGAAAACAATAAAAAAAGGAAGTTTACGTAATTGGGGGGAAAAAAGTAAACATTATGGAAACTACCCTGTCATGACAGGTCAGAAGAAAGGAGAGGACAGCCAGCAGCAGACCTGGAAATAAGAACTGGAAGTGAAGCATGAGGAGGGGAGAATGAAGTCTGCTTTGCAATGTGCCATTTTTGTGACGATGGTAGGACATAAAGGAAAAACATGCAGGGAAAATAGCTGGATACTGAACCTGAGTGAGGGATATATGATGAAGTGTTGGGGAGCCGGATGTCATCGCTCTTCATTGCAACATTGTAACTAATTAAGATGTCAATTGCATATGGGATAAGGCAGTGTTTTCTAAAGCTGAGCTGGACAAGATATCCTGCCAGGGTTGTGTGGATGCTTTGCACTGTACACCACGCAGATATAACCTCCCGCATGCCATGCAAACAATATTGCAACTGTTCTTGTAATCCTAGTCACCTTTGATAGTCCCCCCTCTCAAATCTCATTTCTCAATTGGTGTCCTTCAACAAGTCATCTCTTGTTCTGCTACCGTAACTGCGATTCACAGAAAAACTGGATTACACTATAGGTAGCCATGTCTATTTGGACATGCATTTTGATCGATAGTCTGAGTTTAACATTAGGTTAAACTCATGAACACACTAATTGAATATGAAGTACAAGACAGAAAAGACAGGAAATAAGCTTCACATTCAAACTAGAGTTTGCTTCCTAATAGGTGCAGAGAGGGTTCCCCATTGCCACATGAAATTCAAGAATCAGATTTCTTAGTTTGTTCCTGCCCAGAATAAATAGACCTTTCTATTCGCTGATTTGGACACCACCAGCATAATTTCATGGGGATGAACTTGGTAAGGTACAGCTACTTAGATAGAAGAGATCCCTCCCAGCTAGGAAGACCAAGATGCTCTAAAGTCAAGACGCTCCTCCCACATCTCCTTTTCCCTGGTGCTTTGTATTGGGTTTGCATGGCAAGGTTTTGGTAGCAGGGGGGCTACAGGGGTGGCTTCTGTGAGAAGGTGCTAGAAGCTTCCCCTGTGTCCAACAGAGCCAATGCCAGCCAGCTCCAAGAGGGACCCACCGCTGGCCAAGGCCGAGCCCATCAGTGACAGTGGTAGCACCTCTGGGATAACATAGTTAAGAAAGGGGAAAAAAAATTGCTGGGGATTGCAGCTGGAGAGAGGAGTGAGAAGATGTGAGAGCAACAACCCTGCAGACACCAAGGTCAGTGAGGAAGGAGGGGGAGGAGGTGTTCCAGGCACCAGAGCAGAGATTCCCCTGCAGCCTGTGGTGAAGACCATGGTGAGGCAGGCTGTCCCTCTACAGCCCATGGAGGTCCACAGTGGAGCAGATATCCATCTCCAGCCCATGGAGGACCCCATGCCAGAGCAGGTGGATGCCTGAAAGAGGCTGTGACCCTGTGGGAAATCTATGCTGGAGCAGGCTTCTGGCAGGACCTGTGGCTCTGTGGAGAGAGGAGCCCATACTGGAGCAGGTTTGCTGGCAGGACTTGCGACCCCACAGGGGACCCACACTGGAGCAGTCTGTTCCTGAAGGACTGCACCCTGTGGAAATGACCCACGCTGGAGCAGCCCATGGGAAGGACTCCCGTTGGAGAAGTTTGTGGAGGACTGTCTCCCGTGGGAGGGACCCCACACTGGAGCAGGGGAAGAGTGTGAGGAGTCCTCCCCCTGAGGAGGAAAGAGTGGCAGAGACAACGTGTGATGAACTGACCACAACCCCCATTCCCCATCCCCCTGCACTGCTGGAGGGGAGGAGGGAGAGAAAACCAGGAGTGAAGTTGAGCCCAGGAAGAAGGGAGGGGTGGGGGGAAGGTGTTTGAAGAATTGAGTTTTATTTCTCATTACCCTACTCTGATTTGATTGGCATGTAAATTAAATTAATTTTCCCCCAAGTTGAGTCTGTTTTGCCCGTGATGGTAATTGCCAAGTGATCTCCCTGTCCTTATCTCAACCCACGAGCCTTTTGTTATATTTTCTCTCCCCTGTCCAGCTGCAGAGGGGAGTGATAGAGCGACTTTGATGGGCACCTGGCATCCAGCCAGGGTCAACCCACCACATGCTTATACAGGCTTTTCATTTATCTGTTGGTTTAGCAGGAAAAATTACTTTTTCTGTTTGCTGAGGTTGCACACAGGCTTCTGTGCCTCCATATGCTGCACTCACCCTTGTACCCCAGGCAAACTCAGCTCCCTGAAACCCTACTTAAATACAGGAGGAGGCCATCAGACACACAGAAGAGCTTATACCATTCTCAGCTTCCCAGTGGTCTGTAACCTCACCCATCATCAGGCTGGGGAGGGGACCAAATAAGATCAGAGAGTACCAGCAGCCTGTACAAATCTGCTGTTAGGCACTCACTGCCTTTTTCTGCCATGCAGTGCAGCTACAGCATTCATCCAAGGAATGAGAATATACAGCCTTTCAAAAAGTGCCCTAAAAAAATAAATATAACTGCAACATTTATCCAGGAAAAGGATTCAAGTCTTGGGTCCCTAGTGACATGTGAGGCAGAGAAAATATCAGCTAGGAAAAAAAGGAGGAAAAGAAAGATGCTCTTAATGATACACAAAATTCTAATTAAAACGTCTCAGCAAGCATTGAAATTTATTTGCCACTGATATTATGACGTGCATACTGGATTTAATGTGTAATCAGTGCTAATCCATTCCAAGTCTTGCAATATCAGCAACATTTATGGCAGACCACAACTGGAATTACACAAATAATGAGGACAGCTCAGAAAGAGAGTTTAGAAAGGTCCTCTAAATATCATTCAAGACAACAGTAAGATTACAAGAATTCTGTGACCTCAGAGAACTGTCGATCTCACTTCTTCTCCGTCTTGTTCTCCTTCAGGCCTAATTGAGATTTCTGCAGCTGGGTGCAGTATTTGTTCCTTTTAACAAAATGCCAATATTGGGGAAATATGTGTCAACATAGCTGCTATAATTCTTTAAATCTTAACAATAAAGATTCTTTATTCCTGCCTACAGTCCAGACCAGGACTTATGAGACTGTAGAAGCCTAATTCAATTGTTCTAGTGGAAAGGAGAACATATATATTTTTAAAGGACTTTTTGACCTTTCTTGGTCCTGTTGCTTCATTTGTTCTTTATAAACAGATATACACGTACACTTTTTAAGATCTCTTAGGATGAATATATTAATATGATCATTTGCTTATAATTTAGTTGATGCTTTTCTTCTGAAAAGCCAAAACAGAAGCATGTACAATCGTTGATAATGATCCAGCTTGAAATGACCTACAGTTACTTGTGGCTTTATTGTAAAAAATAAATCTCAGTAGTTTTCTTAAGGATCATGGGGCCGGCTTGAGCAACCAATTAATGATTTTTCACAATTTTAAAGAATTCAGTGTCTGCCGGACCAAAATCTGTTTCCCAAACAATGTAAGGCCTGACCCTGACTGGAAAATAAATCTCAAGTTGCAATCATTAAAATTATAATTTCTCCCTTTTCTACAAAAAGCTTGCCAAGAAAGTCCAATGAATTTCAGAAATATGTAGGAACACTGCTGTTAAATTACATGGAAACCTGAATATACAAACCCCTTCGTCATCTTCTTCCAAAGTATTCTAAAATCCAAGTCAAGTGTATTTTAATGTTGCACTGGTACAGACCTGCTTGCTTCTCTAAAAGGCCACTAAAATGCCACTGGAGTTAAAATGGATGAGTTAACCTTTTGAGAAGTACTCACAGCACCACAATTATTCTGACCTTTGACTGTACAATCCTTTAACTTTGCTGGCTATTCATTTAATGCCCATTTGTATTTTTTAAAATTATTACTACATGATTGAAAACATTTGTTTGCCAATTCATCACTATGACATGTAGCAGTTTGCAGCAACAAAGTATTTTGGTACAGCCAGTTTTAATTATTTAACCAATAACAAATAAGGCAAGAACCTCGATGTGGGGGAGACAAAAACTACGTGAGGGGCAGAAGCCCACAGAGAATTGGCATGAATTATTTTTACAACCATCTTAATGCATAAAGCTGTTTTGATGGATAGATAGGTGTTGAGATTAAAAAAAAAACAAACAAACAAACAAACAAACAAAAAAAAAACCACAAACCACCCACCACCACCCCCCAAAGAAAAAAAAAAAAAGCTGGTGCTGGTTATGGCTCATCCTTTGGCAAGAAGCAGAAAAGAAAGGCTCATCTCCACAGCCTTGGAGCCTTCACTTCAGCTGTGAGAGGAGGGGAACGGACTGCATCCTGCTAAGTCTTGTGGAGCTAAGGTAGAACAAGGATTCTCACCTTGATTCTGTTTATTATAAAAAGGTACTTCCATTGCCTAGCAGTAAAACGTTATCAACAGTCATGTAACAACAGCCTATCCCCAAACTCCTTCCAAGTTTAGTAACTGATAAGGCTTCCCAGTAACCTGTCTCCTCCACTGATAACAATTAACCTGTTGAACTTGATCAGCAGCCTACTAGTTGAAGCACTGGTGACAGCACATTTTGGTCAGGAAAGTGACTTCACAGCCCACACGATCTCTTGGGCACTTGTACACATCCAGAATAGTTTTGCTACATGCCACCCTCTCTGAGTGTAGAGGATCTAAGTTCGTAACATCACTTCAGAGAGAAAACGTCCAGTTCGGAAGGCTGAGAAAGTCAGAACACAGATCTGCCCAAATCCCGTGTGTGAAACATACTTGTAGTGGGAGAGGAAACAGACTCTGATGCCTAAAGGAAATATAAAAATCAGATGTGAAATTATCACATGCAGCCATGAGAAGTGCATAAGAGCAGCAACAAAACAGAACTAGTACTTATATTAAGTTCCACTAGCCATGGCAGTATTTTTTAACCTATTTTCCTTCTCAGTACCAACCAGTGTGTAATCAATAAAAGGTCTAAAAGTCACTCAGGTGCATTGATAAATATAAAGGCCAGAAGGCAACAGCCTCCAGAACTCAGCAGTTTGGTTACCTACACTTCTGTCAACACTTCTTTATCAGCTGGAAATTTTTTATGCCATTTGAAACAGCAAAATGGAGAGATGTCAGTTTGAAAGAATGCAAGTTAGACAACTTAAGCAAAGTAAGACCAAAAAAATATATCATGAGTCAACCCCTAGATATTGCATAACTCTCAGCAACTGCAACACACCAACCCTGAAGGCAACAACAAAGCCTATTTTAAACCACAGCCAGTGCATGTAGCTCTGTTTAAGAAAGTACAGTATTCAAAAGACACCTTTTGGTTAACAACATTGTTATTTTAACTGTTTTACAG
The DNA here is from genome assembly GCA_009819775.1 of Phoenicopterus ruber ruber. Classification (NCBI taxonomy): domain Eukaryota; kingdom Metazoa; phylum Chordata; class Aves; order Phoenicopteriformes; family Phoenicopteridae; genus Phoenicopterus; species Phoenicopterus ruber. Next base: position 22,306,248 of record CM020220.1, on the reverse strand, counting down.
GAATCTTAGAATAGCTCACAATGCCTCTTACAGCAAGCTGAAAGGATAACATTGTAGCTTGTCCTTCCTATACAAAAGAGGTCTATAGGTCATTTTAAGTTATTTTGCTGCTGCTGTAATATTTACTGCAACTGTAATGTCTGTCATTTATCTAACATTCTCAAGATATGGATTAACAAAGAAACCTGGGAGTTGACGGTGAATATCGTTCCAGCATTGATGATTCTTTCAGCACACAAGAACTGTGACAAGTCAGTCTTGCACTCAAACCTTGAGGAGATTTTCATGCATAAAGCAACAATGAATATTCCAAGAAGTTCACTAGAAACATGCCAACTTACACAAGAGGGGAAAAAAAAAAAAAATCCTAGAAACGAGAAGTTTTAGTGGAAGGGAAAAAGCCATCACTGAAGTTTCTAAAGAGGTGAGGAAAATGACATGTTAGCAGGTTTGACTCACAGAGGAAATAAAGTAAATATCAAAAGAGAAAAAGCTGACTGTTGCATTCCCAGTGGAAATGCCTTAAATTAAAGCAGAGAGGTGCAACAGTGAGATCTTACAACACTAACCCTTTGAGATCATGTCTGCATTGCAAAACTATTCACAAAGGATAACTAAACCCTCATCCTCCTGTCTCGTCCTGTGTACAGGGTTCAGAATTAAAGGCTAGATATTGAGACAATCTCTTCTCTGGCTGTTGTCACAGTTTGAACAGCAGGAATCTAATGCAGTCATTCGTGAACATGAAGAGCTAGACTGGAAAGTGATTATGTTAGAACAAAAAATGTTCATGAGGACTTTCATTAGATAGGTTATTAAATTATCAGATTAAATATATAAGGACATAGCTATAACATTAAATATCATATCCTATGAAGTCAAGTCACAGCACTTTCCTTTTAATAGAACTTTGAAAACCTGTCGATTATATCCCCATATCTTATTCATCCAACTGACACCTTGGCTGGCTGGCAATTTTATACTTTTCATGCAGAAACTATAAACCTGGAAATATTCATACCCCATTTCTGGCAATTGTTGTTTTAAAAAAAGGTCGTCAGGTGCACACTGATGAAAACAAGTACTACCTGTATATTTACTCCTGCATACAGCAGAGGTAGTGGGATGCAGGACTCCAGAATGCCACAACTGTGCTGTCCCATACAAGTGCATCAAAGAAAGCAGAGAGAATGAGCACCGCAAATATTTTTAATCATTTTTTCATGAGAATTTGCCAATTTGTCAAAATCAAACCATTATGTAGAAAAGTGAATTATTTCAATAAAATTATAGCAGAATTCAAAAGCAGATCTCCAGTGGAAGCTAAGAGAACCAGCCTTTCAAAAGGAAGCCTGCCTGGTTTTATGTCAGCACATTTATGCACTTAGCCAGCAACTTGCTAAAGGCTAAAATGTAGAACCTAGCAGAGTCTGAAACATGCAGGTGTTGCATTTACCATCTCTTCACACAGTTTTATCAAGCATAAGCCTGAATAAATTAATTCTCACAGTATTACAATTAAAAATGCCCAAAGTATAATATTTCCAAAATAAAAGAAGTTCTTCAGACTTCTCACGTTGTCCACCAGGTTAGATTTAAGTTGAGTTAGGCCACTGGAAACCCATTTCCAAAATTAAAATCGTCATACATTCTTACAGTTTCATTGGGTACAATGGCTAAATATCAGCGGTAACATAGGGAGTGGCATCACCATTTCACTTGGCAAGTAACTACTAATTAGGTAGCTAGGGCTTATGTAGAGAGACATAATAATGGAAACATAGGTAATTACCAATATCCAATATTTCTATAACTTTACAATTCAGTATAACTTGGTATTTTGATCTTCCATATCAGAAACTGTGTTACTCTTGGTCTAAAATGATGCTTGCTATTATCTGCAAAGGTGAGTAAACTGTTCAATTTATTCAGAAGCAAAGATGACTGTCTCAAAGCAGGAATTGAAACAGTTCTCTAACTGCCAAGATCAGTGCCAGAATTTTACAATGTCATCTCAAGATTTTCTGTCAAACCACCAACAGATGTGTATTTAACTTTACATCTAATGTTTGTTTGGTGTCTGAGGCAAAAAAGGTGCAAAGTTCAACCACCTGCTCTCTGTTCAGTGTAGGAGCACTATGGTTCAACAATTAAAAGATCAGCATTCAGGAATCATCAGATAAGAAGTGAAAACTTGCCAGATACTCCAGACATCAGTTTCCATTACCCAGAGCTGCAAAGCTTTTATCTCATTCTGTGTTCCGGTCAAAAGAGGCAATTGCTTCTCCTGCTCACTAACATTGCAGTGGCTCCAGGAATTAGTTAAAAATACATTCAATTGGAGCTCTTTTTTTCCTGGCCATATATATTTAAAAGCAAAGAGTTTCCAGTTGCCTGTTCATGCATTCTATGTATATTGCAGAACCTGGTCTTGTAATGAACACTACATGTACCATGTTTTCATGCACAAGGCTTTTCCATTAGAAGAAAGGAATTTTATCACAGTCCATTGCAACAAATGAAAAATGATAGAACAGTTTTTCAGGGATAGAATTCTACTTTGCTAATAACAACATGCATCCTTCCTATTAAACACCAAATTCAACCAGCCCTAACCTAACGCTCACTGGCATAACAGTAAGAAGAATGTAAAATAAGATCTCAGGTAATACTGCTATTTCCTTCTTAAACAGTGTAGAGATATGAAACCCAAAGCATTAGACATGGAACACATTCATTTAGGAATCAAAAGTATTTTTATCTTAAAAATAGGAAGATATGAAAATAAAAGCATAAAAAAGGAAACCTTTCAAAAAGCTTTTTGGGGACTGGAATGGAATAAATGCTTCTAGAAGCTGAGAAAGAAATGGTTCTCAAGGACATGTGGTAAACTATCATTTATCGCTCTCTCTAAATGTGTGATATAGATGTATGGTTAATAACGCTTACATTTTATTCTCAAGAGTGTACAAAGTAGGGTCTGAAAGTAGTATAGTCATTTGTAAAAACAGCATATGTTCTTGTGACATGTGGGAAGGAATATCCTCTCAAAACTGCATTTTCGCTTTATAGGATATAAAACTGTGAGAAAACCCCTAAAATCTGCCAGTTGTTGATGAGCACAGACAAATTTATAGACTCTTTCACAAACTTAATATTCTGTAGGTTTCCAAAAGAATGTTATTTTACTCTTTATTCCAATTTTTGTAAAGCTCCAATTCCTGGATAGTTTATTCCAGTAAGACATTTTGGAAATAATTTCTACTAATAAACATTGTCATGGAAAAAACAGATTTTTAGTTATATATGTGCAGTGGTTTTCAAAGCCTTATTTAGGATCTGGTACCTTGATCAGGATGCTATGTAAAATACTGGAAAAATTATGATCAGGTAGATGGGATTTCTGCCTCTGTGAGCTTACATTCACTATGTGTGACTTAAATAATGGAATTCTTTTACTGTTCTGCTTACAAGTGCGGGTTTTTGTAATAAATACTAACATATATCTCTTCCTAATTTGCAGAATGATTTCTCACAAAAACTTTATAAACAATAAGAAATCATTACAACACAGATGTGTACTCACTGCATTTACAGATAACTAAGTAAAAGTCCAGAAGGCCTAAAGCAATTTTCCTTATAACACAAAAGTTATGATTTCCCTGCAATGGTCTTCAACCAATAAATATCACCATATTTACTCTGTAGCATGTAAGTAGCTAGGATGGCTAGGGATCCACCAAGGATCACTATTAACAAAGTGGTAAGCCAGCAGCAGCATTTACCACTCTCTAGCATGAAATCCCAACTACATTTGAAGTACAATCTCCATCCATGAAGATACCCAAAAGCTGTCTGGACACAGTCCTGGGCAACCAGCTTGAGCAGGGGGGTTTGGACCAAATGACCTCCAGAGGTCCCTTCCAACCTCAACCATTCTGTGAAAATGGGAGCTGTATTGCTCATATTGTTAAAGCCCACTGAAACATGCAGCTACACATGCTATTGTTACTAGAAATTAATATATCATGCTATGTGGTACTGGAAAAATAAGCACCCAGGCCATGCTCTTCCTGTCCATTAGCTGTGACTAGCCAGCCTGTCCCAGCTACCTATCTACTGTCTAACCTAGGATCCAGCAAACACTTGGTAATACGTTTACCTTCAGATACCTAAATAGTCCAGCACAGTCAACCAGCACTTTAATATCCTTGAAGGCAAACATGCCCATTCACGTATATTAGATAAATGCCTTTACATATGGTTGCCTTTAGTAGAGCAATATGGCGCTTAGGATTTGTGATTTACTAGAGTTTATTACTCCTGTGAGTAGTATCTGTATTTTGAACTCAAACTGTCATGTCAAAATAACACAAAACCAGTGAGAAGAAATCACATACCTACTCTGAGTCATTTCAAAGTCAGCACATGGTCTCTCAACAGTAAATTTGTGGAATTGATTAATAATTTACTTGCCATTCATAATTTAGTTGACAATTTTTGCCTTTTTTACTTGCTAATGAAATGCCTATGAGTGGATCACAATTTTCTCATATTTATTATTCATTGCAACTATTTGCTGAATAATTTCTGCAAACAGTTCCTCTTTTGTAGCTCACTCCCATTGCGAATGTTTATTATTCAAAAATTAGTCTGTGAAACTAATTACCTAAGCCATATATTAGGTTTTGTTCAGTGTTTGCCTGAACATTGTTCTTATAACCAGTATGTGTTCTCCAAATACCCTCTCCTCCAGTATAAACTTAAATTGTATTCTTCTGTGAACACTCCTTCTGTAAAGTTTATTTGCTAGAATGTTCATAAAAAGCAAACACCATGAAACAACTAGATTTTAAAATCTGTACAAATATTGGGGGATATTTTTTCTTCAGGACCAACTAAGTCTACCAATACAAGACAGCACAATCTCAGTTATTGAGCTGTTACTCAAATGACCAAACACAGAGATCCCATTCTCCTCCTCATAGTGAAAACAAGGAACATTGTAGCATCAAAAGTAGACGCCTTTTCGTTTGCATGTTTCTTGTACTCCATTTCTCCAAGTATTCCAAGCATTGCTTAAAGCAATATAGCAGTCATCTAAATGCTACATCATTGCAGGGAGACTCTAAAACTACTAGAGTTTTACTGGGAAGAGCAGCAAAAGGGAAACACACAAAATGAAAGTGCACACATCACACACCTCTCCTACAGCCCTGGAAATTTCACATAACTGACCTCCAAGTGTTTGTAGAGATTCCCCTCACAGGCCAAGAACTTTAAGCCTTTTCACTTTGTTTTTCTAGTTTTATTTGATTTCAGATTTTTGAGACTTGACATACATTTGCTCGTGTTTTCAGATTTCTTTTAGTAACCATTAGGACCCACCAGTTTTTTGAGACTCTGATTTAGCAGCTGGGACTTCAAGGAAAACACCAGCTATTGTGAGATATGTAATGAATCTGAGACCTGGCATTGTTGAAAGGCACTAGTGTTGCAGAGCACCTTTACAAACCTGAGAGAGGTAAAATATTTGCCCAACTTCACACAGCTACCCAGGCAACACACATCAAACTACTGCTCAACACAGTAGCATTAAGAATTAGGACTGAAATAAGATTTAAGTGACACGCAAACTCACAAAGGCCTTTCTGCAGAAGGATGAATTTTACAGACTCACCCATCAGTGAGTATTAATTTCATCTGGACTCAGAGGCACTAATACTATTAATACTAGCAACAATTTGATTCAACATTCAATGACTGCTAGAATTAATGGTTCCACTGGATTCTAATGAAACAATTTAGAATTTGACTCTTCAGGAAACAACTCTAGAAAATGGTACAATGGCAAAACAATTTTTAAAAATTTTGCTCCATTTCCACTGGTGGGTACTAAGACAACTCAGCCACATCTTTCTTTCAAAGAAAGATCTCACATTTTACTTGGGGAATTGCTACTTACGTTCTCTTACCAATGTGCTTTGGTCTTTCTGCTGGTGGCACTTTTGTTTACAAAATGGGAATGGTGCAATAGGGAGACTGCTTTAGAATGAAAAAGCATTTGGAACACAAGACTGATTCAGAATAACAGAAAAATACTGTAAGTAGGATGTATTTTAATCAGAAAAAGTATCGAGAGGGAAGGGTTGGATTTTTTTCTTGTCTTGTCAAAAACTCTTTTGAGAGCTTTTTGTGTTCCTTTTACAAATTTTACATACTCTGTAGCTATTACCTCTCTGATTTATTGCCCCCAATAATACGGATAATTATTCTAGGATCGTCACTCCTCACAAGTCTCCTAAAGGTTAATGCTTTTTTCCAGCTGAAAAACTATTCACTGGTTACGTTTCCAATTACCTCTTCAGAGGTGTATTCGAGTAGACAATTGCAGATCTTTCTCCTTCCAGGTTAGAAGCTGATATTTTCCCTTTTATTACGTAGTGTCTTGGTGTGGATGAATCCACAGACAATACCATATACAGCACTTCCATAGGGAAGTACAATACATTTCATGTCACAGGGCCAGCCACAGTTAAACTATATGCTGCCAGCTACATTATAAACTATTCCAAGCGTTAGTTGCTGCATTTTCTGAAAATTCGCGATTTTTACTGCCCCATCAAGCTTGCTTGTCTAACATGGGTGTTTTTAACTCAACTTTAATGTTAGCTTCCAAGTCATAGGAAGGTACCACAGCTAGAACTGAGCACAGCAAATTAGCTCTAGATTCTACTGTCATTGGTTTTAGTGTTCGTACCGCCTTTTTTAAGACACTGTGAATGCTAATGAAACCTGTAACAAATTTCCGAGCTTCTTTGAAGAGGCATATCACTGTTTCATTATTCATGCAAGAAAAAGGTTTAGTGAGTGCCTGTGTAGGTTAAGAAAATTTTTCTTAAAGTACTCTAATATGGTTACCCTTTAAACTAAAAGAAAAAAATAAACAACAGACTTGTAGGACAAACATAGTTGTTTGGTCACAAGATGTCAGAATTTGCATCTCCTTCCCAAATAAATTATACACTGTGTGTACCTGATGGCCTACTAGCTTAGATTTCTTCAAGTGCATTTGCTGGCTACTTCATGTCAACAGGCAGTAGAGACAAAAACATACTAAAAACTAAATCCATACTCTGGGATTCTTCCCTTTGTTCCTATTTACAGTTCCCTTTAGAAATATCGGGGTTAGCTATGAATACCGACATTAATATCTTTGAAATAAATTCTAGCGGTCCAGTGAATTGAACCTCCTTGAGGTGCGTTATTCTCTACGTTGCCAGGATAGGTTCATCAGGACAATCTAAATCTGTCAGTAGTCCTTCAAAAACCTTTTAGCAAGCCTGCAATAACACTGCCATAGAGACATAGATATGCGACACTGATTATAGAAAGAGAATTCTACCAAGCTTACTTGTAATTGCTGGCAAAGAATACACACAGAATGCATGTGCATGCTTCACTGAAAGAAAGAAGAATTATATTTTATTTATTAAGAATCTCAAAGACAATTCCGGATTTTAATCTTACAGGACAGAGTTATTTTTCCTTGGGTTATCAAAATACAGAATAATTTTGCAACCAGTTATATGTTTTCAATTTTGCAGCCTTCTTTCCTCAGCATTAAAGCAAGCTTTCACGAACTTAACAAAATTTAATAAATATCTAGCTAGCTGACACTGCTGCAGGTCTATAATTGCGTGTCACCTTGCAACACTACATTGTCTAAATTATTTCTTTTTCCTTTCGGCAATCTACTGAATAATTCCAAACACTGCTGATGAAAGATTACTTCTACACAAATATTTCTTATTAAAATATCATACAGAAAATAAAATTTCTTATTCAGATATAGACAACATTTGCTGAAAGACATCTAATATTAATTTAGAACCTTCTTACTGACAGCTGCTCAGCAGGACAAAATCTCTTCATTTGATTAGAGTCTTGAGGCAGTCTCATGAAGGTTGTTACTGAGAAAGTGTCATTAGGGTTCTCCTTTTTTACCTTCAGTTATGGGTGTATCTAAAATGTGCAAGGAGGGTTCCTTTTAATTTTTTTAATATACATATACATTTACTAAGAGCATGGTTATATTCATATAAAAGCTGACTAAGGATGAATACAAAACAAAAAGGCAAAGTTTTATAAAACTGAAAAATAATAGAAATTTTGAATGACGGACCGAAAGACAATGTTAGTAAAATAGTTGCTTGAGGGTGCAGTTTGGTATGATTTTCTGATTCATTTTCTATACCACTGTCTCCATTTAGCTGCAATAAACCACAAATTATAATTCTGCCATCAAAAGAATAAGGGAAAACTGTTCATACTGCCTAATGCTTGAGGTTTCTCCAGTCATTGCTTCCTACTGATATTTAATGTTTAGAACATCCTTTGTACTTACTTAATGTACTCCTTTCACCCAGTGACCTACAGGTGAATGAATCAGGCCTAGAAGATGGCAAAGGCCATATGAGGTACAAATGAACAAAAAAATTAGCTGCTCAGGTTCCCCAAAAGAATCGATTTTTTTTTTTTTTCTAAAAAAAGGTCACTTTGAAGACTTTCCATCCATCCACTGTGCCCACCTATTAATAACGAAACGTCAGATTTTAAGGAGAGAAAGCTCAATTTACCCACAAAGTACTGAACAATCTGTTCTTGACCATGGTCATGCCTCCCTGTGGTATTGTGGTTCATAATGAAGTAAGTGTAGGATGCAGCCTTATTCCTGACTCTTGTGGGACACTTTCAAAGATGAATTAGATGTACATTATGGAGATCTCTAAAAAAACCAAAACACACACAAAACTAGTTTGCTCACTTTTATCTCCTGGATCAGATTTCTCTTCAGTTGGATCACAGCTGAACACATATCCATATGGTCCCAATGAAAGTGCATAAAAAATTCTTCATTCTGTTCTTGACACTCATTCTCCTGGAACTTAATTAAGGTTAATGTAATATCTTGGGTATATGGTTTTATGTACCTAAATGTATATATCCTTAATCTAATACATTGTTCAGCTGGAAAAAAACCCCAGCATACTGCCTGTGAATTTATTCAATGCCTGATCTCCATCCTCTCCCATTCTATACATAAAAGCTGAGCAAGATAGCTCAGTTTTGCTGCCATAAACACAGACTCCATCTAAGTGGATTTGGATGAGACAAAATGTTAATCCTGACCTGAACTGACAGCATTTATAACAAACCACACAGGTAGACAGGATTTAGGATGTTAATTAGGTATCATACTGCAATGCTTAACTCATCATTCCACAATCAATAGACATCAGTGAAAAGCTGGCTTAAGGAGTTCCTGACTTTCCTTTCTAGCACCATAACTGCTTGTGAAATTCTGCTATAAACCATGCCTTGAACCGATCTGGATTAAAAATAACTCTCCAGAAAAGACTGTTTTCCCAAGTTAGTATGCCTATGCCATAATAATATATTGTTCCACCAATACAGTTGAGAGCGCTATCTTTCACCACGTAAGGGCGGGACCACATGATCTGGGGTGGTTAAACCAGCCTTGGCACCAAAGCCACTGTGTCCTGACATTTAGCCCCCAGACCAGGCTTGTCCACCTTACCACTTTGTAAGAGAAGCTCTTGGCTCTGCATCTCCAAATTTTCAAAAGTGGGCTTCTCGTATTAATTTCTTTTTTTCAAAATAGATGTATTCACAATCTCCACCCTCTTCCCAGCAATCTCTGTAGGCAGTTATCTCTGAAAACAAGTTCTAATATAATGACATTAAAGATGGGACTCATTTGAAAACCTGGCCTTTAAGGAATGGCACAAAAAAACTCAATTTACGCAGGAATTACCAGCTTCTACTATCAAACCACTTTTTCAGTAAAGATGTGTTGAAAATATCACCAGAGAAGAATTCTGAACTGTGTCATTAGGCCAATCCAGTGTATCTCATTGTGGACCTGAAATACTGATATAATTTTAAAATAAACAATGGCATAGGCTGCATCATATAGATCCCAAGCATGTGCATTTTGCAAGTGATAGGAGTAAAAACGCCAATGGGGGTTTTAAGCTCAATAACAAAGATTGCAAGAGAGATTTAAATATTACTTAAGTAAGGTGGGCATAAGAGGGAAAATGAAACATAATTTAACATACGTCTCTCTAACTCCTACTTATCTGCGAAATATTAAGCATCGGCATTTTTTTAATTTGTAAAGAAAATCTTGTCACTTCAGTGCACAGGAAAGACGACGTTCAGAGAATGAAAGCCAGCTGTGTAGAGAATGACCTTGATGTTTGTAAACCCACTTGCCGTTGTTACAGAAATTGAAAGGAGGCCCAGGTCTTATGCTGAAGAAAGTAGAGCAGAGAACTGAATTTTCTTCTTTAGTTCTACCACTGATTCCTGCATGATCCCAGGCAAATTGCTTCAGTCAAAACTTTCACAAGCAGCTGCTGTGCATTCTGAGCACTCAGTTTGACGCAGAAATGATTAGGTTTGCAGAAATTTTAAGAATTCATAGCTACAAGAGAAGTGAATTGACTTGCTAGTTTTAAAAACTCCAGCTCTGGACAAGTATTAAAAACTAGGTACTTTGAGAAACAAAGTAACGATTATTTTGCATTAGACACCCAAACTGGTCTGTGCTTTGAAGATACAGGTCTGTGCCATAGTACCACATTGTAAAACGGAGATAATAACCACCACTGATTTCACGAGAGTATTATACAATGGAGACACTAACGTTTGTGAACTCTGAGATATTGTAGTTTCAATGGAGCCCATCACTCTTTATGAGGAAATCAATAGCGTATTCAGAGAAAGATTTGAATTTTGCAGCAGACAAGGGGGCCACAAACTGAATGAAGCACATTTTTAAATGACGTATTGGAGAACTGCCCGTTAAATGAGTATTATCCATCTTGTGACCTGAATGAGGCAGGCAGGGAATGAGTTGGAGAAGAATAGTGTGCTCTCACATAATTAAAGGCTGTATCATAATGCAAACCCACATTTCAGCCCAAATACTTTAAAAAGTTTGGCTAAGCTCCTAGCAACTGAATGCAAACTCTTATAATGAGAAGTTCTGGGAAGCTTAAATATAGTTGTTTCCTGTGTCACATCTAACATGCACTTATTAGCAAAGTCCTCGTGAAATTAGTGAAACACTTGGCAAACTAACACAAGAACAATTTGGAATAGCATTCCAATGCTGGAAGATCAACTCTTTCAAAAGGCTTTGTTTTATGTTGTAAGAACTTTAAGACAGAAATTCTCTTCGAAAGAAGTGAGTTTCTTAGCTCTTTTTATGCAAGACAAGAATTAGGAGTGCGACAAAATCTTGTTCAGATAGGATCCGTTCACAAATTGAGTCTAGTTATAATCACTCAGATTATGATCTCAGAGTCGGTGCCATTTAATTAGTATTTAAGTACATGTACTGTAGCTACATTTAATTACAATCCCAGATTCCTATCTATTATCTGACAGATGATTGCTACTATTTGGCATTCAAACAGCTTCCAAAAAATAGGAAGTAAAAAACCTAATATGAATAACAATCAGCAATACAGCATGCTGTTACACAAAACAAGCCTACAATAAATGCTAGATCACACACACACAAAAAATTAGTCACCAAATCATTATCAAAGTATTAAAGCAAAAGAAGGCCCTAAAGTAAGGTTTTCTCTTCTTTCTCCAGTGGTGTTTTGTGTTTTCTCTTTGTTTAGATTCTGATCTTACATTTCAGTCCTACAGATTACAAGCTTGTGTGGTAGTGCCCATAAGACCCTAATATCACAGATAAATCTAAAGAATCAGAACCTTCAGATACATATATCTAAGGATAAATCTGAGCACTACATCCATGCTGATGCTGTACACTATATACTGCTATACGCTTTACTGTACGTTGTCAGGCTTTCTGATACTATAGTGTTATTGCCTCCATTTGTAAAACTGAAGAATGCCATGGATTCAACTGGTATCAAAGACAGGGACAGTGATGTTTGCCATTGAGTAATATTGCAGTTGAGTTATTCTTACCTCCAACTTAACATACACATATTTTTCCAAATTTCAAAGATCTCTCCCCAGGTTCCTCCAGACACTGTTTTTCTTGTCCACACAGGGACCAGTAGGGAAAAAAAAAAAGTATGAACGATGCATAGTAAAGCCTGCTAAATTTCTTCTCATTTAAAATTGTGCTTTAAACTAAATTTCCTAAATACCTTTAAGATAATAGTTTGTTCAGTGAAATAATAACTTGAACCACATTGTAGTAAAGATAACTGAAAAGAAAGGCCAACATTCCCAGAGATATGCAGATAATAGATAATGCTCCTGCACCCCATAGGAATATCACAGAAATATCTTCAAAAGCAACATCCTTAGCTGTCCCACTGCCCCAAGAGACTCTCCCCACCTGTGCCACTACAGTGTTCAGTACGTATATTAAAATTTACCAGCTAGCTGCTAGCAGACCAGAAAATCAGTGAGCGTTGCAGTTCAATTAAAAGCCCTGCGACATTTCATTGGTTCTTTGAAGAGATCGTAACTACAACATACATCAGTGGTACTGCTGTAAGACAAAATTCCATAGGATTTTGCCTAACATTCTGGAAAAAGAAATAAAAGAGGATGAATACACAAATGATCTAGTGCCCCTAAAGATCTGATTGTTACCACTTAAGGGCATGCTGATTTACCTCACTGTTGGGGATTTGTTTGTTGGCTTTTACTCCATCCTCTCATATGACACCATCTATTTTTAATGTTGACACATTTACATTTTAAAACAACCTAGAGATCCAGCTTTACTTATAGATCTTGCTAAATGTGAATAAAATTCAAACTGAAATGCATCAACTATTTCTGATGACACCCAAGGCATCTATTCCTTTCCCTGACCTCTCCATAACTCTTTACTTAGATTTATAAATCCTGTAGCTTGTTTGGTGTAACAGACTGTATTGTCACCATAATTTGTGATTCTGTTAAAAATCTTACAATATTTCATGAGGTATTTATCTTAGGTTTTCAGGTCCTTCAATCAAAACTGTTTACAAGGAAGTCATAATCTCTTTTGGTTGTAAATTAAAACTGCACTTTTAGGTGTAAGAGGGCTTAAAGATTTTTGTTTTTTAAAAGCCCCAAAGACCTAAAATTATAAAAAAACTGCGTGAATAAAGAACATTAACAGGGAGCATCAGAGACTGACAGACCACTTTACAACAGTAACCCAAGATAAGTGTTAAGTCTGGCCTCATATTGAAATTGTCATCAAAGTCTCTGCTCAACTTGCCATTTTTTTTCATAGATGAAAGGTCTAGTTAAGATGATCCTAAGTCAAGAACTGGAGAAATCATGGAATGCAAGAGCTTGAGAAACAGGAGTCTTGCCAGTAAGAAAGCTGAGTGATCAAAACCCAGAGGGGGATTGTACTGCAAGTAGGAGATCTAGGAGTAAGAGCAGTAATCAGGGGCTAAAGAGCAGGGCTAATGAGCAAGCAACAAGACAAGGATGAGGTACAGTAATATGCAGTGTGAGTAAAAACAGAAGCAACCTGCTGAGTGCCCTAGAGCAATCAGTGCGATTCGCTCCCATACCAGATGGGTAGGCAGCTATCAGTCAGGCTGAGAGACCAATCCTGGTAGGCCAGTTATGGCCAGGTGGCTGGCTGTAGTTGAGTCTTGAAAAAAGACAACACAAATGTCCAGCTGAATTTTATAAACACAGGACAATTTCCATGCACAAGTATAACATGAACACTTAAAATATATTAGATACTGCTACAGACAGTATGTAATAAGTGGCCTGATCAGATCCTTGAGACTTTTGAGTTGCCAATGATCCCAGCCCACTGTTGCTTTCTGGTTTTTAGCCTTGCCTTCATTTCAGAGACAGATTTTAATGAGATCCGCAACTTTCTCCTTATATGTAGATGTATTGCTTGAAATAAGCAGTACTTTATGTGTGTGAAAGCCAACGTACGTGGCTGTAGAGAGTTTATTTTATATGCTATAGCAGAAAAAGTGTCTGCAATGCCTGTGTGAACCCATCAGCACAAAGGTAGACATAGTGAAGAGAGTAACGGTGTATTACACTTCATCTGCAGCTGAAAACTGTCAATAGCCAGAAAAGGGGAAGAGGGGCATGGGAAATACAGACAGGCAATAGATATAAAGAGACAGAAGTTTAATAGCAAGTATACCAGAAAAAAGGGTATGAAATACATTTGATACAGGTGAAAGATGTCATCTTATTGCTTTTTATTTATAGCCCTGCACAGATGTGTATAATGCTTTGTCATGCAAAAATTAAATTGATGCAGATAGCTCAAGGAGTAGAGATGTGAAATCAGAATTGGTATGAAGAGAATATTAGAATGAACTACATTATTGGGGAACAGGAACCACTTTATCCTCTGGTCATCGCAACAAATATGCAATGATTTATTCTAAAGAAATTTTAAGTATTTTGCTAATGAGGCCTAGGGTGTCATTGTACAACGTAGCATGCCTAGACAGGAATTAGTGATCAGCAGATAAGCCTTCAGTTAAAAAAAAAAAAAAAAAAAGATATACTACTACACAATACATAATAGCAAAAGCCACACCATGCACAGACATATCCAAAGATGCTGTCTGACATCCTAAGCAGAAATTATTTGCTGAATAGAAGTCCTCTCAAAGAACAATCTTTTCTACAAACTACAGAAAAGATACAACACAAACAGAACTGCTTGTGAAGTCCAGAAGCGGCACCAGTTAATTCTGCTCCCAAAATACCCCATAAAGGTATCAGAGTCCAGAAACAGTCTCAGAATACATCTTTCATATTTGTACACAATTGTTCTGAGTGATACAAGACAGTATTTACTTCATTAATACTTGAATTCTAGAAGGGAAGCGAATGGGGGAAGGATTCAAAGATTCAAGAGCAATTGAAGGGACTGATTGAGAGCTAGGTCTAGAATAATGCTCAGCTAGCACCAGTTTCTCACATTCTGACCTAAAAATGCAAGTGCATTGTAAGAGTTATGATTACCTACCAGCAAGTGCCATTTGGGGTGCCACTACCTATGATCATCTTTGTTGAAAGGAAGTGACAGAATCAATCCACTTAGTCTTCTGTAAAGTTAATTATAGCACCATTACTTGTTTACTTTGTTTTTCTGTAAAATGAGCACAAGATTTGTATGAGGATAATGGATACATTTATTGTACTGTACATATAAATTCCCATTCAAAGGGATAAGTCACTGCAGCAATGCTTTGAAGTTAATGAACCTTCTCAGTTCATTACAGATAAAAATACTGCGTTTCCGCCTTTAATAGGAAATGAATGAAATGTTAGTTATATAAATAACTTTTGAATTTCATTTCTGGTACTGCAGAAACAGCAACAGTGATTTCTTTTCATATGTTTGAGATGTATAAAGATAGGCAGAAAACACTAACTCTTCAAAAACTCCCCAAACAGTTTTTAATTACTTTTCTAAATTTTTTTAAATGAAGACTTAAGAACTTTCTTTTTTGTAACACATAGCAGAACTTATTTTTATTTCAAGCACTGTGAAATAGTAATAGTTTATTACTTAGTACTTGATAAGAGGATGAGTGTTGTTTACAACTCTAAATTATTTTGAATTTTGAAAATCTTTGATTCAATTTCACAAAGCCGCAAAATGATGGTTTAGATTGGATGCATGAGAGAATAAGAACTTGCTGGAAAACAGACAACTCAAGAATATTTCCAGTGGGAACTGTTTCAGCTGAGAGAAAAAAATAAAATGCATTTTCCTAAAGGACAAGGAGTTACTTTTACTTGTCTTTCTTCTTATGTTTAAGTGCTTTCTTTTTTTCTTTTAATGAAAGTGCTATGGCAGAGAATTCATGTTTTGGTTGAACACAGAGCAAGTAGCGAGCTAAATTATATACTCAATACAAATCTCATGCAATAATGATGAAATAAATGTAAAATGACTGTAACCAAAGCAGATGCTTTATAAAGTAAAGTCTCCTCTACATTCAGTATGTGTAGGCAATATAAAGAAAATGGAAATGCATTAAACAAAGATGAAATTGTAGACTAGACTGGCCAAAAGTTTTAATGAGACTGTAAAATATTATGAGAAGCCTCTGTTTAAAATATACTCAGCCTTTGTCACTGCAGTATAAAGCAGATAAAAACTTAGTGAGACGTCAGGGAACATAATTAGAAGTCAAGCTGGCATGGAATTACGGTACTCAACGAACACAAGGAGCCAGTTCTGAGCCTCTGGCCTGTGATGAGAAGTTCTGCTGATTCAGCAATAAGAAAAAATAACACAAATAATTGTGGGCTGCAGGGCTGGACCTTGGTCATTATTTAATCTAAACACAGTAGAGCTTCAGTTTAGTAAGGGTGGCATGAACTTTGCAACAAACAGGTATTTAACAAGCAGGTCAAAAGTCTGCTGCTGCTACTAACTAAAGAAGCAACCACTTAATCTCAGGCAGCATACAGATACCCTACTTACAATATATAGCAGTTATTACAAAAGAAATAGGTATTTACAGTCAATTTTATCATCTTTACATTGTCATATACAGACAGACACACACAATACTCTAATAGATTAGTTTAGATTAGCTTCAGGTATTTTTTTTCCCTAACTCTCAAGGCATATTTTAATAGAGGCATTTCACAAAAGGTTTAAGGTTTGAGAATTGGGTAAATTCCATTCAGCTTTGCAAGGATAAAATTTGCATAATAGGGCTGCAATTCAAGATCTTCCAGGAATAAAATTTCTCCTGAAATATCTGACATTTCCAAATGGAAATACCATCAGAACAATCAACACTTGCGATTCAATTCTAGGTTTACAGAAACACCTATAGAAAATAAGAATGACAAAACATTTCATTCTAAAAAATGAAAGTTTTGAGCATAGCCAATGATTTCTAGTTCTTCAACAGTTCATCAGTCTTTAGCTTAAAGTACAGCAAGCATGATAGTGGTCATAACTATTTTCTGTTTGCTTAAAAATATTAGTAGTGAAGCTTACTGAACTACTCTGACTTGATTAAATGCATGGCAAAAGTCAAGAACCGGAACGCCTGTTTTCCCATGCAATGACATACAATGACATATGATCCTACACATTTCCTTTCGGATGGAGTCAAGGGAATAAGGTAGCACAAATGCCTGTGAAAGCTGGCATGAAATAAGCCATACATCAGACATCATCCTCTGCAGTGATAAATTCTTGAGTGAGGTGGATGTCTGGGGGAAAAAAAGAGGGCTGAGGAAAATGAATGTGCCTTAAACATCATCTTCATCATTCTAATGAGTTATTTAGTTACACATCCCTCTCCTATTACTAAGTAGGAGGATATAGCATGATAGCCATTCTGCAGAACATTAATTATCACAAAATCAGGTTCCTTACATGAGCTTGTCTGCTTAAGACCTTCTTATTTGTGCAAGTACCCAGTATTTTGTATTTGTACCTATCTAAGGAAGTTTTATATATACAAATTTTAAAAGTATCCAAGTAAAAACAACATAATCTATTATACTGTTAAAATTGTTGTCAAGAGTTAGAAGAAAGTATTATCAGAAATTCAGAACTGGGTATTTTTTAAATTATCTCATTCATAGGTGGGTCCTATACTAACCATATACAGATAACAAAGGCATTGATTCCTGTTTCTGTCACTTGAAATTATTAATACTCAACTGTTAGAGCTAAATATTCTAAAAAATGTCTCCAGACTCCCCATCCTATTTCTTCTTCAATATTCTAGAAATCATTTTGGATACTGCCCCATTTTCCATTCTCCCCCCACAAAAGCTTGACATTGCATGCTTTACTGAAAGTTTCCTGATTCATCACAGCATTTTTTCATGTGATTATTTAGTGAGAAATAAAAAAATTAAAAAAAAAAAAAAAAAAGGTTTATTGAGCAGTGTGGAAAGAACAGTTAAATTAATAAGGGTAAATAAGGATCTGAAAAAGCATCCATTTTCTTTATAGAAGACGAGATTCATGATCATGTCTAAACATTTTACAGACCTCTATACATAGTTTGTTACGCATGCAGTAACATAAACTCACTGCTAGAAGAACTAAAGCCACATATGGTTTGGAGGTCTATGGAAGAAACTGGTGTCAATTCCTAGAGCAGTTAGTGAGCAGCAGCTCACACCCGCAGTGCTCAGATCTAGCAGGAATAGATTTGCCATGTTCTTAGTGCATAGATAAACAGACCAAAACCCTCTGCATCTCATATGGCAATTTAAAACATACAATTTTATTGATTTTACCACAATTTCTCCTGAGGGCATCTAGCTGGTTTGCTTGGGAAAGAAGCCTACAGGTCAACAGGATATATGAGGCATGGGGGATCATGGAATCAGAGTCTGGGACAAAAGATGTCAGTCAGATTGACAGATAGGTTTTCTGAAGATAACACCTTTCATTTTCTTAGTCCCAACCATTTTACACTTGCACTTTCTCTGTTTTCTTGCTATGTGCTCCTCTAGGTTTTTGCTATCCTATTTCTTCAAGTTTTATTTCTAATAACCACTGTTGTCTCTCCAATCTTTAAGTTCCTTCATAGTTTCATTTGCTCTTTTCTTCATCGTATTCCTTGCTATATTTTTCCTGTTTGTCTGTTCTTATTTGTCACTGTAAAATGTCCATAAAATGCCCATAAGATGTCCACAAATGTCCATTGAGTTCATTTAGTCCATGACTTTGGGCTCTATCTGTTATGGTGGTCACTCAGGACAGGAGAGACAGTGTGTTGCTGCCGAGTTATTGGGCACCAAAGCCAGCTCAGGTCAGGTCACTGCTGCACTTGCACTGTTTCTTGTAAAACTTGTTCTCCACTGGTTCGAGTGGTTCCTGCTATAGTAATTCCTATAACGTGCAGCTCAAATTATGGGTTATAACAATTTAAAGGTATATCCATTACAATCTCCACCCCTGATTCCTTTGGACCAGACCATAGGGTTTAA
The DNA here is from genome assembly GCA_009819775.1 of Phoenicopterus ruber ruber. NCBI lineage: Eukaryota > Metazoa > Chordata > Aves > Phoenicopteriformes > Phoenicopteridae > Phoenicopterus > Phoenicopterus ruber. Next base: position 22,287,246 of record CM020220.1, on the reverse strand, counting down.
CATTGCAATGAACTCCTCCCCTTGCCCCTGCTCTAGCTTGGACTCATCCACAGCCACAGATGCTTCGAGGTGTACCTTCTCCAGCACAGACTTATCCTTGGGCCACAGTCTCTTCAGAGGTATACTTGTTGCAGCACAGACATAATCACGGCCACAGACACTTTGAGATGTACCTGCTATAGTGTGGACTTATTCACAGCCACAGACGCTTCAGGATGTCCTGCTCCCGCATGGACTCATCCACAGGTCACAGTCCCTTTGACTCGAGTTCACACTGGAGTTCCAGCCTGTCCAGTACAGCAGCACAGAAACAGCAGCAACGCCCTGGGCATCTGCCAGCCCAGGTGCATGGCCATTGCTGTTATCAAAATGTTCCCAGGCACAACAGAGTAAGGTGATAAGCAGTACAGCAAGCAGCAAAAGCAAAAAGCAGCCACTAACAAGCACTAGACTAATATATGGTAAGGCAAGCAAGCCTCACGGCAGGCACAGGAGCCTGCCAATCAATAGTTAAACAGCAATAACAGCTATAAATTGAATCTAGCACATTCCAATCAAACCTGTCATTATCTCAAACTCTTCGAGCCTCACGTTGGGCGCCAAAAAGGGCTGTCATGGTTTAACCCCAGCCAGCAAACTAAGCACCACGCAGCCGCTCGCTCACTCCCCTCAGTGGGGTGGGGGAGAGAATTGGAAGGGTAAAAGGGAGAAAACTCCTGGGTTGAGATAAAGACAGTTTAATAGGTAAAGCAAAAGCCACACAAGCAAGCAAAGCAAACCAAGGAATTCATTCACTGCTTCCCATCGGCAGGCAGGTGTTCAGCCATCTCCAGGAAAGCAGGGCTCCATCATGCATAACGGTTACTCGGGAAGACAAATGCCATCACTCCCAACATCCCCCCCCTTCCTTCTTCTTCCCCCAGCTTTATATGCTGGGCATGACATCATATGGGATGGAATATCCCTTTGGTCAGTTGGGGTCAGCTGTCCCAGCTGTGTCCCCTCCCAAATCCTTGTGCACCCCCAGCCTCCTCACTGGTGGGGTGAGGTGAGAAGCAGAAAAGGCCTTGGCTCTGTGTCAGCACTGCTCAGCAGTAACGAAAACATCCCTGTATTATCAACACTGTTTCCAGCACAAATTCAAAACACAGACCCGTACTAGCTACTGTGTAGAAAATTAACTCTATCCCAGCCCAAACCAGCACATTATTTTTCATTGTATGGTCTTAACCACCTCCCTCAGCTTGTCCCTACATTCACTCGAGCCCTTGCCAACTGATCTAAACTGGCTTTAGTCATGGCTTGAAAATGTTAAAACCTGCCTGAAGCCTTTATGCTTCCTTCTTCCCCCTCACAAAGAAGAGGTTGCAATTTCAAAAAGAACAATCAATGACAGGAGAAAAACTGCTTGCCCAGGGCCTTTTTATTTTTTTAAAGATTTTAGAATAAGCAACTAAGAATAGTAGGTGAGAATCCCCAAAGATACAAGCAGAAACAGTGTTAGCAACCACCAGTTACATTGAGCTTTCAGTTTCTTTTTCATCTACTGCTTCACAGTTAAACAGCAAAGCAGAGCCCAAAGTTCTTACTAGTCACTAACTCGAGCTTTGAAATTAAGCAAAGACATATTCATAACAATCCAGTAGCAGCATTTTTGTGCAAGGACACACACATGAGGAGAAAAGAAAGTGTTATTTACAGACCATTCAATTCATCTGTGGTGGAAAGATGAGTAACTTTTTTTTTTTTTTTTGTACTACAATACCTACTATTCTGTAATTACTTTCTACCAGTAAAAGCATTATGGCTTTCTGACTGCTGGCTAACATAGTTCTGGTGAAGAGGATGGCTGAAACACACACAGCGCTCTCCCTGTAGCCAGTCTCACCTGGATTGAGGCACACAAAGTTGAGGTGAGGATTCTGAACTCCCAGGGCCCCCAAACTCTTCCTGGCATATTCTTTTACCAGTTATACAGGTTATACTATTGTCTTCATAATCCACTCTGTCAAGTAATTTACACTGTTGAAGTGAAACCAGACTGAAGTAACTCATTTGAAAGGCTTTTCATTATCTGAAATAATGATATCTACACAGCTTAAACTTAAGGTTCTGATTTCATATACAGAATGGAAGCTACTGTTTGGTTGATCTTAGTATCTGAACTAATCCATTGGACTAACTCATACATATTATATATACATGGAGAATGGAATACACTTATTTCAACTTGCAGCTTAGATTATGAAGGTCAACTCATTTGCAGATGATTGGCTGGCTGACAGAGATACAGAAAGAAACCATTCCTTGGCAAGAGTAATTTTGTACATGGGAATCTTGCTGGATACTCAGCTCTTGACAGATGCTCCAAAAGCAGTGAATATACTGGACATTTATTCCCATTTGTACTTGTACAGAAGATTGTGACCTTTCTTTTGACATGTATGCCCCAAAGCTGTTTCACGGTCGTCTTACATTACCTTAATAAGCTAATATGTCTCTCTCTCCAAGCAGAACAGTGGAACCAAAACCACAGGGATGATAGCTCAAGGAAGCATTCAAACTAGCGTAGCATCTTTTGCAGTAGGTAGAAACAAGACCAAACACTTGAGTTTTGACCACTTTAGAGAGATTTCCTCTTTGCTGCTAACTTAGATTAGCCTTAGCACTTGGGTAACAGTCTTCAGCGCATAATAGCTGAGAACTGCCGGGAGATTTTTAACAAAGAGCCCTCTTCTCTGCAGTGCATGCACGTTCTTTCTCTCTCCACATCAGGGCAAGGAGCCCCAAATTTAACGATCATCAAGAGCCTTGTACAAGATTGCTCTCTTTTCTAAAAGCATTCCTCTGGGGAATTAAAAGTGATCAGGCAGTTTGAGAAAGGGCAATCTCAGTCTGGGCTGAATACAAATCAAATATATAAATGAAGTTGCACATCACTTAGACTTACTGCTGATAAGTATTGACAGCAGCATGGCCTTTTCCCTTTCCTTGGACCATCTTCTCTTCGAGTCTAACTTATATAGATCAAAATAATCATACTGCACTTCTGTACTAGTATCAAGATGTTCTTGACACTACATGCTGTCAGGTTTCAATGGGCTGAAGGGTAATCTATTAGGGTAGACGACTTAGTGGCCATTACTTTTAATAAGGATTTAAGAGTGCCTACTTTGCGTGTTGTAAGCTTGTTTGTTTTCAAAATAATTGTAGTAGTAAATAGTAAATTCCAGTCTGAGTTTAATTTCCAAAGCAAATCTATGCTTTCAAAATGATTAAGTTATAATTCCTTTCCATCTTTAAACTATAAAAATCAGGAAAAGTTCCTCACTGTTTTGACCCTGGTTAGGATTTTAAACTCTCTCTTTCAGACAGATGGCTTAAGAAAGCTGTATAGTTTATCTCCTACCTGCTTAAAAGAAATGTTATTTCATATCTATTTTATTCCAAACTCAGACTGGAAAAGGAATGCTTGGTGGGGGAGGGGAAGAAGCTCAATGACTATGGAGATATGGAATTTTGTAAGAAGTCCCAGTGAAAAAAAAGAAAAATAACAGCAATTGTATTAATGTTTGTGCAACTAAAAAAATTTTAATGAAAACTAGTATATGTGCATCCGCATAAATAGAGACGTTCTGAAACCACATTCAGATCACTAATGTTTTCTAGTTGAAGGAAACTGAACATTGATTTCTCCTCCACTTCAGTTATGAAACGAAGCCAAACCATCTTCCTTTCTATTTCTCCCACCACACCCCTTCTGAACAATTTGCCTGATTTGTAGGTTACAGCCCAATCCCACAGAGATTTGTTTAAAGGAAGGAGGAGAAGATGATGAGTTTTGAACGTGATTTATTTATGGCTGAAGACTGTAACCCAGCCTTTAGCACTCATGATAGCCCACACTGCAATGCTCACCTTGAATGAGATAATATAGGGAAGGTAATCTGCAATCAGCTAACAAAGTTAAAAAATTCAGGTTTTGCCACATTAAGCTCTAAATTTCATTTAATAGATTGATGAATAAAGTATAAACAATCTTTTTTCATATGAAGACAACACACCATATCTGATTTGTGTTTCATTACAAAAGTAGTGAGCTTAACCCCTAGAATAAATATTTTTAATTAGAAAAATATTTTGAAAAAAATTAATAAAATTGTGACTTTTTAATTCAAACTATTCATAGGAAAATTTAAAAGGAACTGGGATAAAATCTGACAGAAAGCCAATTCCAAGATATCCGAGTTACAGACTTGTTCATACTTTTGCCTTAGCTGCACCAAAATATAGTGGTTATTCATGCAGTGCCTCTATGCAAGAAAACTTACCAATACAAATACAACAAAAATGAGAGCAATTACACATTCTGACCTATATTTCTTCATTTCTCAAATATTTTGAATACAAAGGTGATTTCTATTTGTATTCTACAATTCTGAAAGTCCACTAATTGCAAGACATTCTAAAATAAGTGTAAATTGTCTGGATGAGCACCATCCATTTTCTAATGGACAGGTGTTCATATAAAAGTTCAACAGTATAAGCAACAAGCTGGCAGTTACTGGTGGGGTGAAGGATGTTAAGGAATTATTTGGCTTACAGCGAAATTTCTTATTTAACCACAGGGATGATCAAATTAAGTCAAGGTCAAGTATGTGACAGAGCAGCTGTGCCACGCAGCAGATAAGGACTGCTGGGGGGGATATGTGTGTGTGTGTGTGTGTGTGTATATATATATATAGAGAGAGAGAGAGAGAGAGATATATATAGTAAATTTGTTTTGATTTTCTAGTCCACCACTCCTGTCTTGCAATTCAAGGCTGCTGCAGGAGAGAAAGTAGCCTCCTGCGCTCTCAGCCTTTACTTTGGGCCCTCCAGGTTCAGCTCCTTCTCAGGCTGCTTGAAGCCTTTGTGGTGCAGCAGCCCCCTAGCACTCACTGCCTCACTTCAGTAGCCCACCCTCTGGTCTACAAGGAAAGCTTTACAGCTGTCCAAGTAGGCAGAATAACCAATGAATCTTCCCTCCACTGACTAAGAGAGATGTTTACATCTCCCTAACAGAATGAAATGACTGGACTGGGGGCGAGGTTCTTGCCCGCAGAAAATTTGACTCTCAGATGTAGCCCATTTAGAACTCTTATTAACCGCTACAGGTATATGCTTTCAACATAGAGTGGTTTTGGGCCCTGTAATGCTTTGGCTTCATGATCTACGATTTTCCTGTTTCAGTAAATGAAAATAAATTGATTTATGGCAGTTAATGCACAGGTACCGAAAACGGTGGCTGTAATTTTTTGGTACCCATCTGTCCTCCTCTTACTCCATCTGTTTCCTTCACTCATTGCACTGGAATCCTGCTTCATGAAATGGAATCCAAACTCTTTCGTGTAGCACAGTGTAAGTTACCTAGTTACCCAGCTGAAAGACATTTTCAAAATAAATCACTCTCCTTGTACTCTGTAGAAGGCAACAGACAATGATTTTGCTGTTAATATATGTCTGAGCAATCCTTCTTTCAGCAAAATATACAACTGTCGGTAAATTTCCTCTAATTTCAGATTGTGCACTTCAAAATAATACCATAAAGGCTCATCATTTTAATCAATTATCGATTACACCTTGGGGACTTTCCACCGATTCCACTTGATGCTGCTTTTAAAATGGTAAGTACCTACGTGACTGTATGATAATATAAATGGTTTAGATTTTTATAGCTAATACAACAGTATAAATGCATTATATTATATGATTTCATTGGATAGTATAGCTTTTATTAAACTGTGTTGGATTGACTTTTTTTATTCTTTAACAGTTCTTTGGCCTGTTAACAATTAAAGATTTTGATTTGATTTTTTACACTAAATGCTAGTGTTTAGCAGGAAAAGAAAACCTAAGAAAGCCCTCCCTCCTTTACAACCTAAGATGGACAATACAATATAAAGGCCGAAATTAATTTTTTGAGAAATTTTGCATAGCACAAATACAAAAGGCACTACTAAAAACATTTGTTCTATGGGATAGTATAAACAAAGGATACTTCCATTATTATCTCATCTTTAAGGCACTGTGGAAAGTGAGATCATTCAAAGGTCGAGAAGGGGGGGCTTGCTGTTGCTTTATAAAAGGGCTCACACTTTAAATATAAGTTTCTCAGTATTCATGGCATCTTTCTTTTCTATACTAACATGGTATCTAGAATACCTACATGCCTTAAATACTTTGGTTTATGCACTTACCACTTCATTAGCATCATATTAAAAAGGGAATAGTTGCATTTTATTTGCAGCTATGAAGGACTTTAGACTGATACTGAATTTATACAGAACAGAATATACACGAATACTAGCATACAGAATACAGTTCACAGGAACATGCATTTAAACACACAACTTTGTGACTAGCGTGCTAGTAACTCTACTCATCACTACTTTTTTAATCCCACGTTATTTTACCAAAATTTCAGTAGCATAACTGCCTGCAAGAATTTTATTGAGTCAAAAGCAGTAAATTACCTAACCTCTTGAGACATAGGAGTGTTTATAATATAAGGGAATTTAAAAATATGTAGTAAGAACTTAAGTTGGAAATTAAATGGTTTTCCAAGATGAAAAATGGAAAGAAGTGCTGGTAATGGCACTTTGTAAAATAAAACTTTCATGTTAGAGATCCATTATAGTGATGTAGGTGACTAAAAAAAAAAAAGGATTGCAATTCTTTTAATCTTTATGTGTACATTTAAATACCTATAGCCTATTTCTCCTTTGTATGGCAGACTTTGAAGTACTTACAAATGAAAGCAAAAAAACCCCCCGAATGGCTGGTATTAATCATACAGAAAAAAATTAGATGCTATATACATCCTGTGGTCTTTTAAAAAGCATTAATAATAAAGCATTTGCATAAAGTTAAAGCAAGAAAACACTTATATGTGAGAAAACATGCATCTTTTTGACATCTGCAAGCTACTTCTCTTGATCTGCTCTATAAATAGAAACTAATTATGGAGAGAATAAAAACAAGACAATGCCCTAGAAAATAAGAGCAATTGTCTTTTAAAAAAATATTAAAAATAGCATGAGTAAATCTGTATCATATAGATACACAACCATTAAACACATTTGAATTATAAGTCTTTTTTAGTCTAGTCTTCCTCCTTTTACAAGCAATGGTTAAACTTCCACTAACTCCATTCAAAGCAGAATCAGCCTTGACGCATTCTTTCTCTAGTAATATTTTCTGCCCTACAGAGTATCAATATTAATTGTGAATGTCAGAATTGTACAGGCTGTAGTGAAAAAAAGTATTCAGTCCTCTAAATGAATGCCTGAGCTCTGACTTTTAAGTGAAGACAGAGATCAGCAACTCAGCTGCTGCTCATATTGCTTTCTTACTCAAAAACAAAAACCAGAGGCTTGGGGAGTGCTTACTAACATAATCCATTCCTTCCCAGGAATTTGATCTAAGTTTTCTTTTAAAATAACTTAATTCTCCTGCTTTGGTTATAAATACAATCTCAGAAACAAGTATGATCCAAGACTAAATTCCAAACCCAAAAGCAAACACAATACAGGGGTCAGCAGTGAGGTTGAAATTTCAAATTAATATGCCAAGTGAATCCTGTCAAGGCGGGTGTTAAGGCTTCTCGGAATCAAAGAGTACCTCAGCTGCTGTCTTTGGACAATAATGTTTCCCAGACTCACTGCAGAAGCGCATAACAAGCTGTGTCTTACAGCAAATAGCAATGTGGTTATCTATCAGCAAAAGGAGGCTGGCAAAAGACAAAATAGAAGGCACTTCAGCCACTCAGAGCTAGAGAGCATCATTAGAAGGACTGAAATGGAACCAAGTGGGGAAAGTTGTCTTCCTCGGGAGCTAGGGAGAGGAGGTGACTGGACAGAGCCGCAGAGCTCAGCCAAGTTAACAGTTGCATGCTAGATTTCACAAAATTAAATACAACCATGGCCTTTATTTTTAGGCATCTGCACTAAGAGAAGGGAGATTAAGATGCCAGAAATGATTATCCTTCACAGGCAGAGTCACTCAGGAATCCAATCAGTATGATTGCAGATACTGGCAAACATTGATTCACCAGGATACAGCACTGAGCTACAATTCACATAGTTTTATCGCCATGCCACAACCCAGCAGTCAAAACATTTGTCCCATTAGAACAGTGTACAAACTGACAGTCTGCTATGCTGCTTTACAAAGTCATCATGGGAGGAAATATCTTCAGGTTTGCCTTAACCTGTCCACATAAAAAGTCAAAATGCATTAATCTACATAGAACGTTTTGCCAGCCAGTAGCAGCCGTGAAGCATTATTCCTTTCCCCCACCCTTCACCTTAAAAGGGACTATCCTGTATCCCTTCAATCATGGCATATACATTTTCTATGAAAAAAATAAACCAAAGCAACTGAATATGTATCAGTGTGCAAAAAAGCACAGTCTAGGGTGGAATACACAATCCAGTGCACATGCTCTCTATTTGCTACCTACTGCTACCCTAAAGTGCAAAATATTTGCCCAAATATAGGGAACGCTCAATGGCAGCAGTAGGCAGCACTTGTAGCCTAAACCAGTCCTAGTCTATGCCTTGAGAGACCTATTTCAAACCACCTGGACATTAACCTAAACAGCATTTACTTGAGTTTCAAATAAATTACACGTTCTTAGTCCTAACTTCCTGTTTCAGAGTGCAACAACATTTTAATCTATCCTAAAGCGAGGACAAAATGAATCATGTAAGTCTAAGTCAATGCATTGGGCGTGCTAAATGAGGAACGGATATAATAATTTAAAGCAAAAGCAATTAGATCACAGAGAATGCATTTAAAAAGTTACAGCAGCAATTATTCCATTTCAAGCTACTTGAGACTGAGACCATAACCTGAAAATTTAGTCAATGACTTTTGGTTTGTAAACAAGTGCTAAACTGCAGAATTTTAGCTTTCCATGGTTAACTGATCAGAACATGCTTTTCATTCATTCTTGTTTTTTAGATTTTATTGTTAATGCAGAAAATCTGCATAATACTAAAAGCTGGAAGTGCAGTGTCAAATAAATGGAACTTAGTATCAAAATAACAGGGCCTGTTGCACTTTTTGGTAATTTTTCACATTTAATTAACTGAAAGCTTCACTTCTGAATTTTAATTCACTGACAAATAACTTCATTAACACAAAATTATTATCGCCTGTGGTGTTTCATGTCCTTCCAGAAGGCTGACTTCAAAAACATACAAACTTTGGAGGGGGAGGGTGGCAAGAAGGAAACACACTGCAACAACCTTAGCTTGCATTACTGAAAGCAAAATTCCCTGTACAAACTCAAATTGAATGGGATCTTGGAGGTGAGAATAGAGCAGGGATTACATAAAGCAAGTTGTGGGAATGATAACTGGAGGAACCCGGCAAAGAAAAAGGGGAGAATCCTCAAGGCAGGAGGTACCACAAAACAGCTATCTGCATTAATTTTAAAGGAAAAAAAGGAAAGTGTTGACAATGTGTTCAACATAGCCTTTTGAAAGGGAGAGAAATAAATTGGAAGGATTAAATAGGATTTATGAATCATCAGAGGGATATGCCTCTTTCTTTTCTCCCCTCCCACCTTCTGCATCATCAAGTTCAGCATTATCAGTAGAACATTTTTCACCTTCTCAAGTAAAGTTATGAACAGCAGTCCTGATACCATGAGCATGGCAAAAGTTGCTCAGCTGTGCCTGGTTCTCTCTGCTACTGAATAATCTATTGTCATCAATGTATTAAAGAACAAACTCGATACAGTTTTCATGATGGCAACCTGAGGAGCTATACTAAAATTACAGTTAATTATGTATGTATATGCTGGGTTTAGCCCTCTGTAGAGGACCCCAGGCTTGGCATGAAATTGCTCTTCAGCTTGATAGGCAGACAAGAACAAACTGCACTGATGTTCATCTCACCATAATGGTGATGTCTACATTGCAAAGCAAAGAGGTGAGATTTCACTTTCCTCAAGCATCTTTTCTCATAGAAAGAAATAGCATTTGCTTGTTTTATTTATACAGGTTTACAGAACACTGACATACGTACATACACACATACAAAAAGGACCACCGAGTGCAGTTCTGCTATGTGCTACAGAACTGCAGAAGAAATGTGTGAGAGAACCATACATAGCCCCAGTCCTCAATAACGTCAAGGTTGCATATTTGTCTGTGATAACCACTGAAGGTATGCCAAAACACACCACGCTAGTGACCAGTCTATTACTTGCTTTATTGTGCCACAGCATTTATAGGTAAGCCACGACTGCTTGGTAGCTCACACAGGAACTTTTGGTCTCTTCTGGTCAGGCTATTACAGCCACCTATTTTCTATTTCTTGCATCAATCCTTTGCCTGTTCACTTTGTCCCTTCCTTTCAGAGGCTATACGGGTTTTGGCTGGCTAGTTTTCCGTGCATTTTGGACTTGTGACCAGAACAGTGTTGATAACACACTGATGTTTGAGCAGTGCTTGCACAGCATCAAGGCCATTCTCTGTTTCTCACACCACCCCACCACTGAGTAGGCCAGGGGTGCACAAGAAGTTGGGAGCGGACACAGCCGGGACAGCTGACCCCAACTGACCAAAGGGATATCCCACACCATATGACACCATGCTCAGCAATAAAGCTGGGGGAAAAGGAGGAGGAAGGGGGGGACGTTCAGAGTTATGGAGTTTGTCTTCCCAAGTAACTGTTATGGACAATGATGCCCTGCTTTCCTGGAAATGGATAAATAGCTTCCTACCAGGGTTAACCCACAACTGACACAAAATACCCAGTTATTTTAATTAGTAGCAAAATAGCAATGTATCCCTCCATTGTCCTCTTTGCACCTCTTTTTTCTTCAATTATTAACAGAAAACTGAATGCATTTACTAAGAGCTAGAATGAAAAGAACACAAATGTCAGGCTTTTACAAGGCCACAAAATACTTGTGTTTAACTCTGGCAAGTTTGTGTAGAGAACAAGTACCATGAATGGAAGAGGTCTGGACTGCATCATCTGTCTAATTTTATCAGTATTTCATTTACACTTCTGCTTCTATTTCGTTTCTACAGACCATGTCATCTAATTAGTCTTTGTTTTACAAGTTTATTGAAATACAGTTCTGTAGCCAGGAGTATTAGTCGTGCTCATTTTATCTGTTACTAACAAAACAAAAGACATTCACAGAAGCAGATGACTCTTACTTTAAATCCTGTCCTAAGAGACATAAGCTAATCCACTGCACTGATAAAACAAGATTGTTTTAGATTCACATATACGATAAAAATCCTCTCAAATAATATTTCATATGCAGACCAAACCCAAATCAAAAAATAAATTACATAACATAGTTTGACACAGAAATACAATGGTTAAAATTGCATAAGCTTAAGTAGGTCAGAACTCGCACTGACTTCCATATGAAGTCGTGGGGTTTTGTATTTGTCTTCTCTCTGAAAATATACATCTATGTGAAATAAAGTATTTTGTAAAATGTTTTTTTGATTCCCTAACTTAATTTTCATAAGGTCACACTAATTTTCTGTCTAAAAGACTGTTCTAGAACATCAGGAAAATACGTGCAAAAATCAATATATTCTGTTCTTGAACTTATTCAGTGAACAATAACTGCCATATTAATGAACAACAAACATTTCAGGCAGACTGAAAACCATTTTTCTCTTAGAAGTGCATTAGAGATGTAATCTTACATTTTGCTAATACATCAAGAGTTACGCTCAGGGAAAGATCAGTAATGTATTATTGATTGCAAAATTTAAAAAAAATGTTAACAGCCATGTCTACTATTGGAATTTTAATTAAGCCAATGTAAGACCTCTGGAACGTATCTTTGTATAGAAGACAGTCAGGCTGTCTAATGACATAATTTTGCAGAGAAGATTCATTTGATGAATGATTAAAATACTGACGTGAAAAGAGGTTGAGAAAGAGGTAGCAAATGTTTTAGACTTCTGTCAACTTATTTTTCCTCCAGGAGTAAAAAACACTTCACAAAGGAATTTAAATCTTGGAAGAGTAAAATATGCTAGCAAAAAACAATCTCCCCTATGTAAAATAATACTATATACACGTGACTTCTTCAGAGGCAAAGCAGGCAAGCTGACTAGATAACACATCTGGCACAATGTCAGTATAGAATATCAGGGGAAAGAAGTAAGAGAAAGTTACATTTTGAAATTATATTACTATCACAGGAAAAAAGATGTAGAATTTTACCTGATACCACTGTCTCTCAAAGAACACTAATCCCATTTATCAACCAAAAATAACATTTGCCCCTCCTTCAAAAGCAATCTGGGAAATGAATCTTTGTGCTATCTATAAAGAGCACACAGCCTGGATGTAACTTTTTTTAGTTAGTCATCATAGCTGATTTAAAAGCTATGTGGACATTGCTACTCAGATATTATTATGGACCAAATGACCGTTCTCTCAGCCTCCTCTTATCTGAGCCCAGAGGGCTTGTCATCAGAAAGAGATGAAAACACACTCTCTGCTCCAGCAGGCTCTTAGCTGTTCTGCACTGAAAGCACGAAGGGGTTCCTGTAGCATGAATATAATTTGGCTAGCAATGATATTATGAGGCATCACTGTGTATGCAAAGTGCCACTTTCCCTCATCACATGGTAACAGTTTGAACATTCATAAACATCAAAACAAGTATGAGCATTCTTAATGCTGGGGATTCAACGTAACAGTGACATGTCTCACCACTATATTTTTTCTGATACTAATACACACAAACGGATAGCCTCATATCCTCACCATTTGCCTTAATGTGATGCTCTAAACTTTTTTTAAATACATCCTAAATCTTTCCAAATCTTGTTGCTTAACCTTTAGTCACCTTGTTATTATCTAACTTCCCAATTAGTAGTAAATTCTAAAATTTTCAGCTACTGAAAAATCATCATCTTAGCCTAGAATTTGTAGTCATAGGAGCATAACTCATTTTTTCCACTAAGTATCTCAAAAAGTAGCAGCCAATAACAAATCTTAACCTTTCATTTCCATATTGTGCTGAATATCAGAGTGAGCAGAATGAGTTTTGTCACTGATTTTAATGGGACTAATCTTGTATCTAATTAATATATTCTTAACAAGGCAAAAGTTGGTAAGCTTCCAGGCTTTAAATCTCCACTTGAAAACTCTAGTTTCTTAATCAGAGACTTCTCTAAGAAGTATTTTTGACTTGTACCCAGACAAGTGACCCAGGTGCTGCAGGATAGGGCTAGCCTAGCATTATACTTGTCACCCAGAAATAGAACAGATTGTTTTGGAATCTTACCCTTAATCGTATTTAAGCATAGGTTCCAGGGACTATGAACTAAAATACAGCACCCTGAATTCCATCTCGTATCTTCAAAAACATCTCGTTTCCTACCTTCTCTGTCTGCATAACTCTGTTGAAGAGCATTGATTACACTGGTCTTTGTTTCAGAAACAGAAAGCTAAAGCATACAAATATACTTGTCACAGCTAGAAGACACAAAATAAAACGTAAGTCTTTTGTGGTATACAACTTCTAACCCTCTTTCTAACACTGGTCTTTACAAAGGGCCAGGACTAAGCATTGTACACATTTGTATACCCAGAGCCCAAGGAATTTGATGAGTTTTCACAAAAAAAGAGCTTATAGCATTGTGCTTCTGATCAAAAAAGTTTGCAGCAACTCCAGCTTTAGGCCATATAAAACAAGCTAGATTTCAGTACCCAAGAGTAGCAAAGCCTAAAGGAAATCTTGGGAAGAACAATATTTAGGCAGTCTAAATTTCCATTTCCACCTTGAATACAATTCTAACATGATCATGCAGATGAATTTGAATTTACTAAATTCTATGTAAGAAAAAAGTCTGTTTACAAAAACAAAAATTGTATGACAAATATTTGAAACAAAATTGTTTTCTTCCAGCATAATAAAAAACAGATTAGATCATTTAAGGATTCTTTCTCCAACAGGTGTTTAGCAAAAGTTTCACTCATCTGATTGCTTCTACAATGAAAAAAATCGGTCAAGTGGGTTTTTTTTCAAAATAGGGATGAACCAAAGTTATCTCATGATGAGGCTTGAATGATCGTTAGTTCCTCCTCTTCAGAATTTTTTTATGAAAGAGATTTAAGGGGTTCACTTGTGCCAAATAAAGGTTGCAATGACTGATCAATAGATAGGATATCAGATTCAAAATCAGAATCTCTTCTGTCAAAGAAAAAAAGGTGCTCCTGAGTACAAAAGCAGTATGCTTTTTGTCTCACTATATATAATACTGCCATTGTAATTTCTTACTAGACTGCATATCAACTAAAAGCTTCATTTACTGTCCTCTTTTTTTGTTCACTGATCATAGTATAGGGATGTGGATAAGACTCAAGAGTCATTCTGGAGAAAAAGAAATTAAAAAAAAAAAAAGAAAAAAGAAAAAATAGAACTCAAATTCACTAATTAAGCCACATCCCAGCTTGAAAACTGCTTTCAGTCACAGAATGGCAGACATAAGCACCTTGCCTCTGAAGATGATGAAGTGGGCTTCAAATACATATCAACAAGAAAAGTATATGATAATATTAGGGAGTCTCTTGTTTCTTTTTAATTGATAGCTCTTGAGTTTTGTTCGTAAGCAATTCTAGCAGATTTTGTGTTCAAACAGAAAGAAAAACCTGCCTTTGTAAAACTTTAGTTCTATAGGGACACCAATGTATTTCTGAAAACGTACCTGCCCACAAGACAACTTTGGATCTTTAAACTGAGACACGTGATGTCTGTCTTTCAGATCAGTGTCGTCTCAGCTTAGGAAAAAACAGCAGCCAGGACATCATGAGCTAAGAAAGTTGTTTGCAGCTTAAATAATGCACTAGTACTTCTATTTCAGTTACTTTGAACTTTATAATGCATTAATATGTCTATTTGTTTTTGAAATTACAGATGAGTGAATTTATGATTTTTTTTTTTAAAAACATAACTTTAATTCTTTCATCCAAGATGTCTTGCCTAAACAGAACTGATAACCATTAAAAGCATCATCATAATGTATTACTCACTCTTACTGTTTTGCTAGAATGCCCCTAGGTATAGAAACAATGCTTACTAAAGATAAATGCAGAGCAAAATTCAGGCCCATGAAGAGATATATAATTCATACGTTAGAATGTTCTCGCATATATCTGGATTATCTTGACAATCAGTTCACAAAAAACGGGAAGCTTGGGACCTAGCGGGTACATTTTCAAAGCTTTCTACAGGAGGTACACTTATTAATCCTATTAATGAATAATAGGATTAGTGTATACACCACTTATACGTGGCTTTCAAAAAGTTCCACATTTAGACCAAATCTAAGGATGCAGATGAAATAAAAAAAAAAATGCTAGTAACATGTCAACCAGTGGTTATTCCTTTCTATTCATGTATAAGCTGCTCAACAGTACTTTTATGTCTTTGTTGGAATTACCGCTGCTGGAAAGCAGTAATTCTAAGGCAGATTTTATTATTTTGGCTACTAACATAGAAATGTTCCTGTCCTGCTGAATCTTCCATTTCTTCTTTCCACATTGTAAAAACAGGCTCCCTGATATCTCTTATCAAAGATACTACAGAGCATAACTGTGTCCTCTACATTAAAGAGGACATACAGGTTAATGAAATGTAGGATCAGCATTTCTCTGACAGTGTCTGCACATCATCTGGTTGCCAAGCTGCAAAATACCTCACAACTTTCGGGGTTTTCACATACGAAATCAGCTTTTGGGGAAAGTGTCCAAACAAACATCTGTGGACGAGAGTTTTTTATTTGCTCACAGAACAGACACTACATTGTGAGGATCAAACTTACCCACTTCATCTCTTACAGGCAGTCTAAAAAACTCCACGTTTAGTTGCCTGAGGACTTGCCTTTCTTATCTCTTTAATCTTGACAAAAGGACCATAAAAGGCATCAGGTAAAGTCAGTTTTCACAGTTACTATGCTCGACCATCTTATTAGGAAACAAATCAAAACCACAAGCTCATTCCCCAGAAGCTGCAAAACAATTTCCATACAAAAGTGATTTTGGCCAGAGAAAAGTGACACAAGGGAAAGATTCTTGTCAAAAATTAAAATCAGCTATGCATCAGCTCAGATATAAACTAGCTGACACATTCCTTCCAGGTGTCTTGTGTATCCGTCATACCCTGTAGAATATTTTCAGGCTGAGATATGTTGAACTATTAGCTGTTTTCACTTAGAAGAATATACATCTAGAAATATCCCATAAAAGCCTTTGAAGAAAAGTAATTGAAGCAAAAGTTGGACACATGAATAATTTTTCTTTATCTTGGACAAAATACTACGGTGAAATAAATTGCATAGGACTACTTCTGCTATTAATTTTCAGCAAAGCATGAGTATTTCTACCACCCCCATTAAATATTCTCAAATCCAAATGCAGGGACTTTACAGGAAAACCACCTATTTCCTAACATACATGATAAAAATCCTATTTACAGTAAAATGGGGGGGGGGGGGGGGGAATTTAAACCAATTCAGCTTTGATAGACAAAGGCATGTTTTAAATGCAGTAACAAGTGCGCATCCTTCAAGCTTTTCAGTTTTATAGATAAGAGTGCAATTTAATATTTTTAATTCTATGCAGATGGTTATTTTTATTCCTGTAAAGCTAGCACAAAAATGGTCTAAGCTATCGCAGAACTAGATCTTCTGGTTTGTTCTATAATTTTCTATGCATTGTAAAGCGGCAAGACCATCGCTTATGAATTCTAGTGAGAGGTATAGAATGAACTCTAATCACAGTGTTCTGAATGTCTCCTACTATGCAAGTTCAAAGCTGAAGTCTGAAGCCTAAGTATTTTGGACAGTGCAAGACAGTGATCCTGAAACACAAAAATAAACTGAGTTTGGATTAATACCTGCCCAATTACACAACAACCTCTGTGAAATACCACCAAAAGATATCCCCTCTCCCAGAATATCATCAAACACTCTGGGAAATGAAAAATGTCTCGGAAAAGAAAAGTGTTTAGCAATTCCGTTTTTCTGCTCTGTGCATCTGGTGTAGTTCTGAATGCACAACCTATATATAGCATCTCTGGATGAAATAACCAAAGGGCAGAACAATGACAAACTCACTGAGTCACCCAAGCAGAATCTGCTTCAAACTCCCACCCAGGCAGCAAGTTGATACATACAGTGGCCAAGGATGCGTACTACCATTCACCAATTATACCCTCGGTTTCAAGCTACCTTTAATTAATAATTAAGTAACATTGAAAGCCCAAACTTTGCCTATTCCCGGTTTGCCATAAGAGTTATCATGTTGTTTCAATCACTATTCAAAGCACCAAAGCTACCAAGCAGATATGTTGGACTATATGAGCCCTTCTTGCCAAAATACGAAAATAGTTTAAGCTCATATCCCAGTTTTGAATATTTCTGAAAAAGGAAACAGAATCTGACATATTAGCTTTAAAGGGACAGATTACAACTGTAGAATTAAAATTGCATCAGGGCGTGACAGGCAAGGAAGAGAAACATTTCCCACTACAGCGACTGAATATGCTGAGGGTGCTGCTGAGACGCCGACCATTGCGAGGAGGGAGATTAGGGATGGGAAGCATTACACATCCCTCATCTTTCTTCCCCAATAACAGCCAGTCACTGCAAGAAAGTGTACACTGCACATATATAAGGTGCCATATTTCTGTTAGGAGGGAGATTTTTCTTTTTTTCCCCTTCCATGTTCTGCTGTAATTCATTTCCACTTGACATTCCAGCTGTAAACCTTGCCCAGTACGGGCTTTCGTACAGAAAAAGTAATAGCTGTCCTACAGCAGATAAGTAGAACTAGAAGGGAAAAAAAAAAAAAGTATTTTAATATTTAAACTTGCAATGCTACTTCATGTCTCCATAGAGCCAATATTCCTGTTTTGCACAGATTATTAATTGTTTAGAAAGATATTTGGAACCATAAGGTCTGCACAGGCTCCTTGACCGAAAAAGTTGGGTTAGTATAACACAAGTCACTAACGGAAAAGTGACTCAGAATAAAAGTATTGATTAAAAATAGCTTGATAACATTGCGGTCAACCATAATTCGTGTGTCTTACCTCAGGGCAAGTAGCTTCTGACATATGCTTGGTCATGCTTATTGGAAAAGTTATGATTTTTATATTTAGATATATTTATATTTTACAAACAGACTAGGAAAAGACATGAGGGAAAATTTTTTGTAAATCTAAAGGAACATAAACCAACTAGAATTATACATTCAGAGCAATGTAACCTGCAAGTTACTTAAACACACACTAGTCAATACTTCTGGTGATAATGATCATCTTTTCATTTACTTTGGAGCTATGTCAATATTAGGTTACAACTTTGTTGCACGTGTATGCAATAACAAAATATCCATGAAAGTCTTTGTACATGTTATTAGAGAAAAGGTCTTTCTTTTCATTCCATATGTAGTATCAAGCTATTAATATGAAAGCTCTATTTGTCTAAAGAGGCCATCCGGAGCTCTGTATTATATTGTCATCACATAGCCCATTTATTGTGCCTCTAGCTACATATTTGCGCATAAGTAGCTCATGTAAATTAGATAGATGGTTCCAAGGATCAAACTTCACCCATTGCATGTCAGGATTATGTCAATCAAGGTGCTAAGAACCAGCTATTATACATCTATTCTATTAAAACGCAAACCACACAGAAATTCAAGGTTCTGTGTACATTTCAGGAGGATCATAGTGTTCAAAAGCATTAAACAATAAGGTAAGAGGTACCCACATGCAAGTGACTGGATGTTTAGGCTACTTGATGTGCTTTTATTTTCTAGCATTTTCTGCTCTTATAGGTCATAAGGATTGTCTAAATGCACACAGATTAGAAATTTCATTACACAAAAATCTGCTCTAATGCACCACAAGGACATTTGCTTTACTGTCAAAGAATGCAGAAGGTATTTGAAAAAGACTTTTAGTTGACTTAGCAAACATGACAAAGGCATAGTGCGGTTGCATGGTAGCTGGTCAAGACTGTCTAAATCCATGTTACAGGATGGATCATAATACAAAGTAATGGTCTCTTCTAACCTCTGTAAGAAGTCTATGAAAAGTACAATTTGGCCTCACACACACGCTGCAGTTGAGAACCATGACTAGCTATAGCTGGGAAACTCCAGCTCAACTGTAAATTGAGACTGTCAAGAGGAATGGGTGGCGTATCTGATTTATAATGCATGAATGAGAAAGGAAGGAAGAGTAAAAGGCTATGGACAATTGTTAAGACTGCATAGCCAAAAGACATGCTATAAACATCACAAAAATGCATATTAGGACACTCCAGGGTACAAAAAGAAATATGAAAGTACCATTGCACTTTCTTTTCTTCATGCGCGAGTTTCACACCCATAGTAGTAGCTGAGCGTTCGGAGTGTATGTTGCTTTTTCAAGGGAGCAATGAGAGGCCTCAACCAACAGACCAGATGATTCTTAAATTCTAGTTTCTGTGACAGCATGCACAGTCAGTGTATATACAGCGAGAAGCGCCCCAGCTTCCTTCTTTTTCCTCCTATTGCCGAGCTGCACTAGGTTGTACAAGATTCCTACTGACTTCAATGGTTTCACATTTTGGGCCACATCCATTCTGGAATTTTGTAGCATTTTACAGTCCACTGTAAGATGCTGATGTACCTTTATTGTTTCTCTTCTTGGTTTTTACTTAATTAAAGCCGTTTACTTAATTAAATCCAAGCATTTAAATGGTCTTTATGACATCACTCTGAGATACTAGAGTGCTATTTTTGCTATCATTACAAACCCAGTTGTTTATTTACCTGGAACTTAAAAATTAAAAAACCAAACACAACTCATCTGTTCTCTCCTGCTCTCAATGTATGGCTAAACATTTCTCAGATCCTTGCAAATATGTACTTACGAACATTAATTTTCATAGAATAAAAAATCAGAATGTTTCTAACAACACACAAAGAATAAAATAGCTTCGTTAGAATTGTGCTTTTCCATCTATGAGGATTTTTCTCACTGGTCTGAAGAGTGTACATGAAGAATTATGCATGCCAAGATAAGAAAAGTCTTGGACGTTTATATAAATATCTATGCTGAAATTGATAAACATGGAGTTTTCTGGACATCACCATAATGTAACCCAACTGTCCAATTTTGCAGAAGATTAAGAGTACCTCAGAAAAACTTCTGATAAGTAGAAAGCTCTATTAGATATTAGATTAGTTCCTGGTTAATTTTGCCTGATAGTTCATGTAAACGTGAAGCTATTTGTCTGTAAGCACAGCATTCGAAAGCTAATAATCATCTAATCTCACCAAAGATAGAAAGACTCTGGTAAAAGGTATGGAAATAGAGTTTTACTTCCCACAGAGAACTCCCCATCCTAGAGCACCTAAAACCTCACAACCGCACTTTGACAGTAATCTGAAACAATCACTACATTTTAAAAAGGAATTGTGAAATTCTGTCATGGGACATAACCATATATATGTAGTAGGGTGGGAGGAAAAGACAGCTCACCTCAGTCAAACCATGCACAAAGTAAAATTTGACAAGCAGATATTTCTGTAACCAATGCTACTGCTTAAACATAAGCAGCGCTAAGGTTTGAACTAAAGCAAATGCATCTTTCAGTTCGCTTCAAGTTGTAGAAAAAGAAGAGGTAAAGGACATCTGTTGGGATCACTGAACCAGAAAAAGAAGTGCTCTGTGACATCCCAGTCTTAGAGCTACTAGAGTACTCATTGCATTATTAAACCCAGATTTTAAAAGACTGCTGATGATAATAAAAAGCAAAACTGAGGATCTAATTTTTAGATGCCTGGAGCACCGTTCACCCAACTGAAGATAGTAACAAACATGGTACTCTGCAATTAAGCTGTTCTGAAGCTTTTCATACTATTCACCACAAAATTAGGCCATCCAAAAGTCAGACTTTAATTTTCTAGAAGTTTCCTTCACTAATGGTTGTGTATAGGTGGGAGCAGCTCAGTGTAAAACAGAACTTACATAGAGCTGGGTAGGAAACTATCATTTATTTTTGAGAAATTGAAAATATTGTCCTAAATAAAATTCAACCTAGCATATTTCTGCTAACAAAATAGTAAAAATTCAAGTTATTCCAAATGTTTATTTTGAGCACTTACTCTTTTCATGCTGAGAACTAAATTTTAAAAATCAATTTAAAAGCTCATTTTCTACCAAAAAGATCCAATTTTGAACCTGGAAACCAGAACATCAACGTATGAAGAATTTTCAGTCAAACCCAAATCATTCTAAGAAAAAAGTGTGTTGCATACATAGACAAAACAGAACTTCTCAATTAAATATTCAGAAAAAAAAAAAAAAAATCTATTTCACATTGTAGCATTTTCAGTGAGATAAAAGTGATTGAATTTGTGGTAGCTACATACAACATTCCTTTCTGAATAAAAGGATGGAGAGGTAGTGTTGTATGGTGACTGGTTAATGGTATTATCTTTCTATATACCCAGGATTAATATACACCCACATATCCCTAGTCTTAATGAATATAAAATATTTGTAAACTTAGTTTGGCGTTTTCCTAGTGCAACTATTTCAGCACCGATTTAGCATTCCCTAAATGTGTCACCTATGTTGCTTTCTATAGGACAATTGATGGACAGGATCCTCAAAATCTTAGTAATTCTATTACTAACAAAGCTGCAGCATTCATAGGTTCTTAGTATTTTATACTCCCAGTCAGGTATATAACTGCTGATTATTTGATTGTAACAAAATCATGGAACAACAGATCTTTTTACAGATGTTCAGAGAATTATTCATTCTTATTAAGAGATTTGCAACATACACAGACTTTGTATTTAGTAATGTTTAGCCTAAAAATAATCAACAAAATATTAATCCATACCTAAATGTCACTGGGAATGTCAGAGAAGCCTTTAAACAGCAAAAGTACAATCTGCCTTATGTACCTGAAATCCCGGGCAGGGTTGAAAAAACATAACACAAGAGTATATTTTTCATCTTCCTGTGAAAGTGCCAGCACATTTAAAACCATGATTCATAACAGTAAATCAAAATCTCTCAGCACTGCTTGTTGAAACTGGCTTTCAAGATAGAGGGTGAACAAAAAGACCTTTTAAAATAAGTTTTAGGGAATATATAAATTGTCTGAACACTGCCATGGACGATCAGTTTTAATAGCATATGTCCAACAGCCTAGTATGGTTACTTGCTATTTTGGGAGCATGCCAAAGAAAGAGACCCAGCCAGAAATTATGAGGAAAAAAAACTCAAGAGAAAACTGATAATAACCCATAACTTACATTCTTCTTTATCTATTCTAAAGCCTTTCATTCAGTATCCATCATCATAAAAATCAGCGTTCCTGACACAGCATGGATTAAATCTTCATTTTAATAGAGAAATACTTTTTCAAAAAGCCTGAAATTCCCTATCTATTGACAAACTGTACAGTAACGCATTCAAGATTTATCCTACTGTGCAACTTTCCAGAAGAGCATCTGCAAATTATTAATGACATAAGCATCACTGAACCATTGAATGATATAAGACCATCTAAGTTTTATAGATAGAGAACAGCTAAACAGTAGAGGCCATAGACCAAATCCGTAGGAAACTTTACGGCACAATTAGTATCTCCTAAAATATACCCCTGTTTCAACTTCTAGGAAATGTTTCACCAGAGGAGAATATTTGTTAAAGCAGCAACTACCTCCCTTTTTCCGAATACTTTAGGTGAACCTTATTTCTGACAGACACTGGCAACTCTGGTTACCAAGGGTTCATTTTACCATTTAATAAAGAGCTTTGGTGAGACCAGCTTGAGCTGTACCTATCTGAACTCTTTGTAAATAAAGTTGTGTCCGCCCTGAGAAAGCACAGCATGGGTGTGTGCTAATGAGCAGGGTTCTGGTTTAACCACTAAGAGAAAAACTTCAACAGCTAATAACAGGCCATGACAGCATTTCAGACACTAAGCCCAGAACCCAAGAATCCAGTGCATGGCTGGCAGACAGCTCAGCTTTAATGGGACTCACAAGTTTGGTCTCTTCTCTTCCTACTCCCACACCTTCAGTGCTTCTCACATCACAAAATGCAGCCTTTAGGGCTTTTCACCTTAACTAGCAGCGTGAGGAACACACTCCTCAGAGTGGAGAGAGGCCAGGTGCCGTGCCCGAGAGAGGGCAGAGGAGGCAGCAGGCACACGGGCGCAGCGTGGTCACAGCTGTCAGGCAGACACGCTGCTGGGCCTGCCCTCCTGACCTCCCCGATCGGTGCTCTGCCCTGGCCCCAAGGCTCGGTCCAGCCCACCAGCTTGGGAATTCAGCTTGGTCCAGAAGTGTGCTTTTCCAGAGGAAAATGTGTTGGAGGGCCCCTAAATCTGGATCATACCGAACATCCCATGGTCACGGTACCCTAACCTCCATCTGGCCAGCTAAATCTCTTGCCCTCTCAAGACAGATTTATGGATCTAGAAAATGGCAAGGAGGAGTTTTGCAGCCTAATAGCTCTCTCTTCTAAGAATGGGGAGCTCTGATTTTTACTTCCAGAACTATTTCTTTCTTTTGTATTCAGTTCTGTTTAATATCTTTATCAATGATCTGGACAAGGGGATCAAGTGCACCCTCAGTAAGTTTGCAGATGACACCAAGTTGGGTGGGAGTGTTGATCTGCTGGAGGGCAGGCAGGCAGGTGCTACAGCGGGATCTGGACAGACTGGATTGATGGGCCAAGGCCAATTGTATGAGATTCAACAAGGCCAAGTGCCGGGTCCTGCACCTGGGTCACAACAACCCCAGGCAACGCTACAGGCTTGGGGGGGAGTGGCTGGAAAGCTGCCCAGCGGAAAAGGACCTGGGGGTGTTGGTCGACAGCCAGCTGAATAGGAGCCAGCAGTGCGCCCAGGTGGCCAAGAAGGCCAACGGCATCCTGGCCTGTATCAGAAATAGTGTGGCCAGCAGGAGTAGGGAAGTGATCGTCCCCCTATACTTGGCTCTGGTGAGGCCGCACCTCGAATACTGTGTTCAGTTTTGGGCCCCTCGCTACAAGAAAGACATTGAGGTGCTGGAGCGCATCCAAAGAAAGGCAACGAAGCTGGGGAAGGGTCTAGAACACAAGTCCTATGAGGAGCGGCTGAGGGACCTGGGGTTGTTTAGTCTGGAGAAAAGGAGGCTGAGGGGAGACCTTCTCGCTCTCTACAGCTGCCTGAAAGGAGGTTGTAGAGAGGTGGGGGTCAGTCTCTTCTCCCTAGTAACAGACGACAGGACAAGAGGAAATGGCCTCAAGTTGCGCCAGGGGAGGTTTAGATTGGATATTCGGAAAAATGTCTTCACTGAAAGGGTTGTCGGGCATTGGAACAGGCTGCCCAGGGAGGTGGTGGAGTCACCATCCCTGGAGGTATTCAAAAGATGTTTAGATGTGGTGCTAAGGGATATGATTTAGTGGTGGACTTGGTAGTGATAGGTTAATGGTTGGACCCGATGATCTTGGAGGTCTCTTCCAACCAAAACAATTCTATAATAGCAAGGATCAGACGAGTACCTTAACTTAGAAGGGCTCGAACATAGAACAGATGAGAGATCTGCAGCTTTCCTTTTGTGCAGTGTCTCCTACTTTAGTAGTTTGAGACAGGCCCTCGACCACCACTGTGAAGCACTGAAATCAGTGCACATGCCTGGAGGTGATGGCAATTTGGGGTGCCACGCTGCACAGCAATAGACTGAGGTGTTCTTTATTTCTAGCGCTGCCTACACCCCTTTACTGACTCTACCTGTTTGTCAAAGTTAGGACTGCAACTAAAGCTGAGACTGAAGAAGCCTTTGAGCTTCTTACAGAAGAAGGATTTATCAAGGAATTTTAAAATATATTTTGACGTAGTCTGGGACATAAAAAACAACTTGCCTCTTACAGGATCCTAAACATTTAGGACTCTCTTCTTTCTTGGCTTTTTCGCTGGACTTCAGGGGGTTTTTTTTGTCTTTGTAATTTATGTCTATAGTACAACATTTTCAGGAACAATGGCATGTGAAATTTTAAACTTCTATTTCCTTTTATATAACACTTCTTATATTCTAACCTGTGCTGGTTTTCCACTATAGCTGAGCACACTTTAATTTCTTTGACACACCTCTTTTCAGATTTTTCCAGTAGTCAGTGGCTGCAGTCATCTAAACAATGCAGTATAAGTATCTGCAACAGTAGGAAAGGCTCTGCTAGCATGCGTTCTCAGGCAAAAAACATACAGGAATACTGAAGTGTCACTTTAAAATAACATTAGTTTCTGGACAGATGCGAAAGAGCTTACTTTCATATTAGTCCATGTAAGCCTACATAATCTCCTAACAATCTAAAATACATGCTTTGTGCATCAGTGCATACTCATTTGACAACATGTTTGATAACATGCTTTGGTTTGCTACAGATGACTGAAATTTTGAGGAAACTGTGTATCCCAAGCTCACAGAAATGTACTATTTATGGTAGGATTTGAGAAGTGCTCTGTCCTCATCTGTCTGCTTTTACAGCACACTGGATATCAGTGTAGTGGATATGAGTAGTAAAATGCCTGTTGATTTTAATAAAATCTAAGTTACACAAATGACAGATGCATTGAATCTCTAACCCTTACTGGGTACCAATCCCTCTGGGCACTGTCATTTCCTGGTATTCTGTGTACTTCCAGATGTAAAAGCCCCATAAAATGAAATGTTTATATTTTAGCTTTCATAAATTATACTTTCACAAGTCCAGCTACTCAAATCTACATTAATTCAGCACTGGCTTTACGTAGCAGATGGTTCAATTGGACTAACCCTCTCAGTCTGCCTAAAGTCTCCCCCTAAGCCAAAGGTTCATTTATAACTGTCCAGTACCACACCCTTCAGATGTCAAGTGGACTGACTAGAAGCACACTTTTCCTAGAGGACAGAGAAGTGGTAAAACATCTCAATAAAAGAAAGAAATTACTGTGAACTTCCAGGGAACGGCAGACATTTTCTATCAGTTCAAACTACTTATGATGCTATTTATAGAACTACACTGTTGTTAAGGACTTTTCAAGGCTGATACAGTCGGGTCTGGTAGAAGGACATGTACTTTATGCGAAGCTTGAAACCTGGC
Source organism: Phoenicopterus ruber ruber (assembly GCA_009819775.1). Classification (NCBI taxonomy): domain Eukaryota; kingdom Metazoa; phylum Chordata; class Aves; order Phoenicopteriformes; family Phoenicopteridae; genus Phoenicopterus; species Phoenicopterus ruber. The sequence continues at coordinate 22,261,061 of CM020220.1, read as the reverse complement.
CCTAAGTTACAATAAAGCTGGAATGAGTTGAACCTTCACAATTTATATTTCACAGAACAATGACAGTTTGCAATATTTAAAAAAAAAAAACACACAAAAAAAAACACCAAACACACCCAAAAAACCCCAAACACCCCCCCCAAAAAAACCCAAAACAAAAAAACAACCAAAACCCCAAAAAACCCCCACACACCAAAAAACCCCCACAAAACAAAAACCAAAACACTTAAAATCACATTAGCTTCTATAAACAACCTCAAGAAGCAAAATTCTAGCAAAATCATAGTTATCTCTAAGCTGCCTCTGTATCTTTTATTCTCCATGCTGAGCATAAATAATATTAAATACGAAATACCTGGTTGAATGCAGCAGTATTTCCTTTTCATTATTACTGCCCAGTGTTAAAGCTGAATATAAAACATTTCATTACTTTAACACTCACTTCAGGCTTCAAAAACCAGTGCATTTAAAATAAACCTTTGCTGAAAGCTTTATTCCATGTCTCAGTTGTAACAAAGTCTATTACAATAACATGCATGAGATCTAGAGGTTCAGTACAAAGATGCGTGTATCTCTTATATCCACAGCAGGGAGATAGCTACTTCCTCTCCTGTCAGGATGATTTATTCAATAAAAAGAGAGAATATAAATTTAAAAATGCACTGAATTTTTTTCTGCATCTCAAAAAATAGCAGAGATCTTGGAAATTAAGAAAATGGACTCCACCATAGATATTACAACACTCGGCATTTTGGAACAACAAACTGAATCTCTGGGAAAAATATATATATTGCAAAGACTTCTATACTTTGGGTGGTTAACTCAAGAAAGTCTGTCCTTTGTGTTCCCTATGGTTTTGCGTTCCCTCCTCAATCTTTTTTTCTTTATTTGTCTTCCTCTTGAGGAGAAGTTTATGAAATTTTCTGTATAGACATGTATCCATGTAGCTTATATGCAAAGACAAAACAGTCAGCTGTGGTGCGTTAACTAGCAGAAGAAATCATCTACAGGGAATTTTAAAAGCTGAAGTTGGAGTTTAAGCAGGAGAGTTTTGAAAGCATGAAGTACCAGGGATAAAGAAGGAAAAGACAGACAGGGTTAAAAAAGAATCAGGTCATTCTCTGTATTATGCATTTTCATAAGCCATAGCGAATAGTATAACGTAGTACCAGCAATAGAAAAGGGACTATCTATAAGGGTCGACACTCTCCTCCATGGGTTCAGAGCAAAAATTTTTTTATTTCATTCCCATCTGACACCTTATCTGAATCGCTTTCTCAATCTCTTTCCTTGAGTATATTTTCCTAAATTCTGACAGGAAGAGTTGAAGAAGTGTAAAACTTATCATGAAACCTTAAATTTTCCCTCGAAAGTTTAGTCTTCTCAATTACAGGAAATGTAGTTGCAGCAGGAAAGGAACAGAAGGGAAAGAAATGGAGCTTGGTCTCTGCCAGCTTTATAGAGCCAATGGTACTGTGGCGACTAGTACCAACACTATGAGTACTTTCAGGAGGTTCTCGTTCACTGGAAAATTTTGCACCAATACTGGAAAACAGCAAACAACAGCGTCAGGAGAGGTCACAGTAACCACATGCTCTCTAATGAAGTTTTGGTTTTTGCTGTAAAACCAGGGAGTCTGGCAAAGCAGAACTCACAAAAAAGACTATGATCACTAACTCGGCTTTTGGCAGCATCTGGAAGAATGATGCTGCAGTGAAATCCACAACACAGACTGTGAGCAGATGTCATGACAAGATGAGAACAGTGTCTTGCAACAAAGGAAAGTGACCGCACACAGTGATAGCTTGTGAGGGTGAAGGAAGCATTGCTGAGAACAAAGAACAATGAAACCATAAAATTATACTATTTCCACATTCAAATTTCTCAACAGCTTCATTCAAAAGCCCTTCTTATAAGCTGGTAATTAGGAACATTTTAATTATATGATTGTAAGATGAAGGCAACCACGACAAAAGGAATCACAAGGCCAAGCTTAGAAAACATAGATTCTACTAACATGAGATATATTTACTTGTTCATTTTAGAGAGACCTCCTTTCACATTACGCTGAATCAACGTGGATTTAAGATCTCTGTAATCACATTTAGCAAGGTATTGTGTGCAGCGTAATAAGAGCAGTTATTCAGTAGGGTTTACTAGGCATATGGGACTTCTGGGTCACATCTGGTTGATGTCTCTTTTTTCTTTTGTGGTCTAGGTCAACTTTATAGACCTACACATAAATACATATAAAAGCACATTCACTACATTGTTTGAAAGGCCAGCATATATCCTCAATTTTCCCCTCTCTTTATGCATATGTGTATCTCACAATATATGCCCCATGTTTCTACTACTATGGATAGATATGTGAATCCAACTATCTTCCATCAGCTGTATTTCTTCATGGTCATCCAAAAAGGGGTCTCTAGTCCCTACAACTAACAGCACAGTCCTCTTCTTCCATTATCATTTATTATTACATGCAGGCAATGGACACACTTGTTCAGACACTGACCTGCATAGCTTAGGCGTGATCCTAATGAGTTATAAATACATTCTGGGGAGTCATCAAGAGGAAATCAAAAAGGTGCATTACTCAGTAAAGTGAGAACAATCGTAAAACCATACACATTCAGTCACTTTAATGACATTAATGCATTTCCCCAGACTCCTTTTGTAACATCCCAATCATCCAAATAAATGACCTGTGAAATAAACCTCTATCTAAATTAGTCCATAACCTTCAAGTCTTTCCCCCACCAAAATCCCTTGAGACTTTAACAGGACCACATCTCACTTATAAAGCAACCTTTAAGCTTCATAGGTTTATTCCTCAAGAAACATATCACAAAGAACCAGTACAATTTCCCCTTTATTTGCCTTAGTTCTAGGAAATCACAGGAATGTCCAAAGCACTGTTAGACTGTGAAGAATTAGTTACCATTGCAAAATGCAGCAGTCTCATACTACAAATATTTTCTCAAGATCATGCTTCTCCTACCCTGTATTCTTTATGTAAATCGACTTTTCTATTCTCTGCCTTTTTTCATTGTGTAACTACTGAGTCAGCTTATCTCCAAACTTATCAGAAGTTATGAAACTGCAGTCAGTATCCATAATAACTTACACCACTAGAGGCCTTGGTGTATATTGTTCAGTGTGGAAAACAACATGAAGTGGAAGAAAAAGCACCACTTCTATACTGCATTTCTCATATGCCATTTCTTTATAAAACCATATATTGTTATTCCAGATATGCATTTAATTACTCATAATAAATTCTTCTATAATTTAAATAGATAGGAACCATGCTGTGCTAGAATATGTAACATGAATAGCAGTATTTTACTTTTGTACCATAGACATAAGTCACTTGCTAATTGGATTCTCAGATTTGGACATCAGCCTTTAATCTCATGCTTCATTGACCAGGAAACAGTTGCATTTGTTCTGGGCTTCCTAATTGTGATATATCTCTCCGACAGTGTAATAGTCAGACTCACCTGATGCTTAATATTTTCCCATATGAAGTGGGGCCTGAGGAAATTAAAGGTATCCTGTCTCTGAAGTGTCCTTCTCCTCACTATGTCCTTTAGATGATGTTAACAGGAAAAGTAGGAGGTCAGTGATCATTGTGTCTCACGACTCCATGCGAGACATGTAGAATTGCTGATCCATATTACACCTGAGTGGATAATGAAAAATAAAATGTTAACTTCCTTGAATTTTTGCATGGCAAATATTTAATGAAATATTTATGCAAGAAGCATCAGAAATTTCTAAAATGGACAGAAGAGTTTTGGTTTAAAAACATGGGGTAAAAATCCCACAAGCAGAGCCACCTGCAGGTCTACCCATAAGGCAGCACAGTTCTAGATCAAAAATGTCCCACCAGATCTATTTTCAAGCTGTTGTCAAGCATCACTGCAAGATCCACTGTAATGTGGAACCTCTGCAAAAAAATCTTACCTACAACAACAGACATTGCAGGACCTAGGTTATAAAAGCCTTTTTTTTTTTTTTCTTTTCATCTCAAATTTAGTTAAGAATTCCTAATTTAAAAAACAAAACACTCCCTCCCCAACCTCATGCTACTTCTGTAATCGTTAAATATATTATTACTGGTACCATATAGTGAAGTTGTTTGAGTTTATCAGGGTTATGTCAGAGACCCAACTGCTAAATTACACAAGAAAAGAATACAAAAACATCCTCTCATAGAAAGAAGGAAAGTCACCAGACAAGGGAGAGAGAGCAGTAGAATCACCCTTGTACTCAACAGAGAATTTATAATCAAATTATAAAATGCTTTCAATATTCTGTTGAATTAGTAAGCGTTATAGTAATTCATCCTTTTTTCAATTCACATTTTCTGTATTATGTCTCCAGAATTTCTTCACTTTTAATACTAATTAGGAGATGACTAAATAAATGCTCAGTCTCCAGTATTATGTGTATTTTTCTCCCTTAATTTCACAAAAAAAGTACCATTTCTTTATTTTAGATTCTAAATCACCTACTTGATTTTCTCCAGACTCCCTAGCATTTTCTTTTTAGAATATTCACGTACTTGAGTTTCATTGGCACAAACAGAAAACAAATTTCAAAACTGAATATATGAGAATTCATAGAAATAGAATTGTAAATTCGGACACAGAAACCTGTTATAGAAACACTTGCAAACTTATCTGATGAATAAAATGAAACCCTACTGTTTTGCTTATCTGAACAGGCACAACTACTAAGTAGCCCAGCATAATTTTTTAAAATTTGCAGTCTTTCTTTGAGATAAAAGCTCAGAAGACATTTTAGCAAATAAACATGAACACTGTTAAGAAATCATGATCTAGTTATTGATATTGCAGAAACAGAAAAAGACTACATTAATCATATAAATTATTCATTCTACATGCTATAGGCACAACTAGGATGACATATATTGACGAATTTCACATTTAGCTACTTTTCAGGCAAACTAAAATGTCAGTTTTCAGTATTTATATGTAATTCCATGTAATGCTACAACTCACATCCTTTTATAACATTAAAAGTACAGTCACTCCTACTAAAAAAGGAGAATTTGCTAGCAGTTACTACCCCAAAATTATTAAGAGAACAGGGAGAAAACCCACTAATAATTTAGCAAATAATATATTGCTAAATGTCAACTTTTACATAGTGTCCATCTCACTTAAAAAGTGACATGGAAGCAAAAGAAGTGTCTCACCTTAGTTATAAAGGCCCTGCAGCAAGAGAGTCTGTGCATGAATTGACTTACTTTTGATCTTAAATGTTCATTTAAGTTGTTTCATATATATCAGTCAGCAGGTTCACAGAAGAAATAGACACAGCCACAGAGATCCATTTCAAAAAAAAGGCCACAGCAATACTAACTTTTCAACAAGCTAAAGAGTTGTCATAGGCTTTTTGAGGCCTTAGGCAAGCGCATACCACACGCACGTACGTAGGAAGTCCAACGTATCATTGTTATACATGTGGGGCAACAAAAGGCTTTCTACAGCTGCCACGTGCTACACCTACACGTGCAGATCTCCCTGCGCGCAGCCGTGTGCAGGGTGGCACAGCTCACGGCCCTCCCTCCATCTCACGCACCCAGCAACAGATTCGCTGCACTGGGGCTGACGAGCTGAGCAGAGCGGTGAAAATAGGGAAGGATGCTTTCTTGCATGTAAATTCATGGTTTGAAAAGGCGTTGCACAATTTCTTCTGAATAATCTAAGTCTTCCTTGCCTTAAGACGGCACTGTGGTCTATCACCTCATCTGCGCTTGAGTACTGGCTCTGTACAGCCCCTGTCTTCAGCACCGGGCGTTACACCAGACAGCTGGGCAGGTAGGGGGCCACAGCGGTGTAATATAACCAGCATTTATGAGAACCCCTGATCACAGGCTTCCATTCAGAGATGATTTTTTGATATAGGAATGCAATTTGAAAATACAAACCTTCAGACCTCCACTGTAAATACAAGAGAATTACTTCAGTGGGGCAACAAAAACTTTTTATCAGCTGAAGTCCTGCCCTGTAACTCTTACAGGATTTATAGGATTAAACTCCTAGTGTCTTTCTAAAATCTCACTGCCATATAATTCTTTACTTCTAAGCCTCTTTTTCACCTTCTTTCAATCACAAAAGTTCCTTCAAACCCATGCAAATATATTTTGAAACACAGATTAGTTCTCTCATGTTTAATAAAAGTCTACTTAAATTATTTTTCAGCTTTGTTATCGCTGAATATTGTGAAGTCTTCCAATGAACTGAACATATCTCTATACTGTTCAAATCCACTTAAATGTTAACATTTTAAGGACTTATTTAGAATATAAACAATACACATACTGAACACCCAGGCTTTGTTCCACAGAAGCAAAACTAAACAAGATCCTTTGATATATTCCCTGTTGTATTGCAAATCAGAAACACACTTCAGTTCCTTCATTGCGTTTTGCGCAATATTATCCGTAACACTTTCACTGTTTACTTTTCATTATTATTACAGTTAGGCCTTACTCAAATCTAGAATCAACCTGTCTCACAGGACACCAATTTCTCTGGCTAAGGAAAGGGCTGAATAACTCAAAGGACCCCAAGCCTTGTTTTCATCTCTAAACTTGCGTCACAAATCTGGAAAAATTTCACACGCGAGCAACTACATAAGCCTCTATAATTTGAGGAAACCTGGTGAGATGGGACTCGCTGTGCTGGTGACCAAGCAAGGCCACTCATGCGCCAGCAGCCGTCCCAGCCCCAACACCCCTTGAGGCATCAACATTTCGCTGGGCTCCCAAGATGGCCGCCGCCACCAGCACCCGTCAGAGCGCGCCTTCCTCACTGGCCAATGGCCTGACGCAGACCTCCAAGAGAGGCTCTCTGGCTGGCAGGTAGACACAAAGCTCCCACCGGATTGGCTGGCAGGGCCCCACCTGCCAGGGACCCTGTGAAGGGATCAGCGGCCTCTCAGCCCTGGCCATTAGCTGAGCTTTTCCAGAGAGCAGCTTGGCTCTGGGGAGCTGCCTGAATTCAAGGCAATGCCATCGAGACTAAAATCTCTTTTTTTTTTTTTTTTTTCCTTCATCTTTGTATGTGTGCTGTGCTATCAGCTTTTCAAATTATCCCTCAATTCAGTTCCAAATTCACTTTCTGACAGCAATGCCACTCATATTTTACGTTTAGTCAGCACAGAATCACAGCATTAAACGATTTCTAGTTAATGCCACATTCTAGTTCTGGTTTTATTTCCAGCTCTGTCAGAGAAATCTTAAATTCTAATCAATCTACTTTGATAGGATTTTATTTTAAATTCAGGAATGTATTCTTATTTGGTCTTATAAACATCTTCCACTTTTTTTCTACCTACAGCATCCATATTTAGAGCCTTAAATACTTGGTAACATCCTATTAAAACAAACAAATCTATAATCATTTAGAGACCATTAAAAAAAAAATCCTCACTGTTCTGGACTGCTAAAACCTGTGTACAGCTACACAACTTCTCTCTGTCTCTCAAAAAATTGATTTTCAGGGCTTTGCCATGAGCCTTTGCAGTGCTTAAGACAAATAGATTGCATTATTGAATCCAGCCCTCAGGAATCTTACTTCAAAATAAATCAAAACCAGAACCATTCTTTCCTGTAGGCCCACTAAAAACCAGGATAGGAAAATAATTAACAGCTTCACAAAAATAAAATAAAATCTAAATTTTATACGACTAAAGTAATGTATAGAACACTATTAGGCTGCTTAAAACAATTAAGTGGAAAATGCAGAGAACAGAAAAACACAAATAACCCTAAGGTACAAGGACAGTCACCACCAAGTAGGCAAAATTAACTAATAAGTTATTGTGTAAAGTTGTCATTTAATACGTAGCTGTCAGCTGCTTCAGTTTCATTTTGTCCAAGGTCTGGAAAGTGAGGTCAAGATCAGTTTCTGCAGATTAATTCAGAGAAAACTGTTGTAACAGTCAGACTTTCTGAAAAGTGAGCATTTTCGGTAGGCCCATTAAAATCCCAGTTAGAAAAAAAAAAAAATCAATTTCAAAGTTCAAAATAACGTGTAACATTCAGCCATAGCTAACCATGTATATTTATATACTTACAGAGTTCTCTATATAGGTACATACATATACATTCACACTCAAATACATTATGCAAGTAATTAACCATAGGTTTAGTGACTCATGTTGTCCTCCCACACATACATGTGGGTAATTAACATGCACGGGCTAATCCTTTACTCTCTTTTATACTTGTCTGACTTACAAGCTGGGGTCGCTATAGCTGGTTCTTCCCTCCCTTGTGTTACTAATTTATTGCTGTGCAAAGCAGCTATCTGTTAGATGAAATCTGAGGCTGCTGGCACCTTAGGGGCTAACATCGCTGAGGTTTCCCTGCAGCTACAGCACGACTGGGTGGGCTTCGATTTTCTGCCCCATCTCTTGAACACATTAAAGTCATTTGCTCTAACTTGTTCCAGGTGATTGTGATCCTCCCACAAGGTCTTAAATGAGGACTATAACTCACCATACACATAACCACCCTGCTCACCTGCCGGTGTCCTATGACCAATACAACTTGTTTACTAGCAACTGCAAGAGGCAGCTGCATCGATTTCTGCCTGCCAGGAGAATCCTACTGGGGGCTTGAATCTGAGCCCTTGTAGGAAAAGATATAAACGTTAGTATGGGGAGGAGAGGGACATAAAGGGCATACTAGGTATTATTGGGCATAGTAACTGATTTTAGATTTTTCCTTATATCACCAACAGTGCTCTGGGTTGCTCTGAGTGCGTAAAGACTATATTGTTCAGTTACCTTTGCAGAATGCAGCTGAAAGAATGCAAGAGCTTTCCCTGAAAACTGCAACTTTAACCCATGATTTCCTGCATTTCTAATGTACAGGAGGATGTGGCTGGTTTTATCATTGTTGCTTCACGTGTCCTCACAAATTCACATTCATTTCAACTAATGACGGCCAACAGATCAGTCCAGGCACCTGATCTGACCTATGAGCCTGCCAGATTTGGCTGCTGGGTGGAGGGGTCAGCTAAGAAAGCCAGCCAGAGAAACAGAGAATTTGGTTGCATCGAGCAGGGTTTCCTAGGAAAGCTGCTCTTCACGAGAAATGTAACTATAGTGGTCTGGCCTCTCTACCTGCCTGGGAATGAACATGGCCCCCAAGCATACAAAGGTTGGCCCTCCACAGCTTAAGCTGTTCACATTTGCCTCTAACTTTAGTTTCAAATCACATCTCTGAGGCTCCTGAGTTGTTTTAGCCATGTTAGATCAGATTTCCTGGCTCTGCTGTGAATGCCATTCCGTTTTCATCCAAGCAGGTGTCCCTGAGCTCCTCTTGACCCAATCAATTATAGAACTTATTTTTCTTGTGGCCAAGCTACATTTTTCCTTTGATCCATTTAACCAGCCTACATTTGCTCTCTGTGAGGTGAAAAGCAGAGCCGTAGCTGGGGCATTTGTTTGCTCTATGACTCTCTGAAAGAAAATAAGTTGCCAGTATAGGACAGTGTTTCCCATAGCATGCATTCAGAAAGGCCCACGCAGCTTCTAAGAGTGCAGGAGAAAGCGATCAGAGCCAAAAGGCACCATGTTCCACTTTTTGTATATGCAAAACTTGGGGCAATGCCACACATCCACCCACTCTCTGAAAGGTCCCACAGTGCGGTATTAGTAGTAGTGGCTTATGGAGGAGTGAGTCAGTGCAGATGATCTGTCCAAGTTTTTTCTACGCTTAATATTCATTTCTGCAGAAATATTACACTGATATTTAAAACTAGATTTTTTTTTCCTACATAGAACTAAACTCATGACGAAGAAGAGATAATCATGCCTTTCTATTGAGAATCAACATTTATACCAGTAACTTTTGGCACACCACCATCTTCATATCTCACTTTGTTTTACCATAAGTTATACCTTGGACCAAATTCTCCGTGTTTCCGAGATCTGCACAAAATCCTCTTCTCACTGCTTCCCTCACTTGCTACACCTCGCACATGCCGCAGAGCATTATCTGTCCCTTGGAGGCTACCAGCTCCATATTACTGCCAAGCACCACTTCTTAGAGGCTTTCTAAGCCTTCTTTACTTTATCATAAGGATATTGTCTTCACTGCCCCAATGCAGGATGCAGCACCTACCCCACTAAATTAAAACTTCAGCAATAGTCCAAGATCCATCTCTGACCCAGGACAGACAGGTCTAGTGGGTTTAAGAAACTGGTCCCTTCTTTAGAGCGCCCGATAAATCACAACTGCTGCTGGTGCTCTGTACTTCTGGGCAAAAAAGGTATTAGATACCCTAGAAGCTGGTCTTTAAAATGTACACGTAGGTGATTTTTTTACACTTGGATAGGGTGTTAGAATCTGAGGATATAATCTTCCTTTTTTTTTTTTTTTTTTTTCCAATGTGGGACATCAGAGAGTACCATAATATGACCAGAAAAAGCTGAGATAGGAAAAAGCCAAGTCTTGTGTGCTCATCTAATGCAGATGAACACGTACTGACGTGTAAATCACAGCCCTCTTCATTCTGAGTTAAAATGATGATGATGTCACTGTTCTGGTATTTTATTATGAAATGTTGTTAACTTCAGCCTGTATCTGTGTTGAAAAAGAAACAATCTCACAAAAATTATTTTATTCTTTTCAGCTATTTTTTTTTTTAATTCTCTCTGGTAAAAATGAGTCCGACACTCTTTTACTTTGGTCATTAGACAAAAACTGCTTTCCTCTTGTGTGAGAAGCAGTACCAGACCTCAAGTTCTGTAATGAGCTGTAATGAGGCGATAAAGATGCAATGAAGAAACAAGCCCAAAATTTCAACACTAGTAGCTGCAATTTGCTGTAAAATTCCTGAGCAAAGTTTCCTGTTTCAGATCAATGCATAAATTATAATTTAATTTTATTGCAACTTTCACTATGTTTCCCAGAACCACTCAGAGCTGTAATTTGCCATTTTAGTCTAAATGGAAAGAGTACATTTTGCTCTCGCTTAACCACATAACCTCATTGACTTCAGTGAAACAAGGTAGCATGAGACCAAGTCAAGTCTAACTGCAATTATAGTATGTATATAGAACACTATATTTACTATTTATGATGCAATGACAAGATTTTGAAGTGAGAGGTCAAGGCTGATCCTATTACATTACAGCATAAAGATAAATTTGTTCAAAGGAACAGGAATAATATATTGCGTGTAACTGAGTTCTGCTTTAGTGTGTTTCATTTGTTAACATTTCCATTTGGTCCTCATCAAACCATCAAGTTCACAAAAAATAATAATACACTACCACAGTCCTGTGCTTTAGGTTAAAAGATGGCTACAGCATATTATGGTTCTGCTGTTTAATCTGGATCAGGTAATGAAAAAAGAAATCTTACGACCTTTTTCAGAAACACCTTCTATAGAGAGAAAACATATAAAGGCATGCTATATAATTAACCAATAAAGCAGTGTTTCAAAGCAAATGTGTGAAATTTAGGCTTGCTGCAACTCCAGTGAAAGGATATAACTGCTTCAAGCTCTGCAGGGTATCTCTAGAGGTTGAATTTTCACATCCCCACACCCGTGTTTTGAAGAGCATGCCCAGCAGCCATTTCACCTCCTCCTCACCCAGCCCTCAGTCCTGCTATGAGAGAGGCACGACACTGCCTTAACAGCATATCACGGATCGCATCTACGCCAAAGCATTCAGGATAAAACAGTTTCATAAAAATCACTCAGAATTCACAAGTTCCATCTTTACGAAGTCCCCAACTGCCAGACAATACTGTAAACATATAAAAATATCTGCACAGGCATTTTGTGTTACAACTTGGCAACACAAAATTACAGTAGTTTTAAACAATGAAGTCTCTGTCAGGCTTCAGTGATGGGAAATCTGAAAAAAGCCACTCACAGGGAACATGCCTCTCCCTTCCCCACACAGACATCTATTTAGCTGGTGCTCTCCAACAACAGCACAGCCCGAGAGCGAGGAGAAGCAAGGAACGAGCCATTCCACCCACCACGCTTCTCGGTCACTGCAGGGTGAAGACCTCTTTGGGAACCAAGCTTTAGGAGGGGCTCAAAGCAAAGGTAATTTCTGCTCTGTGTGCGAATGGCAGCGGTGCAGAGGACAGCCGCAGACTTGACAGCTCCTGCTGCTCCAGCATGCACAAGGCAAGGCCTGTAATTGGGGATCCACAGCTTTAGGGGATTTGTCCTTTGCCTATACTACATCACTGACGCAAATCCACATGGAAATTTAGATTGCTTTGTTCTCTTCCCTGTGCTTTCTATTAAACCATGTTTGCAGAGGATTAAAAACAGCTGATAAGTCAGGCTCCAATAATAACATGAAACAAACATTCAAAGTGCTTTAGATAATACATTCAGAATTTAGACCCATTTTCCTCAGACAGAATCAGAGAAATAAAGCAGGTCACAGTAAGGGCAAGTCAACTGGCAGACACAACCGTAACTGGTTAGGGCAAAAGAGCACTTCACTGGCACATTAAGCTTTCCCTGCCCACCCTCCGTGTTGGAGCCCCATGGTTGTGGCTGGCCACAAAGAGGAAACAGAAGAAGTCCAGGTTTGTCTCAGAAACACTAAACAAACGTACTCCACAGCTTCTACAAGTCTCCAATTTTGCAGCCTTCACCAAAAAAGCAGCATAGTTTTATATTCTGAAAAGCAATGACACTTTCTTACTAGCAAGTTAGAAAGTAAAAACAATTAACTACATAACCATACCCTCCTTTCTGTCCATCCTGCAAAATTCCCTGGCCCTGAAGAGGAAGACAAAGATTTTAAAAATATGAAAACTTTAAAAACATGAAAATTTACATCTCAAGCCTAGACTTTAAATAATGTTTTATGTTGAAATGTTATTATTTCTTTATCAGAAGTTTAAAAGAAACAGGTACCCGGTGGCTTAGGAAGAACAGTTGGTGAGGGTTGCTCACTGAATTTTGCTCCAGCATAGTTCTGATTGGTTTGAGGTGCGAAAACAGGTTGCAATTTGATAAAGTAGGACTCCAATTTTGATAATTGAGAAAATGAACATTGTTCTGTCCCCCTTCAACAGAGACAGTAAACAGTGCCAGCATAGTTGTGGGAAAAGCATAGAACGGCCTGGCATCTGTCTTCTCAAATTCATGACCAAATGGTGAAAGTGATCCAAAAGATTGTAAAAGGAGGAAATGCCAGTCAACTCACTCACTACAGCTGACTGCAAGTGCATGATAAATTGCATTTTCTAATGTTTTTCCAGGCTAGCTTTAAAATCCTGAAGTGATCAGATGTAATCTATTATTGGAATAACAACACGAGCATCATTAGAGAAGTGCATTTCACAAAATTGAAAGGTTTAAAAAGCACAGCTACTGCATAGAATTTGTACTACTTTATTTGGCAATCTATGTGCAGATTTGTCACTTGTACAGCTGTCCCTAATAGGGCCATTTCTACAGCAAGTGTATGGTGGTTTGTGCTTGAGGATGATACGAAGTTTGCAATAGCACTCCAAAACCGTTCCATATTATAAAATCACTCAGCAGAGTGATTTGCTTGCTACGTGAGGTGATTGGATAGTCTGCTCTGAAAAGCTCAATTTCACTTCTATTGAAATGCCTTGGCTTTCAAAGTGCTTAATCTTATTTCTTGTATGGAAGATGTGTCATCTGGTCTGTCATTAATGTTCTGGAGAGGGTAGAACTTCTTTTCTCTTTAATCATTGTCATAAAGTTCACAAAATCATTTGTTTCAAACTACCTCAAGTTTGAGATTCTAAACTAAAACTTGATGACAGAAATGTCAGTGCTCTGTTCAGACATGGCAAAGACATCTGGAAGCTAGGGAACATTAAACGAATGTTCTATTACTCCTGTCCTATATGGAGGTTCATCATATTAGTAGCTTGTAGCAACTAAAACCGATCAGCTTGACTTTTCGCTAGTGACACATCTCCCCTTGACCCTCTGGCAGCAGCAGAACTTTCAGTGCTTAACTTCACAGGCTGGATGAACAAGAGTCTAATACAAAGAGAACTTTTAGATCAAAATAGAAAGTTTGAAATAAAACGCTCTAAAATGAGTACTGGAGATATATCTGCATTAATAAGCATTTAAGGACAATTATTTCTACTATTTATGCCCTGTACTACCTGCCAGCATCTTATCAAATGAGATCCTATTAAATCAAGTTACATCCCTGAACTTAAAAGCTCACAGTCTAATGAAAAAAAACAAAGCCAAGCAAAGCAAATTACATAAAACTATAAGTAGAGAGAAAAATACGCAAGGTAGGAAGGATAATGGGAACTAACTAATGAATTTTCTAAGTAAGACTAAGTTTGTAGGGAAAGGTAGCACTTTTCATGAGACAATATTATATAGCAGACAAAAGAACAGCTGTGGTTTTAGGCGTGCAACACCAGCAAGGCCTGAAAAAGAAACCAGAGACTTCAGCCTAAGGGCAGCTTGCAAACAAATCTCTATGTTTAAATTAATTGTGGTAATAATTTATAAAATTTGAAAGAAAAAGCACCTTTGGAGAAGAAGGGAATGTTAGCAAAAAGGGAGATGATTAGGTCCTGTGGGATAAGCTTGACAGATAACCAATTAATTATTGTCCTTAGAACACCAAGGGTGTCTTACACAGAAAGCTGCAATGTGCCATTAAAAAAAAAAAAAAAAAAAAAAAAAAAAAAAAAAAAAATCTATTGAATACATGATTTGTATCTGTCCTGGTTTTAGCTGGGATGGAGCTAATTTTCTTCCCAGTAGCTACTGTGGTTTGGATTTAGTGTGGGATCTGGTACGTGAAGATAATACACTGATATTATTAGTTGTTGCTAAGAGATCAAGGACTTTTTTAGGCTTCCCAGGTTTTGCCAATGTGCAGGTACAAAAAGCTGGGAGGGGTATAGCCAGTACAGTTGACCCAAACCAGCCAAAGACAGTATTCCATACCATAGACGTCATGCCCAGCACATAAGTGTGGGTTGGCCAGACGCTGTTTCTTCAGGCTTTCATTCGTTCATTCGGCTGTTCGTTCCCTCGCGCTCTCTCTCTGGAAATTGCGGTCCCGAGATCGCTGCTGGGGAAATTGCTGTACCAAGATCCTTGCCTGGGATTGTTCCGAGATCGCTCTCGGTTTTGCTCCGTGATCACTGCTCAGGATGGGCTGTATCGGTCATCGGGTGGTGAGAAATTGTGCATTGTTCATTTTGTATATTCTATTATCATTATGTTTTATTATTATCATTATTAATATATATATATATTATTTTTTTCTTTGCTGTTCTGGTGAACTGTCTTTATCTCAACCCACGAGTTTTCCTTTCTTCCCAATTCTCCTCCTCACTTCACTGGGGAGAGGGGGGAGTGAGCAAGCAGCTGCGTGGTACTTGTTTGCCTGCTGGGTTTAAACCACGACAGTATCCAAGAGTCCTAGGAAATTTCTTTTCCAAGCTCATCTTCCATGCAAGGATGACGTTAAAGATGAAGCTGTGTTCTCACAACTATACACTTTTGTCCGTTCTCGCATATTTGAATGAATTCACTCAGCGCATGGGGGTCGTTTCATTTTCTCTAAAAAGTTTTCCCAGGGACTTCTGATGCACTGGATGAAGTTTGTTGCACCCTGGCAATCCTATGTGTACGGGTCACTCCACGATAGGGAGCATTTATTGTAGCGGCTTTTGCGTCTATTTCTTGGCTAACATCTGCTTTATTTAGTATATTTTAGTCTGTAAGAGCTTTCTGCAAGAAACAGCAGGTTGTTAGAAGGCAGGAGAGGGATCTCTGGAAAAGTTACTTCACTGCATAATTTTTAGCAGGGCCCATTGCTATAGGACAAGGGGTAATGGTTTTAAACTAAAAGAGGGGAGACACAGACTAGACATAAAGAAGAAATTTTTTACAATGAGGCTGGTGAAACACTGGAACAGGTTGCCCAGAGAGGTGGTAGATGCCCCATCCCTGGAAACATTCAAGGTCAGGCTGGACGGGGCTCTGGGCAACCTGATCTAGTTGAGGATGTCCCTGCTCATTGCAAGGGGGTTGGACTAGATGACCTTTAAAGGTCCCTTCCAACCCAAACTATTCTACAATTCTATGGTCTACTGGTAGGAGAAATTATAATTTAAATATACTCAGCATCTAGTTAATCTGCCTGCTGTTTTATACCGATGTAAAAGGCAAACAAATTACGTTCTTGTTAATGGACTTGCTTAAAATGTATTGGGTCAAAATACAGATATTTATACACTGCAGTCCACCCAGAATACATCTCAGGTTTTATTTTATTGCAGTTTTTCAAGGAACTTTTAAAAGGAAGTATTCCCTGAGACACAAATATTCATTTCCTTTGATACAGAGATTATTTTTTTCTCCCTCTATTTTTGTTCTCTTAAAAAAAGAATTAATAGATTTTTGGAACAAAGGAAAACTGGGCAGTAGTTTTGCCACAGTAAAGGAGAAATGGAATGGAAGATACAGCAAAGCACAAAAAGCGTAACAATGAGCCTCCTGGAAATCTCAGTGGCTTGTTCAAACCCATACTAGTCACAGAAGCAAAGTTCAGGATGATTCCAATGGGACTTTTGTCTGCATAAGGATAATGAGACCAGAAATGTCTTTGAGTAAGAAATAGCCCAACTTTTAGATAATTACCTGATACCAGAGCTTTTAAGAGTAAAATGAGGCATTTTCATTTGAAATTTTAAAAGAATCCTAAATCTAAAACTGTATCTGTCAACTTAAGCAATGTTCTGTTTATTTTATTTTGAAGCTTTGTCATGAAGAAATCAAAGACATTTTTGGTCAGTATTGCCTGATGACTGAACTTGACTTCCTATTTTTAAACATAGATCTTTGAAACCTACATTCAAATTTCCAAGATTTATTGATATTTCTTTTTCAAAAGTGGAGGAAAAATGATTCCCAGAAATATAACTTTTCCAAGAGAAATGTAAAATGAGTGAAGTAATGAGAAGACCTTCATTCTCTTTCCAGTGACCCTGATCCCCCTTGAATGTTGCCTGAGCAATAAATAATGGCAAGGGGCCATATTAGTAGTCTTGCATTTTAAGTGTCTGGATATAGCATTAAAAAAATCTGTATTCCTCAATTCAATTTGGAAAAATACTAATAGCAATTCAAAGTAATTGAACATATTACATAAAACACAGAAAAAGGATTCTGCATTCATAATTACCCATAAAGAGCAGTCTCTTCTAATGGCATCAGAGGTTGAAGGAGACAATGTTCCTTAGTATTGTGGCTTTCGGGAGGCTGGAGAATGATAGAAAAGTTCATAGAATCATAGAATCGTTTTGGTTGGAAGAGACCTCCAAGATCATTGAGTCCAACCGTTAACCTATCACTGCCAATTCCACCACTAAACCATGTCCTTAAGTGCCACATCTAAACGTCTTTTGAATACCTCCAGGGATGGGGACTCCACCACCTCCCTGGGCAGCCTGTTCCAATGCCTGATAACCCTTTAGGTGAAGAAATTTTTACGAATATCCAATCTAAACCTCCCCTGGCGCAACTTGAGGCCATTTCCTCTTATCCTATCGCCTGTTACTTGGGAGAAGAGACCAACCCCCACCTCTCTACAACCTCCTTTCAGGCAGCTGTAGAGAGCGAGAAGGTCTCCGCAGAGCCTTCTTTTCTCCAGGCTAAACAACCCCAGTTCCCTCAGCCGCTCCTCATAGGACTTGTGCTCTAGACCCTTCTAGTCAGTGTGTTCTAGTGCAAACACACTGACTAGTTCACAGCAGAAGTCAACTTCAGCTTGTACCATGTCCATGGTTTTTCAAACCTAGTATGCAAAAACCCCATGTAGGAAGCGTGTGCAGATACGTCCAAATAATTGCCTGGAATTTACACTCTTATATGAGGCTTCAACATGTATGTGTAGTTTTGAGAATTTTGTCCAGAATAGCTTAGCTAAAATATAAGCCTTCAGGATTTTTAGTATTTAGCACAGTTATTACTGAGAACAAATAAGCAAAATAAAACAGCTTTTATAGGCTGCTTTTTTCCGATTTATTTTTCAAGCAAATGGAAACAACTGTTAATTCAGAGCTCAGACAAACCAGTCCCTCCAACTATGCTAGAAAAATTTGAAAGGGGAACTTGTTGTATAAAAGAGAAGGGCACAAACCCTGGCTGCGTGACTGACAACATGACGAGGGCTTCTACTTTACATAATGTGTGCCAGCATCATCAGCGTTAGATCGCCAATGCGGGTGATTTTCTGACAGACAAATAGTGTTGTCATGAGCACGTGCATTAGGCAACTGCTGGGTACGTTTCTTTTGATAACTTCAGCAGCATCTTTATCTCAAATCTTAATTTTAAAATCTGGAGCTGTCATTTGTCAGAGGGGTGTTTAGGCTTCCTTTAAAACCATTACACTTCTAATGCTAACCTGCTCGTGCTAAAAAGCATTTCCAATGAACGTTTTATTCAACAAAACTTAAGAGTTTTATCAGATGTGCTTCCTGTCATCCTCTATTACACTAGATCTTTTGATATTTGAGCGGAAAAGCTAGAAATAAGGATGAAGGTGGATGGGAAATAAGGATGAAGGTGAAATGGGAGGAATATAACACTCTTCTTTCACTATTCCTGTTTTCATATTGTCCATCAGAACCACAATTTGAAAATGCCAGATAACACAAGCTTCATTTTTATTTTAATTGCTTAACTGTATGATACTACAATAACTGAATGGCTATGCAGCAGATGTATCATGAGAAACAGGGATTACAGTCTGACAATTCTAGATTGCTGTCCTTTATACAGGGAATTCAGTGCTAATTATGCAGTTTATGTGATCTGGTATTTTCAAAGGAATGTCCTTATACATTAGAAGACAAAAGCAAATATTTAAAGGTTTGGAGCTCAGATGAGCATCTTAATTTCTGAGACTGCAATAGTGAGCTGTAAATCTCAAGTGAAAAGGCACTCTTTCTCCAGCTATTCAGCGCTTACGTTGCTAATCACGATAAGAAATCAAAAATAAGATATATTTAAGTATTTCAAAGCTTTAAAATGCTTAATTCTAAAAATTAAACCAACATTTTCACATATAAACATGTTCAAATCTAAATTAATATGACTTCAGGGGTTCCATTCATATCAAAATTTTGATCATTAATTTTCTCACCACTTTAAGCAATATCCTCATTAAAGGAGATGCAGATCTTTAGCTAAAGCCTGAAAATATGAAAGTTACACTGATTAACAACTATTGCAACTATCCATATTGGACTGTACATGTTTACTCTTACATGTGTCTCAGCATCTCCACTGCTGACACCAAAGAGTTGTTTCATCAGGAACAGATTATTTCTCTTCCCACCGCAGACTAGATGTAGCAGCTGACACATAGGAGCTGTACGTGCAGGGGCTGCGGCAGCTTAGGCGTCATTTCGGAGAATCTGAGAGTGACTTTATCTTGACCACTTTAGGTTCATTTCTGTGCTGCTTGTGAAGCATAACAGATAACAGAACACAAACCAAAGTGGACTTGTATGCGAGAGCATCAGAAGTCCATCATCAGGATTTTAAAAATTTTGTTTGGCTTGTAGTCTCCTTGGTTTTTATATTGTTCTTTTTCTAATGCAGACTAAGGACTCTAAAGGCCTTATTTTATTTTGAAAATAATGCTGTTTATGTTAAAATACTTGAGAGCATGAAAATCTTGGTCTGGGCATAGCCCAGTTCCTTGCTACCATTTGTTGTTAAGTTTAGCTCCTACCATAGTGCCAACAAAAGAAGAATGCAACATCTTGCTCCTAAAAAAAGTGTTATAGAAGTGATAAACAGACATACTAGACATGGATGAGGCTTAGAGTGGTGATGGGACAGAGGTGACAATGACAATTTTAAAAGTAGCAATGGAAATGAATGCACAATCATATGTGAGTTGAAAAGCGCAGGTCCTCTTTGAGTTACCCACCACTTCTTTCAGTATTTACTAGATACAATACAGTATATACAGGTAATGTAAAATTCCCACCTGGTATTTAAAATCCCAGAAGCCTGACAGGCTCTTTAAATGTTATCATATGTTAAAATAGGAAAAGCCTATGTGTTGCATCTTCTTAAAGTCCAAGAGCTGCCACTGCTAAATCTAGTCTGTTAGCACTGAACAATTACTCAGTTAAACAGCATAACCTTTAGCAGAGAAATAAAGCATTGCATGTTGTGAGATATAAACAGGCATGCCTTGCCCAGGCCAATTACAGGCACAGGAGACGGAAAACCAGGCATCAGCAGGACTTTCAAACGACCTCGGTAAATTAGCCTTTCCTCAGAAGACATACTGGATTTCTCATGTTTGGAGTCTAGGGCCATGCAGTTGCTGCTGATCAGACACTGCTATACGTCCCTGGTCAGAAGCTGCAGATGCTCACTAGTTAACTAGCCTTACAAGAGGCAACACAGGGGTCATAGTAAAGAGCTCTATTTCTTAGGACTGTATCTAACATACCAGTCTAGGCTATATTCAAATACTTTTTAAAAAAAAGAAAAAAAAAGATAACAGGCCTGAAAACATACTAAAAACATACTGTGGAGCCATTTCAGAAGTATTTAATACTATTTTGGGTGCCCTTCAAGAAGGGACGAAGAAACAAAAAGCTTGCAAACATCACAAGACCCATCCCAGTAGAGAAGAAATGGAGATGACAGCAATGACAGTAGCACAAGAAGCAGCTTGAGACTCATTTATAGATTTAAATGTCAAAACTGTAACTGGAAACTGTATCCGTATATGCACGTGATCTTGGAGCAGAGATAAGTACGAGCAGCAGAAAGGAAGAATCTCTCCTCAAGTAACCTCTGACAACACTGGTTGTGGAAATGTTATTTACACTGGGAGGCCCAGGCAGACTGCAATAACTCTCATAAAAGCAAGAGGAAAGACAGCCATGATCTTGGCCAAAACCCCTTTCATTAGCCACCGAGAAAGCACTGCACCCCAAGCTGCGTGCAAGTTGTGGGTCCTTCTAGCAGACTTCAGCAAGATACCTGGGCTGGGTTTGCTCCTAAGGTCTTATCTTATGCACTGGGATACAAACACCCTACATTGTTCAGGCAAACCCTCAGGCAAAGTCTTTGCTATAACATTCAATACAAGATGCATCTGTTCAGGGCAAAAGAAGAAAACTCCAGATAACATGATCAGGCATCCGCTGTAAACCAAAGGACTCCTCCTAAATGTGATGCCTATAATTAAATGCCCCATTTAGACAGAATGCAGAGCAGCAAAATGAGCTGCATGCTCAGTTTTAGCTGGCTGAGAGTAATTCTGCAATAACCTTGTTCTTGCTCATCAAGTCATTAAATTGCTTAGCATCCAGTGGACATCGAGAAAAAGTTTCTGTCAAGCAGGAGAGTGGAAAGTCTATTATTAGGCTGCATACAATCACAATTAATATAAACACCTAAATCCATCATTTCTGTAAATGACTTTAGTTCTGCCCTTTACTATCATAATTTCAGAGAAAGTACCAAGTATTTAGAAGCAATTCTAGGATGCACTGGATCAAAATACTCTGTCTACAGAGAGTTAAAAATAGAGTTGACGCGGTTTTAATTTCTGCCAGCTGAAAATATTGAAAAATAGCGATCCATGTGGTACATCTTTAGTTTGCCAGCTACCATATCCAGTACAAGCTTTCCATGGACTTTCCTAGATTTTTGGTAGAAAGTTACAGAACCAGGTTCCCCAGCCTTAACACTGATCTGCTGGGATGCTGCCCCAGAGGCAACACGAGAGGCAAAACCGCTAGGCGCTGGCTCTGAAGCAGACCTCCCCACACGGGGGTTTTGTGCTCACCACCACTGCCGGCCGCGAGGAGGGCAGCCCAGGTGGGCGCTCTCAGGCCAGCCTCTGCAGCACCCCAGGTCTCTGGCCTCCATCTTTTTCAGACTGAAAGAGGATCGGGTGGGTGAGAACACCATGCAGAAAGCATCGTTTTAGCACTGAAAAAATCCTTTGCTGTAGTGTTGTAGTGCCAAGATCCATCACTGCTTTCATAAGAGAGTTACCCTGCCTTGTAGCTTATCAGATGAGAAGACATAAGTGAGCACCGCAAACAGGAACAAGATAGTGCCAAGCATTCACAGCCCCCATTAAGTTCAATTGTATTAACACTGCAAATTTTGTATAAACCTTGTAACAAAGGGATAGTAGCTGTGCTAATCAGAGGTATTTTTCCTACTAGGTAAAAAGAAATGATTGAAATAACACACTATAGCAGGTTGTTACAGTCTTGTGGTCCTGACAAAGTTGTATTGAAACAAAAACTCATAGCCCTTAAGAAAAAATTTCTTTCATTCCTTGGCATTTAATCTCAAATGTCAATAAGTAAAGCTATAACAATATGAGTTTAATAGGCTATGTGGGCACTCAAAATCAACTGCCAAAAGGAGAAGAAAGGCAGAATTGAAATGCCCTGCTATATTCCTTTCCTGCATGCATCAGGTAAAGTTACAGCTAAACGACGTCTAAAAAATACTGCAAAAGTAACTTCACTTCTCTCAGCAGGTTTTCAGACACTTAAAGGCGATCTGCTAACAGAGATGATTTAATTGTTTTGGTACCTATTTTTTGGACTGGTTTCTTACAAGGACTCCAGAATGCATAATCCATCCAACAGAAGATTGCCTATTCCCTCTGAAAGGCAGGTTTTAAATGGCAGATGCCTAGGGGCACTGTTATTTGATAGGGGCCTAATTTATGGATGGCATTCGAGGCTACAGATGTCAGCTGTATAAAGACAACTCTCTGCAGTCTCTCTTTCCTCCAGAACGTGAGATGCTGGAGCATGCTGAAATTTAAGACCCTCTTCAGTGCCTCTAGAGGTGTACACAGAGAGAGGTAGATGCCTTAGAATACATAATCTTGTGCTGCAGTCTCTGGCTGTGTGATACAAAGAAAACTTTTTTGTCTCCTATTTTATTTTATCTACAGGGGTGGCTGACAAATGACCTACCTCTCAATTCAATATATCTACTTTTAGAAACTTGCAGTATTGTTCTTGTCACTGCTGGTTTCATCATTCCTCAAATTAAAATATGATACGTCTAAACTTTTAGTTACTTGACCAAGGCAACTGAGAAACCATTTTTCACGTATGATACCATCTGATGGCTTTTCTTACATATGTGCCAGATATAGGTATAATTTACAGGTTGTTTCCTGCCATCCAGGATAACAATCTGGTACTGCTTGAGGCAGAAAATCCTTTTGGTGGTCCAAACACAGCATATAGGGCACCTAAAGAACGCTTGTAGATTTTCTCTGTTGTCATATCACTAAGATGCTGAAAATCTCATCTATGCTCCTTCCAGACAGCCTAAATTAGCAAGCCTACTCTTATTTAGCTTGTCAGATCACTCTTAAAAACAGTTCTTGCTTTTTGGAGGACTTTTGCTATGTTTTATAGCTCATGGCAAAGAAATCTTCTTAGATGTGTTTTTCATAGAAGCTGTCATTCTGAAGTATTTAGAAATACTATATAATACTGAATATCCTGCTCTCTCCTGCTACATGGCAGAGACTATTTGTAGTAGTTTATTAAAAAGGCAGTGTATCACCATATTAAAATTGCATTTATTATCATAAATATCAGTGCACTAATTTTAAGTCACCACCACTTTGGCTATCTTGGATTGCTGTGAGATTGAATGAACACAGTCCCTATAACGAAGAGTGTTTAGGACAAATAAAGAAGTTAAAGCTTCCCCCGACTGTTTTTGTCTCTAAACCTCTCTACGTTGGAAACTTTCTAGATTACAGTGACTAAATTGTGTGTACATACCACTCTCGGGGTAACTTTTTTCTTAGATGTGTTTAATCACTCTCAAACACCCAAGAGCCAGAAGGTGAATCATTCTGCCATTTTGTTACCTAGTGAAGGTGCAATTCGTATCAGGTTTATTTTGAAGACGTGTCAACAGGAGGAAGACTCAGATATCAGTCTGGTGAAATGCTACACACCCTTTAGCTGGAAAACAATCCTATCTCATTTTTATCTCTATTTATTATTATAACTTCATTTAGATGCAAGAAGTTATTTTTAAAAGTTTCCTGGGAAATCCCAAACTCAAAGTGTGTTTCAAAAGGTAATAAATGACTTAATCACAACCATGGAAGTAAATCATTTGTGACATCAAATTATTCTTGCTTTTGCTTTAGATGTACTATAGAGAAAAAGCACAGGCATACCCAAAGCATTATTATTTTTAGCTAACCTGAGGGATTTAGTGACTTAGGTTTGAGGTACAGAAGAAAAAAAGGATCAGCTGCATACTGGCTCTTACTGTCCTAACAGTGGACACTTTAGCCAACATTTGGAGTGAAAACATACCAAATTTCATCACTCAAAACATTTGGATGAAACCTGTTAATATATTTGGCCTGATGACAGAGGTTTGACCCTACACGTAAGAAGTGTAGGAACCTGATGAGTAAGTGGTTCATATGCTGCCTTCAAAACTGCAGCATGGGATTGCATTTTGCCACAATATTATACAACCCTTGGCAAGCAATGAACAGTCTATCCCTCGTTACACCATCTGGAGAAAAAAACAGCAGCAAAAAAGCCCTGACACACACACTCCGTTTTGGCAAAGGCACGTATGGGAGAATAGCCTACCTGAGCCAAGAGCTGTCTTCAGCTTCTAAAAAGAATCTGGCTGATTCAGAGGCTTGTGACAGCCCCTCACTGTGTTTTCATTTTACGTCAAAATCAGAAAATCACATCTATCTTTCAAATAGCAGCACATTCTCAAACACTATACTATTCATGCCCTTTAAAGCCGCTATATGTACGAACAAGTTTCCTGTTACAATCCAATTAAGTTTCCAGTTTAAGTTCAAAGTGATCTCAGGAGAGTCAAAAGATACAAAGAATCATTAGGTATTGTGAAAACAATGAAAAAAATGAAAAAAGGGAGAGTTATTTTTTTAATTCTCAAGAAATGCTTGAATTGATTTCCAGAACACTCCAGTCATCACTGAAATTTAAACCTAAATATTTAATAGGCAAGTGAAGGACCGAGAAAGGAGCTGGCTGTTTGGTCTTATTCTTGTATAAGAAAACCTTGGGGCTATGCCTACAGTCCCCAGGGGAAGAAGGGGAGCCCTCAGCTCTCTGATGATCATTTAAGGCAGGAATGTGGCCATGAAAGCAGGTCTGCCCCGTTTTGCCCCATCCTCTTGCTTCAGGCTGACAATGCCCCTTAGCTGTGCTGATCCAGGCTTTTGTGTGACCATGAGGCAAACCTGATTGGGGAACTGATCTGACTAAAAATAATCATAAAGTTATTAAGGAATGCATGGATATTTTTGTGGCAGTGCCAGCTTACACACACACACACACACACACACACACACACAGTGGCTCTAATTTCCCAGGTGCAGATGCAAAGAAACGTTTTCCATCTTGATTTCACGTAGTATTTCTCAGCTCCTGAAGCACCCGTCTCCAAAGACAAGGCAGAAACAGCCGAGGAGGGGCAAAACAACCCCCTTTCCCCTCCTCTTACTCCCCCCGCCCGCAAGGCAGAGGCTGTTAATCCCCCTCAGCCACTCAGGGGTTCCTGGTTGCAGGGAGGGCTGTGCCCCGGCCGGAGGCGAGGGGCTGCCTCGTGGCAGCCTTGGCCCTGCCACGCGCCCAGCAGCACCCTCCACCGCTCCCCCTTCTTCTGCAGGAGACGTGTGTAGCAAGGGGTTGAGAGGGAGCGAAGACGATCAGGAATGAGGGTTAGGAAAAGTAAAAAAATAATTCAACATACATCATCTCAAAAACTTGCTATTTGGACTTTAATTGATCCAGCCAGTGGACAGGGGAGGTATTGAAATGGAGCTCTTTTACCCAGTTTGTGCATATTTTTCACAGAATGAATTAATGCCTCACTGAAAAGGTGATCTGCAGTTGGCATTTCAGGCAGCCTTACTGCCTAGGTCTGGAATTATTCCCATTGTTGTTCACACAAAGGGGAAATAAACTCAACCACTTGGCTTCCTTTTCCCTGAAATATATGTCTAAGATCACAGCTTAGAAAGGAAACTAAATGGCAGATGGCGGCATCTTTGCAAAGTACAAGCACTCTGAGCTACACAGACTGGCAAATTAATTTGTTCAAAGAAAAAGACAGAGAAAGAGAGAGCTTTTCTTAGAATAAGAAAGAACAATAAAACATTGAAGTTCTCTTTAAAAGTACTGGGGCAGCTCTTAGTTACGTTGTTACCGCATAGCCAAAAGAAATGATCAAGAAATTATTTACATCCCTTTGCTTTGGGGCATTACTCTTCATTGCATCAGCAGCAAGAAAGGCTTTTAGAGAATAATTTGAAATTTTGTGCATTTAGATTGTTTGTCTTCCCCTCACCTTGAGCCACACAGTATGGGGAGGCTTCGCCCCGCACGCCCCAGGCAGGATTGCCTGTCCTGCCTTGTGTACCCGGCAGGGTTTAGCCCGACAGCCCCTGCCTCTGCAGCACCACTTACCCTGCTTTGAACGAGAGCGCCAGGAAATCAATTCTTTTCTCCTAAGCAGCAGGACAAAGCGCTACTGATGTTTGCATCAACCCTTGTGTTTCCTGGCTTTTTCCATACGAGGAGAGTGAGTCAGAGCATACCTTCTTCCTCGCTAGATAGAAAGTGCCAGAGGAGACGCTGGCCGTGTCATCTAACAGACTCCCACGTCAAATATTCGGTCACACAGCGAAGCAGTGTTCCTCCCATGGCCTGTGTGATCCCACAACAGTTGGCCCGACAGCTGCTTTACTGCATTTCATATCAGTTTTGCTTTGTGACGCCTTTGATATCAGAATAGCTGGGAAATAAATGGAACTACATATTGCAGATGGCTTTAAAATCTCTTTTGTTCAAGAGATCTCTCAGATTAAAATAAGGCTGAAAGGAGACCGACAAAAGCAAGAGAAAGGTTCAGGATGTTGAGGGAGACCTGCACAGAGTTTAAACATGCTCAGGAGAATCCCTGTTGTTTCCAGCCACGCTATGAGCCAAACACCTTCCTCCAGAGAAGGTCTGAGTTCATGTTATTTATATAGCAATCTCTTCTGATTCTACTCAAAGACTAAGCACCCCCGAAGTCTGGAAAATGATCAAAAGGGGAGTTTGATCTTATGTTGCTTCTATAAGAAAAAGAGTCTCCCAGAAGAATGTCTCTCTGTGAAATCGCTCTATTTAATTCTTACAACCCTGAGGTATGTATCAAGATTTGGACCCTTAACTTGCTTGGCAGATTTTATTACTGTATTACCTGCCTCCTTGGGGTATACAGCTGCTCAGTGAGCTTGTGTTTATAAAGCTCTTGAAGATCCACAGATGGAGAGCTAAGAGAAGCAATCCATATTTTTACACTCTATATTCATGTACCCTCTTTCTCCTTAAGGCTTGGCCTTGAATACATGGATAACTAAGGTACGATATGATTCCCCTTGGGCACAGTGACAGAACATATTTACTGTTTATTGCTTCACAAAGTTGATTTCTATCAGTAGTGCATTATATCCTATCCAAGCAGAAGCCAACACATCCCAAAGAAAAGTGGGCGATAAAAAGAGAATTTTGTCTGCTGAGATTCATCAGAATCAAGGCAGACAGCCATCCTTGGCACCAGTGATGCTAACGGTGCAACGCACCAAAGGGGAGCAACAGAAAGCACTGAGCAACACTACGTACAAGTTGCTGCACAGTCTCTGGAGCGGCACTGTAATCGTACGCTTTACCCTGCCGCAGTAGAGTCTCAGTAAAAGTCAAGCTGGGAGGAGGAGGAAGACTGCTTTCCCTGCTTTTCAACTCTGAATATGCTTGAGGCCATCCTTTACATAACACTACTTTGCCTATGTTTTGAGAAATCCTTCAATATAGACAATGAGTCTACATTTACACCTACATCAGCCCGCTAGGGACCACACAATTACAGGTGGAGAAGCCAACTGGAGAGTCTCCTATTATTCTGAGGAGTCGCAATTGCAATGGTTACGCTTCCCTAGTCACAATAAGAAAAGGGGAAAGCAAAATGTGCTGACAGCATAATGAGCCCACAGAAATGGGCCCTGTTATGTTTAGGGAAAGAAAGACAAACACGTATGCACACAACATTAGAAGCTTGCTTAGCTATTTTCCTAGTTACCAGTCACTGCAAATACCCCTAATTAGGAAGGCTCACAGACAGAAGATGTAAGAAATCAGAGTTAGTATTCCTGACTACTCACACAGTTCTTCAGGATTTGAAATTTATGCTCCCCAGTGAAAACTTTAAAAGTACACATGAAGGACATCTCTAATGACATAAGTGATAAAAGTGAGTTGAAACAGGAATTCAGATTTACTCTTTACCAGAACGCAGCTCTTCCTGCAGCTTTATTAGATACCCGAGATTAGCAGCCATATTCTGCCCAGCTGGGAGATAAGAGTTATTAACTGAGAAATTCTCACGAACTGTTCATCAATAACAGTTTGTGAAAAAACTTCCTCAATTTTTGACTACAAAAACTCTCATAGGGCTCAAGTTAAACCCTGATCTGAGCACAAATGGAAAAGCTGTTAACTGGCTGCTTTCTCCAGAGACACCGAGGTTTCTTTCACTGAGACTAATAGACAACGTTCACAGTTTTCGTAAAGGGAATAAAGTGGAAAAATAAAGAAACATTCTTTTGGGGAAGAGGGTGGACTAAGTAGGCATAGCTGATAACCCAGAATGGGTTTACAGTTTAGCCAAGGAGGCAGCAACCCATTTATGATCCCAAACAGTATTTTTCAAACTTGTGTCTCGGCTGAGGACACAATTTGCTGCACTTTTGAAATATTGTAGAAGAATGAGGACAAATTTACTCCTGTGGATTCACAAGGATATATATTTACCAAAGTACTACAGCATGTACTCCTTTATTTGATTCTTCCAAAAAACTCCAGTTACTATGAGCCCATTTTTAAACCCTTGCCACAAGAGATACGGCCTCTTGTGTTGAGTGTATGTTCTATGAACATGTAAGTGTAACATTGTGCAACGGTCCCTTCAACCGCAAGCTTCAGAAAACTAAATGCTGACAAATTGTCTGGGGTCACGTCTGTGAAATGCTCCATATGTGCTAGTTGAAGGAGCCTGACACTACCTTGCTCTCAAATGTTAATAGCTTCGCAAAAAATGCCCTCTTCTGCAGTTGAAATTTTTCTTGTTCAATCCCCAGTAAAAGTAGGTTTTCATTGAAGTTCGAGCAAAACCCCATCTACCATTTAGTTATGACAAAGTGAAAGGAAATACGTTTCCAGTCTCTGTCGTTAAAGGCAATCACGTCTAGCTAACAGCCAGAAGTGCTGGCCCTCAGCTGGGCTGAGCTGCGCCGAGGTCAGCGGGCCCGTGAGCAGCTACGCCAGCTGGTGCTTACACCAGCTCCTTAGCGGGAAAGTACCACTCCATGCATTTAAGGCAAACAGCCAAGTCAATAAAATGTCATTCCAGCCCCTTTCAGTGCAAAGAGGGGGCAAACCCCACTTGTGCAAGAGGACTATCCCTTCTCTGTGAAGTAAGTCGTTGGGGAAGCCCAGCCAGCGCTGCAGGCGCTCAGCGGTGCAGCTGGCGAGGCGCCGGGGGAGCACCCCGGGAGCACCCGCCACTGGAGGGGAGGGGGCGCAGCCAGCCGCCCGCAGCCACCGCCTGGCTGTGGCAGAGCTGCGGTTACCCGTCTCTGCCAGACTTAAGGTGACGCTGTCAGAAAAACCATACCCAGAAAAGTTCCTGTAAACTGGGGCATCTCAATCACGACTAACCAATTGCCAAAGAAAAAAGAAGAAAGCGTACACCTAGGAAATGTTTTTCACATATTTCAGAATAAGTTATCTGGCTGAAGCATGGGCCGTATTTTCCAGGTTGAAAACAAAAGTCATTTGTTTGGTTGGTTGGGAGTTTTTTTTATGTTACAATTCTGTGAGAGACAGGTGCAATTTTGAAAGCAGCAGCTTGCATTAAATGTATCGCAACTACTTCACAAAGGGAATTAGAAACTTGAAGCTTGGCTTATAAACTGCTCGTGGTGACAAATGCTTCACAACATAGCTTCACATTAATTACTGTAATGCAAGCATAAAAAAACCCTGAACTTGGATGAACAGAGCAAGGCTCTGGGATCTCTTCAAGATGGGGAATATTTCCGGGGAAAAGAAAAAAAAAATGCCCACGTAACCACAGTGTCACAGCATCCAACGATTTCCTTGGACATCTGATAATATCTAATGGTTTTTCTTAAGCACAAAAAGTTGGAACTGCGTTATTATATGATCACCTAAATTCACTGTTCACAAAATTTTCTAGCCTCATTGCTGTGGAGGAAATGAGAAAATAATGTGAATTCTAGCTAATTTTTAGCTTTTAAAAATATCTCTCTCCATCATTCACAGGTAAAAGTCATATAACAATTACAATAAATATAGGTATCATACAGATATGCCTGAGGTATGGAAGAATCCCTCCAGTAACTGTCTATCAGTAACAGCTATGCTCTGAGGTTATAAAAATGTATTTATACATAGCAATAATCAATGTTTCCAGCCTAAAGTGCCCCCGGCTTTGATGAGGTTAAAAAGCAAAGTTCCCCAAGCATCGTGAACAGATACCTTAATGGCAGGTTCAAAACTATTTTAGAACTTTTCCCAGTAAATCCAAAAGTTTTAATTGTTTGTACTTTTCCTCCATTGCCCCTGGTAGCACGTGAATTATGGGAAGTAGATTCATTATCCAGTTCAATGAGTTATCATCACCAACAGACACTGTAAGTGTGATTTCAGGTGTTCCAGACTTCACATAATTGTTACTACTCCTTTTTGTGACAAAGATTAATTGAGAATGGCAGTGCCGCTAGGGTAGGCATCTATATAATCAAGGCCACTGTCATCTACTCTTGGTGTCATAACCCAGACCACCGTTTCACAGGTGTTGCTGTGAATACAAAGGAAATGAAATAGTGAAATTTAAGAAGGTTAAGGCAAGAACAGCAGTATATTTGATTTCAAACACTATTACTTGAAGGTAATTTAACCTATTGACTCTGGTAATAAATTATGTAAAATTGTTTCATGAGTAATAAAGATTTTGTTAAAGCAGTTCTAAAGGTTTGCCCCTTGATTTTTTTTTTTTTAACAACTCAACGCCTCTTTTTTTTTGTCCTAAACTTTCATTAGATGCAAAATATTGTAACCAATTTGGTGGTGACATGAGCTAAGGAACCTTGCTGTGAGATTTCACAATAGAGCACAGCACAATAGCTAAAGAAAATAATGGCTGTGGCTATGGTAACCCGAAGTGAAATATGGTATTTGCATCAGCTTATAATCATACTGAGATGCAATTTACACGTTACTGCTGTAACAGGACGTGATTGATGTAATCACAAATGACCTATCACAACATGAAGTCACAAAGTGTTTTTTAAAATTGTTTCTGCAAAGCATTCATGGGAAAAAAATGCACAATCTGACACTTGACATCTTCTGGGCAACTTTAAAAGAAAAAGAAAAGAAAAAGATTTCTGCTTAAAATTATTCTGCTCTTTCAGTTTGTGTTCTTCATCTCTTTTCTCTCCCCTGTAGTTAGTGCAAAGAATACACACTTAAAATGCCTGCTACTAATGTCAGCAGCAAAACTTCCATTAGATTAATATCTGACCAAGCATAGCCGGTTTGCTAAAACTTTAGAAACCCATCCATGGTACAGATGGTCCTCAGGGTCTGGTCTGTCCTTTCATCTCTTTCCACATGGAGTCAGTTGTGCGATACCACTGTTGGAGACTTCGGAGAAGACTAGGCTGTCACAAACATGCAATGACTATGACCAAGAGAGTTGTTTTAAAAAATGACCAAAACAGTAAGTGGGCTACTGAAAATGTGATGTTGAGACATGCCAAATGGCATTTAAAAAGAAAAAAAAAAAAATTTTTTTTTTAAATCACTTTCCTATGAATACCAGATTTTATGAAATCATACCTTTTTTCTGGTTAACAACTGAATGTTTTGCTCTTATGAAATACCCAAACTCAGACAGGTGCAGCGTCCAGTTTGGACAAGCTTGAATCTTGATCTATCACCACTTTGTCCTCCACCACCAGCACAGGGTGGGTCTCCAAGGCCTGTTTTATTCAAAGCCAGATTTACCAGGAAGAAAACGCAGCTACAGAAGCCCCATGTAGGCACATCTGGTGCAGACCAGGCTCCTAGTCACTACAAGAGAAGGCAGCTACTCCTCAGTCGTACTGAGGCCGATTGCTATCATCCGACTCCCCGAAGAGTGCTCTGCGAGTATGAAAATCGCTGAACAGTGTGTGGCCAACCTAGCAGCTCGCAAGTCTCTGCTCAGAGAAAGAAGGGAAATATTTTCTGCACAGAAAATACTTCCTGAGCTGCAAAACTTGGATGTGAATTTATAGCTGCAAAGCTCCTGATGTGCAAACCAAGCCAGAAAGAAAGGCTGCTCAAACCAACGCGGAGATCCCACCTCCGTACATTGCCAGCCCAGGAATGGTCCTTCATGCCAAGCTCACGTTTCCTAACCAGTAACTTACCCCACTCCCCTCAGTCATGGTAAATCTGATGTTTGTGTTGATCCAAATATTCCTAAATATTTCTTTCAGCTGTTTCATCTTCTGCAATTAAAAACTGCACTTCACAGCTTAGTCATGGGGAAACTGTTTACTTTTTAACTTGCAAATTATTTCACTGAGAAAAAAATAGGTGCATAATTCATTCTTAAGCATGAGAAAAAAGCAATGAAAATACAGTTTAATTGTTTTATGTAGGCTGTCTCAGCAGTTCTTGAAAAAGAACAGAAGATCCTGTTTTTATAGAGATACTTTCCTTGAAAAATATAAAGTGGAAAATACAGAAAAGTCACTCATATGCGGATTTGCTTTCGCATAGAGTAACTTTTAAGTCTTAAAAGACTCCACAGTAGCTCTTTAATGGTTAGGGAAGTTTTGGTAGCGTGGGTACCTTTCCTGGAAATTCTAAAACTTGCATTTTCCCTATGTAAGACTTGGAAGCTTATCATAAAATTCCCTAATGCACAGTCATTCTAACTTTTCATTCACATTAAGAGCAGGTAGTAAATATTGAAAAATAATTTATAAATCCCAAATTTATTTCCACAGATCAGTTCTTCAATTCAGTGATGAAATACAGCATAAACCATCTGCATTCATGAAAAGAGAACTATCAATATGAAAGAATCACTTGTGCAAATACTTGCTTTCACATTCAGTTACTGCCTAGGGTAAAGCCCATCATCAGTATTTCTGTGAACAAGGAATGATTCTTTATGTACAAATGGCATATCTTAAAACATAGCCTGATTTTCAGAAAATATTTGTCCCTATTGCCTTTGAAGGAAGAGAAAGGAAGCCAGCCTCTTTTAACATATGGCAGCTGGGACCCTCCAAAGCAGAACAACTGATTTTTCTAAAAAACATGGACCTGAAATGAATGCTTGTACTTTCCTCTCCTCAACCCAAGACTGCGGCTCCTACATCTATTAGGGTCTCTTTCCACATATATTCTAGAGAGGAAGGTCTTCCTTTGCAGCACAGGTTTGGTTTCAGGTCCATTACACCCAGGCACAGCAAAAGCATTTGGAATATTTAAGAAACCTTCAAATGAAGTCACCAGAGAGGAGCTTGCAATCTCCTGTTAAATCACCTATGCCATCTGTCCAGAATTTCCTCAAGAAATTACTGTGAAAATATACAGCCAAGAACATAACAGCATCCCCAGATTTCTTTGTAGATGTGCTCTTAATGTTCAGGATAATTATCTTCTCAACAAGACTCAGTAATAATCACAGACTTTTCCTTAGGTAATTTAAGGACTTCATAAATGGTGAAGACATTTCAGTGTCTCGGTCTATATACAGATGAAAGCCACGATCATAGAAAACTCTTACAAAAAGCTTCCTTCAGGGAAAATGAGAAGAGTTTGCTACATTTACTACATAATTTAGCAGCTGCATTCCCTCTTTTTTTTCAGGGAAAGGAATAGGTGCATTTTGGCAGAGATGCACAGTGTTAATTTGGCTCAGCCGTGCTCTGCCTAACAGGCTCCTGGGTGTCGGGATGAGCAGCTGCGGCCTCCTTTGGCTTCTCACCGGGGGTCATCCCCTGGGCTCAGCATCCTGCCTGCCTCCACTCAGCACCTACGTTATGCCTCAGCAGTAGATAGCGACACGGTATGGATTACAACTATGGCAACACACCGGGCTTCAAGAGCTGTGGTTTCTATCACATGCGTCCACCGTGATCTAGTTACATTAATGCAACTGCACTTACATAGGATGGGCTTTCTTGAAAGAAAAAGATCAACAACCTCTCAGGAAAGACAGCGGTATTCCAAAATACTGGCAAAACATTGCAGTTGGCAAGTAACATTTGCTGAACTCATTTGACGTCTGCCTGAAAATTGCCCATGAACAGTTAGCAAGATTCTCAAATGCGCTCATTATCTGGAGGATTATCCTTGATGTGCAGTCAGCTTGTAAAAGGTTTGCTGCGAATACTCACAGTCTCCATCAGGTCAATTACGTACAGAAGTTACACAGTACCGCTTCAGCGCTCTGACTGGGTGGCTTCTCTGGCTTGCACAGCATGAGCTGTGAACAGCGCAATTAAGTGCACAACTTTGAGTCACAATATGGAAACACGACATTAAACATTTGCTTTTTACAATCATTTACCCTAGAAAAGCTTGAGCCTTTGATTACTAATAGTATGACAGCCAGGTTGGGAAAGGCACAGATTGAATTAAAACATTTTTAAGAACTAGGATCCAAGAGCTTGACTTTGCTGCTGCCCTGCTCAAAAGCTGCCTTTCTGTTTTCACAGAACAGAGAAAAGGAGGTGACGCTTCCCTTTGCCTGTGCCAGAGTGCCCAAACGCGACATACCCTATCCCAAAAGAAAAAGTCCAAAACTGGTAAAAGCTTTCTGGTCTCCCTATGACAATCCATATGCTGCTGTTAGAGGGCCTTCAAACATGTTTCAAGATCAAATTCAAGAACATCATGGCAAAGCTAAAACTGAAAAAAAGTCATCCTCTTAATGACAATATACTGAATCCAGTATCAAGACTAGGAACACAACATGTCAATGAATTTGCTACACATCTTAACATTTAAGGCAGCTTTTGAGATATTTACTATTGACTAGGTTAAAAACGTTCTGAAAAACTTCTGGGCAAACTGCTAAAGGAACCACAATAACGCGTGGGCATTGAAGTGCTTTTGGTTGTTATTTGGATGAAAGTAGTGACCTTAGTTCACATACTTCATGCTCATCTTTTCCAAATGAGTAATTAACACAACAGTTTTAACACACTATAATTTGAGCACGTTAATTTTACCCTCTGATTTCATTCCTTGTGACTCACGTCCTTGCTATACAAGTCCCGCGTACTGCAGGGCTGCAGAGTTTCGTTTCAGGTCACGACACATGCCAAGGAAAAGGTTTGCCGTCACAGACTCTGGTACTGTGAATAATTTTGCAAGATACCTTCAACACAGGAATAATTCTAACAAAGTCTGAGTTAGGCACTTGTTTAGGTCCTTGATGAACTAGCATCATCTTTAATAACAGAATTTGGCAACTTCTGAAATTCTTGACTGCTAAATCATCACAAAATGTGTATTTCACTGCTTAGTTCATGTTTCCCTGTCTAATCAAGCAATGTATTTTCTTGCTTGTGCAAGGTAAACATTATTGGAATTACTGTGCAAGAACAATGTTACCAGAAACAATTTGTAGGAATATTTGCCCAATGGCCAAAAAAAAAAAAACCACCACACGACGGTGCTACTTATCCAGCCCCCTCCTCTGCAGTCCTACAGAGGGAGGGAGTTCAGTCCTGAAGGCGACAATAATCTCAGCTAAAATGGCAGACCAAGACTCCTCAGCAAATGTTGTATTTGCGCTATTTGCCTTTTTTTGGTGTTATTTTCTTCCAAATCTGTTCCCCATATATAGCAAAAAGCTCAGGTAAAGCAGGAACATGAACTTTAATCTTCTCATCTTCATCTCACAGCAGAGTAGGAATAGTGGAGACGCCCATCACAGGAAAGCAGAGGGCTCTCTTTTTATTTTTCCCCCTCAATCTTCCTAAAAAATAATTACATATAAGATTTCACTTGTTAGGAAAACTACAGCCAGTTCACTCTTAACGACTTCACCTGCACTTTGCTCAAAAATCACCACAGGGATGGTGGAAAACACTCCAAAACAAAGAACACCATCTAAACTCTTATTTTTCTTTTAAAAAGGCAAAACAAACAAACAAAAATCCCAAACCAAACACACAACAGAAAAAGGTAAACTTATTTCAAGAGACAGCAATCCAAGGGCCAATATAAGAAATAATCATCCTCAACAAACAATTAGCTGCAGATTTCATAACCAAGTAAAGAATTTCCTACAATAGCTTAGAATTTTTCTTCAAAATAGCGTAAGGCTTTTGTTGCTTCTAATCCTTTCAGAGCACACAAGATTGGACATCGCAGCCATGACATCGCTGG
Source organism: Phoenicopterus ruber ruber (assembly GCA_009819775.1). Classification (NCBI taxonomy): domain Eukaryota; kingdom Metazoa; phylum Chordata; class Aves; order Phoenicopteriformes; family Phoenicopteridae; genus Phoenicopterus; species Phoenicopterus ruber. The sequence continues at coordinate 22,224,433 of CM020220.1, read as the reverse complement.
ACTGAAAAGCTATTTTACGCAATTTTGCAGTTTGTAACAAGCAGTGGTTACAGTTTTCCTTTCCCTCGGATATTCATGGTAACTAATGCACCTGCCTTTATTAAAGAAAAGGTGTAGAAAAATATACACTGTTTAGAGAATGCAATACATAGTTTCCTAATATAATTCATCATATGCACAATATTAGAAGTATTCATGAGACCCTAATGCTGGAGTCTGTTAAATACACTGACCTACATAGCTCTCACTCTATGTCTCCAATCCACGGCTGCTGTATTTCTTTATTAACACAACCTTCTAGACCTTACACTGCTATGTTTTTGTTATGTTATGACATTTCACGCTTGGTGTTTTTCCCCACGGGGGTTTCCAGTGGGGGCAGTTATTGGAGATTCACAACGAAGCCAGAAAAAAACCCCAACCTACCAGATCCGGGATGCGCTTTGCCTTTCTCACAACTGTGTCCCAGTGACCCCCGTGCGTTGTTACAGCAGGACAGATCCCCTCTCCAGACATTACAGTAGCATTTGTGTATATGTTTATCACAACTGTATTTATTTACAAGGACGTGTGTGTGTGTGCCAAAACCATTGTGTTCTGCAGTCCTATGGGGCAATTAAAGGCCTCGCTTAAATATACTGCTCCCAAACATTTACTGCTACTGCTTGGTGAGAAAAGATCACAAACCCCAAGTCCTGTGACAAGTAGTGAAGGAGATCACAGTCAACCTCTACCTCATTAAATTGCCTTGCTTATAGGGCAAAACCATTTGAAATGGATAAAGCTCTGAAACAGGCCACGAATTCACATTTTCTTACTTTGTGGAAGGGGAGAGGGGTATGCGGGTTCTGGTCGTTAAAAAGCTAAAAGCACATGTAACAAAGACTAGCAGGACAGCGCTAGCTGTAAGAACCTATAAGGAGACTATAGTCTGTATATATTTAGCAAATGTTAAGATTGTTTCTCTGCTGTTTCTACACCTCAGTGTGAAATAGTGACACAGGATAACAGTCCTCTACCTCCGACAGCTTGCCGGGGGGGTGGGAGGGGGGCTCTGCCTGCACAAACCCTAAGCCACAGATTACCGGGCAGGAGACCCTGCCGTGGGGCCACATCCAGGGCCACTCTCTCATCTGCTTTTGGAGAAAGGAAAAAGAGACCATACCATACCCAACGGAGGGAGGCGCAGGCTCCTTAAAAAGCATTTTGATGTAATCAAAGCTATGTGTCAAAGCGGTGCGGAAACAGAAAGGACGTTTCTAAGACAGGACTTCTATCTTTTTATCTGAATCCATATATGTTTTGTTCTATCCAAAGTAAACAGTAAATATTTCAAAGACTCTTGTGTAAAGCTCATCTGTTGCATGCTTATACTATCCTTTAGCTCTGAAGCAATGGCAAAACCCAGGAATGTGGAGCCTACAGGCACTCTCCAGCTACTGGTGTGCCTTGGAGGGGCCAGCACTGATCCAGCAGGCTTAATGCAGCTTGTCTCATTTCCATGACACGATGATAAACAGAACTGGTTCCCAGGAAACATGCTAAGAGCAAAGGAAGCTCCAGGGCTGGCATGTTCCCCAGATCCAGGGAAGCCTCAGAGCTCCCTGGTGCCGGAGGCCGGACTGGCGCAGCAGCGGGGAAGGGCTGCCGGCGCAGGAACCCCGGCCGGGTAGGCAAGGGCTCTGCCACCGGCCAGCGAAATGACACCTTTAATAAGCTATCATCGTGATTTATCTTACGTGGTATACAAATTATGTTTGCTCACGCAAAGCAAAGACTGGCTTGTGGGGAGAGGAGAAGGAAGCCAACAAGAATAACTGAACTGTGTTAATTTATTTCTAGACTTTTATGGAGTCTACTCGGGCGCTGATCTCTACATGGGTAAGACAGCATATGTATCTCTCTCTCTCCTGTACCTTTACCAATCAGTCCCATTCTGTCCGATTTCCACCAAAGCGTGCTCTTGTTAGCTGGGCAGACATTAACAACATTTAGACCAAATGGGATCTGTACGTATTCATGTGCATGGTTGCCACTGATACTATTAATCCTAAGATAAAGTACATTTTCATTCTTTAAATAATTTTAAAATATTCCATAGCATATTTTGAAAGATGGTCCAAGAAAAAAGGTAGGAAGCAAGGAAATGCTAGAAACCAGAAAATTATTGTCTTATACCTTTAAAATTACCTAAATAGCCAACATGCTATGCATGCTTACTTTTTTAATGTATTATCATCTGTGAGAAATTATGAATCATAAAAGCATTACTTCAGTTATACTGCTATATTCTAGTACACTATCTTGCATTGTGGTACCTCGCAGGAAAAAAAGGATATCCAAGAAATGCATTAAGACACTTAGCTTATTAATGGCCAGTCATATTTAAGCTCATTTTTCTTGCCCTAGGCTTTTATGATCCAGCAATGGAAAATTTTTCTTCATATTTTTCAGAAATAACAGAAAATTCCAAGAAATGGAAGCCACTGCTAGTAAAAGAAGAAAAGCTGAGTATCACCAGGGCTAATAGCTCTTATTTAAGATCCATGAATGATTACAGAATTACTTTTCTATATCGAACTTTCAAGTTTCATTAATAATATGCTGCCTCTCTGGGACATAGGTGCGCTCATGGTACGAAGGCTATTTATTCATCACAAGGAATAGAAGAGCTAGAGGAACAATGGCTTCAAAGGTCTCATGCTTGTATGTTTTGACAGTAGTTTGTTGGGCAAGCGCTCTTTGGTACTTAAGTATAACTCGCCCTACTTCTTCCTACACTGGCCACAGACAGCTCAGTAGCATATCCATAGCCAGAAAAAACGTTTCCTTTGGCAACATAAGAACTCGACCTATAAATCCACATTCCTTTGACTTTATCATCAATGAACCCAGCAAATGTGAGAAGAGCGTCCCTTTCTTGGTCATTCTTATCAGCACAACTCACAAGGAGTTTGATGCAAGGCAAGCCATTCGAGAAACATGGGGAGACGAAAACAACTTTAAAGGAATTAAAATCGCCACACTATTTCTTCTTGGAAAAAACGCAGATCCTGTGTTAAATCAAATGGTAGAGCAAGAAAGCCAAATTTTTCATGACATTATTGTGGAGGATTTTATTGACTCTTACCATAACCTCACTCTGAAAACATTGATGGGAATGAGGTGGGTAGCAACGTTTTGTTCAAAAGCAAAGTATGTTATGAAGACAGACAGTGATATTTTTGTAAATATGGATAATCTTATTTATAAGCTGCTCAAACCTAACACCAAGCCAAGGAGAAGGTACTTCACAGGTTATGTTATAAACGGAGGACCAATACGAGACGTTCGCAGTAAGTGGTACATGCCGAGAGATTTGTATCCCGACAGCAATTATCCACCCTTCTGTTCAGGCACCGGCTACATATTTTCAGCTGACGTAGCGGAACTGATTTACAAAACCTCCCTTCACACCAGACTTCTTCATCTTGAAGACGTGTACGTTGGACTCTGTCTTCGGAAGCTGGGCATTCACCCCTTCCAGAACAGTGGCTTCAATCACTGGAAAATGGCTTACAGCTTGTGCAGGTACCGCAGGGTGATCACGGTGCACCAGATAACACCCGAAGAAATGCACAGAATTTGGAATGACATGTCCAGCAAGAAACATCTTAGATGTTAAGATTTTTACAGATGTAAATACCTTTTTTAAAATTTTTGTTTAGTCTGGTTATTTTTTGACAAAGTGATCTGCTGATTTACAGGTTAAACTGTGGGATATTAACTGTGAGAGGATTTTTAATGACTGATTTTTCATTCTCATTTTGACTACTGGTTTACAGACTTCAGGCTCTTTTCATAAGGACATCACACCAACCGAAAGGATCTAGAGTCAAATCTCAGATTTTGTGTATTATCCTCTATCACACATAGCAGCTCCTGCATCTGTGTGTAAAAGGACAGTAATAAACTATCATGAGCTGCTTAACAGGTCATGCCCCAGCCTCCGAGATAAGACTCAGGCCCTAAGAAATGAAGAATTACAAATACACTTTTATTCCTTTTTTGACACCCTACAACCATCTCTATTTAGAGCTTTGTTAGTAAATTGAGCAGTATACATTTGCACTGACCTTACACACTTATCTTGATATGTATATTTTATAGCACAATGTGTGCAAATCCCAAACAGCTTACTGATGGTATGATAGCAGAATTTAGACAGGTAAGAACAAAGTCTCATAGGCCTTAGAAACAAACCCACACACTGAAGTATATTTATATCCACCAAATGGTATTCCTTTAAATGATTTCAGAAGACACCCCATTTCTTTCCACTGCCTAAAGTAGCCCCTAAAAGATCTAATACAATTTTAAAATGAAGTAGAATCTGTAAGTGAAATCAGACAGGGGAGAGGTATGAAAAACTAGCTTTTAACTTTTAATTTCAAAGCAAATGCAATGTTTCTCATTAGCACAGTGGATCTCTCCATTAAGCATCTTGCATAGCAATATATAATTATATTGAATGATAAAAGTGTCGGTAAGCAGCATATTTCTTCAACATCAGCCAGTAAGCTATTTACCTAAAAGTAACACAAAAGCAGCTTTTTAAGGGTAAGCTCTACTTTTTGGTACAGTACATATATGAATGAGATTCTACCAGATTTTTAATGGTATAGAAAAGTAGAATTTTTTCCAATGAAAGAATGCAATCAATTTTCTGTTAATTGGGCAACAGAGTACATAACAGTACAACTTTCACAGCAAAATAGAGGGCTTTTAAGAATCACCTATTAAAGAAAAACAAATTCTAGCCTTTGTTACAAATCTGTAGGTCCCAGGTTGCTCATCAGAGCCAATACTCACTGAGGTCCTGCTCAAGAGATTCCCAGAGCATGCGACAGAAATCAGATACACAAGATTTTATTCAAGTTTCGTAATGTGCTTGTGTTTTGAATACGAATGTTAATGAAATGTCATGAAAATTATTTTCTGGAAAATTCTTCGATAAATTCAAGTCATCTCTATTCAGCACCACTTTCTAACAAAGAGCTAAAATACAACATTGCTCAGCAAAATACTTGGAATGAAGAATTCAGACAAGTTACAAAGATACAAAACTCACCAAATGTATTATTAGCTCTAGATTACTCACACCATCCACAGCGCACACACGCGTCTCATTCATTTCAGCTGGCATTACGTGTAACATACGAAAAACTGTTAAGTCTGTATGTTATTCAAGATGTCTATAAAGTTGTCAGAAATTAACTGGATAAGAATTTAAAGGAAAACTGTGACCCGATTTTGCCATATGTGTACATAGCACTTTACAACAGTAACAGAAGAATGAAGATGCTACCCCAAAAGGTTTGCAATTTCATGACAAATTGTTAGTCTTATTCACAGACGCAGCACTACCATTTTGAAAGGAACTACCTGTAAATAAGGTAAAGTGTACCTGGCCTTCAAGTCACAAGCAGTATGTGTCTCAAACAAATCTACTTCAGATCAAAAGGTGAAGCTACGCAACAGATAGCCCAGGAGTTACTGCTAATCAACAGGAGCTCGTGCATCCTCCATAAATGAAAATTGGTAATTTTATATAAAAACACTGAATCTCTTGCAGCATAATTAAGATTTATCCTTCCCTAGTCGACCTAGTCCTTGTTAAAGTTGCTCTTGCTTCCTATCAAACTCGGAACTCTAGCTAAACGAGGTCCAACTAATTGCATAGATAAATATATAACATACACACCCTGAGCGGGTGAAGTTCAGCTTTCCTTACCCAAGCCCCAGAATACGCGGTTTAGGAAGGGAAAATAGGGTGTAATTCATTCCCAGCCCTTGGGTAAATCAGACAGCGTGGATGCCATCCTACCGGGAACACGCTTCGTAATAATTTCAACCCACAGGCCGCAATTACTTCTGCTATCCCTCTGTACTGTGCAGTAATTTGGGGGTTCTGAATCCACAACCAAATGGATTTGGTGGCCTTACTTCTCCTGCTGACAATTCTGTGGCCTTTGGTTAGTAACCAAGAGGACAGCAGGGCTCCCAATCCAGATACCTCAGGGCTCAAGTAGCACGGTAGCCTTGAGTCTCTCCTAGTACAAGTAAGACTGCATTAATGATTGGAAGGTACACCTTGAAAATAGTATCTGAAAACATGTATTTCCTGCCATTTATAAATAGATCTTCAACAGAAATGTAAATGTTCATCCTGGAACTGATGTACATATTTCTAAGGCATTTTCTTCTGTATTCAGCTGTATATATGTGTAGCGTCTGCTTGCTACGTAGTATTCCGTTATGCATGGAGCTGAGTTAGGCATTATATTTGTTCGGTGTTTCAAGAGCCTTAAGCATGTGTGCCCTAACTTTTGAATGTACAAGATTTTTTTTCTTTTATTGTCAAGTGAGTTTAAAAGAACACAACAAAAGCCTAATTTTCTACTTCTATTAATTTTCCGACACTAGCGTTCACTAGCTCGTAACACTTACGTAACAGATTTATTACTTCTCTGTTCAGAAATTGCAGTATTGCAACCTGGAGCTAGACAGGGAGCAATACGCCTGCTCACAGGGACAGCTTACTGTCCCTTCCACTCAGTAGCATTTGTGCCACGTGGGGTACTGTTCATAAACAAGTATTTGCATCGGGCTTCCGTTAATCAAAAGAAATATTTATACTACTTAAAGGTCATTTTGTTTCACTGGGCATGGGACAAATGACAACTTCGTTAAGACGTGCTGGCTTCCAGTCACTTCAAAAGTGTGCTTATAATGACATTTTGATTCCAAAACGTACACCAACAAAGCACACTGAGCAAAGAAACTAGGGGGAAATGCCCCTCTTCAGGAGGAGTTTTTCACAAAAGCTTTTTTTTTGCTAAAACCATGAGAGTATTTAAACAGAAGTCTCAAGTTTCATTTTCCATCTTTCCTAACAATAACGTTAAGTATCAATTTTGATTCTTTATTGGGATTTTTTTGTCTTTATAATGTAGATGGCAATGGCAATTTGTAAATGAAGAGTGTAATTAACTAGAAAAGCTTGTCAACAGTAACCAAACTTTAGGTGTATCATTATATATGACTGGCTGTATTTCTGTATTTATTTGTCCAAATTGTATATATTGTTTTATCTATAGTGTCTGTAGGAGTGCATTCTTTTAGATTAAAGTATTATTTACAGTTTTGTGGGATTGCCAGCAAAGCTGCTAATCAAGATACTATTTTTTTGTATCAATGTCAAATAATAAAAAAAAATGAAGAACAAAGTCAAATGAAAAACTGAAGGTGTCCTGTACAGTTTCCTCCTTCATTTCTCTCTAGAAAGGTAAATGGTGTTATCTGAAAACACAATACCATTGAATAGGCTCATTTGTCATAAGGAAGAATATTGTGCTGTAAAAGCAGATTTTTACAAAATAATTGGAAAAAATAAAGACAACAAAAATATTACTTTTATTCATTATTTGTGCAACAACTTCATGAAGCTGATGTCCACGCTGATCAGGTGTACTACTTCATTTGACTCCAAAGACTTAATCTTAAAACAGCCACGGCAATAGCTGGCAAATTAGCAGATGGGTTCATCATCTGCTTTGCCCTAGTCGGCTGCTTTGGCATCCCCAGCTAACAATACCGAAGTTTGGCAGTTCTAAGGTGGCAAAGCTGTTGGACTCCCTTGGCCCTGCAACATAATTCTTCCACTACCTTTATGGTATATGCTTGCAGCTAGCCAAAAGCTACACACAGGAGAAAAAGAGCAAGCATGAACATCCCAAACCCCACATCTCATAAAACCACAATAAATTCACTTTGAAGTTGCTGTGTGACTGCCCGGAGGGTACCCATACAGAGGGAAGGGGTCCTCCCCTGGCCTCTCGGAGCCGCACACTGACCCTGACAGAGCCTTTTGCTTCCCCAAGCCCACAAAAAGCACCAGAAAGTAAATGAAGCAGCACAATCTGAATACACCCAGATTATCCAGTCAGCCTCATGTAGCATTTGTCTCACAATACAAATGTATTAAGATGCTGCTTTGTGCGGTAGGAAGGCCTAAGCAACCTTAGGGTCTTCACATCAAAATAAAAACACAAAACGAAAGAACACAAAAGCAGGACAGAGTCCCTTTTATTGTAAAAAACCAATCAGAATAATTCCCCTCTCTCCATTCTCCCCTTTGGAGTTTCCTACATAGAACGAAATATCTAACCTCTTTGATTACTGGTTTCAGAGCGCAGTAACCAAAACTCATTCATGAAATTGAGGGGAAAATAACACACAGCCCTAAGAAGAAATGTAGCTTTCACAAACCAAAGTGTATTTTTCTTTGGGTCACCTGTTTCAGAAGCAGCTGAAGCCTGCTACAGAGTCCTCAGGCATCCCAGGAGTGCCTGCAGCAACACAGCAACCTTACAAATCATAACGAGATGCTTTCAAACGACATAGAGTTTCACAAACAGTAAAAACTCCTCCAACCATTTTCATTTTTCTCTCGTTTTCACCATAGCAGCCTGATTCTAATTGCAAAACTTACATGGTGTTTAATTAATATACAGCTTGGAGATATACAGATATTAGCAGTAGTAGGGTGGACTGCGTGTAGCTTGATTATCTTAATTACAAGCATTCTATTTTCTCATTTACTTAATTGATTGTCATAGATTTCCAAAGAAATTTGCACTGCCCTAAGTGAAAACAATATGTAAAAAAACTTCTTAAAACTGCTGAAGCTGGCCTATTCAAGACGTGACATGCCAGAAAAGGAGATCTGTGTGACACGAAACATTGTACTGAATAATATCTGCTTACTTTTCTCTTGTTAAAAATAGGAATTTATGAAATGGAAGAAGAGGAGTCATCTGGGAAAAAAATAAATGAATATGCCTTATTGATTCAACTGCACCTGTAATAGAGTTGTCTCGAGCATCTCCTCTGATGACATGCCTAACGCAGGAAAAAAGATCCATTTTTCTGCTGGGTCTGCACATTAGCTGGCTCTACATTACTTCTCTGCCTCACCTGAAAGAACTAAGGAGAGCAAGAGGCGATTTATTTGTCATGCAAGATTTATCCTTGAGCATTTATTCTGCAAAGGCAGTGTTACATATCAAGCTGTGCAGAATTACGTGCAATGTTTTTGTAATGCAGACAACTTTTATTTGGGGGAAGCAAATATCAACACCTACCACATCCGCAGCTAAGTCAAGACTATTGAGAGCAGCCCTGCTGAGAAGGACTTGGGGGTACTGGTGGATGAAAAGCTGGCCATCAGCCAGCAATGCACACTCGCAGCCCAGAAAGCCAACCATATCCTGGGCTGCATCAAAAGAAGCGTGGCCAGCAGGTCGAGGGAGGTGATTCTGCCCCTCTACTCTGCTCTGGTGAGACCCCACCTGGAGTGCTGCGTCCAGCCCTGGAGCCCCCAACAGAAGAAGGATGTGGACCTGCTGGAGCAGGTCCAGAGGAGGGCCACAAAAGTGATCAGCAGGCTGGAGCACCTCTCCTAGGAAGACAGGCTGAAAGCGTTGGGGTTGTTCAGCCTGGAGAACAGAAGGCCTCTGGGGAGACCTTATTGCAGCCTTTCAGTACTTAAAGGGGGCCTGTAAGAAAGATGGGGGAAACCTTTTTAGCAGGGCCTGTCATGATAGGACAAGGGGTAATGGTTTTAAACTGAAAGAGGGGAGATGTAGGCTAGATATAAGGAAGAAGTTCTTTACAATGAGGGTGGTGAAACACTGGAACAGGTTGCCCAGAGAGGTGGTAGATGCCCCATCCCTGGAAACATTCAAGGTCAGGCTGGACGGGGCTCTGGGCAACCCGATCTAGTTGAGGATGTCCCTGCTTATTGCAGGGGTGTTGGACTAGATGGCCTTTAAAGGTCCCTTCCAGCCCACACTCTTCTACGATTCTATCAACAATAATTCTAATCACTACATCTCTTTTTCCTTTAGGAGTTCCTTTCTCTGGCCTATTTTCTATAGCATGACCTCTTTCCTCAAAGAGAAAGCAGACTTCTCAGGCACCTTAGTATAGCAGTAAAAGCAAGGGGGAAGCAGAGAGCTCCATACAATATCATTAGGGAAGTGCTAGCAGGCCCAGAGTACAAAATTATTTAGCATGACATCCTCTTCTGGCAATAAAGATAGCAGCCATGTAAGTGAGATAAGCCACAACCAGCACCTGGACTCATCCATCTTGATACACCAGCCATTGGGCTCTAAGTGCATCATGCTCAGCTCATGCAGCAATTCTTGCTTAGCATAAGACATTTATAGGAACATCTTCAAAGAAAAGTGGCACCAAAGTGTAGCAAGAGCAGAAAGGGATAAAACATTTTGAAACATTCTGAAATTTTTGATTATTTATTCAATGTCATTAAAATCCTTCCTCAAAAAGAATCTTCTATTGCAAGACATTTCAACAGTTGTTATCCATTATCCATCAGCTCTTATCCTCATATATATTCAGAGGCAATGAAGTAAGACACTGGTCTCCATTATCTGCTGCACTGCAGACTGCTTTTGGACAGAGCTGTGAGGCAAATCAGATTTGATTCAAGTCACAAGGCCCATCAGTTTCAATAGGATTTATGCTTGTTTACAAAGAGCTAAATTTCATTCTGTGTCCAACTTGGGTCTTACTCCTACTCACAGGGAAATCAACTGGGATATCATCAAGGTTTCTGGGGAAGAACACTGTATTCCAGGCAGTACTTCACTCACCAGAAACTTCAACTCTTATCAAATGCAAGCAGGAAGAAAAAGCAAGTAGCCATCTCTCCAATTCCCCATTAAGCCTACTCCTTATGAAGACAAAGTAGAACATGAGACCCACAGGTTTGTAACCTGTGCAGTGAAAGCACGTGTGTAACACTAACTCTTGACAGAAGAGGGCTCTGTGCTATCTATCACCTGGCTCTCTGCCAGCTCACGAACGTGTTATATTCTGCTCATGAAAACTCTGTTTGGCAGCACTAACAAATACATGCCACTGGCAAGAGCAAGAGTCCCACAGGGCCGTACCTACTTCTTGCAATCACTCTGTTTTCATTCCCTACACGGCTTTTATTTTTGCAGTCATTGCATTGGAGAAAACATGGTGGTACAATGACACCTTTCCTAAAGTTCATTCATCTGGAAGAATCCCAACAACCTAATTTAGGATAACTTTCTTCCCCCTTGATAAGGAGACAAGTCTAGATGGTCTTTTCAAGCTGACATCAGGATTTGCTGATGTCCCTGCAGTTCCTCTCTCCCATTCATCAGACCAGTCACTACACTCAAAGCTCTTGCTGTGGACCCCTTCTGGCTCTGGTCTCTTACCTTAAAGCAACACTAAACCTCCCTCCTCCCTTTCCCCATGCTGAGCTAGCTCTTAGTTTAGTGTAGTTTGAGCACCCAAAGAGAGCACCCCTTCCGTGCTCACATGCCCTCACCATCACCACAGCTGCCGTCTCACACAGCAAATTCCAGCCATCAGCAGGTCCTTCAGCCGTGGCTTAGCCCTCAAGACATTCCTCTTCCCTATCTCTCCTCCTTCTGCCAGCAAGCCCTGGAGAGCTGTCACCTGCCTGATTTCCCACTTTTTCTTCTCCTTGTAGGACTGCTTCCTTCTCTCCATTATCAGTTTCTTACAAAATCAAGACTTGCACAAGGTTTGCCAGTCCCAACTTAAACCCTCTACCGTAAGATAGCACGGACACCTTGACTTTCTACCACGTCCTCCTCCCCCCTCTCTTTTCCCCACTTCAACTTCTTGATTTACTTCAAAAAAATCTCTTTAGTCTTACTCCATTCTTCTGCACTTTTAATCTGCTTTTTTCCCCAATTTCCCATCGTTTCCTTCACTCTTCACATTTTCCTATTGTGCTTTTACATAGCTCAGCATCCTCCCATCCAAACCAGACACAAAAATAAGAACAGAGGGTTTTATGAAGAGATGGTCCCTACCTGAAAGGTTTACAATCCTACACTGTCCAATGCCTGGCAAAGTGAATTCAGTGAGTTTCAGAGGACAAGTAGCCCTTGAAGTAGTTCCTTCAAGAACCTTTTCTTTGGTATTTCTTGGTCTAGTTTTAGGTATATGGAAAAAACAGGTCCATCATCCTCCATCGTGCCTCTGCCTGCAGAGACCATTGCACGGCCAAACAGATCTTGCTATCACACACTTTATTTTTTTTCTTTCCTTATTCCTTTTACCTTTCCTCACATAACCTTGAATAGTTCATCAGAATTAAAAATAGCATTTTTTCACGTTTTGTTTTAACTTCCATTTAATCAAGTATACCTTATTCCATAATTTCAATGTTTTAATCTTTTTATCTGCTTCTGTCCCTATGTTGCCTCCACTTCCCTCATATCCTCCTAATATTCGGACATCCGGCACTGAATCTATTACAAGGGCATTTGCACGAAGGCTGAGCACAGCAGTACTTTTCTCTGTCCCTGTTTTTGAGGTATCAATGACTGTGTTATTGGATTAGTTTCACCAGACAGGACAGCTTGTCTTATATTATCACATTTAAAGCAGAAAATTAACTTTTGCTAGCATTTGGAACAGACAGGAAGCCTACAGGGCCAGAGTGGCTATCGACATGGCAGGTGTCAACATACCCATGGTATTTTTAAAAGTACCTCGTTAATAAACTTTCTTTATGTAGAACAGCATTTCCCCTCAACAAAGGCCACAAAAAGGTCCAGATC